>PUFA01000326.1:0-617500 GCA_003508835.1 Eonycteris spelaea
CTCTCTGACCATTGCCACCAGGGTCCTACTGTCTGGGGGATGACACATGAGGAGCCCTAGTGGACCCAGCAGACAGGTTCCAGCCCAGTGGGCAGAGCTAGAGCCAGGAGAGGGACAGAGGCAGCTTGCTTCTGTGGCTTCTCCCAACCCTAAGGCAAAAAGTAGGGAAGGAAGCAGGGAGGGGGCCTGGTTTGTTTTCTCTCATTCCCATCTCTATTCCTATTCTGAGGCCCAACTCTTGTGACAAGCCCATGTTTCTTGGAATCAGACACATATAGCTGGGTTTGAATTCTGAGGTTATAGGCTAGAGAAGAGGGGTCTTGGGCTCCTTTGAGAGCACTCTGAGTCTGATCCTCCCACCCTAAACAGACTTGCCTTTGGGGAGAATGCTGTTTCATCTGCATTTGAATAACACCCTGGGGTGTCCTACTGCCAATGCTGAAAGCATGCTGCTCTTGGCCCATGCCCCCTTGTTAAAGCTTTGTGTCTCTAGGTTCTTTAAGAAATTGTAAATTCACATGATTGTGAAAGCTCATCTTTTCTTGGTAGGACAGAGAAAGGGATCCCAGACTGTGGAGCCACTTGGGGGTGCGTGGGAGGAGTTGGGTAGCACTATTCAGGAAAGGGAAGCAGGCTTGTGCCCAGCATGATCAGCCTGTCTCCATGTCTGGTTTCTAGACTGTGGAAAGGAGGTTAAGGGGCCATGGAAGGCCTCACTGTGGGGTCTTTCTGGATGTCAGAAAACAGGGTCAGGCCTCTGAGATGCAGGGAGTGTCCCTTTGGACCAAAGCCAACTGTTTCTCCTGCTCAAAACCCCACTTTAGCACAGGGGCCAAATGACAAACTAGGGAGCTTGGTAGGAGCTGGAGTTCTGGTCTGGTCATGGAAAGAAGGGAAGGCTTGCTGGGGGCTCTCAGAAAGCCTGAGACACTTCTGGGGGTTTAAACAGAGGCAGGTGGAAGCCCGTGACCTGCCATCCCTTGGAGGATGAGAGGACAGCCGAGATACAAATCCTGACCTAAAAGGATTAGAAGTGTAATGTCCTCTCCACCACTACCCACAAAACAGCAAGCTATGAATGTGTGTGTGCTACCTTACACAGTCCTGCACTTTGAGGGAGCAGAGCTTAGGACAGGAGTGTAGGAGGGAGGAGGTCATTTGGAAGGTGAGGCAAGGAAGGGGAGTGGGGAATTGAGAGCCTGCTGGGAAAGATATGCAAATACATTTGAAGTTTTTCCTCTTAAAGGAGGATTTATATGCCAGGTCCCTTGGCTGTCCACTTGGCTGCTCCAAGGAGTTTGATTTCAGGGCTTTTCTGGTCTCCTGGGAAAAGGAGCAGAGTACAGGGTGGGTCCCAGCAGCCAGACAGCCCTTTCTGCACCTGGCATATGGAGATGCACATGATGGTAGTTGGAAGGATGGCCTGCATGCACCGCCAAATGGTATGGGCCAAATGATGGGATGTTTGCCGTAACACTATATAGTCCCATTGTCCAGATAATGAAACTGGCTCATAGAGGTCTCTTGTCCAAGGTCCCCCAGCTGGGCTCTGACTCTGAAGCCTATGCTCTTTCTACTCTAACCCTAGCACATTTTATTCTCCTTTAGGATGCTGCCATGGAGACAGAAGTCTCTGCATCCTCTCTACCAGCCAGAGCCCACTATGTCTCAGGCATGAGGTTGGTGCCCAGTAAGTGGCAAGTAGAAAGGTTATTTCTGGACTCTAATATCAGATTGCATACAGGCCTCATCAGGACCATTGATATGGACCTAGAAAAAAGGTGAGAATCAAATTTTCTTTTAAATGAACCAGGGAACTCACTGTTAAAGGGATGGACCTGGAATTTCTTTTTTGAAAAGAGGAGTATCTTTTATCTGTTATGGGCTGTATTGTGCTCCCTTAAATTCATATGTTGACATCCCAACCCCAGTGCCTCAGAATGTGACAGTATTTGGAGATAGGGTCTGTAAAGTGTGATTGATTATGGTTAAATAAGGTCATATAGATGGGCCTTAATCCAATAGGACTACCCTTATAAGAAGAGATTAGGACACAGACAAAAGAAAAGCCATGTGAAGATAACATAGAGAAGACAGCCAAGGGGACTTGTAGCTTCCAGAGATGTGAGAAAATAAATTTCTGTTGTTTGAGCCACCTAGCCTGTGGTATTTGTTACAGCAGCCTGAGACGAATAATATAATCTATGCTGTTTCACCAGCCAAGAGTTTATATAGGTGTTTGAGCTTAAAGATAACTTAAACATGACCCCTTTCACCTTTTTTTTAATATTTTTTTTATTTTACCAAGGAGTCTATAGACCCAGGGAGGAGGCATGATGTACTCAAATGCATGTAGAGTTAGGGGCAGAGCAGGAACTAATTTTCTCATACCCTGGGTGTGCTTAAAGCAAGGTACACCTCTCCCACCCCTCACCTGTCCACCACTCTGGTTTGTAACATGTCCATACTTGAAGGTTTAAAGACCTTTGGGTGTCCCCCATCTGCCATGAGTCAGGGAGTTGAACCCCCATGTCATTGGGAGGCCTGGTCCATCTCCCTTAGGAAGAATAAAGGTACCCACACAACCACCTTTTTTCGACACTGCCAGACCTGTGTCAGTGCTCTCGTTTCCCACTGTGACGAAGAGGCGTGGGGCCAGGCTTAGTTTTCTGGACTGTGAAATGGGGAAATGCAGCAGTAAGAAGTTGATGGAGGCCCTGCCCTGGGGACCTGGAGGATCTTGTGTTGAAGGAGGAGCTGACAGAGAAGGTGGAGGAGAGTGACTCCGCCAGGCCCAGTCTTATGTCTCAAATGGAGACCATGGATCATAGCGTGATGGCAATGCTCTCTACCTGCCAGGGTTTGTGAGGATGGACGTGGTGGCCATTGAAAGTTGCTTCTGATTGTCCAAACCCCTGGGAATGCAGCAAAAAGGATATTAAAGGCTACATGTAGAACTGGGTTTAAACACTACTTGTGCTACTGAAGTGTCCAGTTACCTTGGGAATTTGCTGAGCCTTTCTGAGCTTCAGATTCTTCTCTTGTGAAATGGAGGTAATTACATGTTTCTGGAGGGTTTCTTATGAGGATTACATAAGAAAACAGGCCACATGACTGGTGTCCCCAAAGGGCTGTATGCACATCTTGCCCCTCCCCTTTGTACCTTCAAATCCTGTTATGATTTTGTTGAAAGATGTGGAATTTCAACACTGACCCCCTCTGGCTGTAATACTGTTGGGACGGGTGCCTCTTCATTCCCAAGAATGGGCCTATGCTAATGTGGGCGATGCCTACGCTTTCTCTCTAGGTCCCAAAGCCTTTCTGTTACCAGTGAGCTGGGTTTCTTTGTCCCCAAAAGCCATTTTATGAGTTGCATAAACAGGGACATGGCAGAGGTCCTTTGGAACAAAAATTTCCCCTTATCTGTAAAGGGTCCAACCCTCCAGTTCCCACATCGATGAGGTCCTGGGTTGACCAGGACTTGGCAGAGGCTGATTTCCACTTTCAGCATTGCTGATAGGCTCCCTCATGCTCCTTTTCACTCCTACCTTATTCTTACCAACCGGAAGTAATCCTCCTTCTCTCTGCCTTCCATATTTTACCATACTGTAGGATTCAAGATCTCCTCTCCTTAATGCTGTATGCCTTTGCCCATGATTTTCTGAGGCCTGGAATGCCCTTCCTCTGGTTTAAAAAACCCAGATCAGATGTCCCCTTTTCTGTGAGAACCCTTCCCTCCTCCCCAGACAGAAGCAAAGCCCCTGACTTCTGTGGCCTAATCTAAATGAACCTGAGCAAGAAGGGATTAGAGAGTAATTATGGCCCACTGCCACCAGGGGGTGGCCACACAGAAAGAGTCAAGAGGTTGCACTCCTAAGGTCTTGTAGGGGTCTGAACTCCAAGTAGAAAGTGATCCTGGACCACAAACAGCTGGAACGTCAGTAGGGACTGTCCTCAGGCAGAGAGATGGGCTGTGGCCCCACCAGTATTTGGAGCAGTGCACAGAATAGCTGATAAAGACTGAGGACTTCCTGCTTCCCTTCCCTGAAGAGGGGCTGATGCAGAAATGTGTCTAATCAGGATGTCATCAAGTTTCTTCTCAGCAGACAGCGATGCCTAAAACACACTTTTGTTTCTTCATAAAGTCCCCAGCTAAGGGTCCCAATAGGATAAAGTCTACCTGGCAATTAGAATCAAGATTCTGATCTGGAGTGGGCCAAATCTACCCGGCAGACTCCTCCCCAAATTCCATCCTGAAGAAGCTCTTGTCTCTCTGGGGGAAGGCTGTGCCTGATATGTACTTCTCAGAGGCTCTTGTCCGCTACTTGTCTGTCACCCCTGTCAGGTGAGGGCCCCCTCAAGACTATATATTGTTTACTTTCATGTCCCAGGTGAGACCTGGCCCAAGTTTGTGTCCTGTAAATGCCTCATTGAACCCCCTCAGAGCTTACCACATTTCCCGTGGGCACATTTTCTGTGCATGCCTTGTAGCCACACACTTCTATTTCTTTCCCCTTAACCAGAGGACTGTGTCTTTTCCCTGTGGGCACACTGGGGAAGCCCAGATGATCCATATAAGAGAGGTGAGGTGGTAGCACCCTGGTCAAGGCTCTGAATGAGAGGCATAGCAGGCTTCAATGAGTACTGGTGGAATTAATGGAGTGAGTCCACACTTACCCCTTCCCGACCAAGCCCCCTTCTTCCATGTGAAACTCTCCAGACCTCCCTTGTCTTCTCCGTGAGTGATAAATGATTAGCCTTATGTGTCACCTTGGTTAGACTATAGTCCCCAGTTTTTCAATCAAATACTAATCTAGCTGTTGATATGAAGGTTATTTTGCAGATGTGATTAACGTCTATAATCAGTTGGCTTTAGAGAGAAGAGATTGCCTTGATAGTCTGTGTGGGCCTGATTCAATCATTGAAAGACCTTAAGAACAGAGGTGAGGCTCCCATGAGAGAAGTCTACCTGTGGACAAACAGCAGCTTCCAGCTCTGCCAGAGGGTTCTAGCTTGCCTTTCCTCACGCCTGCCCTGTGGGTTTTGGACTTGTCTGGTTGGCACACACAGTCATGTAAGCCAATTCCTTGCAACAATCCATTAATACATATCTCCTACTGTTTTTTATTTCTCTGGTAGAAGTCTACCTGTTCCAGTAGGACTGGGAAAGCCCCCTGTGCTGGGAAGGGGAGGATAAAGCAGTATGATAGAGCAGTTTTGATATCAGGACACTAACTGTATGGCAGGCAGCATGCTAAGACTTTTATCATATTTAACCCTCTGAGCATCATATGTCATGGGAACTATTATTAATCCCATTTTATAGATGAAACAACTGAGGCACAGAGGAGTTAGGTTACATGACACAGCTTACTGTGGGCCAGAATCAGAAACTCCTGGTTCCAGAGCACAAGTTCTTCACCCTTTTTGTGACAACAACCCCTTTTACAGCCTGGTGAAGCCATGGATCCCTCCTCTGAAAGATTCTTTCATATGCATAAAATAAAATGCACACATTTACAAAGAAAATAATTTAAAAACAATTATCAAAATATTTCAAACACGAATTTCTGATATGGTTATACATGTACTTTTTTTATTAATGCATTTCATTAGCTAGACAAGCAAGGGTCTACATGTCATGTGACTACATGTCACATCTGTAATTACTATACTATACTATACCATGAAAATACCTGTGATTCTTCTTGGTGACAAAGTTACAAGTATTGTTGATACTATATATGATTCCTTGCTATTTTCCTAATGGAAGGAAATGCTAAATATCAGCTAGAGTGATAATAAAAATCAGTTTCTTCCCTATTCGGATCCCCTGAATGAGCCCTACTTGAGGACAGACTTCACCACCCACTGTGGTGCCTGCTTTGCAGGACTGACAATAGAGCAAGTTCATGGATGTGAGCGAAGCCCTGGCACACAGTGAGCACACAACAGATACGCCATCCCCTCTCTCCACTTCAGCACTCAGACAGCAAGAGGAAAGAGGATCCCAGAGGAAGACACAGTCAGCTGGAGTAACCCTGTGCCAAGCTCAGCCCCAGGGTCTGGGCCTACTCTCATTCCTACACGTCCCTGGCGTCACAGGGATGCCTGGCCTTGTAGCCCCCTTACTGTTTCTTTCAGAGACAGAGGCTGTGGCCCCTAGTGTTTCTCGCAGACCTTTCTCATGTTTGTGTCAACATGGGCCACACTCAACCAGCTGGCTCACCCTCCTGCATGCAGAGTGGCTTTGCCAACTGGCGGTAGAGGATCAGGCAGAGTATCTTCAGATAGAAAGCCAGTCAGGGGCTAAGGAGAGGTAGGCTAGTCCAAAGTCTCTCTCACCCCCAGGTGCCTGGAGAGGGAGCCTCATGAACAACAGCCAGGAAGGCTCTCTGTGCCCACATCCACTTCCCCCACCCCAAAACATTCAGGCCAGCCCTGATGAAAATAAATCTCCCAGCATGACAGCCTGATTTTAGCCTTAGCCTCACTCCGACCTCTACCCCCTTCTCTACCCACTTCTCTCACTGTGAGAAGACGGGGAAGAGGGAACTAAAATGCTCTGAGTGTTTATTACATGGCAGGTACCTTGAACACATGGTGTCATCTACTCCTCCTGCACTCTGTGAAGTGCTACTATGACATCAATTTGACAGTGAGACAACTCAAGTTTGAAGAGGCTGTCACCCAGCAGTAAGAGGCCAGAATCTGAACCCAGTGCTTGTGCCAAGATCCATTTTTTCCCCACTTCACTTGCTGCTTTGCTCTGGTCAGACTTTACCCAGCTCCCAGGTGGCACAGTGCATCTTTCATCATTTAGAAATCCTCTATCATACTAATTCAGACTACAGTGTTAGTGACTCAATAAGTTATCTTCTGCTAGGGTATATGTATTTTAAGAGGGCTTCAGGGTGACAGCTGTGCTCAACTCTCAGGGAAATGTTCTATAACGTGGCACATGGCCTGAGCAGGATCTTTTGGGGTTTTGGAGGACAGGAAATGTATGTGAGGCCTGGGTTGAGTTCAGCGGAGCTAAGAGCCTAGAAACTAGTGTTGGGTAGGTGGGTTGGTAGAGACTACCATGACCAACTCCACTTGAAACACTGTTTTGATTGCGCTGCCCCAACAAGTCCCACCTTCTAGCCTCAGGTTCCCATGAGAAAACTATGCTGGCCTCTGGGGAAGCCCCCTTCCTCTGGGAGAGCCACTGAACCCACAGCCTAGAGCTATGATTTCATTTCTGCTTTCACTGAAAGGAGGGGAGGAAAAAGCAGGAGATGCACGTCCACTCCTTGGCTTTGGGATTAGCTGAGTGACTGGGGGACCAAAGCTATGGCCCATGGCCCATGAGAGAATGTCTCTGTTCCTTCTCTGCCTCCTAGGATCTGCCCAGGGTGATTCTCACTCTACTTCCCTCTGCTGAATAAACACAGCTAAAGTGATTATATCCATCTGACAGAGGAGGAAACTGAGGCCTGGAGAGGAGGAGTGACTGTAGATTCTTACGGGGCCAGGACTTGCAGGAAGGAGCACAGTGGAATGGAATAGAGCTTCCTTTGGTGACATTAATTCCTTGCCCTCATATTTGAAAAACACAAGCTTTAAGAGGTTTCCCTCATCTTGATGCATGCTCCAGAATCCTGCATGGAGTCGACAGGCCAGTCAGGTTGGGTGTACTTGGGGGACAACTATCAAGGAATTTGAAATTGAGACATTATCATAGTCCCACCCCCATCTCTTGCAAATCCCTAGATTCTGCTTTCCTTTTCTTCTCTTTCCTTTACCCAGAAAAGCCCAGGATATATACATGCATATGTGTGTATGGCTGGTGGTGGTGAGGGAATGGGCAGGGTTGATAGTAACCTCCAATCCTCCCTCAGACCCCAAAAAGTAAGGAGTATTGCTAACTTTTTGGATGAGAAACATGTCTCAGGAAGAGACATGACTTGCTCAAGGTCACACAGCTGGTAAGTGGAGGAGATAAGAGCCATGAGCCATTCAAGCTTTTCACCTCATCGTCCTAGAGAATGGTAGGATGTCACATGTCACCCTCCCAGGCATCATACAAGCATGCTCAATTAGTTAAATATGTCTATGATGAGCGCTAAGAGTGTCCTGGGCATTGTGTATGCACTGAGGTCACAGAGATAGATAGATTGTAGTTCTTGCCCTTGAAGAGCTTGTAGCACCCTGGGGAACAGAGACACATAAAGTAATCATTACCATTTACTGTGACAAATTCTCTAATCAAAGGTAACTCCAAGCCAAAAATGTTCTAAGAGATGACTAACTTCTGCGTGAGAGATTCACAGAAGGCTTCTCCTAGGAGGAAGCTTTTGAGTTTGGTTTTGAAGCCTAAAAGGGATCCATTAGGAGTTTGAAGTTGTGAGAAGGACATTCTAGGCAGGGAATATGAAACAGCTTGTTGCAAAGGCTGTGTGGCATTTCTTTGGGAGCCTTCCAGAGATGATGCCTTAACTCAGCATTTTCCAGATCGGGTTTCACGAATATTAATGTCTCTGCTAATGATAATGTTAGGCAATGGTTTCCTAAGGCTGACTATATGCCATGAATTCTTCTAAGAGCTCACCACATTTAGCTCATTTAACTTTCACAATAACACTGAAGGAGATACTACTATTGTCCCCATTGCATAGATGAGGAGACGGTGCACAGAGAGATGAATAAAGTTGCTTGAGGCAGCACAACTAGTTAATGACAGAGCCGAGTTTGAAACTTCTAGAATCTATGCTCTATGTACTCTATGACTACATGAAATCTGGCCAGATATGTCTGTGAAACCACACAATGATTATTAACATAGTAAAAATTCTGAAAAGTGCATCAGTGAAACAAACATACACTGTAAATTTCTTGACCCAGAGTTTTCGAAACCAATTTTGTTTGGAATACTCTTTTTTCTTTCAAGTATGAGCTCAGAAAACCCTTTAAGAATTGCTGTTTTTCCTAGGAGTGACTAATGGAGGCTGGACCTTTGGTTGTGGGGTGGGGCCTGGAGGGCTTTTCTGGTTCCCGATGACCCGAGTCAAGCCTGTGACCATCTTCTCACACAGCTGCAGCCCTCCCTAAACGAATCTGCCAGGACCATGTGCTCCTTCCACATCTTTACAATGCAAACACATCAAACAGATTTTAATCTGGAGGAAGCAGTTTGGGTGCTGTCAAAGCTGCACTTTTAGCCTTGTGCTTGATTTTTCTCTCCTGACTGTGAGGAAAAGTGGCTGTTGCAGAGGGTGAGTGGTTGCCTCGTTATAGCTGTGTTTAACGGAAAGTGTATGTGTGTGTGTGTGTGTGTGTGTGTGTGTGTGTGCCAGTGGGTACACAGAATGAGTAGCCAAGAGGAAAGAAGGTGGAGAGACAGAGAGGGAAGTATAGCTTCTCTCAGTTATTCAACCTAGCCAGGCGGGGATGTCTTTTGTGTAGGGGTGAGGCTGGGAGAAGGAGGGCATACATGGAGTGTCTGACACTTCCACACAGAGTTATGGCCTCACATCAAAGCCTGGGAACATGAGTTAATGCTTGGATTTCTGAAACTCGATCCCTTCCTGCCAAGGGAAGTCAGGCAGCCACAGTCATTAGCACCACGGACAGCGACAGGCCTGCCAGGTGCACCCTGGAGAGGGGGAAGGGCTGGACTTCTCTCAAGAAGCAGATGCTGGTGGAGCTGTTTTGATAATCACGGTATTTTTGCACTGCACAGATGGGGTCTTACTAAACTTACTATCATCTAAACCCCTTCTCCTCTCTTCCTTCTCTGCATATCCCATCAAATGGACACAGGGTCCAGAGAAAAAAACACTTGCAGGGACCACAGGACAACCGCAAGGTGAGGGTGATGGTACCAGAAGATATATCCATGTTCCAGAAATGCACAGAGTTGGCAGAGGTCCCAGAAGCACTGTGGCACTGTATTGTTTGATGCCCTGCCTTGTCTCTGTCTTCAGGGCCAGTAAGTGTCTTCAGTGCTGTAAGTGGGAAGCTGCAACATTAATGTTGGAAACTGAGAAAGGCTCTGCTCCACGCCAGGTTCTTCATCTGCATGAACAACAGGCTGAGTCTCCCTCTAGGGGAGATCTTTATGGTCCTGAATGAACTTTTGAATCAAAAACCTGCTTCCCTCAGCATTCAATAGGTATATTTTCAGGGCAGAGAAACTTGCATTATTAACAGCACAAGATAAGCACAATCCTGCAAAACAAATGAATAAACAAGCAAATAAACAAGAAGCCACACTCCTCTGGTGGTGTCTGGGGCTGTTGTGGCTTGCCGTGCTTCCCAGAAAAGAAACACTCAGCACTGGGCTTTCCTGTCTCATTCTGCTCCATCCCACAAATGCATGTTGAGGGTCCAGTCCCAGGGCCAATTCTGTGGGATGAGGAGTCCAAACAGTAGGATCTTTGAAAAACATACAGTGTATAGAGGGGAAAAAGTCACTCTGAAGTATAGGATACTTCAAGGGCCATCTGAGATTGTCACTCATCACGTGTCACCCCAGCCCTGAGGCATAGCTGATGCTCTGGTGAGGCAAGGTCCATGTTGGTGGATGTTATCAGGAAGGCCAAAAAGGAGGTTGGAAAAGTAATCTGTGTACACTTACTCAGCTGTCAAGGGCAGGCTGTTTTTGTTTTCAGTCATATCTCCCATATCTTGTATCTAGGAGGTACTCAATATATGCTCCATGGATAAATGATGAAATTATACCACTCTGCCTGCTAAAGGAAACTATATCACTCTGTCTGAGAGAAGCTGGGTAGGCAGAGTGACTTGAATGGCTGGCACATTGTGGGGATAAGACTGATTCAGTGGGGGAGTCCCGGCTTAAACCGCTTATAACCTGGGGTTTCTGAGAGAGCCATGTTTGGAATTGGGGGCATTGTAGGGGCCTTGGGCCCTGAAGAAAGCAGACAGAGGCATCTACAGACCACAGCTCTGTGAAGACCCAGCCAGAACCAACTCCTCAGAAGAGTGATAATTAGGGCTCCAGCCACAGTCTCCTAGAGCTGGACAAGGGCTTTCAGAGGCTGGCTGACCCTCTCAACTCAAACATGTCACTTCTGCTGCATCTGGGCTAATAGGCCTGGCGGGCACTTTCTCATTGGCTTCTGAATAGGGCTGCCCGAATATATTCAGAGGCTGGAGTGTTCTTCTTCCACCCCTTTCAGCTGTGAGCTCTCAGGAGTTAGAGCTGGAAATGGAAAGGAGCCCTCAGGTCACAGTGGCCCAGCCTCTCAGAACAGTGAGAGCTTTGTACTCAGCCTTGCTTCTGCCTGAGAGGACTGAAAAGGATGTGGTACCCACACCCCATAGCACGCCAAGTCCAGCGCCCAGCACAGAGCAGAAAACATTATTTCCCTTATCTTTCTTTCAAAGCAATCATTCAATAAACACAGTGAAAGACTGAGGGGCTGGGGCTAGATAATGAAAGAGAGGCAAAGGGCAAGGCCTGCTATAATAGTTGCAGAATTTCCCCAAAATGATGCATAAAGATAATGAAACTGAAGGGCAGCATAATCAATATTTGTGGGGAGTGGGTGCTTGGTGGGAAATAAGGCAGCATGTGCAACTTACTGTCTCCACCAGCCCTTCAGAGATCCCACTGCTCTGTGTAGATCAGCCTCTTTACTGTGCCCCAAACACCCCTTGGTGGATGGCTCTACCCATCATACACCCAGATATCTTATTGGTTCAAATGTCACCTGTCCTCTAAGATTATTCTCTGTCTTTTCATCCTGGGACAGATTTCCTCAAGTGCTGTGGTCACAACAATTTGCTTTTAGTAGCCTCTTCCTGTCTATCCTTTTCTACACAACATAAATAGATCTTACATGGCTGCTCACATGCTTTCTATTTATTAGTCCTGTTCCTCCAACTAGACCATAAACTATTTAACAAGGCCATCATCTTGAATCCTCCCTCTAATGCCCCTACCCCAGCACTGCATTATGCATATGGTAGGTGCTCAATAAAATTCTTACTGTGAGAATGAATGAGCAAAGGAATAAATGAATAAGGAAAGAAGGAAGAAAAAAAGGAAAGGAGGAAGGGAAGGAGGGAGGGATGGAAGAAGGAAGGAAGGAAGGAAGGCAGGCAGGCCGGCCGGCCTGTCTGGTTTTTCAAAGGCTAATGGAAACAGGCATGGCTGGTAAGGTTGGTGCTCCTTCTTTGCCCCCTATTCTTACTCCTAAACAATTAAGAGTGTTTTTTTCTTAAATTCTTGAGTAAATCATGACATGAGATAATATATGTAAAATTTTCAAGCAATAAAAAATACTCAAGCATTAGAGATGTTTATTGAATACTTACTATGTCCTTATGATAGTTTCTGCCCTTGAGAGGCTTACAGTTTACTTGAGAGCTAAGAGTAACGCACACATGAAGACTTTAGCCAGAATGGCCTAGTGGCTGGTGCTCCAGAACTGGAGAGACAGATGTCTGGGATCCCACTATGCCTTGGAGCAACTATTGGGGAAATTATATACAGTAGTGACATTCATAAATACATAATTTATCTCAGTTTCCTCATCTGTAAAGCAGAGGCATACATCTCATAGAACACTAAAAGAATTAACATATCTAAAACTCTTGGCATAGTGACTGATACGTAGTTAGTGCTCAATTAACATTGCTGATTATTGTTATTGCTAAAGACATCAAACTTTTATTGAACTTCTATTATGAGTTTGTTACTAAGAACTTTAGGCATTGAATTATCCCAGCTCCCTTTTGATTGTTGGTTCCACATCCATGCTGTATTACTTCATTAGCAAATAAACATACTCGAGATTCTCCCACCTCTAATCTTACCTTCCTCCCTCGATCTCACAGCAGCATTTGGCTGCTACCCCATTTCTCTTTCTCTTCATTCTAAAGGTTCCCAAGAGTTGTCTACACACATCATTTCTATTTCCTCTCACATTCACTCTTCAATTCACAGTGGTCCGTTTTTCTTCCACTAAAATGAAAAGGATCCTGTTAATGTCTCTGTATTAGTCAGGCTAGGCCAACTACTATAACAAATAACCCCCAGATTTCCGTAGCTTAACACAGTCCAGATTGATTTCTTACTCAGGTCATGGTTCAGTGTGGATTGGCACGGGCAAGGGGGAAGAAGAGGCTCTGCTCTATGCAGTCATTCAGAGATCCAGGCTCCATTTATCAAGTGGCTCTGCATCCCCATCAAAAGCCTCTATGTTTAGCTGCCAAATAAAGGAAAAGACAGTTTAGATTGCATGGGAGACTTTAGGGGCTAGGCTTGAAAATGGCTCATATCACTACTCATGTTCTATTGGCCAGGGTTCAGTCACATGTGCCCACCATTCTGAAGGGGAGACTGGGAAATACAATTTGATTCTGCCCAAGAGGAAAAGAAAGTGGTTTTGTGAGCATGCAGCATTATCTGCCATAGTCCCCAGAGACTTCTATGTTGTCATACCTACTGGATATCTTTTTGTCCTTATCTTACTGTGTGTCTTAGCAGCTTTCTAAATAAGTGATCATGACGTCTTTCTTAAGATGCTCTTCTCGGTAAGCCATTCTTCTAGTTTCCTTTCTTAGTTTGGCTGCTTCTTCTCAGTCTCTGTTGAAGATTTTCCTTTCTCCTCTATCTAACGTCTATGACTGGGGTGGAGGGGTTATTTATCATAAGATTAGGTTTTCCCTCTCCCTCTCTCAATTCCTCATTATTCATTCCCAAGGCTACAAATATCATCTGTATCCTGAGGACTCTCTGGTGTGTATTTCCATTTTTGACCTCACCTTTGAGTCTTAGATTCATGTCCACTGCCCATGTGATGATTTCATCAAATATTTCACTGGCATCTCAAACTTAACATTTACCAAACTGAACTTACAATTCTTTTAACCTCCCTCCTCCCATCCTCCATCATATGTGATTCTTCCCCAAACATCCCCTTTTTCATGTTCATGTACCCAGTTGCTCAACCATATCTTAAGAGTTAACCTTGATTTCTCCTCCTCTTGCTCCTTCTCTCTGAACTTTCATCTTGATTCCACCAGCAAGACCATTGGATTCATGTTCAAAATGCATCTAGAATTTTCCCACTTCTCTTCTGCTATCCCACACCAGATATTACCTCTTGCCTGAATTATGCAATAGTCTCCAAATTGGTTTCCTCATTTCTGCTTTCTCCCTCACACCATTCACCATATAGCAGTCAAGGTAATCTTTGCAAAAATGTACATGACATCATGTTACTCCTCTGCTTAAAACTCCTTCAGAGACTATCAATTCCACTCAGGATAAAATCCACACCTTTAAACAAAAACTCCAAGGCATTGTGTGATGTGGCCCCTTGTGTCATGCTACCCTTCCCTTTGGGGATGGGGACAATAGGCTGGCCAATGTATTCAAGATTCAATCTAGTTGTGGGCACAGGTTAATCAAAGAAAGCATGCCAACAAACAGTCATGCCAGACAGAAGCTGTTTAGATGCAAACTGAAGTGACACAAGTAGAAAAAAGTGGGGAGGATCGAGGAAGCCTAGAGGACAGCTAGAAGGAGGGGGACTACACCTGTATCATTCCCACTGCACACTCAGCACATGGCACAGTGCCCGGCATATAGTAGAAGTCAATACATACTTGTAGAATAAATGAATGACACATACATGAATGCATGTGTGACTTGATTCTTGCCCTACTGGAGTTCACAGCTGGTGGGGGGAGGCTAACAAGTAAATAAATGTTATTTGTGTGATACATGGTGATAGGGGTGTGTACATTCAAGGTACTCTAAGAATACATGGGCAGAAATTGTCCTCTCTTCTTGGGGAGGGGTGGCCCTAGTAAAAGGAAGGGCTCTTAGGGCCCAACAAACCAGCAAAGACTGTGGCCAGAAGCTAGCTGTCAATGCAGCATCCACTGCCAGGTTCTCAGAGCTCCTGGTCTGGGTGTGAGGAGAAGTCTGGCTCTGTTATATTGGTGGAAGACACTAGGCAAGCACCTTGCATTTTCAAAGCCTTTGTTTTCTCATCTGAATAATGGGAGAATAATTGCTAATCCATAGGGCTCTTAGGAGGAGTGGGTGAAAGAGCATGTGCAAAGTGCCTGATGCATCATAGTAGGTGCCAAATGAATGAGTTACTTCTCCCGCTGCTCTCCTGGGTAAAGTTTGCTTTAGGCTCGATTTAGACCCTCTATAACAGCTTGGACTCTACAAACACGTACTGAGGGCCTACCAGGTGCTAGATATTCTGCTAATCCCTAGGAAATACACAGACGAAATAAGAGGCTGGAGCAACATAGGGCAGGGAGAGGAAATGGCCCATAGCAACCAGAGAGAAACAGAAAAGATTTTTAAATAACCCACAAGAACACAATACCTGATAAATGAATGTTTTCTTCAAAGCAATAGCCTCAGGAGGACACATGGTTGTCCCAGAGATGCTGATGCTCTGCCAGACACTGATAGCAGCCCATGCTGATATCTGGACTCTCCTCCCAGACCTGGGCAGGTGCAGTCTTCAACCAGGAGGACTGGAGCAGGGGATGACCTGCTTAAAGTTGCACAGCCGCTCAGGGCAAGAGCAGAACCAGAAGATGAGGTATTCGATTTCTGAGCTGTAGGTCTCCCCAATTCACAGGAGCATTCCCATCCTTCCTTTATGCTCACATGCTGCACTGGAGATGGATAATTCTTCCCTAAATCTGCTGTCACGGATTATTTAAGACCGGCTCAGAATGGCTTTGGAGTATTTTTAAAACTAAACCCACCTCAGTAGGAGGGAGTTTGGGATGTCCACTGGCACCTGTCCTGGGATCTGCCTGGTAATGGCTGGTTGGGAATCAGGGCAGAATGCACCAAGGTTACCACCAAGTGCTGGGTGTCCAGCATTTGCATCTCTAAATGAGCTTCACACAGAGGACAAAGACCAGCCATTTTCTGGGTGGAAGAAAAGGGCTGAGGCTAATAGACTCTTGTATTTGGGCTTTGGGCTTTTCAAAGAGTTATTAAAAGAGTTAATTGGAGTGGTGGTCTTCTGGACCCTCTATAACAGCTTGGACTCCTCAGGCTAGGTGCGTGGCAGACCTCTTAGAAGCGAGATTTATTCCCTTCTGAAGGAGAAACTCAGGAGGGCTTTTAGAAAGTGCTTCACTGCAGAGCTTCATGGGACAAAAGTTCTCTTCGACTTGGTGGATTGGGGTCTAGTTCTGCTTGCAGGCAGGGGATTAGATTAGGTGACCCCCGAAGGACCTTGCTGGCATCAGGATTCTGGGTGTCCTCGTGGTCATGTGGAGGTGCCTGTGTGCGCCCGTGAGTGCACCCGTGAGCGTTCTTGCGTTGCTGGTGGGAGGCGACTGAGCGTGGCCTCCGGTAGGTGTGTCTGAAGCGACTGGCTCAAGGCTGCGCCCGCTGAGCCCACTTGTAGCTCCCGGGCGCCGCCAGAAGGAACCGCGCCTTGTCGTCTCTGTCAGGGAAGCCGCCTGAAAGGAGGAGGACCGAAGGCTGATGACAAGAGGGCGCCGTCTCCAGAGTGATGGCAGCGCGCGCTGCCTCACCGCCTCCTCCGCTCAGCCCCGGACTCCTTACGTCAGGGTAGCTGGGTTCCCCCCTCCACGCGGGAGTCAGCGAGTAGCAGGAGATCAGAGCAGAGCGCGCGGCGGAGCCCGGGAGTCCTTACTGAACGCGGAGCCTCGCCGAGCACAGCCAAACCCCGCCGCGCCAGGCAAGAGGCAACGTCGCCCAGCCCGCTCCGGACACCGCATCCGCACCAGTGCTCCCCAGCCGCTGCAGCCCGGACTTGTGGGCGCTGGGCTCGTCCTGTGAGTCCCCGCGATGCGCGTTGGGCTCCTCGGCTCTCCGGAGCAGCTCCCGCGCGGTGAGCACTGTCTCCTGGGCTGGGGCGCCTCTCGCTGAAGTAGTTGGGCGCCGGGACCAGAGGGTCGCCACGTCGGGGGTGCGGCTGGGACCCGCGGAGTCGGCCCCGGAGCGCGGGGAGCGGGGCCGCCCGCGCCGCCCCACCATTACCTCCCCAGGCGGCAAGGAGGAGCTGGTGGCGGTCGCTTCCCGGCTGTGGCAGCGGCGGCGGCGCGCCTGCTTGGCGGCCGTCGGCGTGCTCTTAGCCATGGCTCTGGGGCTGCTCATCGCGGTGCCGCTGCTGCTGCAGGCGGCGCCCCCCGGAGCGGCGCACTACGAGATGATGGGCACCTGCCGCATGATCTGCGACCCGTACAGCGCCTCATCGGGGGGTGGCCCTGAGGGCGCCAAGGCGCCGCCGCCGGGACCCAGCACTGCTGCCCTGGAAGTCATGCAGGACCTGAGCGCCAACCCTCCGCCCCCGTTCATCCAGGGGCCCAAAGGCGACCCGGGGCGGCCCGGCAAGCCAGGGCCGCGGGGGCCCCCTGGAGAGCCAGGCCCGCCCGGACCCAGGGGTCCCCCGGGGGAGAAGGGCGACTCAGGGCGGCCCGGGCTGCCCGGGCTGCAGCTGACGTCGGGAGCAGCAGGCAGTGTCGGGGTGGTGGGTGGCGGAACCGGGGGCGGCGGCGACTCTGAGGGCGAAGTGACCGGAGCGCTTAGCGCCGCCTTCAGCGGTCCAAAGATCGCCTTCTACGTGGGTCTCAAGAGCCCCCACGAAGGCTACGAGGTTCTCAAATTCGACGACGTGGTCACCAACCTCGGCAATCACTACGACCCCACTACTGGCAAGTTCAGCTGCCAGGTGCGCGGCATCTACTTCTTCACCTACCACATCCTTATGCGCGGCGGCGATGGCACCAGCATGTGGGCAGACCTCTGCAAGAACGGGCAGGTCAGTGACCCCTATCCCCAACCCCACCGACTCCTGCAAATCCCCGCAGACCCTCGTCCCCACCCGGCGCCCTGAACCGCTTGGGAAAGTCTCCTTTCTTCCTACTCGCGAGCACCCGAGCGAGTGCCGGGAGGGAGCGCACCTCAGGATCCCGCTTCCCAGTGCTCTCCCGTCGCGTTAATCCGAATGTAGCGCTGGAGGTTGTGCCCCGAGCTCTCAGAGACAACCGCACTGTCCTGCTACTTGCTGACCCCGCCTACCGCCCCGTGAGCTCCTCGGAAACCTCATTCTTCTTTAGCTCTCACTGTGAGCCCCGGTCACCTCTGAGTCCTACCGGCTCCTTTCCTCTCGGCCCTGGCCCCTATATTCCCACCCTTCCCCTCTGGGTCCGTGTTCATGAAGTGCCCTCTCACTCACTTTCCCGGACTTGCCAGCTGCGGAGAAGAGGGGACCAAGAAGGAGTTAGCGAAGTTGGAGAGAGGTGTGGAGCCTGGGTGGGAGAGTGGACCCGGGACCCGGGGGCGGAAAGCTGGCCAAGGGGCGCGCCAGGTGGGGACTGGGTAAGGGCGCAGAAGTGTCTCGACCCACCTGCTCCCGCGGTTTGCCCTCAGGTCCGGGCCAGCGCCATCGCGCAGGACGCTGACCAGAACTACGACTACGCCAGTAACAGCGTGGTGCTGCACCTCGATTCTGGGGACGAGGTGTACGTGAAGCTGGACGGCGGGAAGGCGCATGGAGGCAATAACAACAAGTACAGCACGTTCTCGGGCTTTCTTCTATACCCGGACTAGGGGCGCAGGGTGCGCGAGGTGGGGTGGCTTCAGGACGCCCTATGCCCATAGGGGCGCGCTGTTCCCTGGCAAGGACTCTTGCTTCATGACACTTCCTGACATCGTTGGAAAAGACACATCCTTGCTGTCCTCCCTGCCCCGCTCCCGGTCTCAGTGTGTTTGCGACTCACCACGCTCTGGGCTGTGCTCCTGGTCCTTGTCCCCAACCCGGAGAGGGAGAGGGTGACACCTATGTAGTGAGATGAGCATGAACCTGAACCCCAGAGGCGGTGGTCAGTAGCGGCGGCATTGGAGGTGACAGCAGCTGCGGGAGCAGTGCAGGGTTTGCAAACCTGATCGGACTGGACAGGCCAGGTGGGAGGCCTGCCCTCCTCTTCCAGGTCCCCTCCTCCTCGTGCCCTGAGATCGAAGCCTCCCAGTCCTGGCCAGTGAGGTAGGCCAAAGTGAGCATGAGCTCCCTGGGGCATCCTTTGTGACCTGAAATACTTGTGCAAATTTCCCTGTCCATCAACCAAAACCCCAACCACAGCAGAATCCCAGTAAACGGAAAATTCACCTCTCCACAAACTCCCTACTCAGATCCACCGTGATGCATTAAATTATGTTTTTAGACGACAGGCTCCGATGTCTCTGTCAGTATGGCCCTAAGGCCACACCTTCAGAAGTCCATCTCTGCATTAACTGGGTCCCGAATAGTCCCATCTATGCTTGTGTGTTAGCCACTGCCTTGTCCCTGCAACCTGGGGTGGGTGAAAATGATATGGGGAGATGGGATAGCAGCATCCCACCATTTGGAGAGGTATTTCTCCCCAGGGCCCAGAGGAGGTGGGGGAGAGTTAGAATGGAAGGGGGAGGAGTGGCTGCATCTCCAAGCTCTCAAAGAAAGGTGAAAGAGGAGGGGTGTCTGGAGAAGGAAGGAGAAGAGGAGATGTTTCTGCAAAATGGGAGGCAGGAATGAGGCACTTTCCAACAGGTTATCTCTGAGATTTTTTTCCCTAAAAGGAAGTGCAGAAGTCCCCTGTAGAACTGCGGCCTCCGCCCCCACAGGCACATAGTATACTCAGCACCTGTCCATTTATTTGCTTACACACCAGCTAGGGCCATGTTCTCAAAAGAGCTGGTAAACTGAGGTGATCTGGGAATCATCCAGTTCCCTGATTCACCCAGCACTGTGTGATAGACAGACACTATCTCTCTGGGGAGACACGCCTTGTCTGGGGTCTTCCCTTCCCATTTGCACAGTGCTGTGGGCACCTGCTCTGAGCCTGAAAGTATTTGGTCTCCTCTCTTTGCTTCCTGTCAGTATTCTACACACACCAGGTAGGTAGGAAAACACCTACATGGTATTAATTTTTTTTTTTTACTTTTTTGTTTTTTAGATCACTGAGTTCCAATAAACTCAGCTGTCTACAAAATAACCAGTTAGCAACCTGTTAGTACTGACTGAGATAATTTTGACCAGTTGTTTGAAGAGAAATGTGTGTACACAGAGGCAACCCCAGAGTGTGTGTACCTGTGTAAAGTTGGAGACACAGACACACACACAAATATACCTTGTAGATATAATGTTGTGGTTGCCATCACTAATCCATGTTACACATGTGCACACATATGTATTCATAGGTCCAGGTGTGTGACAATGTTCATGGCTATATGTCTGCTCCGAAAGCACTTTGTACTCAACTTTGGTTCCTGGAGGATGCTGAAAGCTATGATTCCCATTTAAAAGATATTATACCCCCTGCTTAGAGTCTTGTCCCATCGCTATTCCTCTTTACCCTCTTATTTTATTTGAATAATGTTTTATTGTCATTCACTTCAATATTAGCAATGATTGCATCTGCTTTGAGGCCAGGGATAAAGTGTTCAAAGACAGTAAGGTGGAAAACACACACACATACCACCACCACCACCATTTCCCAGTTTCAGACCCAAACCAAACCCCAATTCCCCACCCCATCCCACCCCACTCTTGCTCATTGTGGAGTCCAAATCCAGCTGAGCCCAGGAACTGCGGAGGGTAGAGCTGGGCCCCATCTACAGTTGCATACATATCAATTTCTGATGCCTTGTCGATTGTATCATCCAGAAATGCGATTAAAACCAAATGTCTGAGACCCAAATGAAGTCTAATTGCTATGGATCTGCAATCCCCAGTGGGCCCCTAATCCTTTTTGACTTATTCTTCCTCTTCCTCTGATGAGATGGAGCTTAGACACAAAGCCCTCGGTTTAAATTTCAAAAATTAAAATTGACATGCAGCAGTGGCTTTCCTGGGAGTGGGAGGAATTTTTAAGGAGGTGCCTGCACCCAGCTTTATCCTCTGCATTAAGAAGCAATTTGTACTTCTAACAAAACCCCTACCGCTCCCCTTTGTCAGAAGGGCGGTGGAAATGCTTTGCCCCGGTCTAGCTGTTCACAATACTTAGACAAATTTGAATCTGAGATTCCTCCATCTGTATTCCCCAGTGCAACTGGGCTTCTTGCAATTCTAATGCTCAGGCTGCAAGGAGGTGCTGCCAGAGGTGTCAGCTGCTAAGAGGATGATAGATTGATGAGGAAGCCAGCAAGCAGCATGACCAGCTCAGGAACAACCTCTCTCTGTCTGCACAGTCTCTGCATCCCAGGCAGGCCCCTGATGACCCACTGAGGTCCATGATCCTATGATCTTTCTGGAGGACTCCCTAAGAACGGGGCAAAGAGGGAAAGGTGGACCAGGCCTCCCACCCTTGCCCCTTTGTTTGCTATCAGCCTTCTCGTGCCTGTGGAATGCAAGAAAACTTTTGCTCCAGACACTTATCCTTCTTGTCTCTGTTGAGTAGGGAGTTATTATTAATAATATTTGTAAAGGATTGTGTAAATTTCCCAATTGCTTTCAGGTCAATTTTCTAATTGTGTACTTAGGTTAAGATTTTCGTGCTAATGTCTCCCAGGAAGTAGAAAAGGTATATTCTGTCTGAGGAGGTGGGGAAATCAGGGCTCAGAGAGGTCCAGTGATTGGCCCAAGTTCACAAATCTTATAAGAGATTGGGCTGGGATTTGAACTCAGGCTTCCAGGCTGGGCCCCTGACTGACTGCACAGATGAGGCACATCCACCTCCCAGAGTTCCCAAGACTTAGAGGGGAGAGCAGATGGGTGGGGCACACTTTCCACCCCTTCTTCCCTGTGGGAGTTTCAGCACCATCTGCGTGGTCAGGTGAGAAGAGCCATCCTGCTTCTTTGGCTCTAAAGAGTACCCACTCTCCTAATAATCTCTTCTAATACTTCTAAGTAATTTGACTGAATATCTTGGCCTTGGGGTCAGTGTTGATGGCCCAGCAGGACCCTTAGGTTACAAACTCCAAATGCTCCATTTGGACCTGTGTCCTCCAGTAACCTCCCACTCCATCCCATTTAGGTCCCACTGCTCACCTTCTCCTGTAACTGCTCTCCCTTCCTCTTCTCGGTGGTGGGGAGGGGACTTCTTGCATGTGCGGAGGGTTTAGAGGAAGTGAGCATGGCTGTCTCTGATTGACAAGAGGGCCCTTCATTCCCAGAGACTGCATCTATGTGACTAATCTTTTCAGGACTGCCTGAGTGCATGAGTTTCACATCTGGCCCCAGAAATTCAGATAGAAGTTATGCTTTTTTTCTGCATTTTCCTCTTATTTGTGTGAGCAGATCATTCTCTTGGGCTCCCAAGACAAAACATCCAGGCTCCCCTCTGCATTGAGCCATGATGACACCATAGAGGGACTATGTAGTGTACTACGGAGACCAGTTGCTCCAAACTTCACTGATCCTATTGGACAAAGAGTTTTTGAGCACTCACACCTGATCTATCTTTGATTGATGAATAATTTATGTATACTATAAATCTATACCTTAAAATTTCTATCTTTTTATATTTATATTCATCAGAGGATCTGCATATTCAAGTTAGTATCTATATTCCAGCTGGCTAACCAAGTTTGGGGACAGATCTCTTCCCATAGGGACAAAAAGAAATAAGGTTAATCCATGTATTTCCCTTTAACTTGCCAGTTTTTCAGAATCTTAGGCAAAAATATATGTTTTTTCATGAGTCACAGGTAAGGTTGTGCGTTTTAACTCTTGGAGTGCAGTTGCAATCCATATTTTAAGCACTGGTAATCCTTGATTTTCTCTCTTTTTTTTAGATTAAAAATAAAATTAGAGTTTCAGTATTTCTTTCTTATACCTGATGTTGATGCTCTGATGTTAGCATTAGAACTCTCAGGATGGGCCGGGGTGCAGGGCAGGACCCCTCCAAATATTGGGGAGGATAAACCTAGCAGACGGAAATGAGGAATTTGGAGGAATGTTTTTATCTCCTGTTATTGCCATATTCTAATTCCCTTCAATGAATGAGAACACTTCCCAAAGGAGTATGCATTGTAGCAGCAATTGCAGAAAATAATATGGGCAGGAGTTTTTAAAAATAAATTTAATTGCAATAATTTCAAAAATACTCACCAGTAAATAGAAGAGGGTAGTGAGCCCCTATTAACTGTCCTTCAGCTTTGAAACCAGATCATGGCCAATCAGGCAGAAATACAGTTTGTATTATTAAGACCTTACGATGTGCCAGCAATTGGTGTGAGGGCACAATTGTGTCATCATGACACCCCTGTGAAGTAAGCATTGCTATTAACCCCACTTGATGAGGAAACAGGCTTGGAGAGGTGAAGTGACTTGCCCAAGGTAAGGGCCAAAGTTTGTCTGACCCGAGAGCCCAAATTCTTGGAATATGGGCAGGGTAGAGAGGTAAGACTCGAAGACAAACCACAGTAAGGGCTTATTGCTATGGCCAGCCTTCCTATCAAGCACTCTGAAGGTGGAGCCAGCACCAAAGACTTTTTGTGGTGGCCTCTTTAGTGTCTGCTCTCTCTTAGTACTCTAATGAGATTCTCTCCAGGACTTCTCACTCTCCTGCTTCTTACTGTTCTAGACACCAGTCACGCTATTCCCTCTACCTGGAATCCTCTCTTCTGTGTTAGCTCCCACCCCTCCTTCAGGGCTCAGCTGGCATGTCACTTCCAGTGGCTCCCCAGCCCTCACCCTGGTACTCCTGGGTTTCCTTTTCTGAAGGTCCGTAGAACCCTGATCTTCCTTCCTATGGTGCCTGCCGCACCGCTGTAATCACACGTTTGGTTGTCTACCCTCCCATGGACCATAGGCTTTACAAGGGCAGACTCGGCATCTGTTTGGGTCACCACTGAATGCCCCACCCTCTGCTCTTAGAATGGTGCCTGGTACACAGTAGGTGCTCAGTAAATATTTGTGAAATGAATGGAGGGATAGATAGATGGATGGATGGATGGATGGATGGATGGATGGATGGATAGATAGGGGAATCTTGGGAATCCTGAGAGGGTACATTTGAGACAGTTTTCTATCCAGTTGTCTGACTTCATGGTAGGATCAGGAGGATCTTCTCAGAAAGCTGACCACTGCTCTTATCCACTGGACCCCCACCACCTTTATTCCTGGCTCTAAATGTATAAGATTCATGTGAACGGGGAAGATAGTGTGTAAAGGAGCATTTATTGCAAACTTCAAGACCCTTGTTACTCTTCTAAAAATCAGTAGAACCTTCCAGTTGACATGAGCTTATAAACCACTGCCACTCTGGGCTTATGTAAGGCTACTTTGGGCCACTTCTCCAGGGCCTTTAGGACGTCCCTTGGCCTTCTGGGGTTACTTGGCAGCAGCCTCAATTTCAATGGAGGTCCCTCAGTTATTGCTTTTGTGATCAAGATTCTTTTGTTTTCCTCAAATTAAAAATCTCTTTTGAAAAATTGCTGATATAATATATACTTGCAAAAATTGTAAACAAGTTATAGAGAAATATAGGACAGAAAGTAAAAATTCCCTCCCATCTTATGCAATCTCTTTCTCCAGAAACATAAAGAATATAACATTCTAAACGCTGCTCTGTACCAGCTCTTTCTTGTAATGCTCGCTTTTGAACAAGTCTCAGGGTCTGTGTGAGCCGAGCCCCCTTTTCTCTTTTGACCAAGGTGCCTTGCGTTGTACCACAATGAACTTCGATGGGTTAAACGAATCTTCCACCACTAGACCAGGAAGCTGTTTCTGACGTTCCTTGCTCTAGCTGAGGAATTGCCTCTGTGAACACAATTGTTCTTTTATTTAGATACAGGTTCTGCCCTCCTGGGGGAAAATCCCACCTTACCTTCTCAGCGACATAAATGATGTCTTTATCCAATTTACAGATGATTTTTGTGCTTCCCCTCCTTCTGTTCTCACTGTCTACCTCTTGGTATATTGTGTACACCAGCAGCCATTCTCCTGGGACTGAGATCAACTCCAGCCAGCCCAGTTTTGCTCCCGCTGGCACAGGGAGGAGGAAAGAGACTCATGTCTGCATGCGGGTGGGAGAGGGGGCATGCTGGGCTCCAGGTGTGATGGGTCTTGCTGTTGCCCATGTTGCTTCCAGCTTTTCAAACCTCGTTAAAGATGTACAATATCCAAGGGACGGTGGAGTTTTGTGGAGGCAGGGGCACTGGAGTTTGGGGCTTCATGGTGCTGGGGGGATTTCCTAGAGAAAAATACCTTTCTTGATTTGATTCTTGGGCAACTGACTGACAGAGCTATGGTTTTTAATGATATATGTCTGTTCCCCAACATGGGCCCTTGTGGGAATTAGTTAATGAGGCCTCTTTTTTTTCAGGTAGAGGCTGTGTTTTGCAGGGTCACAGTGCAAAGCAGGCATGAACTCGGCTCCCATTTGGCTACTCAGCTGTCCCCAGGCTTGAGGTTTGGAGAATGGCTTGCTTCTCTGCTCCCCTCGTCTCATGAAGTCCTGAGTTGGAGGCTGGGTGCTGCTGCCTCTTCCTATGCACTGCACTTAGGGATGGAGGTGGAAGGCAGGGAAGGGCAGGACGTTCTGCTCTGATGCCCGGGGACTCCAGGCCAGCTGCAGAGACTGACATAGGCACAGGGAAGCCAGGCCACACTGGGCATCTGATGTATGCCCTGGAATCAGACTGAGCAGTGGGCAGCGTCTGAGTACACCAAAATAGCCCAGCCCTTTAAAAGCAACCAAGTCATGACTCAGTAGAAAGAGAAAAAAAAAAGGTGGTTTTGACCTTTTTTTTTTAATTGAGCTGAGTCCTTTATCTGTATTATCTTGCTTAATTTCAACAATGAAGGAACTTAGCAAGTTAAATGGCCCAAAAGTTATCATGACAATCTTGAGAGGGTTGAAACTGAAGCACAGAGAGGGCGAGTGATTTGCCCAAGATCATACAGCAAGGAAGTGCCCCATGATTGAAGCTCAGGTCTGTTTGATTTGAAGGTCTTTCTTTTTGTAACTTAATGCCCTCCTCTCATACCTCTCATACCTGCTGAGTGTTTGAGGCTTGTCACATTACCTCTCTGTAAGTTATGACTTTCTGTTTTGTCAAGTTCCACCTATTCCTTAAGACTAGTGAGTGAATGAGCTAATGGATGTCAACTATGTTAATAGGAACTGCTTGATAAAAGCTGGGTGATTATCAGCATTCAAACATGTAATTTGAAAGAATCACTTTTTCACCTATACCACCTGGCAACTTTTGTAAGCTGCTGATATTTAGTGGAACACAACAATGGTCTTTGCACTTGGATTCAAGCCTACCTTTACCATAAGCTGCAATTCTTTGACAGATATTTAACTTGCTGAGCCTCACTCTCCCCATCTATAAAATGGGGCCAGTGCTCCTGGGTGGATGGAAGGACTTAATGAGATGTATAAATATGGTATATAATACAGAGTTAGTGCTTGAGAGTCAGGGATGGTAAGTGTTATTGCTGAAATAATTCTTAGGGAGTGCTCTGTTCTCCCTGGAGCTGATACATTTCACAAAGCATCAGACACAAGCTGCTTGGGATAAGGGACAGGATTCCAGTGTCGACAGCCAGCATTCATGAAGACATCGACACTTTAGGAGACACCGAGGGCATTCCCAAACATGTCGACAATCTTTTCAGCAAGCCTGTGAGATAAGGGTAATTGCACCCATTTCACAGATGAGGAAGTGAGAAAACATTTTCAACAACTGTGTGTCAAAGACAGAATTCAACAGGGTGCCTTTTCCACCATTCAAGCCTTGGCCTCGCAGAGAGGATGAGCCCCCTGGTAAGCATTGCCAGGCTGGTCCCCTAGGCTGGTATGTGTGCAAAGATCTGGTGCAGATCCTGGCGCGATCCCTTGTTGACACCCCACCTAATAAACCCCTGAATAATTGGGCTTGGAGCCGTGACTAAGTCTTAGGGCTCTGCTGCATGAATATGCAAACTCCCCTTGACACCCAGCTCTATCACCACTGATTTCAAATTGACACACACAGCTCAGTGGCTCAGAGCTTGTCCTGTCACTGTGCATAGTAAGAACACTGCTAATCCCTGCTGAAGCTCCCAGGGATAGGTGAGAGGGCACACTGAGGGCATGCGATCCAGGTTGTGGCCTCTTTCAGGACTTGCTCTGCCTCCGTGAGGTCGATATGAACCTTGCAAGTCTCTGGAAGGCAGTTTTCTTCTTTCTTTTTCAATCTGCAGGATGCACACAGAAGCCCACACCCTGCCTAAGAGCACAGAGTCTGATGGCAGAAATCTGCTGGCCTTTGGACTTTGAAAACCAGCTTTCCCACATATTCTATCCAAAATTTGCTTAACAGGTGTCCATTGTGCTTCCACTACTGTGGCAAGGGACCTGGTCACTACCTTCTTTCAGTCCAGCTGGTGACAGGAATAATAATTATCAATGATAACAGCAATACTACTCCCTCTCATTGTCCAGTACCTTTTGGGGAGCATACATGACTCATGACACCCTTTGAAACTCTCTGTGGCCCTGCAAAATAGGCACTCTTCTTTCCACCTCACAGCCAAGGGCGCTGCACTTGAGAAGGTAACTGACCTGTGCTGTAGCTCTATAGCTAATAAGTGGTGGAGCCCAAGTTGAAGCCCAGGTTTGTCTGGATAAAAAATCCCTCCCCTGCACAATGCAGATACTAAGGTGTGTGGTGAGACTTCATACATCGGGTGGGGTTGCCCAGATAGCTGCTCTGGGCACAGGGATCTCTACCTGGAAGCACTAGGGTTGGCGTGGTTGGGGGGGTTTCCCAGAGGTGGTGACCCCTGAATCAATATTTGCTATGTAAATTATAGTCATCCTTAGTGGGCTTGCAATGAGACTGAGCAGAAAAGACATGAACACTGGAAATTTACTGATTATTCATTCTCCAAAGAGTCACCAAGTGTCTACTCTATCTACATTGTGTTCTGTGCTGGGCCCTGATCTACATTGAGTTCTGTGCTGGGCCCTGGAGTACAAAATGTTCTGAGATGCATCCCAGTCTTGCATGAACTCTCTGTGGAGGAAAGAAGCCAGACCAAGGCCCAGCATAGAAACATGTCACCTGGAGCAGAGAGGAGATAGCACCGAAGAAAGGGTCACTGAGCCCAGGCTGGGGCCAAGAGAGAAGAAACAAAGAGGCATGAAGGCTTCTTGGAAGACCACATCTAAGCCAGGGACTGGCATGAGGTGCCATTCCAGTAGGAAAGGGACCAGCATAGGCAAAGGTGTGGAGGTGGGGCTTGTCTTATGGATGGGTCTCCTGTAGCTTCTCTATCCCCATGCAAAAGTGTGTGTATAGGTTTATTGTGGCCGGGATGTTTGTATGTGTATGTGGGTGCTTGTAGATACTGGGGGGGGGGACAGGGTCAATTGCAGTGCTGCTGTATTTGGCCCAGAACCTCCTGCCCCAATTACTTGGGTCCTTCTTACCCAACGCTGGAAAGACTGAAGAATTTTATGCCATTGGTTCACTCCCTTACCCCAACAAACATAATAAATTTTGTGACTGAAATGTGTTTGGAGTTAGTATTTGGTGTGGCTCAGAGGTGAGATGGGGTCCAGGGCTGAGGGGTGGATGACAGTGGGAAATGAGGGGCAGGGGACAAGGAATATTTCAGGATAGGAGTTGGAGTTGCCAAAGGATCCAAAAACAAGATATCCTAGAAACACAGATGCAGATACCTGGACAGGCAGCAGCAGCAGCTTAACATTTTTATGGATTTGATTTGATTTGATTTGGCTGATACTTTCTAAAGCACATTGGCAGCTATTTTCTCTCTCATTTATATGACACTCCAGCCCTTACACTCACCAGCCTGGTGAGATTACAGAGAGCTCCTTCCCATTTGATTTCTATAATGACCTTGGTACCTGGGTGGGTCAGCCATGACATCTCTATTTTTCCAAGTTACTGGCATCAGAGACCAAGAAGCTCTCCACTGGTGAAGCTGAAATTGTGAGGCTGAGCTTAAGATCTCGCCTATCAATAGGTGAGGTAGCTGGGGATCCGGCTTCTCTCCTGAAGCACAACCCAAAGTGCTTCCCACCACCTGCGCAGGATGGTGAAAGTCTGGGGCACAGCATCATGTTCTTGCCTTGAGTGTGTGCCATTTGTGGGGTTTGTCTGAGCCCTTGCTTGGTCCTGGCTACAGGCTGTACTCTCTGCTCAGCTGGCCACCTTTGCTAAGGGGTATGTAGATGGTATCACATGTATGCTCTCCTTTCTGGAGGGACACTTCACAAGGCCTACACTGTGGTTAACATCTGTGTTGGGAGGTCTGGCTGCAGAGGGAGAAACTTAGGCCTATGTCTTACTCTACTTCTTCTGCTAAGTTACCATTGACAGGAGATCTTGTGAAAATGAAGAAGGAGTAAGCCTGTCACTTAGCCTGGTACACAGATGAGACACTTTTGCCACTGAACTCCAGGATCTGAGGACTGTGAGAGTTTGTCTCTGAGATGTGTGTTTTGGGGAGCTGGCTCACTAGTCTTCACTGCCTGCTGTCAGCTGCTTCTTTCATATAGCGGGACTAATGGGGTTGCCAAGTTAGGGACCCTGTGGCCCTAACCCTCAAACAACAATTATTTCCATTGCATGAGCAGAGATCAGTCCGTGAGCATTTACTGGCAGCCGCTGGGGGCCAGATGCCCAGGGAGGGTTTTCCTAATTAATCTCCATCATTTCCATTCCGGGAGGATGGGCAAAGTATGAGCACCGTTTAATGGCAGACAGCACCCTTGGCTCCTTGCTTGGTAAACCTCCCATGTCCTCTGGCGTCTACAGGATAATCTCCAAGTCTCAAAGCTGGGGGGCTGGTGGCTTTTGCTCCTGCCCCACCTCCTCCGGTCCTTTTCTCTCCCTTCATCTTGCTCCCCAGCCAAATAGGGCTTCTTGTCTCCATACAAGGCTGAGACCAGAGAGGCACAAAATTTGAGGGGATGCCAAAAAATCTCAGTAATCAAGATAAATAATATTAATGCGATATTGAAAACATTAAAATCAATGCAATCCACAAGAATAAAATACCCAAGTTTTATTGTTAGCACCACACTCTAACCAATTGAGCTAACTGGCCAGTTCAAAATACCAAAATTTTGAATAAAGATTCCATCTGTTCAGGAAATTGAGTATATCTTTTCTTTGATTCCCATTTTATTCTAGATAAGCACCAGGTTGTGGGAGAAGAAAGAAAGAGGAAGGAAAATGGAAGGCTGAGAATTCAGGAATGGGGTGATGAACTATATTAACTTTAACCTCCTGTTACTAAACATTCATTATTTACTAAGCACTTGCTCAGTGCCAGGTACCTATTGTCTACTTTCCATTTATGATCTTATTTTTTTTCCTGCATAAGTAGGTGTGATCCACTTGTTTAGCAGACTTGGAACCCGAGAACAGAAAGGTCAAGTAGCTTGCCCAGAGTCACACAGCTGGAAGTTAGATTGGCATCCAGGTCTGGCTTCAAGGCCTGTCCTCCTCCAAAATAGTATACAGCTCCCCACTGAAGGATACTTCTGTCCTAACTTTTCTCTCTGTCCAATGATGATGATGACTATATTAATACATAAACTTTACTAGACCCTTGTTATGTGCCAGGTACTCTTCAAAGCTTTAAATGTGTTATCTCATTTAATCCTCCCAAGAATGAGGTAGGAATTATCCCTATTTTATATATGAGGAAATTGAAGCACAGAAAGGGTAACTAAGTTACCCAAGGTCCCAGAGATAGTAGTAGACTGGTACTAGAGCCTGGTCTTTCCTGGCTAGTAAGGGCTACTCCAGGTGCTCAGCAGATGAGGGCTGCCCCTGCTCATGTACTGGGGTGGGGTAGACATGGCCAATGTCACCAACCGAGGCTCTGAGCCTCACAGAGTCCCAAGCAGGGATCCAGGGCTATGCATTTCCCACCCACTCTCTGATGAGCCTCACACGGTGGCCCCTTCCGCTGTCACTGTCATGCTCAACAAAAACCGTCATGCTCGTGGAAACCTGCCAGGGGACAATGAAGGCATTCAGGGGCTGTTATTTATTTATTTCTCATAAAGAAACTTCATGAATAGATGGATATTTATTCACCTAATTCACTTTTGCAAATGCAGTGTCCTTCAAAGAATGATTTGTTTGCTGAGTGGGGCTGAAGCGAGATGTTAAAAATAGCTCCGCAGTACCGTATTTCTCAGTAAATCAGTGTTGATAATTTAATAATAAAATTAGTCTTACATCAGGTACCAGATAACGCTTCTCTGACATGCAAATTGAATTCAGCTTCCTACCCAACTTGGGCCGTTTGTGAGGCTACAAATTCAGCAGCCTCCGTTTTTTGGGTACTAAATTTAGAGCCTTTCTTTCCTGGGTCAATACCAGTGCCTCTAAAATGCCTGTCTCACTAATGTGGTCATTTGTAATATTCACTAAGTTCAGAATGTAGACTGCTGGCCTTCCTTTCACTTCAGAGCTGCACATATAGCAGGATAGAAAAGACAGCCTGTGCACACCTGTCCCATTTGGGGAGATCACTCTAAATTGCTTTGAGTTTCAGGGCACGTAATGATCTCATTTTGTCTCAATAAAAGTTTCATGGCCACCTACTTGTGTCAGATCCTCTAGTAGGTACTGGGGCAGCAGAGATGACCTAGATGTTGTCTCCAAGGAGCTCATGCACGATGTGGTGGAGGAATAGAATGTGACAGACACAGCAGGGGCATCATGGTATGAGGACAATGAGAGAAACATGACAAAATCTGGGGGAGTACAGAAGAGGGAAGGGCTAACATCATCTGCAGAGGAAAGAGCACATGATGCAAGAATGCTTGCCTTCAAAAGAGATATCTATACTGGGTTTTGCAGAATCCATAGGAGTTCTTTGGACAGTTGAATAGAAGTTGGTAGCACAGGAGAGGACATTTCAGGCAAAGGAAATGGTATGCACAAAGGTCCAGGTGCATGAGACTGGGTACTGTCCAGAGAAATTATTATTATTATTTTTTGTAGCCAAATACTAGCAAGAGGGAGGCTGAAGAGTTCGGTGGGGGCCACATTACCTGTGTGAAATGAGAGAGGGGAGATGTTTGTCTGAGGGCATGGGGAGCCAGGGAGGGGCTGGAAGCAGGGCGAGGTGCGGCCAGATGTCCATGTCGAAAGAGCTTTCAGGACACGGTGTGGAGAAAGGATGAAGAGGGCAAGGTGGCTTCCTTCTCTTTTAAGGACTGAGTACCCCATTTTCTATAGGGCAAATGGGGTACTCTAAATGATGCAGGACCCAGGGGCCAAGGAACAGGAGCTAGAAAGTGCAGAGGGTGAGAACAGAAGAGGAAGAGTCGATGGGGGAGTGAGAGCTTCCAACCTGGGCCGTCTGGAGGAACCATGGGTCTCCTCTGCCCAGGGCGAGGTGTTCAATGAGCCCCTCTGCTTGTATGGCCTGTGCCTTTTACAAACCATTTCCACACAGATCATGTAATTTGATCCAGACTGCAACCCTCTGAGATTGACAGGGCAGGCACCGTGATTCTCATTTTGCAGATGAAGAAACTGAGGCTCAGAAAGGTGAAATAACCTGCCCAAGGTCACTCAGCTAGAAAATGACAGAACTTGACTCCAAATCAAGTCTTCTTAATTCCTAGTCAAGGTTCTTCTGAGGTAGAATTCTCAGTTCAATGAATTGGGCACCTATGATGATTTTCTTTTTATATATGGGGAGTTGGAGACTGAAGGTTAAGAGTGACTTGCTCAAGATCATGTAGGTGATCTAAGACCTGAATTTAGATTCCATTCTCTTGAAGCCTCATTTATTCATTCGTTCATTCACTGCATTTGTGCTGTCATCCAGCACCGTCCCTCTGTGGCCTCCTGTTCTCACTCACTGTTCCTGGGCACACTGGCCTCCCTGACATTTTGTAGCTCCTCATGGCCTTTGCCCTTGCCGCCCTCTGTCTGGAATGCTTCTTCCCCAGGTAGCATCACAGCTCCCTCTCTTACTTTATTCAGGTCTCCACTGAAATGTTACCTCCTTAGAAAGGCCTTCTCTGACCTCCCACCTACCACAGCACATCGCATTGCTCCATCCCCCTCTCCACCTCTAGTTACCTTTACAGCACTTACCCCTGCACTTCTATTTTTTCACTTGTGTAATGTCTGTCTCCCCCACTAGAAAGTAAGTTCCTGGGACTTCGTTTGCTTGTGCATTTTGTTTCCTGTCTTGTTTTGAGACAGGACCCGATAAATGTTTGTTGAGTGACTAAAGGCCCTGCCCTTAGATAAGGGATGGGTTCTTTCCATAGGAGCTATGGAAAGTGTTCCGGAGACACAGGCTTAAAGGCTCTCATCATATGCCAGTATGGCAAAGGCTCTGTCAACATATGTGAGAACTTTACTCAGAGCTGATGAGTAGTCTGGGACTCTACCCACTACAGAAGTGGTTGTGAGTAAAGGAAGGGGGAGTGTGTGGAGAACTCGGGCTCTGACAAATGACCTTGTATGTGGTATGCTCAGGTGTACTTTAGAATAAATGCAAGGCATTGGCAAAGAGGGGACATGCAGATTACACCTAAAATGGCCCAGAAGATCAACTTTCATTATGAACACTCTGGTACTTGGTCATGTCCAGAGCTCTGGGTCTCAATTTATCAAGAAATATAGTGGGTGGAAACTTCCTGGTTTCACTTAGCTCAGGAAACTTGACATTTCTCTCACTTCTTTCAGGAGAGGTCAATCTGGAATTAGCATTCCTTCTTTCCCCTGTACCTTTATCACCTACTAACAAGTGTTTAGTTCAGTGCTGGAATGAGAGATGCTGGAAACCTCTTCCCTCACTCTTCCTCATGGCTGAGGTCTGGTGCTTGAAGTCCCCTTCTATCACCCAGAGAGTCATTGAGGGATAAAGAAACCAGCCAAAAGCAGGCAGAGTTGCAGTCATGAGAGCTGGCTCCAATAAATGCAGTTAAAGGATGGCACATTTTATTCTATAATAAAAGGGCTTTTAAGAAAAATACAGAATTATTTAGGGGAAAATTAAGAGGATAAAATAGAAAGTGATGGAACTGTTTATACTTCATCAGTGCCTAAGAAGAATCAGTTTCAATGATCCACTCTTCCAGGTATTAGAATGGTGGGGGTGGGGTGGGGTGCCAGCCTCTTCATGGTACATAACTCCCCCTCATCCTTACCCTGGTGCTAGAAACCTCTGTTCCCAGGGTGCTGCCCAACCTCACTCAACTGTTTAATTGCCACCTCAGTTTCAACAAGTTCAAAACAAACTCCTGAATCCCCTACCCAGAGCTGATAGACAGCTGGTAGATACTAGTAGGGCCATATTGGTGGATTAAAATGCTTATGTATTTTATCTAAATACTTAAATATTAAAAGCTTTTATATTAATTAATGCATAGCCACTGCCCTGAGCCATCCCAGCTGGCCTGGTCTCTCCCCCAGGACCCCTGGACCTCCCATGTAACAGCAACTAAAGGGTTAACCACTGGCTCTGTTGGAGTCTTTGAGAACTCTGCTCCAGGTCCAAGTATCTTCTGACTACTCAGTGTCAATGTCCATGGGTATCTAAGTGTATTGACCATCTTGCCTACTCTCAACCTCTCATTCATACCCACAACCTACTTTTCCTCCCCAGTGCATGTGAACAGCATGCTATCAACCCAGGTGCCCAAGAAAACATCTTTTGGGGGATCATGGACATTCCCCAGCCCCTCACTCCATGACGGAGACCCAGAGCCCTACATCAGCTCCAAGACTCCCTGAGGGCAGACCTGTGTTTGTCTTTTCACTGCCGAATCCCCAGCCTGGGGCCTGGCTCTCTGACAGATGCACTGTGGCTGGCTGAATTATGTGCTAAAGATGTCCATGGCCTAGTCTCGGGGAATCCAGAACCTGTGACCGTTAAGAAAAATGAACTTTGTAGATGTGATTAAGTTAAGGATTTCGAGAGGTGGAGATTATCCTAGATGATCTGGGTGGGCCCAAAGTAATCACGAAGATTCTGAAAATAGAGAGAGCAGAGATCTAAAGAGGAGGTCATGTGATCATGGAGGCAGAGATGAGAATGGTTTGGCCACAAGCCAAGGCACTCAGGCAGCTACCAGACTCTGGAAGAGACCAGGAACAGGTACTCTCTTGGAGTCTCCAAAGAAACCAACTCTATTGACAACCACTACCCCCGTCCCCACCGAGACTCAGTTCAGATGTCTGGCTTTCAGAACTGTAAGAAAATGAGTTTCTATTGTTTTAAGCCACGATTTTGTGATCATTCGTTATAGCAAATTTATAGAACACTAGTACTCACACTCAACTTGTCTTAACCATCTGATAAGCCCAGGTAGGTTGTGACACCATGGCTAAAAAAATTGCTTATGACTGTGGCCCACAGCTTCTAGGAAATGCAAAATCAATCATGTTCCTTCTACCTCCTCATTATCTTGTGAACTTCCCTAGGGTTTCCTTTCACCGGGGCTGACCAAAGGCTTTGAGCTGGCCCACAGGTCCTTGTGACCTGCCGCTGCTGGCCCCTTGGGTACTTCTCTTCTACTTGCTCACATACCCATGTGCCAGTCAAGCCAAACCATTGATGTTTTCGATTTCCTGAGTCTCATGCCACATACTCTAACTCCTCAGTGCTTTTGTCCCAAACCAGCTACTATTGCCCGGAAAGCCTCATCCTCTTCACTTGTTACCTTCCACTTGTCCTTAAAGCCAGACAAGGCATCCCTTCCTTGCCAGCCTTGGGGCTGGGTTCCTGCTCCTATAGCCCTCGGCATTGCCCTGGTCTCAGTGTGGACAAACTGAGACATTGTCTGTGTCACCCCCTCCCTGGGAGGGAGGCCCCCTGATGTTGAGGCCATGGCTGCCTCTAACATCCCCTCTCTGGTCACAGGCCGCACTTACACCCAGCTGAGACCTGGGACTTACGTTCAGTGGATACCTGAGGTCTGTCTGACACTGTCTGACCCTTCCCACCATGGGGAAGAAAAAAGAGCTGGTGTCCCCAGCTCTGCTTTCCATCTCCTCTAGGTGTTTCCATTTTAGTTATAAATTAGAACACATTTTCAGCTTGCTGTTCTCTTCCATTATCCCATGGAGATTTTTGGGGGGGTAGGGTATGCATCAGATCCCCGATCTCCTGATGACTTGCCCAATCTGAGGGAGCATGGGACAAGGACAAAGCTGAACCTTGCAGGCCAAAAACTGACTAGGGCACAGAACGAGGAGAATACAGGCACCTCCTGGCTGCCAGAGGCCCATGGAGGAAGTGGTGCTCTTGCTGCCTGTCTCAGGGGCTCCAGTGGGCAGGAAGTGTCCCAGAGAACAGGCCAAAAAAGGCAGTGTTACTGGAAAGCATCTGCCTAAAGCCTGCAGCAGCTGCCTGGACTTGTGTAGCCCTGTTTTAGGGTGGATTGCTTACTCAGTCACCAGTACTGAGGACCTGTTGCTATATACTCAAGCATGTGCTAGGCCTGTGGGCCATGAAAGGGAGGCTGAGAAAACAAATCACATTGTCTGAGCACTTAGCATGTACCAGGCAAGGTGCTAAGTGCTTTACATGGCTTATGTCATTTAATCCCTACAATCACCATATGAAGTGAGTATTATCTCATTTTAGAGGGCACAAAGCTAACAAAAGCAGAGCAGGAATTCAAATGCACATCTTTCTTTCTGTTACCCTACAGAAAGGCCAAAGTCCCAAGGTCTGATGGAGCTGACAGTAGACCAAGGAGGCAGGCCCTCGGTGCTCCTGTCATGAAATGCCTCCTGGGCTGTATCTGTCATCTTTGAGTCAGCCAGCAAAGGCTGCTAGATCTGGGAGAAGAGCTGACTGTGAGGAACTTACACCTGGATGCCTGGAAGATGTTGACAATTTCAGCCAGGACCACAGAGAAACTGCTTTGGCGGGTAAGGGTGGGAAGCAGGAGATCCTGTGGGATAAAGGACAGGGCCCCAGGTTGGTTTTTGGAAGCATGATGCTGCTACTAACTCCATGGGGCTGGGGAGGAAGGACCAGAAGGACAGGAGATTCTGGTCTAGGCCATGAGTCGGGGGTCTCTAGCCATGAAATAGCTGCTGAAGGTGCAAGTGGGGAGCAGCTCTGCCCCACAGCCACTGTAAAATTTGGGTTGAATCAGGTCATTAGATGGTCCCCCATCTCTGGCAGCTGAGATCCTGGATCCTGAAGCAGCAGGGTCTGGAGCCCCTCAAGGCAGGGCCTTGCTTGTCTGGTTCACCATTTCCTGCACAGGGCCTGGTGTCTCTCTGCAGGTACTCACAGAGAGAGTGACTAACTGAAGGGCATGAATAAATGAGTGAGTACACCCCACAGGCTGGAGGTTCCACAGTCTGGACAGGAAGTGGGAGAGGAGAGAAAAGCCATGAGTCATATGTGGGACGTTTGTGCCCCTGCCCAGAAGTCCAAGGCCAATGCCAGTGTTTGGGGAGATGGAAAGGAAGGAGGAGCTGTTTTGCCTCTCAGTCTTAATCCCGTAAGTCCAAGCAAGGAGATGTTAATTACTTTGCTTTGAGTGGTTTTATTTTTCAATTAAAATCATCAAGTCAACAATCGGAGATTAGTGCCCTTGTTAGGAATTAGCAGCAATAGCAAACCCTCCTCAAGATGCTGCATTAGAGCTAGCCAGGGAGGGAGGGTGGCTGGGGGTGAACCTCATCCAGTGCATCACCTCCACCCATGTCTCCAAGCACCACAGGTGGGACAGGGGTGGGGCTTCTGAGCGTGGGGTGAGTGTGCCCAGAAGCATCTGCCTTCTCTCACCCACTTCCCCAGTAACAGTCACTCCAGGCTCACATGAGGAGGGGCATCAGCTCAAACCACTGTCAGAGCCCAAGAATCATGGAGCTCATGACAGGCTTGTGTACACAGCAGTTGCTCAACAGATATTTGTTGAATTAGAACATCTTTTTTTTTTTTTTTTACAGTTGTAGAGGGACAGCTGGAGTCAGGACCTAGGGTGAGAGCTGTGATCTGGGCTCTGACCCGAGTAGGAATGCTCTGCAGCAAAGAGTGGTGAAGACTCTGGTTTGTCCCATGCTGCCTTTCCCAGGATAAAGCTGGGAGGGAGGGTGGTAAGGGAGAAGAAAACTAGGGGTGCTAGTCTGGGCCATTGTGGTGCTCTCTGGCCATAAAGCAACAACTTTGGGGCAAATCCTAGCCTGAGAACTAACAGCTATCTGGCCTCATAAAGCAGAGTTCAGGATGCCTCTGGATGCCTCTGGAGGAAGACGCTTTTCCTCCTGGAGACTAAGGTGCCCCAGAGTTCCTTTATCAGGGCTATGGACTGAATTGTGACACTTCAAATTTGTTAAGTGGAAGCCCTAATCCCCAATGTGACTCTATTTGGAGAAGAGCCTATAAGGAGGTAATTAAGGTTAAATAATTTCATGAGGATGGGCCCCTGGTATGATAGGATTAGTGCCCTTATAAGAAGAAACACCAGAGAGCTCGCTCTTTGTCTCTCTCTCTCTGCCATGTGAGCACACAGTGAGGAGGTGCCTGTCTACAAGCCAAGAGGAGGACTCTCACCAGAAAATGAATCAACCAGCAGCTTCATCTTGTACTTCCAGCGTCCAAAATTATGGGGAACAAATTTCTGTTGTTTAAGCCCCCTAGTCTAGGGTATTTTGTCCTGGCAGTCTTAGATGACTAATACAATTAGCAACATTTTTTTTACAGTGCTAAGAGCTTCCAGCAGCCCTGAGAGGAGCCTGAGCAATAATATAAAATGGACAACGAGCACAGTTAGGAAGTGGCAGTCAGGGACAGAGCCAGGTTGGGTCCTGCAGTTTTTAAGGCCAGCACCTTTAATGACTGTGCTGTTGATGAAGATGCTGATGCTGATGGCAGAATTCACATGGAGAGCTCAAGTGTGGACTGGGGACCAAGTCTTAGGACAGCTAGAGTCAAGGGACCTGAACACAGAGACCCTAGTGTCTCTCCTTGTTCAGCCCTAGGCCTTTGTTGGGCAGTGTCCCGAGTCTCAGAAAATGAGGCAGCCAGGGCTTTCTGATCACAATTGACTATGTCCTTTGGGCCAGCTAAGCAGCTAACATATCTCTCCAGTCTTCTGGGGCTTCCAAGCACGAGGTCGCCCAGCTTTGGGGACAACGTGGCAGAACAGTAGCCTCTTAAATATTGAATTACCCCTCCCCAGTCCCACTCTTGCTGATTTAACTAAGGGCTCCAAGCCTCAAGTTTGTTTAATAACCTCCTGACACTAAACAAACAGCCTTGCAAAAGGAGTAATTTGCAAGGCAGAAAGAAAACAAATAAGGTGCAAGGACACAGTGAGGCAGCGGCTAGGCTGATTACATTCTGGGGGCTACCTAAGTCCAACATCAACGGAGAGCATATAGATCTTGGCTGCTCTCCACTCTGGGAAGTCTTCAAAAACATGGTAAGGGAAACTTTGCATTAGGCCTATGGTGATGGCACATCATTAGAATTCTGGGGGCATATTAAATGCCATCTAGTTGCTAACACGATGCATCATTTTCTGCTAAATAATTGATCACTGTGCAGAGATTGTGTTTGTGGAGTTTAAAAAAGTGATTAGAGCAGGGAACATTTCTGGGAGGCAAGTTGCATCTGTAACCTGGAGCCTGGTCTGTGCACCTTCCTGGGCGCCATTGGGGATTCTTGCCACACAGGGCTGGGGGCAGCACAGGAGTGCCAACATAGCAGGGTGAGGGATAAGGCGGAGTGTGTGGCAGAAGACTGACAAGGATGGGGGTGAGAACAGAGCTTCTGTGATGGCCTAAGGGGCCGTGTGGACCTTCTACCCCATTGGTGGCATGGAGGAAGGCAAGTGGCCTGCCCAGGGAGACAACAAATGCTGTGCCCCTTCCAAGGCCCCAGGCCCCAGAGGCCTTGTGAAGGCAGAGTCTGGTCCTGAGTTCATCTCAGGAACCCCAGTTTTCTCTCCCTTTTCTGCCCTACCATCACCCACGAATCACCCCTCAGAACCTGACCAAAACTTTTTAGTGGACACAGGCAGCTCTCCTTGGACAGCTCCAGTCCCCTCCCCCTGCCTCACACAGCCCAGTGTCTGCCTGGCAGCCCTGGTGGGATACCATAGGTGACCACTTCCTGCCCTGCCTTCTTCCCTCATCCTGGGAAGGTACTTTATCTCTGAGGTAAGGGTGTGTTGTTGAATTTAGGACTGTGCGAAAAAGACTTTGGTCCTGGTAGACAGGGAGGTACTTCAGAAGCTGACGAGGAAAGAGATTTGAGGTGCGAGCTGTGGGTTATCTGGGAGATGGAGGTAATGAGGTTGCAGAGGGTTATTCAAATAGCCAAAAAGTTGAAAGATCTGGTACAGAGTAAAGAGCAACAGTATTTTTCAAATGAATGACACAGCACTCAACAAGAAATTCAAATTCACACATTACTGATGGACTGTGTGCTTTTGAGCTAACCTCTGAACCTCAGTTTTCCTATCTAAAAGCATGTGCCTCTGTGTGTATGTGTATATGTGTGTATGTGGGGACTTTTAAGGTCCCTCTAGTCCTGACATTCTGTGCTTCTAAATTAGTTGTTCTTCTTCATGGCTGCATATCAGAATCTCTTGGGGAACTTTAAAAAATACAGATGCTGGAGAGCAACCCCCAGAGGTTCTGATTCAATCAGTCCAGGGCTCGGTCTGGGCATCTGTACTCTTGGGATCTTCCCCAGTGACTCCGACATGCAGCCAGGGACGAGAACTCTTACCTTGGGAGAGGAGTGGGAGATGCGGGACAGCCAGGCACAGCTCTGGGCCGGCTTGCTTGGCCATGTGGTCCTTAACTGTGGAGCAAGAGGAAAAGATAGGCTGCTGTAGAGACAGCTTCAAATACCCAGCTGCTATGGCGTGCTGGGCAGATGGAAACCTCGGCTTCAGCAGACGCTACAATTGCAGGGCTTTGTGGCAGCCTTCTTGGGGAGGGGGATGGCATTGAGGAAGAGGTGCAGGGTCTGCAGGGGGGCAGCCTTCACTGCTCTTTGCAAAAGAAAACTTTACAGAGAGTTTGTGTGAGACTGCGGAAGAAACATTTCTCTCACATCTTGTGTGTTCTTAGAATGGGCCTTTCTTCTAATGGCACAGGGTGAACGCAGAGGGCTTTGAGGTAATCCCAGCAGTCAGCTGTTCACCCCTGGCTCTGCTCCCTCTTCCCTAAGTGACCTCTCCTCCATGGAACTGTCCAAGATTTCCCCAGCCCGAGGGACCCAAATACCTATTGTCTAAAAAAAACCCTGAAAATTTTTGGGGGTTTCCAGCGCACACGTCTAGGAAAGATTAAGCCATTCACGGTCACCTCCCCAGCGGCTGGAGAGCTAGTTCCCTGAGGGCCCAGATCAATTCTCTCACCTTCTTGGCATCATAAAGTGTTAGATGCTCTTGTTAGTTTATGCAGACTCACATCTCACTGTACAGGCCCCATCCCACCACTCCTGCCACGTGTCCCAGACACGTCCCTTTTCTGCTCCAGACCCATTTCCTCACCTGAAAACAGAGTGGGCCAGGCTTTCACAGGCTCTGATGGCAGTGTGTTCTGTGTCTCTGAGAGTTTGACAGAGGTGACCACTAGTAGGTCCATTTTACAGGTGGGATAACTGAGGCTGGGGGATGATCAGACTTCATCAAGGTCACTCAGGCAGTAGGTGGGGGAGCCAGGAGCAGAACACATAGCCCCTGAGTCCCAGTCCAAGACAGCCTGCATCTGAAAAACAAACAAAAGAAAAATGTAGTCCAAGATCACAGGGACATTTCCAAACCCCAGCCTGGGGAGGAAATTAGTTTCTGTTTGGAGACAAGCACCTACTCTGAAATGAGGCTTCTCACTCTCTCTGGAAAAATCTAACTGATTTAATTTCCTGCCACTACTGGGGTGTTTCTAGTTTTGCCTGGGCCTTCGGCCTATCAGCTGCATAGTGCTTCTGGGGGCAATGGCCTGGGTCACACCTCTAGTTCTACTTTGCCCTGTCACGCTCTGCCCTAGCCAGCCGGGCCACACACACGGTAGTGTCTGAAGGTAGATTAGTTTTTAGCTAAAGGTCAAGGCAAATTGCCCAGGGGTCCCTGGAGAGGTTTTTCCTGTGGATGTGCATGCTGGCCCTGGCCAGCAGGGGGCGGGAGAGGCCCTGCATCCTGACACTCAAGGTCAGGATCAGAAGCAGAGAGAGGGGGCTGGGCCTGGTGTTGGGGTAGAGGCAAGGTCAGAGCCCAGGCTCAGGATGCCCATCAAGTGTGCTTCTGATGACTTCCAGCTGCCACCCAGTTTGTCCCCATAGGGTGGGATGATAGATAACCTGCAGAGCATGAAGGGTGACTTTGGGAAAAATCATCCTGAGTTGTTTTAGTTTGAGATGCAGAATTTTAGACTGAGAGAAGGGAGAACGAGATGTCCCTTCTTTCCTCCCTTCTGCCCACAAAAGCTAACGTGGTCTAACCTGGTCTATAACACGTCTTTTGTATTCTAGTCTCTTTCTCAAAAGCCATGCGGCCCAGCCCAGCCCTCGTCCAACTGCAGTGAGCATTAGAAGCAATGAGGACTTGCTAAAACACAGATGCCTGGGTCTACTCCCAGTTTCGAGACATGAGGTCTGGGGGCCACACTTTAAGAACCACAGGTTTAGCCTCCTCTTACCTCAGTTCCCAGCCTAGCTGGAGGGGTTTCCTGGAAGAAAGGGCATCAACTATAGATCCAGACAGACCTAGAACTCTGGCTGTGCCTCTGTCTAGCTATGTGACCTTGGGTGAGTTTCTCATCCTTTCTGAGCCAAGATTTCCTGAAATGTTGGGGAACCAGTGTCCACCTCACAGGCTCCAGGTGAGGTCTGAAAGAGATGACCAAACATTTGTGAGCCCTCTAGTGTAGGCAGAAAGAGAGTCTGGCAGAAGTGAGGAGGGCAGAGGCCAAGTAGTCGCCCCTCATCCTTGTGCAAACGGGTAAAGGTCTCACTTGGGGTCTGGCAGAGCTGGTACCAGGTTGGACATCCCTTGCGGTGTCTGTCCTTTCTCCAACTGGGGGCTTCAGCTCACCCCCAGAGGGCAGCAGCGCTTCTCCTCAGCTGCCTGAGCAAACATTGGTGTTGAAAGCAGCCTCATCCTCTGCACTCCAGCACCATGTGCAGGCAGGCCCTCACTCACCAAGGCCACTGAATCAACACTTCACCAAGAGGTTGTTTCCTCCATTCTGCCCTACTGACTCCACCCCCCCCCCCACACACAACCTTTCACCTTGCCCTGGGTTCTGCTGGGGCTGGGAGCAGGGGCATGAAGTGCTGGGCTCACTCCCCACTTCCTGCAGGGAACAGGGGCTAGGCAGAGATGTTCAGCCAGAAATGGGCCACCCCATGTCTCTGCCACTTCTGTACTTCTCTCCAGCCTGTGGCCACATTTCCCATGTGCATTAGACATGAACCTTCGCCTCGTGACCCCCACTCCCCATCCTCCAGCATCTAGAGTTGCTCCAGAACCAAGCCACCAGCTGCTTTTCAGTCCTTATTTTCTGCAAATCCATGAGGCTCTGGTCTCAGCTGAATTCTGGTCCCTGAAAAAGAGAAGTCATTCTGTGTCTCCTAACCTTGAAATGCTCATCAGTGAAATGGGATCCCATAGGAGCACTCACTTATCTCTCCTCCTCACAAATCCTGTTCTGATGCTGCTCACATGAGCATGGACTGGCCTTGGAGGCCAGGACCCCACTTGGAGAGAAGAGAAGTAGCCTCAAGAAGGGCCATTTTTACATCCGTTGGGGTGACTTCCTTCTCCTGACAGAAATTGGAATAGCTTGACTAGAAAAGCAGCCCCTTTCCCTACCAACTTAGGATGTGTAGCTGGCTCCTCTGTGCTTTGGCTCACAAACTCCCTCCTTCTGGAGGTCCTTCCTCCCATCAGCCTCAGCCCTTCAGCTCTCTCTGAGAACCTCTGCTCACATCTCAGGCGGAGGGGGCCTCCTCTCTGAGTTTTTTCCTGACCTTCCCACCCTGTCTGACTGTCATTTGTTTGCTTGTCTTTCCCTCTGTGCTCTTGGAGCACTACAGGCAATTAGTCTCTTTGCTCCCCAGGGCTGCATAGCAGGCAGGGCTTGGCAGTTGTCCAGGCATGCGGAGCTAGTTGGGTGAGCGTTCTGCTTTTCCTTCTTTTGGGGCTTCCAGTCTCTAAGAGAAACTCAAACAGGTGTGTCTACAGTACTCAGTGGAGCAATGTCTCTGTCCCAGGGTCCTTTTGCATTTTTCTCTCTTGTATCGATTATGAAAGTTAAGGGGGTTGGGGACCCATGGACCCAAAAGTCTAACTTTTGGAAATAAGAATTCCTATTTGAGGAGTGAGTCAAGTATGAGAGAGGACCTCTTACATCCCCCACTCCCTGAACATGCTCACCACCCACCCATCTATCCTCTTTCCTGCTCCCTACCCCTACCCCAGATACCTTGTGCCTGCACCCACTGTCCACACACTATAATATGAGAGCTTATTAAACCCCTGGGTGTGTGCAGGGTCCCTTGAGGGTGTCCTCCATTAGTCCCTTTTGGAAAGGAGGTCTCGGGGCCCACATTGTGTCTTAGCCAGTCACCACCATCTCTATTCCAGGCATGCCAGCCTCCTCTAGCTCTTCCAATCCTCCAAAGATCCTCCAGTGTTTAGCTCAAAGGAACCTTTTGATGTCCTAAATGACACAGCCAGGCATCATGGAGGCTGTGTGGGGACAGCTCCCTGAAGACACTCGGGAGTGGCAGCTTCCAGGCTGTCATGCTTCTTGTTATCTGAAGTGTTTTGTTTCAGCTCCATATAGGTGGCTTTGTTTTCAGAGCTGCCTGGCCTCGCTTGTCTTGGGTTTCTTTTGGGAAGTGCAGCGCCGCCAGGCCAGCCTCACCCAGCTGTGCATGTAGGGGGACAGGGCCTGGATCTGCCCCAGGAAGTGGAACTCTGTTTTGCCCAAGGTTGCTTAGGCTCCCTGTCACCCTGCCAAAGTCCTCTGCTCCATCCAGGCGCCTCAGCCACTGGATCTCTGAACACTGAGGAGGTCAGGGCTTTTGCAGCCAGGACCTTTGTAGACTTCAGTTCTTTGGGCAAGTCTCAGTTCCCTCATCTGTGGAATGGGAATGATAATGATAATACTGACCTCAGAAGACTGAATGTCATAACACACACCCTGGCAGAGCCCCCGGCACACGCAGGCTCTCACTGAGTGCCAATCTCTGTCCTCTTTCTCTTCCCTCTTCTTCATGACTTCGTGGTTCTCAATCCTGGCTATTCATTAAAATCTTCTGAGGGGCGTTTACAGTGTACTGATACCTAGGCCCCACTTAAACTGATGACAGAGGAACTCCGAGGTGAGGTTTATTTCTGTGCTTTTTAAAAACTCCGCAGATGATTCTGGCACGCAGCCAAGAAACAGGAGTCCCGACCTCACTTTAACTGGACCCTGCCCCTCCTGACCTGTGTTGTCCAATATAGTTGCCACTAGCTACATGTACTAAAATTTAAATTTATTTAAATGACATAAAATTAAAACTTCATTTCTTTGACCATACTAACTATTTTTCACATGCTCAATAGTTACGTGTGGCTGTTGGCTACCATACTGGACGCCACGGGTCTAGAACATTTCCAGTATTGAGAGAGTCCTTTTGGAGAGCACTGGAAATATAACGCAAGCCACATATGCGATTTATGTAATTAAAATTTTTCTAATAGCCACAATAAGAAAGTGAAAAGAAACAGATGAAATTAATTCAGATAATCTATTTTATTTAATCCTGTAATCCGAAAGGGTGTCATTTCAATATGTAATCAATATGACAAAAAGTAATGAGCTTTTTCACTTCCCGTGGTGTACTTCAGAGTCCGGTGAGCATTTCACACTTTCGGTGCATCTCCATTTGAAGGGGCACCTTTCAAATGCTCAGCACAACATGCCCTGCACAGCGTGGGCACCAGGCACGTGCCTAGCGATGCCTGAAACCCTTGTGTAGGATGGAATGACTTCCACACTCACGTGTACTGCTTTAAAACTTAAGTAGTTTGACACACCCAAGAGCCCTCCGACAGAGTACTGTAATCTTCAGGGTGGCAAGAAGCAGTGCTCAGGAACACGGCTCATGTGGCACAGAGAATGCACTATGATAATGTGTGTAGCTGTGTGTTGTCGTGTCCCTCGAGTTAGTGATTGTCCAGTCCTAGGCAAGTGACATTTGTGCTGGCCAAATAGTCTGGCCATGCTTCGGGAATAGAGAGCCTATCCCCTGTGCTGCTTGTGCCTGTCCTAATGCTCCCTCCTCCAGTCCACCTGTCTGTGGAGTGAGATGTTACCTGAGTAACTTAAACAGTGCTAGAAGTTCTCTCAATCTAGGAGACAAGGGGTTGGAGGCTCTCACCATGATTCATCCTTACTGCTAAAGCATCCATGGCACCATCACCCCGAATAATATGGTAAACGTGTTACCAGGGAAGGTTATGTAGCCACCTATCATCTATCATTAGCACCTTAATATACATTGATTACTTATGCTGGTTCATAGTAGAGAGATGGATGACAGGTCAATTGTGATTAAAGAATGTGGAGTGAAGACTAGGAGCACAGAGCTCTATCTAGGATGAGAGGAGTCAAAGGCGGAATAGGCAAGGAAGTCAGGGGCCACATGAGGACATGGGGGCCCGGGCTGAGCCAGGGAAAAGAGCTCTGCTCTGGCAGACGAACAGCGGGGGCAGGCAGCCATGTCTACCTGAACGTCTGCCCCACCTCGGCTTTAGTAGGTTGTGGGTCCTGGTGGATGTGCCAAAGGGGAATGAGTATATGTGACATTAGAGGCTCAGGAAGGTGTGAAAAGTAGCGTCCTGCTCACCTTAGATTTCCATTTCATAGCTTCCTTTAGGAGCCAGTAGACAGTGCTGCATTAAGAGACTCATGGCCTTGGCGTAGCTGGCAGGCTGGCTGGGGCATCACCTTTCACTGGGCTCCCGTGAGCAGTAAGACCACCTCCTGAGGTGTGCTGCTGGCACCACACAGAAGTCCTCTGATACCCTCACACCATTTGCTGCCTTTATTCTGACCCGCTCTCCCAGCCACTCTCCCCGGTGTGTCCCTGATCCTCTCAGTTTCTTATTTCCAGACTACTTCTTCATATCTGGTCCTGGAAGAGTACACCTGATATGTCTCTGGTCTCTAAACTTTTCTCCCTTTGTGACTTACACTCAGTTCCTCCTCCAGATCTCCCAGGCTTTGGTTTCTCTAAGTCACCACCTTCATGGTGCAGAACTTGGTCCAGCTGACGTGAGTGTCAGCCACTCCAGCTTTTCCCAGACTCCACCAGTGGGACAAGATGACCTGACTCCAGGTCTTTTCTAATTACTTTAGCCAGAGTTATGCTGGCAGAGAAAGTGATGTATTGCAGGCTTATGACAGTCATTCAAATCCTGAGGCTGCTGGCTTAGGCCAAGCTATTCTTTCTCATTCATCCAATAAATGCTCATTGAGCACCAAATCCAGACCCCATCCTACCCCAGGGCCTCTGATCTGACTGGCCGAGCCTGCACCGATTGCTTTAGGATAATGGGCTAATGAATCAGGATATCCAAACAGTTTTCTCTTGCACTGAAGTGTCCAAATGGTAGGCAGCCCTGTTCATGGACTCAGCATGTAATGATCCCTCCCAGAAAATGATAATCCATCAATCTCCCCTTTCAAGACCATCAATCAATGTTCCAGAATTCACAGCTGCATTCTCATTCCAGGAGTTTTCAATCACTTCCCTTTTTCCTCATGCTTGCAGAACAATGCAGTGACACTAGGAAATTGTGTTTTGACATGAAATCATTATGTGTTTTAAAACCTTTCCTTCAGTGTTGGTCTTTTCCTGCCTCCTGCTCTCCCCTGACACATCTCCTGCTATGAACTGCAGAGCGAGCCCCATTCTCGGGCACAGGGGAGGAATGTACAGTCCAAAAGGGAGAAACAGAAAAATAAGCTGCCTATTTTATCTGGGTTTTAACACACTGTAATTAGTTTGTCTCTTCCAATTGGAGCCCTCTTAGTATATTTCCTGCAGGGATGTCTGAGGTTGTGTGTGTTGGGGGTGGGGAGGCACACTGGGGCAGGTGTGTGTGCACTGAAGTAGCATTATAATCAGAAGCATTTAATGTAAAATTTAACTATATGCATTCAGCAGTTAGTCAATCTATCAATTAGTAGATGCAGAGGGAGGCTAAACTAGCTATTCTTGGCATGGTGAGTCTCCCCATTGTCTCTCCTACACCAGCCTTGTCTCTGCATGCCTTCCCTGGTAGCCGCGTCTCTTTGTTGATGTTAATTCTAGTGTTTAGAGACACATATTTTTCATACAAAGAGCCTCTAAATGCACACCAATTACCCATCTGGTGCTCAGCCAAAGACAAGAACTGGAGGAGAAGTGGACAAAATCAGCTTCCAGGAAAACATGATGTGTCTATCCCATCTCTTTCCCTTGACCTTTTTGTGGGAAATTCTGGTTCTAAGGAATTCTCAATAGACTTGCTGACTTTGGATTTTAAGCCTCCTGAGAGTGGGCCTGAGCCATATTTGGGACATTCAACCCAGCAGGTTTAATATGGACCCTGCTAGCTATGTCTTCCTGGGCACGTTACTTAACCTCTCTGAGCCTCAGTTTTTTCATCTGGAAGAGAGGGACAGTTATACCTTCCTTGTAGGGTTCGACATGAGGGTTAAAGATAAAATATGCTTCTGTGGGACCTAGTGGGTATGCAGCAAATGGTGGGACATGTTATCATTATGGAAAAATGAGTTCTTGCTGAGGGTTGCCGAGCAGCCAATGTCACCGAGGTGCTTCATTTAAAAAAGAAAAGATGACGTTAAGTTAGTTTCTGCCGAACAACAATAACTTACACTGTAAATAATTGATGCTGTGAGCAGACTTCCAGTGTTCACATCCAGGTAAGGTGTAGGACTGATGGCTCCACATTCTAAATCGCCTCATCTTTCCTTTCTTGAATAAATGGAGTCCCTGCTGGAGGTCAAAATGAAAGTCACACAAGTGTGACTTCCAAAGAAAGTGCCACTGGGGGAAGCTGCAGGTGTGCTCTCTTGATGTGGGGCAGGGGAAGCACCCTGGCTGTCCCTCTATGCAATTATGAGGCAGTGCAATTTTTACCCAGCACCTGAAGGCTCCCGCTTCAGGGGCCCTCCCTTCCTTTTGACACCCTCTTTCAAGGGTATTCAAACTGCTTCTCGGTGTCACTAAGAGGTTCTATTCTACCCTGCTCTTCCTCAGAAGTTCCTTCCCTTAAAACCTGCCAATCCCATAGGACCCTACTTTGGCTAGATGTACCACAATGATCTTTCATCCATTTTAAGAGTATTTAGTAGTGTGTTGTATTAGAACTGGAAGATATCTTCCTGTAGGCTCCCTACCCCTGCCCCCATTTTTCAGCCAAGCAAGATGAGACTCCCAGTTGGTCTCATAGCAACTTTGATCCTAATTCATCTATACTCAACCTTGAGACATGCTGGTACCTCTGTCTCAGGCGGGTGATGAGCTGGGACTCAGACACTGGCTGTGGGACTGGCCTATAGGTGGAGGTGGCTTAAACCAAGATTCAGATAGCTGTGCTGAAAAGGGGGAATATAGACTGGCTTCTCTATCTTGGGTGCTGAGCTTTATCTGTGTAGGTCTAACCTGGGAGCCTGTGGGTAGAAGTCAGAGGGAAGATCTGTCCATGATCTAGATGCTCAGCAGCCCAGGAGGCAGGGGAGGGGCTGGTTGCAGCAGGAGCTGGTTAGATCAAGGAGAGTTTTAGGGACACCCAAGAGATGGCGCGAGCCCTCCGCTTAATGAACACCTACGATGTGCCAGGCATTGTTCTGAGGATTTTCATGTGTTAACTCCCCAGACCTCACAAGGGACTCTGGAGGCAGGTGCTGCTTGTAGATGAGTAAGCAAAGTCTCCTGGAGGTGCAGTCACTTGTCTGAGATCAAGCCTCTGGAAGGGAAGAGCCAGGACTTCAGCCCAACTCTGCTGCTTTCAAAGCCCATGCTCTTTCTCCCACTCCTCACAGCTTCTTAAGTGCTCATGGCATGGCTCCAGGTCCACAGGAAAAGAAATGATGGAGAAGCTGAGGCAGGTGGACTAGATGAGGGCCCTGATGCAGGTGGAGGAAGGCTAGTACGTTCTACCTTAGCCAGGTGACCTTGAGGGCACATCCCAAGCCAGTGCTTCTCAAAGGCAGGAGCTGAGGCGCTGCACTTTAAACAGGGCACTCCTGTAAACACAGAGGAGGAGGATCACAGTGAATTTCAGGCACTGTGGTGGGCTCTGGGCAGAAGGAGTGGTTTCCCTGTGGGGTCCTGTGAGTTATAACTTCAAGGTGACCCTTCCCACTGGCCAACATGAAAGACCAGCCTAGAGGTGCCTGAGGGAGGCCCCGCCGACTTTCTCTTATAAGAACTTGCCTGCCCAGCAGTTTAATCAAACCTCCGGTAGGACCACCTGCTTTCTAGTTCAATGAGGCCCCTTAGGGAAGGAACTTTAAAAAGATTTCAAATCATAACAATGCTCTTCTCTGCTCAAATCACAAATGTTTTCTTCTCTCCCATCACAGCAAGGGCACACACAGAGAAGATATCATTGAGAAAAAGCCGTATTTGGTTGTCGGACGAAGCAGGGGTAATTAACCCTTACTTAGTAAATTTCTTCCTACCCGAGGATTGTTCTTTAGTAAGTGTGCAAGCAGAGGGGTATGGGGTGGTCTCCACACTAAGTTCCTTTGAGAGGAGGGGTAATGGTTGCTCAAGGGTGGCAGTATTCTTCTCAGCTCAGAAGGGTCTCTATCCTGGGGTACATGTCATGATACCCCAGGGAGCAGGAAGCAACCACAGCAAGAAAGGCGACATCAGCAGCAGGGACAATAGAGCAGAGCCTCCTTTGCCTTTCTTTTGGGGCCTCTTGTGCAAAGGAAGACAGACCTGGAGGGGAGACAAATGATGAGAACCACAGGGCAGCTAAGAGAATTTGTGGGGGCAGTCTTACCAACCTTCCCGTGACATCCAGAAATAATTAGGGAGACTTGAGGGGTAGGTCAGATATCCTAGAGTAGTGGGTGAAATCAATTCAAGGGGAACCTAGTAAAGACTGTGCCTAGCAGGATGTTGAGCACACAGTATGTCCCAACAGTGATTTCTAATTAATGCGTTAATCGAGGCCCCCTCATTAGCTGAGACACGTCCTGACAGTTCTCTGCATTCCAGTCAAATGGAAACCTGCACAGAATGACAATCCTGGCTTCCGAGGAGGCAATCAGGCGGCTGTGCCTCAGCGCCTCCTCAGGGGATGCGCTGCCTGCTTTCCCAGCTACCTGGGGGCAGAAGCAGCTCTCCCCAGCTTGGAGCCAAGCTGCTCTGGTTTTCTTTGCACTGAAGGCTCAGCTCCAGGAAGAGTGCTTGGGACATGAGGTGGGGTGGGGTGGGGGGGACCAATGCTTCTGCATGTTGAGGGCTCTTTTGAATGAATCTCTTGTTTGTTCTCCCAGAACATAAACTTAGAGCCAATTCTAGCCCAGCCTCCCCTTCCCAGTGCATCTGGTTCCCCCACTGCCCAGGGGCAGAGGAGCACAGCAGGGAGAAGGGAAAGGAGGAGCAGTGGGCACTGATGGGTGAGGAAGCCCTCTCCTCTGGCCGGCAGGAATGCCTTTCCATCTACTCAATTCTAATACATTTGATTCAGAGCCACAAGTGGCTTATTCCTTTCCAAAGAATCATTTGAATTTTAAAAAAGGACCCTGGAGAGGAAACACTTAACCCAAAGGAATGAATATTTAATGCTGGCATTTCAGGTTTTGTCAGGGAGAGGTCTTAGAGGGGCCTTTCCCAGTATTCCAAAGAGCACCACCCTCCTCCCCAGCCTCCCGCCTCTCCTGCTCAAGCATCAGGCCAGCCTGGCAGGAGACCCTCTGGAGAGGCTGCTGGGGGGAGAGCGGGGCACTGGGCTGGTCTCAGCTTTCAGCTAACTCTGTGTGTCCCTGAGCAGGCTAAGGGGGTGCTCACTGGGCTCCAGCTGGCTCCAGTGCTGGGGCTCTCAGAAGGGTGGCCTAAGAGCCAAAGAACCTGCATTTTTAAAAAATTGGGCTTCAAGGCGTTTGCAGTTGGGCTTGTGCTCACTCTTTCACCACAGTTCCCTCTGTTTCCTCTAGCCTGGTTTGTGCTCATCCTACCTTACTCATTTACTTTAACTCCTCTGGATTTGGACCCCTGTCCTATGTTTCCTGCCTATATAAGATTATCATGGAGATCTGGGGCAGGGTGTAAGGTGCTTCGAAACTTGTACCCCTGTATGGATATGAGGAATGAATGTGATGACAGTTCCATTTGCTTTTCTGTCTCCCATACCACAGAACTCGGCTGAGAACCTGACATAAATCATCTATTTCATTTACTCATAGCCAAGAGGACCCCAGCATCCTTATCTAAGGGCGGAACCAGGATCTGAATATGACCCCCAAGTCCACACTATTTCCTCTTCACAATATCCTCAGCATCTTTCTTAAGACACTTATTTGGGCCCACTGGTGAGTCACTTTCCACTGGTGGTTTCCTGGGTCATGCTGCTGTTGAGGAAGCACTCTTAGATGTGTGGCATGCCTGGATGTGGTTTTTCCCTGGGACAAAGAAAGGTAAGACGAGGCCTTCATTTTTCTTCATCATGGGTAGAGAATTCTAAACCAAAGAATGGGTCCTTTCTGATGGGGAGCTTGGAAGAGAAATTCAGGGTCATTTGTACCTGTTACTGTCTACCAGGGTGGCAGAACCCCTTTACAAATGTCTGGCTTGCTTGGATGTTGTAGCAGTGTCTGTGGACATATCGGGATTCCCCTGCCCCTTCAGGTATTAGCACCATGACTCCAAGCCCCTGTACCTCAAAGAATTGGCATAATAAGAATAGTGGGTGGCAGTCCAATGAGGTCTCATCCTTCTTTCTATATGGCCTTGGTCTCCTAACCTTCCCTCAGGATCCTGGCTCTGGCACTCAAACCCATTCCCCTGTCACCTCGATGCCCACAACTCTGTCTACCCCAGAGAGGGTCTATCTAATCAGATAGAGCTTATGGCCAATTAGGGCTGGCAGAACTGCTGGCAGGCTTGGCAGTCAGACTCATGTGGGGCTGAATCCTAGTTCTCTGCTTAACATTGTGAAATCAGGCAAGTTACATCATCTCTCTGAGATGCCGTTTCCTTATCTACAAAATGTGATAATGATGCCTCACAGGGTATTTAGGCAGATTGAGTGGATATAATGACATATATTAAATTGTGGCTGTACAACTGGCAACTGTTCTACACCTTCTTTTTTCCACCTTAACGCTGTACCTTGGATTATTCCAAATTAGTCCATAAAGAGCCTCAGCAATATTTTCATGTTTGTCTGGTGTTCCTTTGTAAGGATAGACCATAATTTATTTAGCAGTCCTCTTCTGATGGACGTTTAGGTTATTTACAATATTTTGCTATTATAAATAATGCTGTGATAACAGCTTTGCATATTCATTATTTTGTCCACATGCCTCTGTGGTTATGAATAGGCTGTTCTTTTTCTTAAGAATTTCCTCTCTACGTCCTATCTACTTGGTGAGGTCATCCTACTTATCCTTCGGGTGCAGCTCCAATATTGCCTCCCCAGCAAGTCCTCCTTGACTTTCCTAGGAGAGTCACATTGCCCTCTTCCAGGGCTGGGCTGTCCTCTCCCCATATTTCTATAACAGACACCTATTCTCACATTTTAATCATTTATGTGTATGTCTGTTTCTCCTTCTGAATTGTGGATTTCTCCATGACTGTATCTCTTTCACAGCTGAGGCTGCAAACGTATCCCCAGTGCCCCGCCCTACTTTTCACATAGTAGGAGCTTAATAATCTGTGTATTACATAAATGAATAAATGAACCACAGTCTCTGCCCTCATGGAACTTATGGTCCAGTGGAGGAGGTAAAGTCATGAACAATGCTAATCATAATTACAATGCAAGGCAGAAAGCATTAAATGCTGCCAGAGGTGCAGATTATTCTATTCAATGCTTCTCAGCCATGACTGCAAATGAGAATCACCTGGGAGCTTTTTTAAAAGTACTACACCTGAGCCTGATCCACAAAGAGTCTGATTTATTTAGTCTCATGCGAAGCCCAGCAACTGGTAATTTAGAAAGCTCTCTGAGAGATTCTACTGGTAGCTGGGGTTGAGAACCACTGTAACACTGCTTTAGGCTGTGAATGCCTGGAGATCTTGTGAAAATCCAAACTCTGGGTGGGGCCCGAGGCTCTGTATTTCTAATAGGAGCCCAAATGGTGCCCATGCTGCTGATCCTGAGACCATGCTCTGAGTAAGAATGCTCTAGAGCAGTTGTCATCAGCACTGGCTATGCATTAGCCTCCCAGTTCTCAGGCTGATCTCCAGACCAATTAAGTCAGTGTCTCAGTCAGCTAGAGCTGCTACAACAGAATCCAAGAAACTGTGTGTCTTAAAAAACAAATGCTTATTTCTCACAGTTCTGGAGGCTGAAAGTTCAAGATCAAGGTGCCAGCAGGGTCAGGTTCTCACGAATATGAGGGCTCTCTTACTAGTTATATCCTCATATAGCCTTCCTTAATACATGCACGAAGACAGGGAGAGAGGGAGAGGGAGAGAGCTCTCTCTGGTGTCTCTTCTTATAAGGCCACTAATCCTGCCACGGGGTCCCCACATTCACAACCTTCTCTAAACCTAATCACCTCCCAAAGGCCCCATCTCAAAATACCATCATATTGCAGGTTTTGGCTTCAACATGTGGATTTTGGGTGGGGAGGAAGATATAAACATTCAATCCATAGAAGATGGAATATCTGGAATCTAGAGATTAATATTTTTAAAGCATCCAGGTGATTCTAGTGTGGATGAAGCAGTCCTTTCTAGCTGTGCTGTGTGGAGAAATGCCTTTCCTGGAAAAGATGTCACTTGTGGAAGTGGGGAAGAGGGCATCTCGGGGAGCAAATTTGCTCAAATGACCTCTAACTGCTCTCCTAGTTCTAATCTTCTGTGATAACAATGGTCAGATTGGAGGACAGGAGACTTCAGATCCAGTTCTATTTCTGACAGAAGCAATCTGTGTGGTCTTGGGCAATTCACTCATTGATTCATTGATTCATTGATTCACTCATTCACTCACTCAAATATTTGTTGAATGCCAAGTATTGTGCTAGGTTCTGAGGACATAGCAAATCTGATTCCTACTCTCACAGCTTTCATGGGACAGCAATGAGTTCAGATAATTAAACTAGTAATTATCATAGAGTATGATTAACATTATGATAGGGAAAGTATAGGACAATGCTCCAGGTTCCTTGCCAATCAGATAGATGGAGATAATGAGGCCTTCCTTTTCTACGTCATGAGGTATGATAAGTGTCACATGGGACAATGGTTTTGGGGAAGCTGTGAAAAATTGTATAAGGTCTGAAGGAATATGACACATGGAAGCTCAGAGTGTGTGTCTAATGGTTCAGAACTAATTCATTTGACAGGCAGGCATACCAACAAGGCCTCAGCCACTAGCAAATGTTTATCTGGATTGCTTTTTTTTTTGTCAGGAGACCCAACTTTAACCCTAATGCTCTCCATGGCCACCAACACCCACACAGGCACTTAGTGGAGTGTGGTTTTCAATGGAGTTGGTTTTATATAGAATTTCCATTTATTACAGTCCTCAAGATGACACAGCTCTTCTGGAAGAAGTGTTCAGAGTGACTCTGGCAGAGTAGAGAGAGAGGTGGGGACCACCAACTTGCCAGCTGCTTGAGACCCTCTAACAACCTTCCGCACTGTCTCTGAGTCAGCTGGAGCTGCAGAGCCCAGGATTTGCAGCTGAAACTGCAGGTGGTCCTAGACCCAAGCGCCTATGTGAGGTGGCATGCAGATGACAGCACAATGTGCAGATGAAAGGGTAAGCTCTTTCATTTTCTGCGTCCTTGAAAGCCTCCTACACTCCTCACAGCTATAGTGCCCCCTGGAGACTGTGGAGTGCTGTGGGAAATGGGGTGAAAAACATGCAGCCCCTCTCAGGGGGCCTCTTGGTTGCTTGCTTTTGTAATTTCCAATTTGGCCCAACTTGACTATGACATCTGTCTGCCCACTGTAGACATTTATTGTCTCTTCACTGCCACTTTCTGAATCTAGGACTCCCTCCTCTATAGCTCCAACAAGTAACCTTATGACTTGTGTACCTGCCCCCAGGACTGGCACTCCCATTGACTGTATATGCTGCTGACAGGATGTTTCTAAAACACACTCTGATCCTGTCACTCTCTAACTTCTATCATCTTTGAAGTTCCTGAGTCCTTACCCATGTCAACTCCAAACTGTTTCCAAAACCCTCAATTGTCCTCTCCCTTAAAACTTTAGCTCCAAACACTTGACAAAATGTATCCCTATTTCAGACTGCCTGTGTCCTCATTTATCTGGAGCCTCCACCTTCTTCACATATACACATGCATATCACACATCAAGTCCATACCCAAAGATAGAAGATACTATTGCCTCTCCCAAAGTGTTTTACATTCCTGTCTCCTTATCTAAGTCCTGTTGATTCTTCAGGGCTCACTTTCCTCTCCTTACAATATATACCTACTGTGTTCTTACTGCTTATATACAGGTAGGTATCACTTTCTCACTATCTGTTTTACATGTGTGATTATGTCTTCCCAGAGGAATTTTCATGCCTTGAGTGCAGGAACCATGCTGGTTATATTTGGGTCTTCCATTTAGCACAGAGCTCAGCACAGAGGCTCAATGATTTGATTATTGAGTAAATCTCTATTAATAAACCAATAAAATCAACTGGAGGGGCCAATGCTCCAAGTGGTATGCAGGACTGAGAGGGAACCAGAGGAGGGAAAGGGAACACCTAAGGAAGTCAAGCAATAGTAAGTTATTAAAGGGAAAAGAAAAATCAATCAATTTAGCAGGCATTTAATGAGCACCCGCTATACAGTCATATATTATAGATATCTCCTGCCCTAAAGGAACTCAAGAATTAGCTAGAGAGAGAAAACTACATGCAGCCAACTATAACACACTCTGATACCCTGATAATATGACCTTTCAATAGGAGCATAAAAAACAAACACACCATAAACAATCCTCACCTAGATTGCTTTGGTTATTGATTGGGTCAAACAGGTCATCAACAGAAGCGGGTGGCTGATATTAGGCACTAGGAAGTTAGAAGTAGGATGAAGACACAAGAGGTGGCATAATATTGTAAAGATAGTACAGTGTCATAGAAATAGCATGGAAATAGCAATCCTTGGGTTTAAAACTCCAACTCCAATTTAGCAAGCATCATTTTCCTCTCGTATACATTACAGATAACAATACCTATCTTCCAGATAGTAAGAAAAGGTAGGCAATGCACATAGTGCAGTTCTTGACACACAGACAGAGCTCATGGATTTGAATTTCCATTTCCCAAACCAAAACCTTTCTGATTCCTGGGCCACGAGGCACATTCCCAGACCTTCAGAACCATGGACAGAGCCAAGTAGGGACCGTAAGCTGTTGGTAAATTTGGGTTTTTAGCTTCTGGGTCAGGAAAATAGTAGTATATAGCATTTACTATTTATATACGGCATTTTTTTTTGTGCCAGAAACTTTACATATATTAGCCTCGTTAATCCTCACAACACATCTAGATTGAAAATATTGCTTATGTCCTCATTTTAACATGTGAAAAAACCAAGTTAAGTCACACAGGTAGTAAATAGTGGAGGCAAAATTTGACCCTAGACAGGTTGGCTCCATAGCTCATCCTCTTTGCCACTAGATGATGATGTGTCATGCCTTTAGGATGCCCGTGTTCTCTGAGGTGGGACAGGCAAGAGTAGGGACTAGCAGTCTTTCATCACTTCATAGCTATTCTTCAGACATCTTCTTTGTTTGCTTTGGTCCTGGAGGCAGGACCTCAGCCAAGAAGTATCCTGTTTTGGTCACCATCATACAAGAATATCTGTGCCAAATTCTCTTCCCCCTTTCCCCACTGGCCTCTCTTCTCACTTATCTCCTACCCCTTAACCCATGTCCCACTCCTCTTGTATAGTTGTGGGTAAGAAGAGCAAAACAAGAAGAGAGCTGAGTAGAGGAGAAATAAGAGTTAAGTTTAAAAGAGGTAGGAGAGAGAAATGGAGGGAGTAGAGAGAGAGAGAGACAGAGAGACAGAGAGACAGAGACAGAGACAGAGACAGAGACAGAGAGACAGAGAGATCAGCCTTCTACAGAATGAAAAATTCTCACAAGTTTGAAGGAGCCCCGTCCTCCTTTTAATGGTCTAGCACCCTCTGCTCAGCTATACTCACTCTTTCTTGCCCTCCATTTGCTCGTCTCATAACTTGGCATAGGCAGGCCTGCCCTGTGGAAAAGAAAAATGCAAAACATTGTTGCCTCTTTATCTAAAATTTGTCCTGTGGGTCATGAGGTGAGGAATGTGAATGGTATCATTCAAGTCCTCACTTATTTTAAACTAGCTGCAACTAATTCTGCTGCTATCAAGGATCAGGGAGCATTTATTAAGCATTTATATGTGCTTGACATTGTGCCAAGTACTTTCAGATACAGTGTCTTGTGTAATCCTCACAAAGACCCTGAGTGGTAGGCATTATTAATCCCCAACTTTGCGAGTAAGAAGCTGCGGCTGGGAGAGGTTAAATAACTTATGCAAGGCCATGCAGCTAGTAAATAGTAGAGCAAGGAACCCATTTATTCAGTCTCCAAGGCCTGCATTTTTTCTGTAATGAGGTAAAATCATATCATAATACTGTCTTCAGAAGGGTAGATACCTTTTTCCATGAAATTGGGAAGCTTGAATGTGAAATGGCTGATATCAGAAAGGCCTTCTTTATTAGATTTATTGCCTCAATAGAGGCAGAAATATTCCTGGGCCTGTTTTCTTGTCTGGCCTTTTTGGGTTATGAACAAGTCCCTCTTCTTCTGTGCCTTGGTTCTCTTCCCCTCCCCTCATCCATGATCAAAAGGTTTATAGAACATAGATGTCTAATCTATGCTGAGCTCATTTCCTAGGCTGAGGTTTTAGTTTGTCCCTACCTTTATGTGCTCTTTCATAACTTATTCTTTGGGGGCCCTCCCTAAATCTCCAGAATAATATTTCCAATTGACAATATCAGATGCATTCGATATTCATAACTTACAAATAACAATGGTCTGTCACCAAAAGAAAAAGCTAAAGTGACATACGTGTGCAAGTGTGCATTCACAGACTTCCTACCTTGTGCAAAACACAATAGTCAGGAATAGTCTTTCTCCCAGGGATGCTCACAAAAGTACTAGACCCAGAAGGTCTGAGTGTGTGCTGAAAACTGGCTTATACTCTCTTCACTAATTCTGGCTTGAAGGGTCAGCCTAGAGAGAGAGGAAACTATTGTTAGTTGCTCTGCTCAGAGAAAGATCCTTTTTTTTGTATCCAATCATGCAGAGGAGAACCTTCTAATTTTCACAAAGGCCCAAACAATGTTTTAACTGCAGCCTGTTTTTTTCTCTTCCTCTTCATTTTCAAAGTTCATTTCCAGACTTCCACTTTCAAAAACAGTTGTATCCATGAAGAAGTAAATGGTTTTAGATTTACTTCCCCACAAAGGCAACTATAAAGCAGGACAAAATATTTAAAGCAACTGCTTTCAGGCATTGGGAACCAGGAAGCATAGGATTTTGATTCTTGAGAAAAGAACACACGTGAAATGTGCCCCGTAGTTTGCCTTGATATTTTGCCTAGGGTCACTTGTCCGATTTTGGTACAGGGAGTTGAAGCCCATTAAAAGAGCAAAAGTGGTGATCTCATTGAGTTGAGGAGGCAAAGACTGAAGTTGGCATCACTGCAGTGTCTGAAATTTGCAAGGAGGGATACAAGAAGGGGGAGCTGCATGGGAGTATTGTGGTTAGAAGTCTACATGGGGGTTTCCCTCAGGGTCTTGACTGAAGTCTATGCTATGTATATGCAGGATGAGATGTTATAGCACAAGCCTATTGGAGAGTGGCTGCTGAAGGGCTGAAAGTTGAACAGAGGTACCTGAGTTTATGTAGTGCTGGGAGATCCTGAAGGTCCATTTAACCAAAGTGGAAACACCTCATTGAGAATATTGGATCATACTTTAGGAGTAAGGATCATGCTCTAGAGTAAGGACTATACCCTAGGACTAAGGTCAAAACAAAAATAAACACATTTAAAAAGGCATAATAATAAGCAGGACAATATCAAGAGGATTTGAAGAGGAATTTTCCACTTAAAAGGCTAACCTTATAATCAGCAATTTGTTTCACTTCTATAGACATGCTTGCCTCATAGGCCGAAGGGCAGAGTGACCTCGAGATTAACTAAAGACTCATTCTGCCTTTTGCTTGTTCTGTCTAGGTAACAGAGGTATTGCCTGAGTTCCTGTCTGAAAATCTCATGCTCTGTGACTGCCTGTAACCCATAGCAACTCCCATGGGCTGTAACCATCTGAGGAAAAATTAACCAATCAGCTCATGCCAACTGTAACTGTGTGGATAAGCCCTATAAAAGCAAGGTTACCCCTGAGCTTGGGGCCCAGAGCTTCAGAGCACTAGCTCTTCTGGGACCACAGGAATAATCCTGAGTTCTCCAACTCTCTGAATGGTGCTTGATTTCTTGCTGGTCTGATTTTTCTGCAACAGATTCACCAGTTTAATTGTCATAACCCTTAAAGGAAGATGATAAATTCCAAGATGCCCCAGTATTCATAGTGTCTAACAAACAAAAAATTAAACATACAAAGAATCAGAAAAACGTGACTCATCATTAAAGAAAAAGCAACCAATAAAACATATTTTCCAATGACCCAGATTTTGTAACTAGCAGACGATCCTTTAAAATAGCTACACTCAATTTAGCTAAAGATTTAAAAGAAAATGTGGATATAATAAACAGACACGTTGGAAATATTAACATGGAAAAAATTTTAAAGAATCAAATCAAAATTTATGACTATGAAGTACAATATCTGGAATAAAATTTTCACTGGAGGTTAGATACTGCAAAAAAGCAAAAGATCGGTAAACTTGAAGGTGAATTAACAGAAATTAGCCTAATTGAAGAACAGAGAAAAAAGATTTAAAAAATAGAAACTCAGTAGCCTATGGGACAGTATCAAGTAACATAAATCTAAAAATAATTCCAGAGGACAAAAGGGAGACTGGAGAAAAAGGTTTTGGATAAATACTAATTGAAAATTTCTCAATTTAGTGAAAAACACCTATCTAAAGAGTAAAAAAGCTCAAAGATCCACGAGTAAGAAAAATTAAAAGAAAGCCACACTTAAGCACATTATAATTAAACTGCTAAAAATCAAGGATAAAGAAAAAACATTAAAAGTAACCATAAGAAAAAAAACATATTACATATAAGAAAACAATGATAAAAATTAGAGCTAACTTCTTAATGTAAAAACAATGAAAGCCAGAAGACAATGAATAAAGAATTAAAAAAAAAAGTTAGAAAGGCACTGGACAATAGGCTATATGTTATGTTTTAAATTTAACTTTATTTTTATGTATGGTACAGTATACAAAACATAAAACCTACCATTTAAACCATTTTAAGTGTGCATTTCGGTAGCATTAAGACATACCTTGTTGTGCAAGCAATTTCACTATCTATCTCCAGAACTTTTTCATTATTTCATCAGTTTCATATTGCTGAAACTCTGCATCTATTAAATAGTAAGTCCTCACTACTCCTTCCCATGTTTTCAAATAATTGCCAATATTTTCTCTCATTCCTTGGGTCGCCCTTTGACTCTGTTGATAGTGTTCTTGCTGCACAAAAGTTGTTAATTTTGATGAAGTCCAGTTTGTCTATTTTTTCTTTTGTTGTCTCTGATTTGGTGTCCTATCTAAGAAAATATGTCATGAAGTTTTCCCCTATGTTTTCTTCTAATAATGTGATAGTTTTAGTATTATAGTAGGCCTTTGATTTACTTTGAGTTAATTTATATACATGGTATTAGATAAGAGTTTTCATTTTTTTACACGTGGATATCAATTTTTTTTTTTTACAGGTGGATGTCAAATTTTCCTAGCACCATTTATCGGAAAGACTGTCATTTCTCATATTGACTGGTGTTGGCTCTCTTGTCAAAATCATTTGATCATTTATATATATAAGAGTTTATTTCTAGACTCTATTTTATTCTATCCTTTATGCTAGTTACCACACTTTCATTATTATAGCTTCGTAGCAAAATTTGAAATCCAGAAGTGTGAGACCTTCAACTTTGTCCTTTTTTTTCCCAAGATTGTTTTGGCTATGTGAGGTCTTCTTTAAATTCCATATGAAATTAAGGATGAGTTTTTCTCAATTTTTTGCAAAAAACATCATTGTGATTTTGATAGGGATCGCATTGAATCTGAACATCCCTTTGGGTAGTACTCTCATCTTAAAAATTTTCAGTCTTCCAGTCTACAAAGATGAGATGTCTTCATTTTTCTACCTTCTTTAATTTCTTTTAGCAATTTTTTTTGATAATTTTCAGCATATAAGTCTTTCACCTTCTTTGTCATATTAATTCCTTAGTATTCTTTTTGATGCTACCATAAATAGAATTGTTTACTTAATTTCTTTGTCAGATTGTTCACTATTAGTGTATTGAAAGGCAACTGATTTTTTGTGTGTTGACTTTGTAGCCTGCTACTTTGCCGAATTTGTTCATTCACTCTAACTGTGTGTGTATGTGTATGTATGGCTTGTTCATTCACTCTAACTGTGTGTGTATGTGTATGTATGGCATCTTTAGGATTTTCTATGTATAAGATTATGACATCTGTGAACAGAGATAATTTTACTTCTTCCTTTCCAAATTGAATGCTTTTTTCTTTTTAAGCTTGCTTAATTGATCTGGCTGAAACTTCTAATACTATATTGAATAGAAGTGGTGAAAACATGCATCCTTGTCTTGTTTCTGACCTCAGAGAAAAAGCTTTCAGTCTTTTACCATTAAGTATGATGTTAGCTATGAATTTTTTCCTATAGGTCTTTATTACATTGAGATGGTTTCCTTCCATTCCTAGTTTGTCAAGTGTTTCTATCATAAAATGATGTTGAATTTTGTCAAACACTTTTCTGTATCAATTAAGATAACAATGCATTTTCCTTCCCTTTATTCTGTTAATATGGTATACTACATTGATTAATGTTCATATTTGGAATCATCTTTGCAATATAGGAATTAATGTCCCTTGGGCAAAGGGGTAATCCTTTTAATATGCTGCTGAATTCAGTTTCCTAGCATTTTATTGAGGAGTTTTGCATCAACATTCGTAAGGGATAGTGGTCTGGAGTTTTCTTATAGTGTCTTTGAATATGGACTTTTATATTATAAAAAATCTTTTAAAAATAAAAATGAGATAAACAAAAGCCAAGATAATTTATCAACAAATACTGCATTACATAAAATTTTAAAGTAAATTTTTTAGATTATAAGGAAATAATATCAGGTGAAAACTAAGATTTGTAGGAGGTAATTAAAGCATTAGAAATGGTAAGTGAGTAAAAATAAAGCTTATTATTTTATTTTTAAAATCTAGCAATTTCATAGTAAAAATAATAACTGCACTGTGGGATTTTTACTATACATAATAATACAACAAAAGCATAAAGGATAGGAGGTAAATGGAAACATACATCTGTAAGAGTTACACATTTTACCTGAAATGATATAATGATATATAGTAGATTGATCAGTTAAAGATGTACATTGTAATCCCTAGAGAAATCACTAAAAACAATGTAAAGAAGTACAGCTAAAAAGTCAATATAGGGAATAAAATGAAATACTAAAAATATTTGGTTAGCATAAAAGAAGACAGGAAAAGAGTGGCAGAGAAACAAAAAATGATAACACAAAGAAAACAAATAGGGAGATAGAAGACCTAAATTCAACTATATAATTAAATATAAATAGTTTACCTCCAATAGAAATGCAGAGATTTTTAGACCAGATAAAATAAAAAGACCCAACTATATGACAGCTACAGAAACCTCTACACTTTAAATATAAAGACACAGATATATTGAAAGCAAAGGATATAAAAACATACAATGGGAATGGTAAGCATAAGAAAGCAGCTGTGTGGCTATTTTAATACCAGACAAAGCAAATTACAAGATAATGATTGTTAGGGAGATGAAGACAAAATTTCCTAATGATTAAAACAAAGAGGCTAGTCCAGCAGTCAAGCATTGTGCCCGTACTTAATAAATAACAGAGCTTTAATATATATGAAGCAAAAACTGATTGAAACGAAAGACAAAATATTCAAACCAACAATCACACTAGGAAATTTAACACCCTGCCCTTATTAATTGATGGAACATGAGACAAATGAATCAGCAAGGGTATAGAAGATTTGGATAACACTAGCTATCAACTTGATCTAATTGACATTTATAAAGCACTCCCCCCAAAACTGCAGAATACACATTCTTTTCATCTGCATAGAGAACACTGACCTATGCCTCATAGAGAACACTGACCTACACCTCATACTGGGTATAAAATAAATATCGATAAATTTCAGAACATTTAAATGTTACATGTATTTTCTCCTGCTGAAAAGAAATTAAATTTGAAATCACCAAAGATAAGATACTTAGAGATATTTGGAAATTAAACAACATATTTCTAATTAATCCATGGATGAAAGGTGAAATCACAAGATAAATTAGAAAATATTTAAATGGAACAATAACAAAGAATACAGCATTTCAAAATGTGTGGGGTACAGCTAAAGAGATACTTAAAGGGAAATTTGTACCTTTAAATACTTATTATTATTCTAAATCAAGAATAAATTTTCCACATTGAGAAGAAAAAAAAGACATCAAAGAAAGTAAATAAATATAAAAGCAGAAAACAATAAAATACAAAACAACAATAGAGAATATTAATAAAACCAAAAGTTTGTTCTCTGAAATGATTAATAAAATTTATAAACCCTCAGAGAGGCTGATCAAGGAAAAGGAGGAAATATTCATTACTAGTATCAGGAATCCAAAAAGAAATATCACTACAGATCTTACAGGCCTTAAAAGGATAATGAGAGAATATTATTAGCAACTTTATGCTAATAAATTCAACAACTTAGATGGAAAAAACCCACATTGTTTGAAAAAGACAACTAAAAATTGACACTGGATGGAACAGGATATCTGAATAACCCTAAATCTATGAAATAAGTAGAGTTTGTTTTGAAAAACTTTCCCCCCCAAAAAACCACCAGGCCCAAGTAAATTCATAGGTCAGTTCAATGGAAAACACTTAAGAAATAGCACGAGTCTTACACAAATTCTTTCAGAAAATAAAGGAATAGGCTTCACTTCCCAATTTATTTTATGAGGCCAGCATTACTCTGTATTACCTAAACAAGGACATTAGAAGTAAGAAAACTACAGATTATCACCCTTGAACATAATACACAAAAATTTGCAACAAAATTTTAGCATGTTGAATCTGATAATACATAAAAAATAATACATCCTGACCAAGTGGAGTTGAGACTCAAGAATACAAAAATTGTCTAATATTAAAAAATCCATCAATGTAATTTATTACATTAACAGAATAAAAAATTGTCTCAGTAAATCATAAAAATTAACAATATTCAACATCCCTTCAGATTAAAACCTTTTAACAGACTAGGAATAGAAAGAAACTTCCCCATCTGATAAAGAGTTTCATAAAAATTCTTCAGTTAACATAATCCTTATTGGTAAAATTGAGTACATTTTCCCCAAAACTGGGACCAAAAAAAGGATGCCTGCTCTCATTACACAAATTCAATATTTTACTGGAGGTCATAGACAGTGCAAGAAAATTAATTAAAAGGCATGATGATTGAAAAAGAGGCAGTAAATCTGTCTTTATTAGCAAACAACACAATTTGTTTATGTAGAAAATACTAAGAAATTTACCAATAAATAAATAAATAAATAAATAAGTCTGCTACGACTAATGAGTACTTCTAGTATAGTTTGTAGAATACAAGGTCAATACACATAAACCTCTTTTTTTATGTATATGAAAATATGTTTGAAATTTAACTTTTAAAAATATGCCATCTAAAATAACATTAAAAACATGAAATACTAAGGAATAAACTTAAAAAAATATATACAAGTTTGTGCATTAAAAACTAGAAAATATATTGAGTAATTAGAGATCTAAAATAAATGAAAAGACATTCTGTATTCATAGTTCAGAAGAATCAATATTGTTAATAATTTAGTTCTCTTCAAATTAATATATAAATTCACAGCTATCCAATCAAATTTTCAACAAGTTTTCTTATAGAAATGGAATGATTCAAAAATTTGCAAGGAAATGCAAAGAATCCAGCATATAACCAAAACAATCCTGAAAATAAAACAGGAAAAAAGTTGGAGGACGTATACTAATGGATTTCAAGACTTACAAAAGTCACATTATTAAGACAATGTAATATTGGCATTAGCGTGTACTAAAAAAAAAAAAAAAGGAAAAATCAGTAGAACAAAAAAGAGAATCCAGAATTGGACCCACCTATATAAAATCAATTGATTTCAATAAAGGCACTAAAGCAATTCAATGGGTGGAAAGGAAAGTCTTTTGAACAAATAATGCTCAGAGAAAATTCATGAAATACAGGAAAAAAAACCCTTGACCTACTGCTCCCTTTCCATGCCATATACAAAAAGTAAGTGGAGATGAATCATAGACTGAAACATCAAAGCTAACATTGAAAAAAAAAACTTTAACAACCCTTAAATTTTGACATCTGGGGGTAGGCAGAGATTTCTTAGAGAAGCACTAACCATAAAAGAAAAAAGCTGATAAAATAGATTTAATCGACATTAATAACCCTGATGATCAAAACACACTAAGAAATAATAGACTGGAACAATAATTATAATAAATATGACAATGTATACAGATTATATAAATAACTCCTATGCATTCAGAAAAAAACACAAATATTTTGATAAAAGTAGAATAATACTTGGATAGACAGTTTACAAAAGTATAAGAATATACAGGGTTTAAATCCAGGTCTTTTTTTTTTTAACTACAAAGCCCATGTACTTAAACACTTTATTCTATTTTGGGGACTGAGCTAAGCTTTGAACAAAATCTGGTGTCTATCATTCCATCCATCTGTTCACCTACCCAACTATCCATATCCAATCAACATTCTAGTACCACTAGTGAGGTCCATTTACTGCCTCAAGTAGCTCACAGTCTGAAGCAGGAGCAGAAGGGTCAGCAAGTAGAATGACATGTGATGCCTAAAGGAAGGCCCAGGGGCTCTGAGGGTACAGAGGGGCACCAATCTAGTCAGTAATTCTAGGCAGACTTTCAGAGGAGGCATGAAGGGCATATCTCTTGAGATCGTCTCCCTATACCACTGTATTCTTTGGGTTTCCATCACTTCTGGCTGGGGAACAGAAATCTCCCCAGAGCAAGGAAGAGTTATACAATTCTTGGCAGGTAAGGTAGAACAGATAGGACAAGTCTTGGCTGCTACTCTTTTGCTTCTCTCTCTAGCTCCCAGTCCCTCAGGCTGGACCAGCCAGTGTGTATCCACGAGAGGGCATTGCACTTCCCTTTCACTGAGCTGAGGGGGAAGAACTGAGAAAATGATCCCAGATAGATTGGTCAGGAACAATCTGTCAGTCCCTCCACCTCTCCTGCATGCTTCTTCCTCAGGTAGGCTGTGTGGGAGGTATTGAGACAAAGCACAAGACACGGGTTCACCCTCAGAGATCCTCCTCTTCAGTCTAGGAGCTGAGGCATATGCTCCTGAAGCAATTCAGGAGCAGTGTTGAGTAAGAACCAATTGAAAGCTAAGAGGGAGGAAGGAAAGGTTGAGGAAGGCAGACGATGCAATTTGGAGAGCTTCCTGGAAGAGGTAGGGCTTGAAGAGTGGGAGAGGATTTGGATGGAAATACGGTCATGGTAGGCATTCTGGGTATAATAATTATGTCACAAATTATTATAAATAGTTACTAACCACAAATTATTGGTAATATTTGTGGAGTATTTATGATTTTTTCCCAATCATAAAGCACTAGTGGGCTAGTGGAATCACTGTGAGCAAAGGCATTTTTCTCTCTATAGCAGTCCAGGGAGCCCCAGCATGGGATACTCTGGGTAGAGCTCAAGAGCCAAGTCTCATGCAATTCCTTAACACTGATCTTGTTCATTGGTATAAACTGGTGAGGCAGGTTGCCTGTTGGGTAGCATACATTTATTTGAACTTCCAAAGGAAAGGGTGCAGAGTAGGCAAGCTGGTGGAGAATGACTGTGCCTCTGCTGGTAACCTGTGGAGGGCCATGCATGTCTGGGCCTAGAACTCTCCATCCATCAGATGATGGGCTTTCACCAGGTGTCTGCTGGGGCCTGGCACTGTACTTGCAAAATATCTGAAAGCCTGATCTACCTCCCATCACCTTGCTGAGGAGGCAGAGCTCACACAGATGAACTAATTGAACAGTGGACAGGGATCAGAATAGCGTGTTGATGTGATATAATGCTAAAGCCATGGTGTAGGCCTTGCATCCCTCAGACTGTGTGCTGGAACTCTGAGATTCTGCAGAGGAAACTCAGGGCCACCATGTGGGATGTGGGGGGTTAGCAGAATAGGTGGGGCTCTGGCACCCTGCTCTGCATCAACTGATCTGATTCATATACATGGACTTTGAGTAGGATTTCATTCAAATTTATTCTGTTAATCAGGAAAATATTCCTAGTGGAATCAATTGGAAGTGGTGTAGATCGGTGTTATTGGCTGTGGGACTCTAGCAGGTGCTACAGTAATAGGGGAACTGAGAATAGGACACTGTGGGTGAGGTGTCATTGCAGAAGGTGTCCAAGAGAAGGGGGGCTTGAGCTAAAGGAGTCCTCAACTTCCCCCCACACTCAGCTCAAAGAGTTTCATTCCCCATCAAGAATGTTCATGCTTAACCCAATACGAATCTTAATTTCATTTTCATGCGGTGGGGCCTCCATTATAGTGTCCTGGGACCAGGGAGCCTGGAAATGGTTCATAGAGCTGAGGGGTCTCACCTTTTTCTCAAGAAGGGAACCACAATAATGGGGCCTGGGCCAATGGCCAGCCTCCATCAAGACAGAAATCTCCTTGTTCTCGGTGGTGAGGGTCTCTTAGAGATTCCATGCCCAAAAAGAGCTCTGCCACCCTTTCAGGGGGGCTGTCAGAAACACCTGCCACCTCACGCCCTGCCACTTGTCAATTATGGAGCAATCAGTCTGCTACTTAATGCTTAACAGGCAGAGCACTCCAGTAGCTGCCTCCGATTTGTCTTTGTTAGCACTAACAGGAGATGGGTGTGAGGTCTCACTGTGCCAGCCTCCCTGCCGACGTTGCACCTGGGGCCAGCCATGTAATCACTCAGGCCCTCCACAATCACCGGCAAGGCACTCAGCTGATTCTCACCAATTCTCACCTGGCAACGTAAGTCAGCTCTGCAGAGCCAGTGGGGGCATAGCCAGCATGCCAGGGAAAATCTGGGGAGGGCCTTCAGGCAGAAACTGACCCTGTTGTCTGTTGCTCCATATGCAGACTTGTGGGCGCATGTATAGCATAGTGAGCTCGCTTAATAAACAAACACTGGCTGTGCTAAGGGCTGGGGACATAGTGGGCAATAGACCATGGCCCTTCCCTCAAAGCTCACAGCCTAGTAGATAAGGTGGATGTGTCTGAAGATAATCCCCAGCAATGTTGTAAGTACAAGATAGAGGTACTCAGCCTTGTTATAGAGGAGGTCTCATCTCGCCTGGCCAGGCAAGGTCAGAAAAGGCCCTTCAGATTCAGGTGTATGGGAGTATCAAGGCCGTCAAAGGGCAAGTGTGGGGCACTGAGGCTGCAGAAGATACAGTAGCTAAGGAAGCAGCTTGGGCAAAGGTCCAGAGATGAGAAAGAGTAAATTGAGCTGGGGAATTGTAAGTGAATTGGCCTGGCTGAAATATTGAACTATCATGTATCTATTATTTAACTGTCATCCATCTAGCACTACTTACTTCCCTTTTTCTCTCTTCATTGATATACCTACACTTTGCCATCTATCCTACAGCCTGTTATTTATCACCTATCTATCTACCTATCCATCCATCCATCCATCCATCCATCCATCCATCCATCCATCTATCCATCTCCAGAAGTCTTCACGTCATAGTCTGTATCCAAAGAACCTCCTCAGCTCACAAAGCACATCTGTATCCAAAGAACCTTCTCAGCTCACACAGTACTTCTCAGTTAGGAATGAAGTCTGCCTTAGGTACTGTTTCTCAGCATTTTAAATAAGCACACAGCCAGGGAGAGCCAACAGAAACAACAAACATTGCAGCCTGTGTGATTTTTATTAAATCACAAATCTTTTTCACAGTCAGGTCCTAGGACCTGGGGTAAGCATGGAATAGGCTGGGAAGGCACAAGCACCAACTTTAGAGGGCATGGCCTCCTGGTGAGGATGTCCCCAGGACCAGCTGTCCCCTGATTATAAGCTCCATGGAGGCAGGTTGGGACTGATGGTACCTATTACAGGCTCAATGAATACTTTTGAATAAATGAATGCATGGGAGAACCCTTGGGCAAGCCACTGTGCATTCTTATGCCAAGCCTGTCACCACTCTGGTGCTGACCTTAGAAATCGGTTGCATAGGACCTGGACCTCACTGATATGTGATGTAGGTTCATACAGGTCTGGCCTTGAACAAGAATTTAGCTACATACTAGCTGTGATATTTGGGCAGGATATGTAATTTCTTCAACTGCAAAGTTGGACCAATAGTATGTATTTGTGGGATCAAATGCTAATATGGTGCTTTGGTAACTACAAAACAGCATACGAATAATAGCGATTGTTAGTATACTTTTATATGAATGCCAGGTGAGACCAATAGGAAGACCTTTTGCTTCTCCCGAGGAGGAGAAAGTATTTCAGAAAGTGTCAGACACTTCTAGATTCGGATCTAGTTCCTTTCACAGTTGTCCTCTTAGAATACTAAAAAATTCTCTCTCTCTCTCTTAAAAGAGCAATTCCTTCACATAAAATATTTCTAACGCAGTACCTGGAATCCCACAATTAAAGATTCAGATTTCTAGGCAAAACTCATAAGAAAGGTTTTTTTCAGTCTGATACAAGATCCTTGGAGTGTTGTATCTTGGGTTTTATCTGCTAATACCTGGATATATGGCTTGTTATAAGAGAGGGGGAGAAGGTGAGAGGTAGATCTACCATTAGCTAAAAGAATGCCGATCTATAAGGATGGGTCCATTCCATCATTAAAATACATTGTCTTAGTGAGTAAAATAGATTATGTAGTTTAAATACCTTCACACAATTGATTCTCCACAGCTCTTTCCCCATATTCCATTTTGGGATGTAAAGAATTTCTGGGAAAAAACTAAGGTAGGCAGAGGCCTTTGAAGGAGCTAGCTTAAGAGTGATTCCAGGCCAGGATACCTGGATCCAATCAGGCAGGCTATGGCTAGTGGAGGAAGTACCTGAACTAACTCCCTGGAGAAGCGGCTAGAAATGGCATGAACAGAGCTGGCTCTCACCCTGGTGCATGGTGAGCCCATGAAAGTTGCAGGATCCCCAGTGAGGGCCAGCTCTGTGTGCTAGAGGCCTTCCTGGACCCTGGCACCCCAGGAACAAATAAAAAAATTTCCCCTCTTCTGCCTCTAGCAGCTGTTTTTCAAACTCTTGTTCCTCTTTGCCCTGGCTCTGCCCATCTCAGTGGCATGAAAAATGACACTGTTGGTACCTGCCACCGAAGGGACCAAGCCCACCCCCAACATGATAGACATTGTCTCAGTAAAACCCAGTGACACCAACCTTTAAAATATATATATATATATTATATATATAATATAGCACATATATATATATATAAAATATATATATGCCCATATATTTTACGTGTACATGTGTGTATATATAATGTGTGTATATATATGTGTGTGTGTGTGTATGTATATACACACAAACCATCTTAAACATGGGACAAAACATGTCCTTTTTTTGCTCCTTATTCAATTAATCTAGTGGTCTGGAATCCAATCTGCTTATTAGAATTGTGGCAGAGGGGCATAAGAATTTTGATGCCTGGACTACCCACTCTCCAACAGAAATTCTAATTTAACAGCCAGAGAGGGGCTAGAAAGCTTCAAAAAGCTTACTAGATAGATGATGCTTATGTGCAGCCTGGGCTGAGACACAGAGTTAGCCCAAACACCTAATTTGACTGTCTTATGTTTTCCCAACTCCTCTCTTAACACACAAGTGCACCACGTGCATTTGCATTTGCACGCACACACACACACACACACACGCACATGCACACACACTGCTGCTACTGCTGTTTTTGAACAACGCTGCAGACATATGCCGTTTGGCTGGAATTTCAATTTCTCTCTTATTTTCTTCCCTCTTCCTTGTCCCTAAGTCTGAAAAGTGTTTGAGTTTTACATCCGTTATTTTATTTGACCCTCATAAGTGAGCTAGGATGTAGCCGAATTTAGTGGTGGAATGGATCCATCCTCACAGGAGCTTACTCTTTAAGGATCATCTTTTAGAATGATCCCCTCTTGGCTGCTCTTGGCTTTGGTTAGGGGAAAAGCAGGGCAAACCCAGGAGGCCCTTCCCCCTCCACTTTGCCCCCAGCCTCATCACTGACATTTCAAATTGGGCCACCCACACACCACTGTCGAGCTTCAAGGTATCTTTGTACCAAGCTCATCAAAAAGCAAACACTCAGGCACTTGAATAAGATAAGCAATTTGTGGCTTTGTAAAAAGTCAATGCAATTCAATTTAGACCTCTTAAGGAGTGCTGCTGCCTCTCACATTTATTGTTTCCTTGTATAACCTGCTCCAGCGAAGGGACTGCAGATTCGTCTTCTGTCTGCGAAGTGGGATGAAGTCCCTGGAATGAGTGACCTTCAAGAGCCGCACAAAACTTACAAATGAAGCTGTCGCGGAGAAACCTCATTCTTGCCTCAGCTCACAGCTTTCTGTCTTTATATAGACTTGATTTTCCAAATGGCAAATTATAAAACCAGCTATTTTTTCCTCCTAAATAAATGCTTTTAAATTTTTTCCTTTTTAACCAAGAGTGATGTTTTTAAAACACAATCTCACTCAAATCTTAACCACTGCTAAAACGTTCCTTTTTTTTTTTTTTTTAAACTCACAAAGCCGTCTTTGGTGTCAGGAGTGGGGCCCCTGGAATGCACCTTTATCCTCTTGGCCAGCCTGGACCAGAGGTGGTTTTTGTTTTTTTTTTCTCTTTGTCATAGAACAAATTGTTCTTGCTTTATTAGCTCGTTCATTGTTTTATTTAGAAAATAGAGCCAGTTTAGTCCTACCTTGTGAGACAAATCCAAGGCAACTGAGAATAATAATAATAATTAATAATAATAAAATAATAATAATAAATACTGTTAATGATTATCTCCTCTATGCCAGACACTGTACTTGGTGCTTGACATACGCATTTTTATTTAATCCTTGCAACAATCCTAGGAGGTAGAGATTATCAGCCTCATTTTATTAATGAGGTTCAGAGAGATTATGTAACTTTCCCAAGGTCACACAGGTAGTAAATGATGAAGTCAGAGGTCAGACCTATATTTGGCTGAGCCCAAAACAAGACCTCATGACTTTCAGGTCCCCAATGCTCCACAGATATTGCTTCCTGCCCCAGATCCTCATGCCTTAATTGTAAGAGCTTCTCAGGCAGCATTTTCTCACAGAGTCTCTTCCTGGCCCAAATTCCTGTGCATTTGAACCACCATTCCTTGAAGGACTAAGAGAGCAAAAGGTGACAGTTTTGAAACTCTCTCTTTGATTTAAGTGCCATTTTTATATTAATTGTAGGCTTCTGCATGATTCTTAGTATTATAAATTAACTGACATGCTTTCACCTACTTTAGAAACTTCCTTTCTCTCTTTCATCACCTTTGTGAAAAAACCCCCTCAATTGCCCTCTCTCACTCCCCTGCTACCCCTGGCTCACTCTTGGCTCTAGGAAAACCATGGGACTTGCAATCAGACCCAATACATAGCTGCAGCACCTGGACAGAATAATGTGGTCATACATTTCTTCCTCTCTATTTTCAAGCATCCTGGAATTGGCTCCAAAGTGAACAGGGGCTATTCTTCCTGCACAGTCCAAAAGGTCTCCCACCCAACCCACCTCCTAAGAACACCAGAAAATTCAAGACTGAGGTACCAGGCATCACAAAGAGTCCAATACATTAGAATAGAACACCAGTAAGAGGCAAAACAGAAAGTGATGGATTGTAAGCATTTGTCTGATCCCTCTTCTAGTTATCTTTTGTTTGGACTAAACCCAGAACCAGGTACCGCTCTCTGAGCCACATAATTGAACCTCAGTCCTTCTCTACATCCTCACTCCTGGGTGCTCATCACCATCAGAAGGCTGACATCTCCTTCCATCTCCTCAATACTTTGTGGCCTTTCCACCTGGTCTACTCAAATACTATTTATCAAGTGGCATCAGGCGGCCATTGTTTTGTTTTTGCTGAATTTATTTATATAATTACTTTCTTCTCAGGAAAGATGATGTTTATTTTCCATGAAGGATAGTGATCAAAAACTTTACTTTAAAAAGGTACTTAAGCAAAAATAAATAAATAAAAACCCAGTTATTTTACAAATATGAAGCTACTACTATATAGGTGTTAGGAAGAAATGGAAAAAGTAGTGCAGATGATATAAAAATGACTGAAGGTGGAGGATACTGACCTGTGTAATTCTGAGGGGTGAAACAGAGGAGACTGGAAACAATTGAATCAAAACACTGCACTATCACAAAACAGTAGGGGCTAGTCGAGCATATTTGGGTTGAATGCTCAGTGAGTTATAGTGAGGAAACTTGATCATAAATTCTCTCTCCGGCAGCTGGCTGGCTTGAGCATGGCTCCAGCCCGGCTCTGGGCACATATGTGGGAAACTTTAATGTATGAGGCACCTTTTAATTCCGGAACTAGGATGGCTCCTGGCCTAGTGAACAGCTCCTCCTCATGACCATCGTCAGCCTCGGTGCCATACCTGGTGGTTACAATGACTGGGGCCCTGAATAGGAAGGAATTATATGACCTCAGTAAGCTCTGCCTATTCACGGCCTGTGGCTGAACTGATATGGGGTCTGTGGTGGCTGTCACACAGGGGAACAGGCCTGTGGGAAGAAGGAAGGCAAGGCCTGTCTATCTTCCTGCACCTCACACTTGAAGGATTCACATGTTCAGCTGGTGGACAGGCAGGAGAAGTTTCAGGAAGGAAAAGTAAATAAATGTCAGAAGAGCACTGAAGCAGAGCCAGTATATGAGCAGAGGGACAAACAGAGGCTGTGTTTACCACATGGGGGTCCATAAGAACTTGTCAGTTTTTGACCTAACAAAAGACTAGTCACACTAGGAAAACCAGTTTGACTGATGTCAATGAAAGAAGAGTTATTTGACTGGGTTGACTTTAAGTTCACCTAAACAGAGAGATAGAGTCTGAGAGAGCAGTTGTGTTTTGCACAGGCCCAGTGAGGAAGGGAGAGGGCGTGGCAGCAAGTGGGTGAGAGGAGATACTGAGCAGAATAGCAGGAGGAGGTGAGAGGGAGCCGTGAGTGGGAGATGAGAGAATTTCACAGTCTGTGGGCATCGGGTGGGGCTTTGTTTCACTCCTGGGATCACTTGCAGTGAAAAGGCTTCCTAAGTATTTCTCCCAGTTCCCAGCTAACAGAATTCCAATTTCATTCTGGGCAACAGTTTGCTCAGGCAATGGTCAAAGGCAGTCATGATAATTCTGTTTGCCACTCTCCCAGATGCTCCTCTAGCTGGGTGCGGATGTGAGACTTAGTTGCGACTAATGAAACTTAAAGTATATCTCCTGGAAGCCTCCAAGGAAGCTTCACTTTCCCGGTAAAAAGTCCAGATGAGACTGATGCTGTCTACCAGCCTTCTGTCAGTGTCCTGCCTTGAGCACAGGTGTGGTTCTTAGAACTGCCCTATCACATGTGGCCCTGAGGTGGCAAGTCAGCCCATCAGTGAATGCAGAGCAGAACAACAGAAAGAGATTGGAACATTTGATGATGTCATCGGCTGCTGCACCAAATTTAAAGCATCCTACCTCCAGATTTTTCATTATGTGAGATAATTAATACCTTTATTGCTTAAGCCACTGCTTGTCAAATATTTTGTTACTTGCAGCTAAAAGCATTCCTAACAGATACATACTTGATTTTACAGAGAAGGATAGTGAGACCCACCGAGGCCTCACACAGTTCATCGTAAGTCTTCCTTAACAGAGTTCAAACTGTTTCTTGAACACTCCACTGCTCACTGCCACCAACCTACTCCAGGCTCATTCCTCCAGGCCCCATCTCAATGTCAGTGCTCTCTACCAATTGATTCTGTCTTTGATGCTTGACATCTCTCTCCCTCTCAAATGGAATTGTCTTCAATCAGCTCCCCACTTCCACCCAATCACGGACAGTGGTGGAGACAGATTTAAATTCAGGGTCCTTTGCATGGCATCTCTGTCTTCTGATCCTGACTGGATGTGTCCAGGTGGTCTCCTCCCTATACCTATGCCCCATCATGACCATCCTTCCATAAGCTTTGGGTACCTCTGCCCCTCTCCTTTGATTTTTTCCTACCTCTTTTGTATCTACTGCTGCTCATTCTACCAGGCCTACCTCCTCCATGAGGCCCACTCTGACCACCTGTGGAACCAACTCTAAGGATTATGCATGATTCTTTTTATCCTAGTACTTTATCTATATTGTCTTTTAAATGTGTCATTCCTTGAGAGTAAGGGCTCGTCTTTGGCACCTTTGAACTACTTCACAATTTCTAAGTCGTGGCATGTAGTAGGTGCTCAAAAATAATTAGAAATTATACAATTTTATAACATGTTCAAAAACATATTAACTATAGTCAATTTGTGAAATTTTGAAATAGCTAAAAAGAAAAAAAACACCAAAAACTATAATATCAATACCTATGAATATTGATATTGGCATTTTGGCTTATTCCCTATTAGTAGTTGATCTTTTAAAATTGAAATACTATTAACACACCGATTAATCTGTATTGTGGGAAGAAGTAAAACTTTGAACAGATGGACATGATCTTGTACATAGAAAATCCTAAGAAATCCACAAAATGACTATGAGAATTAATGAACAAGTTTAGCAAGATTAAAGGATCTGAGATTGGTATACAAAAACCAGCTATAATTCTATATCCCAGCAATAAACAATCTGAAAATAAAATTAAGAAATAATTCCACTTATAATAGCATTAAGAAGAATAAAACACTTGGGAATAAATTTAACAAAATAAGTACAAGACTTGTACTCTAAAAACTACAAAATATTTTTTAAGGAAATTTAAGGAGATAAATAAATGAAAAGATATCCCACATTTATGGATCAGAAGACTTTTTACTGTTAAGATGGCTGTACTCTCCAAAGTGATCTTCAGATTGAAGGTAATCCCTACCGGAACCCAGCTGGCTTTATTTTTTCAGAAATTAACACATTGGTTCTAAAATTCATATAAAAATACAAGAATTCCAGACTAACTAAAACCATCTTGAAAAAGAACAGTTTTAGAGGACTCAACACTTCCTGATTTCAATACAAAACTACATAATCAAGAGAATGTGGTATTGGCTCAAAGATAGACATATAGATCAGTGGAATAAAACTGAGAGACCAAAATAAACCCTTACGCTTATGGTCAATTGATTTTCAACAAGGGTGTCAAGGTAATTCAATGGGAAAAGAACAGTCTCTTTGATCAAAGTCTTTTTGACAAATGGTGCTGGAACAACTAGATAGCCAATTGCAAAAGAAAGAAAGAAGTTGGGTCCCTTTCTTGTAGCATCCAAAAAAATTAACTCAATATGGATTATAAATCTAAATGTAAGAGCTAAAATGATAAAACTCTTTGAAAAAAACACATAGCATGACCTTGTATTAGGGAAAGTCTTAGATACAACACCAAAAGCTCAAACAAAACAAAACAAAACAAAACAAAACAAAACAAAACAAAAGAAAAATGAAATAAATTTGCATTAGTCAAAATTAAGGACTTTAGTACTGCAAATGATATCCTCAAAAAAATGAAAAGACAACCCTCAGAATGGGAGAAAATATTTGCAAATCATGTATCTGATAAGTGACTTATAGGCAGAATATATAAAGAACACTTATAACTCAATAATGTAAAGATAAATAAACCAATTTAAATGTGGGCAAAGGATTTGAATAGACATTTCTCCAAAAAAATATACAGATGGACAATGAACACATGAAAATATGTTCAACATTATTAAACACAAGGAAAATGCAAATAAAAACCACCACAAGATACTGCTTCACACCTACTAGGATGGTCATAACCAAAAACACAAACAACAACAAGGATGTACTGAAATTGGAATGCTCATATACTGCTGGTGGGAATGTAAAATGGTGTGGCTGAGTTAGAAAACATTTTGACATTTCCTCAAACAATAAAGCATAGAGTTACCATATGATCTAACAATTCTACTCCTACATATACACCTGAGAGAAATAAAAATTTATATCCACGCAAAAACTTGTATATAAATGTTAATAGCAGCATTATTCACAATAGCCAAAAAATACAAACAATTCATGTGTCCATTAATAGATGAGTGGATAAATAAAATGTAGCATATATGCAATGGAATATTATTCAGCAATAAAAAGTGTTGATACGCTCTGTAACATGGATGAACCCTGAAAGCATTATGCTAAGTGAAATAGCAGCTGTAAGATTCCATTGATATAAAATGTTTAGAATAAGCAAACCTATGGGACAGAAAGTAGGTTAGTGTTTGCCTAGAGCTGGGAGTTAAGGAGAAGGAATGAGAAGTGACTCCCAAAGGGTTCAGGGTTTCTTTTTAAGATGATGAAAATGTTCTAAATTTGATTGTTGCACAACTTTGTGGACATGCTTTAAAAAACCCATTGAATTTAGATTTTAAATGAATGATGAATTTTGTCATATCTGAATTGTATCTCAATAAATCTGTTAAAAGCGTATTGTGAATAAGTTTCTTTTGTCATTCTTTCAAAGCATATTTATAATGGCTGCATAATATTTCACTACATGAATAAGCCACACTTTGATCAAAACTTTACTGCTGGGTTTTTAAGTTGTTTTACTCCAGTGGTCAACATAGAGGTGAACATCCTTAATAAAGACGGCATGTGTATCTATAATTATTTCCTTGGGATAGATTCCTAACAGAGTTAAAACTCTTGTTATAAATTGCCTAATTATTCTGGAAATATTCTAACAAATTGGCATGCCTAATTCATCATATCTTCTTCAGCATGGAATATTACTGTACCAACACATCTATGCTGGTCCAATGGGGAAAAATGGTAGGTTATTCAAGTTAATGTTTTGGTTTGTTTGTTAACTCATTAATAAAGTTAACTATTTTTTCTAACATGTACTGGTTAAATTTCTTTATTTTTTCCTTTGTGAACTGACTATCCTTTGCCCATTTATTTCTAGTGAACTAATAAGAGCATTTTTTTTGTATTTAGATGTTAAAATTTTGTCATTGTTATAAAATATTTTTCTCAAATTTGTCCATTTCTCTTTTAATTTTGTGTTGGTATTTCTTGTTTTGAAGTACAATGCATTTTATGTAGCCAAATGCATTGATTTTGAGGTTCCTTACTTTCTTTTATCCTTCAGAAGTCCTCTCATCTTCTATCTGTTCTTCTATTTTTGTGGTTTTGTATTTATAATTAACTTTTTATTCATCTTGAATTTGTGGTGGTTTATAATATTAAATTAAGAACCACCTTCCCTCCCCAATTGTTACTAAACTATCCCAAATTTTGGTTTTTAATTAAATTCTTCATTCTTTACCTCTATTAGTTTTCAATAATACCTTTATTATATAACAAATGTACATGTATGTTTTGGGCCTTGCGTTCGGGAATTTTTACAAATACAGTCCCTAGGTGGAGTGATTTGCTAGTCTATTATTGTATTAGTTTTAACCTGTTATACTCTTTATAACTTTATAATGTATTTTATTAATGGTGTGACAAGTTATCCACATTATGCTTTAAAAAAATTTGCTTGGTAGTCCTCACCCTTTTAAACTTTTCAATGAAATTAAGAACTTTTGAAGTTCCCTGATCCCTACCCACTTACCCACCAACTCTCTCAAGCATCCTTTGTGACTAAATGAAATATTTCACATATGATCAAGATGAAGGCTGTAAGATGTGATATTTTCACCATATCTGGAGACGTTACCTTTTGAAGTGACACATTTTTTATGATAACTTTATCCCCAAAGGGATGAGTCCCAATAATCATGTTATAATATGTGACCCCAACCATCTCTCACCATAGCCAGCTGGAAAAGGGTGGACATTTAAGATAAGTTGGGCAAATAAAAAATGTCTTTTCTGGGACTCTAAATTTGAAACGCTGGAACATGGGGGTTGATGTCCTGAAATCTGGAAGATGATATGGTTCTATGGTTCTGGGGGGCAATTTTCTGCTAAGTCCTGGAGAGAAAGATAGCTTGTTTGCAGGAAAAGAGAATGGTGCCACAATACAGAGAGGCAGCCCTCCCAGGAGAGATAGACTTACTGGCCTTGTTATGAAGGTGCTCAGTTTCTGTTGCCAGGGCCTCCCACATTCTCTGAAGTATCTCTGCTTCTTTCTGATAAAATTACCTTCTTTGTTGAAAACTAAATTGAATTGTTGGGTTGTAGTTAAGAAACTACAGATCTCGGACTGACAGATGGGTCAGCTTCTTTGATATTGGGATAGAATAGTTATTTGCAGGAGCACATAATGCCAGGAGCCCTAATGTGTGTCGATGCATTGAATCATCAAAGTTCTGCAAAGTGGTTACTATCTTGTCTCAAGATCAGGTGGCTAAAAAGGCTTCCAGAACTGCCCTGGGCCACACAGGTATATAGTCCTCTTATCACCATAGTAAAGCAAAGCTCTCAATTTACTGCTGAGGAAGCTGGTAGAACACCTCTATCCTTGGCCAATGATGCTGTTCTCTTCAAGGTTCCCTGAAACCTTGCAAGACCTGGTGCAGCCAACAACTGCTGTCATTCTCTAGTGGTTCATGAATAATGAGAAAGCAAAGCTTGATCACTGGAGGCCAGCTGTGGTTCTTGAGTAACACACCACTCTGGCACAGTGAACTGATCTTGTTTCATTTTAGAGAGTACAACCAGTAGTTCCAATAGAATGCCATTAACCAATGGTTCTTGAAATTTTGCAGGTAATCATTCTTTTTGAGAACCCAAGAAATCTATAGACCCTATTCCTGAAAAAAGAATCAATGAGTGAATATGCACATGTGTGTATATATACATGTTTTCATACAATTACGAGAGGGAAGGTCAAAGGCTCAAAGTTAAGGATTCCTCCTACAGGTAAAGCTGGATTTCATCTGATCATACAACAAAGTCTCTCATTTTATTTTTGAAAGCAGAACCTGGATGGGTTCAGAGCTGGTGAAAAAACCATTCTCAAAGATTTGATTGACAAATGGCTGTTAATTAGGAGGAATGTCTAAGTGGGGAACATGAGGTTCCACACTTAGTCCTGTTCTATGCAGCATATTTTTAAAATGTGATTTAGTATAAGAAATTGAAATTGACACAAAATGTATAGGGATAGCTAATATTCTGTGTGACGAGACCAAGATTTAAAAATATCTCAGCAGATTGGATGGCAGGAAATTAAAACAAAGTAAAATTTATAGCAAAGGACAAATGTAACCAGTTATTAGTCCAAAGTACAAATTGGGAGAATCTTGTCTTTCTGAAAACAATAGAGGGAGCAGTGTAGACTGTGGTCTCAGTGAGTTACCTGAAGCAAGGGTGTTCACATCTTCAGGATCCTCAGGATGTGTAGATGGTCAGAGTGTGTCTACATTATTCCATGAGAGAGCATAGCCACCCACAGTGACCAACCATCTAAAGAATTGTCATTAGGTCTAGGAGTTGTATTTGGCAGTGAGGGTTGTCCAGAAATTATGTCCAGAGATGGGAAACTAGGAGGTCCAGGGGCTAGATCCATATGATGTGAAGAAAATTAGAACTGAGACCAAAAGATTACTTGCCTCAGGATAAGAGTAGGGGCTAATAATGACCATCAAATAACTGATCAGCTTCATATAGAAGAATGACTAGGACCATTGGTGACTCTAAAAACTTTCTGACAATGAGAGTTGCTTACCAACAGCATGGGCTGTACTGTGGAAAAGTGAGCTCCCACTCATTAGAAATATTTGAGGAAGGGCTTCCTATTCACCTGTTGGGGGTCATGTAACTCGAGAGACATGCACTTCTGCCCTGAGACAAGGTTGAACTTGATCTGGGAAGGTAAGGTAACTCTAGCAGACTGGTAGTGGCTATCTACAGAGTAGTGATGAGAAAGTTTGGGAGGCCACCTCTGGGCTCAACAAGTCGATGAATAATGCCTGTAAGTACAGGGGTGGATAGCAATGGCATGCATGCTATTTATTGACCACCCTTTATTAAGAATCCTTATTGGTTTGAGACTATAACTTGCCTTGCCATACCCTGGAAAACTTCTGTTGGCACTTGTCTGCATCTACACACAATCTGTATACACCTCATATAGATTATGTGTATATATGTGTGTGTCTTTTTCATGGTGACTTGGTCAGCTCTCAGTGTGAAAGCAGAGCCCACAGCAAGCTCTCCACCGTCAGGTCTTATGCCTCTGTGTAACCTCACCCCACCCCCCAACCTTGACAGCACTGGCCTCCACTCTAGCACATGTGGGCTCCTCAGAGTTGAATGCAGAGGCCACATTCATTTGTACCTATGATTATCCCTGAGATGATGCTCCTCTTTCCTGCTTTGTCCTCCCTACACATCCAGACCTATGCAAGCACCTCTCTCTCCATAAACAAACCTGACTATCCCAGACCCTGCTGACCCACTGCTCTGCGAGCCACAGCACTCAGAGGCTATGCTTGTTGGTGCATCATTTACCTATGAGCTGTGCCTCTAAAGAAATGAGGACAAACTTTTTAAATGTTTTATGGAAATTTGCTTCTATAGGTGTCTGGATTGGTTCTTGTCCTAAAATGATAGCCTAAGACAAGACTTGGTTACAGGAGTCGACCCCAGAGGAAACAGGAGTAAGGTAGTTGGGAAATGGGATGGAAGAAAAGTCAACAGAAAGTTGAATTAGTGAGACACCAGGAGTTCAATTGGCTAGGACCTCATCAAACTGTATAGAGCACTTCCCAGAGCTGTCCACTGAGGATGGAAACGGGGGCATTTATTCACTTGTTCCCCACCCCATGGGTGAGGATAACCTAAGAGAGCTTTAACTGTTGCATTTGCTTCAGGCTGTCTGAACTCCCCTTCAGAGGAGGCCCCGAGGCAGGAGAAGAGAGAGCAGAGCTGCTTGTGCTTCCAATGGCCTGAGCCTTGTAGCCGAGAGGGCTTGACTGTGACTGACTCCCTGGCAACAGCTGGAAAGTAGGCGAACCGAGGGGTAATGACTTAGGACTTGAAACCATCTGCTGCAGTAGCTGCTGGCCCTGTGCCACCTTGTATTTTCCACTATTCTTCCACTCTATGCTTATTCAGCAAATTGAGTGAGCCCTGCTGTATACCCAGTTTCAGGCACCAAGACTGCTTCTTGTCTCCTCCATTTAGATTCAAAGCTGTTTGGTGCAGCGAGCATGACAGCCTAGACATAAAGTGGGCACCCGAACAGATTCGCTGATGGATTGATTAATTAGTTGATTGAACAATTTACTAAACTCAGCCTTCCTGTTTCTATATTAAAAGTCATTCCTTATTGTAGGAGAATTTAAAAGTTTACTTCCCGTTCCCTGGGGCATTCTGCCCTGTGGCGCATGCAGCACACATTCCAATGATAAAGTCCTTAATAACTGCACGATGAGTTGGCAGAATGATTTAGATCTAAAGTCCAGAGCGAGGCAATTACATCTGGCTCACAGCCTTAAAAAATGGAAATAATCTTTATCTGAATTTTTTAAAGTATGTAAAATTATGCTATCAAATGTCAGATGTGGCGATGACTTATTCCACTCATGTGAGAGGTGGCACAGAGGAGGTAGACCCTTAATATGCACATTGCCACCACCTAAAGGTTAAAAACATCTGATGTGATCCTGTGAACTAATTGTACTTTTATCGATCACATTGGGAATCTGAATAGCATCAGGGAAATGAAATTCTTGAGGCCAGCCTTTCTGCCATAAACTTTCCTCATCTTCTTCGGACAAATGACATTTGAAGAAGGAATTTGTCTCTAAGGGCTTGCTGTCCGGCTAAATTATTTTCTATTTCTCATTAATTCTTGTCTTCGTCTTGCCCATGCCACCCACCCCCTTCATGGCCTTCGTGTTGTGCACATCACATCTAGCTGTCAGACTCACCTGCTCTGGGCTCTGTCACTGAGCCCTTCCCTTTGAACCAAAGGCTCCTGGGACCAGGAAATTAGGGCTTCATTATGGTCTTCCCCTGTTACTTGCTAATTGTCTCATCTATGACTATCTTGGCTCTGTGGGAGATATTGCCTTTCAGTATAACACACATGTTTTAAGCAATTGTAAGAAAATATTAGCTGATACCAGCAAGAACTGCTTTGAAATTGCCAAAGAAACATTAACAAGGTAAATTCAATACCTGGAGCCAAGGTGGAGAATCTTGGGCTCTTTTTTCTGAGGACAGCCAGGACAGCCACTAATGCAGACGCTCCAGATTGAGGCCAGGGGGCAGTAGAGCAGGGCAGGAAAAGTAAGCAATGCAATAACAACTGCATTGTCAGCTAGGTGTATCTCACAGACCCAATATGAACAGAAGCCAGATACCAAAGCACGCGTACAGTGAAGTTCAAGAAGGAACAAAATAATCTAAGTGCTGGAGTTGATGATAGGGGTTCCATCTCTGTGCGTGAATGAGGGTGAGATGGTCTACACCTTGATGTGGGTGGTTCATACATAGGTAAGAATCCATGAAATTGTACACTTTACTTATGTATGTAACACCTCAATAAAAAAGAGACAACAACAACAATACTATAACAGTGGATGTCCGTGGAGTCTCGCTTGTGACCCATGTGCCTAACTCTATGCTAACTACTTCACGTGAGTCCCATTTCCCTCCTCACAAGCACTCTTCAAGGCAGGCTTCTCCAGCTCCACTTTTTCAGGTGGGGAAACAAAGGCTCAGAGAGGTTAAGCAACATGTCCAAGCACACTTGAGTTACAAACCCCTCCAAATGTGAAACCAGAGGAAAGTGGCAGAATTCCCAAAAGTCAAAGATCTTACCCAAATTTGATCCCAAGACTGGACAAAGATTGATCATTTCAGCTGTAAACATTCCTTCCTCCATGCCTGCTGATTTTTCCATTTCCATTTGGAGGTCCAGAAATATCTATGGAATACTGGGAGAGAATGGGGTCAGAGTGCAGAGTGCACAGGAACTATGCATGGTGGCAGCGAGCAGGGGAGAAGTTACTGCCCAGAGAAGAAGGCTGGGAGACCAGAGGTCAGACCCCTTAGACTCTGAACTTGTTACATCTCTACAGCTGGACTTTGAGGGGGACCACACCTGCTTCCTCTTGGGTCTATACACACCAGAGACACCTGTTGTTTATTTACTAGGGGCATTGGTAGCCCTCACATTTAATGTGGAAGGAGGTTTCTTTTTCATGCCTCTGTCCCTCCTTCTCTCCCTTTCTCTTTCCCTTCCCTCCTTCTCTCCCTTTCTCTTTCCCTTCCCTCTTCTTCCTTTCTTTCAGTATGTATTCATGGAGCATTGACAATGTGCCAGGCCCTAGGGATACTGCAGTGAAAGCAGGGAGTTCCTTTCACCAAGGAGTCTGTTAGGGGAAACTGATAATGAGAAACCAAAGAAACAGGCAAACAAAACAATACATGGTATGTTATAGGATGTCAAGTTCAAAGAAGAAAGTACAGCAGCTCAGATTGGTGGGTACAGGGGTGGGGGTAGTACAGAGATGGGGATGCAGAATGACCTCCCTGATGGAGCCTGAAGTGAGCAGGCTGTTCATCAATCAGGGGAACAGTGTGCCAGGCAGGGGTTCAGCAGGTGAAAAGCCCCTAAGATGGAAAGAAAGAGCTAGTGTTTGAAAAATAACAGAAGGCCAATTCAGTTGAGGAAGGGAGAGTGGTAGGTGAAATCAGAGGCATAGACAGGGACTAATGGCAAGGAGTTTCATTTCTAGTCTGAATTTAATGGGACCTTTCAAAAGTTTGTGAATAGGGGCACGGTGTGATCTGAGTTCCCTTGGCGGGCTGCAGAGTGAAGAACTGGCTTGTCCAGGCAAGATGGAGGTGGGAAGATCAGGAGGAGGCTCCTGCAGGGTCAAGGAAGAAGACAAAGCCCATGGAAGCCTAGACTGTGTGGGGGAGTGTGTGCTCAGCCTATCAGCAAAGCAGCCACCCAGTGAAGAATCACACAGGCATCCCTGAAGTGCCCCCAGAAACACTGTTTATGGGCCTGAGTTAAACCTTCCGGGCCACCTACCTAAGGGCCCCACTGAAATTATGGTTGGTTCAGAGATCTTGCCTCAACAAACAGTGAGTCAAATACAAAATTTTTCTCTTTTTCAATTCTCCTTTTAATCCCTCTGGTTCCCTCCAGAGAACCAAATGTCTCAAAGCTTACAACAGGGGTCTCGAAAGTGGAATGCAGTGGTTCCAAGGACATGCAAGATAATCTTTTAAGGCAAAAAATGAATTGTTGGACCTTATGTTTATAGCTAGTTCTTATCTCATTCATCTCTGGGTTTTCAGTTTATGCTTATAACATGCATAGTACATTAGTAAGGCTGTACGTGTACTCAATTTATAAATATATATATTGGGGATGGTCATTAAAATATTTTGAGATGGAATGGGCAGCAGAAAGATTCAGAATTCTTTGGTCTTCAGAGTGAATCCTGAACTCTACATCATGGCTCACAGCTGCCCTCCACCGCCTCCTGCTTTGCTCCCTCCACCCTCATGCCCATGTCCTCTGTGCACAGAGCTGTAAATCATCATCTATCTGCTGTTCAATAAGCGGAGGAGGGGTGGAGGTTGGTGGGAAATTGTTAATTGCCTTTCAAAACTCAGCCTTTTCTAAACCATCTCCCTCACCCATGAACATATTTGTAGCACGGCACCTGAAATACTTTATTGCTCCTAGTTATTTCTAACTTGTCTGTCTCCTCTGGCTGTGAGCATCTAGGGACAGGGATAGTGATCGGCTCTCAGAGTTACTAGAATTAGCAAATAAAAATGCAGGACATACAAATAATCTTTTTTAGTATAAGTATGTCCTCTGGGGCATACTCACATTATGAAAGTATTTGTTGTTTTTATGAAATTCCAATTTAACTGGAATCTTCTATTTTAACTGGCAACCTCAGCGGCCCTAGAGCCTAGCTTAGGCACTATCATGGGGAGATGTTTGATAATTACCATTCTAATGAACATCCAAAAAACAAATCAAGTAGCAACTATAAAGATCACCGCCCCCTCAAAAAACAAAACAAAACAAAACAGAGACATATCGATTGATCTTTTGTCTTTTTAATAAATGTGGTATTTTTTTAAGGGGGAAATTTGGCATCATTTGTGTGTGTGTGTGTGTGTGTGTGTGTGTGTGTGTGTGTGTGTGTGTGTATTTCTAGCTCTGACCACGGAATTGGCCTAAAGCAATAAGACTCCCTAGTAACTGTGAACACATCTAGTGACCATATCTTGGTTTCTAAATACCATTTCTCTCTAAAAGTTACATGGAGAAATGGCTGGGAAGCACAAGGGCTGCCTGGAACACGTCGCTTTGTCAGAAAAACCAGAGAGAGCTTAATTGGGTTAATTGGATCATGTATAAGGACTCAGGACCCAGCTGGAAGAGGCTTCAATGCTTCAATATGTGATAATTTGACCATCAAAAAAGATAATGTCAATAATGAATATTAACACATAAAAAATATGTGTGAAAGAAAGAGTGAATAAAAGGGTGTAAGGGTGACAAGTTTCTTCTTTCCAGGAGAAGACTAGCTGATAAATATGGAAGGAACAATAAAAACAGAAAACATCATTCTATAACCAGCAATGTAATAATAGATTCAAGTGAATGTAATCAAGGATGATAAAAGAATTTGATAAAAGGTCATTAGAGAACATGGATTTAAATGTTACCCCCTCAACCCATTATTTATAATTACCAAGGGAGAAAGTGAATTGTTATAGTAGCTAGATCTGGAAGCCTTACTGTAACCAAGCAATCAAATATCTTATGATGGAAAAAAATAAATAAATACATAAATAAGAAATAGAATGGTAACTTTGTAATATTGTTGACAAAAATGCTTAACCAGAATCTAATCATGGGAAAACACTCAGGAAGTGGAAAATTTTATAGGACAACTTTCTTTATAAATATCAATGTCCTAAAAGATAAAGAATATGAAAGAATTGTTCTAGATTAGAAGACACGGAAGAGACATAGCAACCAAATGTCATGGGACAGGGAAAAGAAAGCTACAAAACACATTTTGGGGGCAGTAGAGAAAATTGAAATATTATTGAATTAATGTTAGTTTTCTTAGATATAAGTGCTGTATGGTAGAAGAATATTTTTATTCCTAGAGACACATACCTAAAGATCGGGGTTGAAGTGTGGTGACATCGGCCATTTAATTTCAAATGGGAGAGAGAGAGAGAGAGAGAGAGAGAGAGAGAGAGAGAGAGAGAGAGAGAGAATGAATCTAGGTGAAGGATTTAAAACATTAAAAATGGTTCCCCCTCAAAAAGGAGAAGTAAAGTTCTAGAAAATGAAGAAAGGCTGGATGGAGAAAGGGAGCATAGAACATTCATGAATTGCCAGATGGGCTATGGGGAGAAAATGGTCTTAGACCTCCACTATCCCTTTCATCCTTTTATTCTTTAGCACATTTCCTCTACTCTAGTCCCAGCAAGGTCCTCACTTGTGGCTTTGGGATACTCTGTGAGATACCCCTGGCCAAAGCAAGTGATTGATGAAGGTACAGGTGATTGATAAATCTAAAAGCTCCTGTGATAAATCTGACCCATCCAATCAGAGCTCACTATTTTCAAGCATCACATTGCTCTTTAATATCTTTATTAAAACATACATACCCCCCCACACACACACCCACAGAAATAGACAAGAACAATCCAGCATTTCCCTGTAGTTCCCCTCCCTCCTGGCCCATCAGAGATGACGGAATGCAATGATTTCTTTCAAGACAATAATTACAAAACACTTAATGATATTTCCATATGATTATGCATTTTATTTAAATATTTATCTTTCTCAGATTTGACTTAAAATCTATAAGTAATTAGTTATCATCCAAGCTACCAGGATGATAGGCGGTTTCCTTAATTTTCTATGCAGTCGACAGGTTTTAACTCTTAAATTATTCTAGTCACTGCACACTTCAAAGGTCTAAATGAAAAAAAAAGTTAAATGCTTTAATATCTTTGAGATTTGCAAAGATATTTGAGGATTTGCTGTGGGATTCAGTATGGGATGAAGAAAGTGTTTTGTTAGCAGGGAGACTAACTTGCATCTCCCATTTGAAAGGAAACGTGAAATCCAAATGCATAAAGATTATTTAGATGAGAGAGCACTGAACAATCATTGTTATTCCTCTGCAGTCCATTCCTTTGAGTCCTGGGTTACATTGGTTCAGAGGAAATATGGGAGAGCTTGCTCCCCTCTTACTGCAAGGATAGGCACATTTTCACAAGCATAAAATACAAACTGGCAAACCGTAATTATAAGGCATCTAAACTAAATTGAAGCTCAAACCCCAATGGACAAATGTACACCCTCAAACTATAATTGGAAGTCTGCAGGGTCTGCTCCCTGTGGGACCAGAACCTGGAGCTCATCCATGTGGTACGACATTGCTCACACGCTGGTGTCCCAGGTCCAGTCACCCTGGCAGAGCTTCCTTCTTGGCCTGGCACTGGCCTGTCCTACGTGAAGTTTCTGGGTTTTGGGTGGTCTGTTTCCACTCCCAGATCCCCAGTGCTTTCTCCTGTAGCCCTGCACATCTTCTGAGCTCCTTTCTCTACCTCACAACCTCAGAGTTCAACTCCTCAAGGCGCAAAGTTTACGTTTCTCTCCAGCTCCCAGCGAGGCCCAGTTTTAGGAGGCCTGGAAGGTACAAGAGGTCCTGAATGAAGATATATATAACTAATTGACTGAATTAGACTTGGCTCATGGTCTTTGGAAATTACCTTTTGACCAATATCAAGTTGTTTGCCATCATTCATCACTGTCTCCTGAAAACCAAATACTGACAAGTGGTTCTGGGTAATTTGGAATATGGTCAGCTAACAAGGTTTGACTATCTTTAATCTGCCCAAGGATTATATTCACCTGGAAAAGACAATTTTGCTTACCAAATACCCTGGGTTACACTAGTTTCTATTCATTCTACAAATTTTCTATTTCTATTTACATATCAATTGCCCTCTAACAGGGGTCTGCAAACTTTTTTTGTAAAGGGCCAGATGGTAAATATTTTCAGCTCTGCAGGCCATATGCTCTCTGTCACAACTTCTCAGCTCTGCCAATGGAAGGTATAAGGGTTAGGATTTGGATCCAGGGAGTCTGGACTATAAACTCTGAACCAGTATGGCTGTGAGCTGCGTGGGTGACTGGCAGGGAACCCCATTGGCGGCCAGCAGTGGGAAGAGAGCAGCAGACTAAAATTCAGGTCTCATTCAAAGCAGGCAGATGCCACTCATCTGTGGCCAATAACTGCCATGCGAGAAGTCGGACCTGTGTGCCAGATCTTCAGATTAAAAAAAAGTCAGAAATTCAGATTTGTAGGTGAAATTTAATTTATGGGTTCTTTGCAGGCCAAATAAAATATGTCCATGGGCCAAAATGGGCCCATGGACTGCCAATTTGCAACTCTTTAAGGATAGAGAAGATGAGCCCCAGAGTGGGAAGTGATTTGTCCCAGGTCATCCAACCTGTGTCAAAACACACCTGTTTCGGGAATCTAGTCACCCTCCCAAGACCCTGACCTGTCACCTGATTGTGGGGACTCCATTCTCTTTGCCCTACAGACAGGAGCCTGGAGAGAGCTGGGGCCACTCGTTAGCTGACTCTCCTGGTCAAACCTGGCTGTGTGCTTCATAAGAAGGATATGAGAATAGACGTTCTGGCTGTTCACCCATAGCCCAGCCCACAGAACTCACGTTGCAGTTCTACCAGGCTCTTCATGAGAATGCTTCTGTGGGCCTTCCTATGAATCCAACCATCACAGAAAGGTTCTTCTGAAGCCCCAGTTTGCACGGGAGAGGAAATGGCTTCAGGGACCCAAGACTGGGCACCTTTCTTCACGCTGCTTACCTTTCAAACCCCCACCCCTATTTCCTCTCTTATGCTACCAAAAGGACAAGTCGAAATGCCTTTGAGAAATGGGCCTTGCTCTCTATTATTTTAGTCAGGAGCCTGGACCCCTGGGTGTCAGAGAGCAGGAGGAGGTGGAGGGACTCAGGTTGCATAGTTTGGAGCTTTATATATGAGGGTGACAAAAGGCCCTGGAATCCACAAGGGAGAAAGATTGAAACCCCACATGTTCCACTTCTTGAGCCATCTGGTAAGCCGTGCCAGGGCGAACAGGGGTCGAGAAGCAGAGGTTCAGTGCCTGTGAGCCCTTTTGCCGCTGGAATCATGGCAACTGCAAGCCTGAGAGACTGCCGCTTGAACAGCAGCTCCTTCGCAGAGCAAGGCTAAGCGCTGGGTAGGCCCCTCTCTCCACTGAGGGGTGGGCCTGCTGTCACCTGCCCCAGCAGACCAGCCCCTCACCCTCAGCCAACCCACTTCTGCCTCCTGCTTTCACACACACTGGCAATTCCCAACCAGCAGCACTGAGCTTTGTCCTGGCCTAACCTTTTAATTTCAATCCCCAGGGACCTACTCATTGTTCCTCAGGACATGTTTTCTAATCTGCATTTTCTGGAATTTGTAGGATGAGCACCTGATACATGGGACTGGTCCAGGTCTCAGCAAAGCCATGTCCTCAGGGGTGTGTATCTTCCTTGCATCAGCCTCTCCCCTGTCTGCCTAGAGCTCCTCCCCACCTCACCCACTCTACCTTTCTTTCCCAATTAACTCAATCCTTCCTTCTTATTCCTCTTCCAAACTTAATCTCTGTAGAGGTCCAGATACCACCCATTTACATGTGAGCCCATGTCACTGATCCCAGGGGACTGACTCTAAATCTGGTTTCTGGTTGCAGAATGGGACTGCAAGTCCCAGGGAGAAGCAGGAGGCTGGCAGAGGTGCGATTGATCACCTTCTCTCTGGGTGGGCCTCAGGCAGTCATGGCAGGTGAAATACAAAGGTCTCAATAGCTAGGTGAAGGCTTGGTTCTCCTGAAAATCAGCAGATGGACTGGAAGGCAGGGCTCCCTACTGCCTGGCATCATTTGTCTGGTTTGCAAGGCTGACTGAGCCATGACATTTGTAAATTCATTTAAAATGTTTGTCCAGAATCAAGGATGTGCTGCCTTAGAAAATACAGCAGTGAACAGGAACACAAAATCCCTGCCCTCATAAAGCTTGTATTCTAGTGTGGAGAGACAATCAATAAAAATTAAAAATACAGTTCATTACCCAGTGATAAATGCTAAGAATTAAAAAATAACAAAAGGGAATAAAGCATCAGAGTAAGGTTGAATTTCAAACCAGATGGGAAGGTAAATTTCGAGTAAAGATTTGAAGCAAGCAGGGAAGGTGGTGGATCAGCTGGCTAGGGGAAGAACATTCCAGGGAGATGCAACAGTGGGTGCAAAGGTCCTGGGGTGTAGCATCCTTGGACTGTTTGGGCACAGTGAGGATGCCAGCAGCCAGCATAGAAGTGAGAGGGAGAGAGTGACAGAGGATGAGATCAGGGGCCAGGTGATGGCTTGGATTTTATTCTGGGGGAGCTATGGAGGGCTCTGAGCAGGGAGAAACTTGATCTGATGGATAGTTTAACAGAGTCACTCTAGATGCTGTGTCAAGAAAAGATGGCCGAGGGGTAAGAACAGTTAAGAAGCTACTGCAATGATCCAAGTGGAAGATGATGATATCTTGGACCAGGGTGGGCAGTGGAGGAGGTGAAATGTGCTTAAACTCTGGAGGTATACTAAAGGTGGGGCAAGTAGGATTTGCTGGTAGATCAGACACAGAGTGTGAAGGAAAGAAAGGAGTTAAGAACAACTCCAAGATTTTTGGCCTGAGAATTGGAACAATGGAGTTCTGTTGACTGAGATGAAGAAACTGTAGGAGGAGCAGATTTGGGCATGGGGGTCGGTGAGGTGGGGAGTAGCATTTGATTATTTATTCATCATTTCATCAACTGCTTATTGAGTTCAATAATGTGCTAGGGTTGGAGGTAGAAGGCGAGTGATGAGTGACATGGTCCCTCAATTCATGACCCTAATGGCTCAGTTGGGACAAGGGGCCTTAATCCAAAAATCATACAGCAAATGCATAAATATCAGCTATTGCAAGGTTTACACAAGAGAGGAATGGTGGTTTTGGAGGGTATATGGTAGGAAATCTAACCTAGTCTAAGGACAGGGATGTTGCTTAAAGAAAGTGAAAATCAAGGGGTGATATGAAGGATGAGTGAACGTCAACCTGGTGAAAAGGTTGGTATGGGAAGAGTGTTCTAGTAAGAGGATCAGAGGAAGTGTGGAGGCACAGGACGTTTGAGGAAGAGTAGAACGTACATAATGTTGAGACCACAGCAGGGAAGAGATAGCATGTGGAAGAACATTCTGGAGAGGCTGATGGGACCAGGTTAGGCAGAGGCTTGTAGGCACATGCAGGTCATTCATCACTATTTTAAAAGTGATGAGAGGTCATTAAAGTGCCTTAAACAGAAGGAGGAGCTGGAAAGATTTGCAGTTTAGAAAGAGTGCCCTGGCTGCAGAGTGGAGAATAGGTTGGAGAGGACCAGACTGGACATGGGAGCTCAAGAAAGAGGTGATTGTGGAATCCAGGAGAGAGATAATAGAAGGGTGGAGAGACACTGACAGATTGAAAAAAAATATTTGTGAGATAGGAAAATTAGCAGTACTTTTCAAGAGTCTGCATAGGGAATAAAGACAGAAAATAGAAGGGTTGTGTCTTTTCACTGTGAGTATAAACAGAATGTAGGAAATGACATTCAGGGTCTTTTATTATTATTATTAAATAATTGGCCACAAGTTCGTAGTGAGAAATGGACACATTTCCAAACATCTGTGTTGTCTGCTACTGGTTCCTGGAATAAAATCCCTGGGCCTAAAATGTTGTATATCATACTCAGGATATCTTGGGTAGAGTCATCCAAACCTAGCATCAGAGTCATGGGAAGCCATGAAGCCAGAGAAGGGGTGGGAGGTAGAGAGGAGGCATTAAAAGCACAGCCTAATATAGAGAAAGACATACCCGAGTCTGAATCTCAGTACTGCTACCTGCTAACTGCATGATGTTAGTAAGTACTCATCCAATCTGAGCTTCAGTGCCCTTGCCTATAAAGTGAGAATAACAGTACTAACTCATAAGGCTGTTGGCGGTGATTACATGAGATAGCACTTGCAAAGTGAATACCTAGTACTTGACACATTAATAAGTACATTAAGGGTAACTTATTATTATTCACAAGTATGCTACTGTTCATCAGAGCATTTTAGCACCTTCGTTTACAGTCTACTTGTATTAGTTAGCTATTGTGATAATAATGCTATATAACAAACTACCCCCAAACTCAGTGTCTTAAAACAACAATCATTTACTCTCCCTCTTGCTTCTGTGGGTTAGCTGGGGTTCTTCTGATCAAAGTTGGACTCAATAGGATGGCTCTAAGATGTACTTGTGCTCGGATCTGTTCCACAGGGCTTGGGCATGTCATGCAATTACAGCGACAGAAGCACAATAGGGCAAACCCGAATATGCAAGCATATTTCGATCCTCTGTCTTCATCGTGCTCACTAATATCTCTTTGGAGAAGCAAGTCACCTGGCCAAACCCAAATCCCAGGAGTAGAAAAATAATAAACTTCACCTCTAGTGGTAGCAAAACCAAAGGTAGGCGAAAACTTAGGGACAATTAATCTATCACATCATTCTTCAAATTTCCCCCACCTCTCCATGAAGAATCATTTGGGATCATCAAGGGATAGAAAAATGACTGCTGAGAACTGAGTCCCTTTTCCACTCTAGTTTCTTTCATCTTTTTCTTTCTCCCAGTTAATCGTTTTCAGGGCTGTGACTTTGTGTTCCCTTGAAGAAGTATCAGTCAAGCGTCATTGATTGCAAGCCACAGAAAACAACTCTGGCCAGTTTTATCAAAAAGGGAATTGAATGAAGTGTTTTCAGGCAGCTCACAAAAACTGGCAGGTAGCTAAAGAACCAGACTGGAAACAGAATAGACTACAGGACAGCTCTGGAGATCCAGGCAGTAGCACCTGATTAACACTCTCTTCCTGGCATTGATGCTGGGGTGATAGAGAGCGAGTGGACTTTCCATCACTGTGTCTTTGTGCTCAGAATTCAAAGTCCTCACAGAAAGAGTTGTCTTGGCATAATGCCCAAATCTTGGTTAGGGCAGGGCATCATAGTTTATAGCTTGCCAAGACTGCCCACGGTGCAGCAAACGGAAGTCAGCAGGCCATTATGAAGAAAAAATGGAACAGGATAACCAAAAACTTTCACTGCCCTCTGTGTCAGACTTCTCAGCCAGCGGGTGCAACAGAAAGAGACCTGCAGTAGAGACAGGAGGCCAGATGCTACCCCATGCTGTGCCACCAACTTGCTTAGAATACTGACTTACTGACTCTGAGGTGGATTTGTTCTTCTTTAACAAACACTTGCATGGCACTTATAATGTTCCAGGCACTGTTCTAAGAACTTGGCAGATATTAACTCATCAGTAGCCGATCTCGAGGATTTCATAGGGAGGGTGATGACATGCTTGACTTCACAGCTCGGTTGTAGGAGTTACACAAAAAACCTGTGTAAAATATCTAGCACAACTCTGGCATGTAGAAAATGCTAAAAAAATGTGATTGTCTCCTGACCATCCCCCACTTGCATCCTTACAGAGAGCTCCAAGGGAAAAGAGGATGCCTGAGGCTTTGGGGACTATCCTAAGCTTCTGATATGACAGTAGGGACAGCTCCCTCTCCAATAGCACAGCCTGTCTCTTCTGCCCGTTGGAGGTGTGGGATGTTGGAAGACATGATAGGGCATCTTCAGAGTGCACTGATATGTGACCTCAGGATCTCTTGTTACCATCATCTTTGGTATTTCTGATGGCAGGGAAACTCTGGTCTCATTTTGTGCCCTAAAGTAGTGCTATATATATTCCAGTGTGATGCTGGAAGTGTTCTCTGTCTGTGCTGTCCAATATAGTAGCCAGCAGCCACATGTGACTACTGAGTACCTGAGATGTATTAGTTTTATTGAGGAACTGAATTAATATTTAATTTTAATTATTTAAATTTAAATATCCATTTGTGGCTACTGGCTACCAAAAGAACCATGCAGCTAGAGTTTTTGATACTATGGAACCCCCAAGGGACTCTGACACCAGGAGTGAGGTGACAGGATGGTGCCTTTAGAGAAGAACTCAGTGTCTCACTCTCCATTGTCAGGAGCTCCTGGCCTGACAATGCCCAAGCTTTGGCTTTTGCTCCCCCTCTCCCACTCCATTCACCTTACTCCTCAGCAATAACTCACAGGCCAGACAGTAGATGACTTGGGAAAGAATCATCCTGCTTCAATCCTGCAATCAGGCTTCTCACAATAAAAATCAGACCCAGAGGTTAATGGAGGTGAGAGAAATGGGAGACACTTACAGAAGAATTAATTAATCTGGTGTTTTAGGTCCCCCATGTGACTCACCCCTTCAGAGCCACCTGTCTCCCAGCTGGTGTCATAGGTTGCATTCTGCAAAAGAACAACAAAAGAACGCCAATAATAATATTTAGAACCACAGAATGTCAAAGCTGGAGGGAACCTTCAAGAACCTCTAGCTCAATATCCTTATTCCATGGATCGGGAGACTGAGGTCTAGGATAAGCACCTGGAAGCTGGCTTGGGTCCTGCAGGATGAAGTGTGGGAAAGAAGTTGTTTCCTCTCCTGTAACTGAGCAACTGAAGCCAGAGGGCAAGTCCCACAGGATCCAAGGGGCTGAGCCGAAGATGGATCTAAAGAAGTGTGAACGAAGTGGGTCCTTCGAGTGGGATGTGGGTAGTAGAGGTGCGAGGCTCAAGGAGACAGAGCTGTGGAGGTCAGCCACAGAGGTGTGGACCCACATTTTGGACAATTAGCAGAGCAATCTCCAGGGCTGTCCTGGTCCGTTTAGGCTGCAATAACAAAATACCATAGACTTGGGGTTCAAACCATAAATATTTACTTCTCATGGTTCCGGAGGCTGAGATGTCCAAGATTCGACACCAGCAGATTAGGTGTCTGATGAAGGCCCACATCTTGGCTTATAGACCACAACCTTCTCTCTATGGCCTCACATGGTAGAAGGAGGTGAGGGAGCTCTATGGGGTCTCTTTTATAAAAGCACTAATCCCATTCACCAGCGCTCCACCTTCATGAGCTAATAATCTCCCACCGACCTCACCTCCAAATACCATTACTTTGCGGAGGAGGTGTCAACATCCAGATTCTAGGAGACACCCGTATTCAGTCTATAACAAGGACCCATAGTGAGACTTTTCTGGGTTGCTGGGGGTCTATTTTTTGAGCAGCCTGGGCCCATTTTATGAACCCAAGATGGGACACAATAAAAAACAGTGAAACTGCCCCACCAGCCAGGGGTAGTGACAGAACTCATTCCCGTCTCCTGCCTACCCCTGCAGCGCTCCCATGACCACTTCACCCACATATTTTGAAACTGCTTCTTTACTTAGGGCTGTGGTTGACAGTATAGATAATTATAATAATAGCTCACTTTATAGAGCCATTAAGGCATAACCTAGTAGTTCCCTATTTGATAGATGAAGAGACTGAGGCTTAGTAATTGGACTGTGAACACAAGCAGAGAGCCTTGAGCGGCCCTATTGCTGCCTAACGGCCTAATTGCCTCACCTCTTGGAGGCACTGCTGTCACGGGCAGTCTCTATCGGTGTTACCATGGGCAGAGAGGTTGAGGTCCAGAAGCCCAGCCCCACCCACCCTGCTCTGAAAAGCCACGACTACCAGGCCCAGCCAGCCCCCGGATGCGATTGCAGGAGACTCGTGTCACCAGCACAGCCAGCAGGGATCAGAAGTTCATCATAAGGAAAGATAGAAAATAGTAACGTGGTTCAAGATGCGTTCATACACCTGGCTAACATGACAAAGAGCTAGGGGTGTGCCTTTGCCATGCAGGTGAGTCTGAGAGGCCAGAGGTGGCCATGGAGCAGGTGACAGGCTCAAGTAGGGAGTTTTCTGGTTCCAGCAGGTAAAACGAACATTATTTTGTTGAAATGATTCTTCACTTTACACTAACAGAACTACCTGAAGCATGAGAATGAGTAAAGCAAGATGAGATAGGAGTGTGCTCCAGGAGGCCAGGCCAGCAGTGCCTTCCCAGGCAGCGGTCCCATATCTCAACATGTGGATGGCCAGTGGGTGCTGACCCTAGGACCCCAGCCCTCTTGAAGTAAAAGGTGCTGAACTAGTTTGTGGCAGAGCCAGGCAGACAGCCAGGAGCCACACAATGTGTGTCCAGTCTGTGGACCACCATTCCACTGGGCCCCTGGGCCCCTGGGCCAAGGCAGCCCCAGCAGACAATAGTGATTTGGATAAAGACAAGGAAGATATGGGCCCCAGGCCAGCAGCTTCTCAACATCACGACCATCTTGTAGATGCCCCCACACCCTAAATCATAAGTGAACAAGGTGATAAGTGCCCCACTGGCTAAAGGTAAGTCCCCTACTAATACTGACCGGGACAGGGCTGAGGCAGTGCCAGCTGTTTCTACTACCAGCCACTGTGACAGCCAGCAAGGAGCAGCAAATATGAGACTCCAGCAGTAAGGTGGGAATGAAAAGTTAGCACCAGGCACAAAACTGCCTGCTGACAAAATAACTAAAACCTTAGCACTATCCATGTAGCACGGGGCTCTTATTTTGTTTGTAGCCATAGACTTCTCTATTTAGTAAAGACAAACATGATGTTTTAAAAAGGCTTTAATTGTTGCACATCTTGCTAAGCTGAGATTTTAAGAGTTTTAAGTAAGGAAAACTTTCCAGGCTAAGATGCTTACTTTTGGAGTTGTGGGCCACCATGTAAGAATTCTAACTACTGCCAGGCTGTGAGGAAGCCCAGGTCACATGGGGCGGATGTGTGCAGGTGTTCTGGTTGATCAGCAGACACTGGCAGCAACTGCGAGCCTTGTGAATGGGTCAGTGTTAACGTTCAATATAGGGGAGCCTTCGGATGACAGCAGCCCCAGTCGATTTCTGACTTTTGCGACCCTACTTGAGACTCCAAGCCAGAACTGCCCAGTTAAGTCCTCCCTGAAATCCCAATTCACAAAATAGTGACCAAGAAAATGGTTGTGTTAAGCAGCTTTAAGAAACCAACCAAAAACAACCCCAAAACTACCTTTATACAACTAGAGATTTTTTTCAAGTTCATGAGCTGCATGTATTTGCTAATAAGGTTCTTAAATTTTAAGAGTGGGAAAGCTACTGAGATTCCAAAAGGAGGAGTGGCTTGCTCAAGGATGCCCTGCACCCTGTTCTCTGTAACTCTTTGTCCCCATATGCTGGCCAGCTTATGAGCAGATGCATCCACCCCTGGACCACAGCACTCTCTCTGGCCCATGTCAGTTACTTACATGAGACATCTTCACTCTAACAACTCTCCCCCTGGATGGAAATATCAAGGAGCGGTCCCCTTCAAATCCAACCAGCTGCCTCAAACCTAGGGTCTTTCTGGTGTCTGTCCCTTCCCAGTTTTGGAAGAGCAGGGAGAGAATGCAGTGGTTGAGACAGGGTGGGTGACGTTTCCCTGTGGCCTAAGGGGAGAGGGCATGGCTAAGTCACCAGTCCAGCCTCCTATCAGGAGGAAAGGTGGGAAATTGGCACTGAACTGGCACTGCTTAGTCAAGCAAGCATAGGTGGGAAACCAATCAAGAAGTGACTCACCAGCTTCCTGGTGTGGGGCAGTCTCAGGCACCCCACAGGGGGCCCCTAATGGGCTTTTAAGCATCTAGGGGTAGCTCTGCCTTCTGGAAAAGCAGATGTACTCAGGAAAGATTGACAGGCCCCAGAAGATTTGCATCAAAGCCCTGGCCCTCCCCAGAGGATGGACAGGAAAAGCAGCCTTGTGGGTCAGAGGGGTTGGGCAAGTCTGGGACAAGGAGGAGAGAAGCAGTGGCCCGTGAGCCTTTTCACCAGGAAACCTCCAGGCCTGGCTGCTGGTGGTCTGGGACCAGTCCTGGCTGGGACACAAGAATCCAAGCAGTTTACTCCTTTCTCAGCATCCCATTTTTCTCATTTATGTAATAACAGAGACCAAGCACGATGGATGAGATCATTGGTTTTAAGCTCTTTCCTTTCAGTCATGGAATTCTTTATTCAAATGGAGTCTTACAAAGAATAAATCAAAACTTGTATGAGGAATAAAACTGCTCTGGTTAAATGTGGTGATGGCAGTGGCAGCTGAGACATGCCCAGAACTCAACCACCAGGCCCCAGCCCCATCTCGACTTCTGGTCCCTGCGATTTCCCAGCTCTCCATGTCTATGTTCTAAAAATACTATTTGCTTTCCTACCAGTTTTCTCGGGGCGGGGGGGGGGGGATTTTGGAGTCAGGCTAACCTGTGGTTTAAATCTCTGTTCCTCCTTTTTAATTCTTTATAACGTGGAGCAAGTAACATACCTAGTGCCTCCTCAGTTCCTTCACCTGCAAAGTAGATCTAATATTATTTACTCTTTGGGGTTCTTAGGAGATTAAAGTACGCCTGGCACAGGGTCTGGCATACAGTAGGTGCCCTCATGTCTGTCCTTCCTTCCCTTTGTACAGGCTGGTTTTGTGTCCCATCAGAACCTGTCTAGGCTCTGTGCTGCACAATTGTGGGCCAGGCACCGTGCTGGGTAGTTGTTTTAGGGGTTTCAAGATAAATAGGACAGAGTCAATGTCTTCATGGAACTCACAGATGAGAAACTGCTAATTTCCACACACATGGTGTAAGCAAATGCTTATGTTCAAATCTAGATGCAGGATGTCATACTTATGTTGATTAATGTTCACTTTGTAGCTTTGGGCTAAATTCTTTGGCTTGTTTTGAATCTTATTTCTGTCTTCAAACACATAATAGCTATCTCATATTTCTTTATCTCCAAGTGTAATCAACATAGTTTCCATATCTTTCCAGTATCATGATCGAGATTGTGAAAATCCTAGGCCAAGAGTGGAGTCCGGGTCCTCCCAGCAGTCACCGCTCCTTCCCATGTACACTCCTCTACCTTTTTATTTTATAATGCTTTGCAAATAAATACATTTATTTTTATAGATACACACTCATACTTTTACATGAAGCATAAATATAGCTGTTTCATACACGGTTTAAGAGCAGTCCTGATTTTGCTTAGTTCCTCTCGCTTCTTTTCTCCAATCTTCTAGTCACTGCACCCTCCAGCCCCAGCCCTTCCATGGGTAACCAAGGTCAATAACCCAGTATGTGTTTATGTCCTATATTTTATATTCTTCATTTATACACACACACACACACACACACACACACACACACACACAACACGCACACACACATTCTTGGCTTTTCATGTCAGTGTTTTACATTAAATGGATCATATCTTATACACTTTTGTTTATTGTACTTTTTTTGTCTAAATAATAACTCTTGAAAATCACCCTGGCCAATTGTTATAGCTCTAATGCACCCTGTTAAATGGTGGCATAACAAGCTATCATTAGAAAAAAATGCCATGATTTATTCAACTATTCCTAATTGACAGACGTTTACCTTTTTTCTATACTAGCAATAAATAAATATTCTTGCAAATATATCCTATATACTTACTTATGCTTTTATTTCTATGGGATAAATTCTAAGAAATAAAATTGCTTTTAATTTTAATATCTTAATTTTAGTAGATATTGCCAGATTAGTTTTCAAAACAGCTGTGATAAATCAGATTTCCACATTTAAACGGCAGTCTTTTAATTTTTGCATACCTCGGAGCTATAAAGCAATGGCTCCTTGCTGCTTTAATTTCATTGTCTTAACAACTTAAGAATTTACATATATTTAATGTTCATTGGTCATTTAAATCTGCTCTCCCGTGCATTGCCTTAATTTCTTTGCCTATTTTTCTATCAGTTGTTTATCCGAGTCTCGTTAACTTGTATTAACACTTGACATATTATATATTTAACCCTGTCTTATCTACTGCATTGCAGAAATTTCCCCAGATCTATTATGTGTGTTGACTGAATTTTTGGCATTTCTTGTCATACATAAATTTTAATTGCTCTACTCTGCTGTACTTTTAAAGCCTCTGGTTTTCTAGTTGCAGTTGGGACAGTCTCCTTTGCCCTGGATTAAATGTGTAGGTTCTTAGATTTTCTTGAACAGTTTCATGGGTGGGTTTTTTCCCCCCACATTTTAGTGTACCTTTACAGCACCCTGAATCACCGTTATCTCAATGATTCATAATTGCTGGCTTGTTTCTGTCCCTTATGAGGTTAAAAGCTCTGTGAGTCTAGATATCATGCCTTTAATGCCATTATTGTTTTTCTGGCATTAATATACTTCCCAGCACATAGTGCAGATGCTTCTTAAATATCTGTTGAATTAATTATGGTTAATTTATAGACATTTCTACATATCAGGCATTCTGCTAACATCTTTACATATTTTATCCTATTTAATGATTACATGTGTATGTACAGTTATTATCAATTATTTTATAGATGAAGAAATTGAGGACTAAAGAGGTCATACATCTCACCAATGTTAGAGCTGGAATATAAAGCCAGGTAGTCAGTCTCTGTGGCTATAATGTCCCTTTTGATTTCTTTCTCAATCCTAGAGTTTTCTAAGACTGTATATTTTAATTTTGATGGTTTAGATTTTGGCATATTTTTATTATAAATTTATAATTTTATGGAATACAGTCAAGAATGTGGCCTTTATATCTATCTAATCTCTTTTTCAAATATTTAAAACATTTCTTTAGGGGAAAAAACATGATAATATTTTATATAGTTTTTGAAAATAGAATAATTATATATTTTATTCAAAGCAATTATATATTTATATATAGTTAAGATAATCGATTTTTAAATGTGTATATCAATATTGAATGTAATTTATTAGATATGAAATATTCTGATAGAAATATATGAAACCTTTATAATTTTAAAAATCTTTTCTTACTTTCTAATAGCTTTAGCTTTGTATGTTTAGCTAATATGTTGTTTTGTGCATATAATTTATGAGATATTTTCTTCATAAATTATACTACTTGCATTATCAATCTCTTTTTTGTTCTATTTAGTGTTTAACCTTGAATTTTATTTTGTCTAATGTTAAATATTGCCATTCTTGCTTTTTATTTGTTTGCATTTGCCTGGTGTTCCTCTTTTGTCCTTTAATTTGAATCTCTTATTATTGACTTCTTTTAACTGTATTTATTTAATTGTATGTAAATGTTTTGATTTTAAACCCTCTCTGACAACCTCTGTCTTCTAATGAGATAATTCAGTTAATTCACATTTGGTTTAATAACTGTAATGTGCCTTTGTTTTCCCCCTCTCAAACTGCTTCATATTTATGATTTATCTTACATTATTATTTTTTTAAATAAATTTATTTATTTAAATTAGTTTCAAGTATACAGTACATTGCTTAGACATCTATAACGTTCATAAAACAGTCCCCCAATTGCTCCCTCCTCCCCTGGCCCTCCACTTAGCCATCATGTTAATGCTAACTGCATTCCCTATGCCATGTTCTCCATCCCTGTGCCCAACTATCAACTACTACATTATTATTTTTTGCTTTTTCTTTATTTTCACTGATTTGATCAAATTGTTATTCATCTTCTTTTTCCCTGTTAATTTGTATGTTCTAACAAAACTGTTGCATTATATTAATTTTTCCTTTATTTTCTTGTACTCATAATCAAACACTAATTTCTCTATTATTGTTATTTGAGGCAAGATGTTAACCATTTCACCAAACAAGACATTCTATTTTCACACCGCCCCCCATTCTTATCATATAAGATGAAACCATCAGAATACCTTCATTTCTCCCTCCCTGTTTCCCTTCTCCTTCATCCCTCCCCTCTCTCAGTCCTGCAAGAGATATTTGGAATGTCTCTCACTCCCCTCAACCCACCGCCCCTACTAACCTAGTGTTGCCGAAATAGTTTAGTAACTTTAGTTCTAGATTATTATTAGAATTTCCTCTGAAATGTCTCTCTTAAGTTCCAGATTCTGTATTTAAAATTTATATTTCACATTTCTAGAGAATCCATTATTTTCCATCGAGAAATTTTCTCCTATTATATATTTATTATCTTTTTTGCTATATAATCCATTTTTCCTTCTAGAATCCACTACTCACATGTTAGGTTTCCTGGTTCCATCGTCCAACTCCTGTTTTTTCCTTCACAATTTTAATCTTCTTATATTTTGGCTCTGAACACTACATGTATTATTCTATTAGACTTTGTAGGCCACTAAGTCAGACTTCAAGAGTAGCCATCTTTTCCTTTCCTTCATCTGCCATATTGTTTGGTTGGAAAATCACATTTCAGCTTAGAAATTTTTTGTGTGTGTGTTTGTTGCTTTTGATTATCAACAATGCTCTTTTCTATTCAGTGTCAAAGATAAGAAATTTGAAGCAGACATAGCCACAATACGAGAGAAATGAAAATACTTATAAAAGAACAACTTTGGGTAATAATTTAAAAATTTAGGAGAAAAATAGATTATTTTTTAACAAATTAATTTTCAAAAGTGACCCAGAGAAGTGAAACACTTGAAAAGATCAATTATCATTGAAGAGAGAGGAAGTGATTAGAGATCTACCATTTAGTAAATAACCAGGGCCCAATGAGATACAGATGGGTTTTATCTAACTATGAAGTATTGAGGTATGCATTTGTCTCACAGGTCATTTGTCTCTAGGCCCCTTGAATGGTCTTGCAGGTGGGGTTCCCCAGGAAGGAGAATAGCCTGGAGAAGGTTAATTAAAGATTTCTCCTGGGTCATCTCTGGTGGGGAGAGAAGGAAGCAGGACTGGGAAGAGGGAGAAGTTGGACTGTGAGAGGAGTCTCCACAAAACCTGACTATGAAGAGCTCTGAAGATGCTATGGTCTTTCAGGGGTATCCAGAGCTGAAGTAGGGGGCTAGGCTTTTATACCCCTGCACCAACCAGGTATTTGATGTTGTCACTCCTGGAAAGTAGACATGACCATGTCATGCACACAGATATGCAAAGGCAATTCCCAAAGAGGGCTGGCTAGAAGGTGAGTGTTTTCTGCCAACAGCACCTCAGAGGCATGGGAAGGAGTAAGGGAGTAAGTCCTTTATTCCTGTAGGGAAGTCTGGGTGGCACATTACACCCACTACAGATGGCCATTATTTTCCCTCATGGCCCCCTAAGTTTCTGGCTTTATGGAAATATTGCAAGAGGCAGCAGTTCCAAAATTGGAGAATGGCAGAGCAGGCCCTTCATCGTGGACTATTGCTGCAGCAGCGGGGGCGGGGGAGCATCTCTTAGAGGTGTTGGAGAACATCTCCTGACCTATCCTTTTCTCAGCCACCAGAGCACAGGACTCAGTTCACTATTCAGTTTTCTCTTGACCAGCCACATGGGAGCAGAGAAACAGGAGGATGGCATGTCCCTGGGTGAACACATTTCTGAGGCAAACCCTTCAGGACCTGCTGCTTTACCATGCTTGCCATCCTTGTTATCCTTCATCCTGGAGGAGGAACCTGCCTCAGTTTTCACCTTGACCCAGGGCTTCACAAAAACCATCACAGGCCCAGTGCTATATGACTTGAGGGTCAAATTGTTTTGAGCTGATTGTAAAGAGGAAGGGAGCTGCCTTCTCCTCACAATCCCTTCCTTGCTCACTTTCTCACCTTGTCCATGAGAACTATGTAAAAGTATTCTGTTAGTAGGGTGGCTGAAATCAACATGCTAATTTAGCAGTCAGTGGACCCAGTGGGAACTAGGCTAGAGGTAGAGAGACAAATCTATTCCATTTGCAGTAAGGAAGAAGTTTAATCAGTCACCAGACAGGCCTTAGCTGTGAGTGCAATCCCTGCTAGGGCTAATGTAGAGCTCTGAAAGGAACAAATAATAGACTCCCGAAGACAGCATTCTCTGTGTGTGCTTCCATGAAAAGATCAATGTGTGTGTATTTAAGTAAAGCCTATGTCTTATATATGAATGTGAGCAATGAAAATGTTCACTCAGCCTGAATCCCTGGTTGTAGATCTTTCCCTATTTCTGGGTCCTTTAAAATTCAAACCCATTCATGAGGGTGAAACATAGAGGCTCTTTATTAAGGCAGAAGAGGCTGTCAAAAAAAAAAAAAAAAGAAAAAAGAAAAAAAAAAGCCCCTGTATATGTGCTCAGAAATAGACGTGATAATTGAAATATCTCTATCATGGAGGAACAAGACATGGATGACCCCTGGAAGCGCTGCTCCAGCACATACAACCAAGGGTCAAACCCCTGGCAGTTCTGACTGACCATAAGGAGGAAGAAACTGGAGAGGAGAAGCAGGGAAGGGAGGGCCGTGGGGTGCAGGGAGCTCTGTTTGAGTGCAGATGTTGGATGGAGACATACAGAAGGCAGACTTGCAGCCAAGGACAAATGCTGAAGTACTACTGAAGAGTAGTGTCAGGGAAGCTACAGTATTGAATGAGCTGAATTTGGAAGAAAAAGTCAAGGACAAGAGAAAATTAATTTCTTTTTCATTTTGTTCGGAGCAAGAAAATATGAATTTGGCCACTGTTTGGGGGATGCTGGGGTTCTTTGCCACAGGTGACTAAGTACTTCTCTGGCCTATGAGGGCCGGTGTTTAACAGGCTGCACTGTTCACAGGGTACAAAGGGAAACACAAGCATCCACACCTCTTTCATCGCTTTTCTCAGGAGGGGTTTTCCTACAACTAGGAAGGGAAGGGCTTGATGTGGGAGGGGAAGCCCAAGAAAAGTCAGGACATGGAGAGGACACACCTGGCTATGAGGGAGGCACAGAAGGTCAAATGCTGGGCCCGCCACAAGCCAGCCCTGATGGCCTTCACTTCACAGACATTTTTCTCATCTAAGTCCTGGGCTCACACAAATTGTGTTTCAAGTATCAAAGGAACTCGATAATATGACCTCAAAGAACCACTGTGTGGCATCTCTCAAGACTCAGAAAGGAGACGAAAGAGAGAGAATGCTCACACAAACAAATGCAGTGCTAACGTTCAAAACTGAAAAACAAAGTCCATTTCCAAACAGGAAACTAAAGGCCATTAACCTTAGCATTAATTCCTGGGAAAACCTCCTAGTTCAATCGTTTCTCAGATTGTAAGTACTTAGGAAGAAAGCATTTGGGCCAGTGAGGGCTTATGAAGAAAAGCATGTCGCATGCAGGTGATTTTGTTTTTAATACGGGGAACCTGTTTGATCAGGATGGCCACACTTCAGTAAAGCGTTTCACAGTCTCTTAGCATAGTCTGGTCTGGCACCATGCATGAGTAGGAGGATTTGCGGGATTGAAGAAGTGTCCCAGAAAAGTGTTGGTGAGTGGTGGGTCTCTGGCAGTCAGCCAAAAGGATCTGTTCGTAGCCAGCCTCTGGTTTACTGAATAGGGAGACAGGGAAGCAAAGTGATTAAAAGCAATTTTTGACTTTAATGAACTTTTTACACAAATCTTGGCTCAGTCCCTTAACAAATGTGGATCAAAAGAAAAAAAAAAAAAAAAAAAAAGGCACTTTATTTCTGTGAGCCTTAGTTTCCTCATCTATAAAATGGAGATATTTTAATTCTATTCCTACTTACAAAATTATATACATACACAACACACGTGTGTATGTGTATAAATATGCATATATACATAAATATATACGTAAATATATATATATAGTACGTGCCTAGCATAGGTGTGCAATGTTGTTGGCATACCGAAACCAGTCAGTGACCATCGGATGGGCAGTTGTTTATCTAAATGCGCTGTCGCTCTTCCTCCAAGAGGTAGGGGCAGGAGCTTATGTCCTCTGAAATGTGCCCTTTGGTGGCCCCCAGGGCATGAGTGTATGAGAACATCAAGGACTTCATGAAAGAAGAAAATTTAAGGTTGGAGTAAGTCTAAAAAGAAAAATAAATCCTGAGCAGATTTTCTAAATGAGAATGGATTGTGGCACTTTGGCCAGAGGGAAATTTAGGAGTTAGTGCAGCAATTACAGCCCTCCCAGAGTTATAGGGCGCACCAGAGAGTCTTTACCGGTGCCCTGCAGCTGGAAGAGTAATTCGCCAGACTGGGTTATACTTCTAAAGAGAAGCACTGCTGAAGATCAAGTGGTTTTTTTCCAAATTAAAAAACAATTTACACCCTAAATCACAAGCTGCTGAGTTCTCCCCCACACCACTATGCAAATCTTATTCCATAGGCAGATAGATTGAGACAGCAGTAACAAACAAACAACAACAACAAAAACCCTCACTGCTCCACACATTTAAACTTCTTCTGCTGAGGACAGAGAGTGCCCATCCCTGCCCACACGACTTCCAGAGCCAGCTGTATCTGCCTGTTCACTCAGTTCTTCACTTGTGAGCATCTGCTGAGTGTGGGACAGAGCCCAGGCCCCCATCAGAATGGCAGCTCAATACAGGAAGCAGAGACCTAACCAATTCCCAGGCGTCCAGCTGGATCCCATGGAAGAACCATGCAATATTAAAATCAAATGAAAGAAATTCATAGCTGTTGAGTATCTATTGTGTATTATGGGCTAGTGGCAATTCTCATGGAAAAAAAAAAAAAAACCCCAGTCAGTGTCATTATTCCCATTTTACCAGTGATGATACTGAGCATTGGTGAGATGAGAGTTCTTCCAGGTTCAAGTGACAGAAACCCAAAGGAAGGCGGGTTTAGAGGAATTGAGAAGGGAGGTTCACAGAGAGGCAGAAGAGCTGTGTGAGCCCTGGTGGCTTGAATGCCAGAGCTGGGCTGATGGAAGTGTGTTTCTTGGACACACCCTGCTCTCTTCCCACCCCTTCTGGCTTTCTCACTCCTTGGACACTTTATTACTCTCCACCTCGGTGTCCCAGCTCTCTCTGCTCATCTCTAATTCATCCAAGCTGGATTATGTGCTCACCCTCTGAGCCTCTAATGATGGTACCATGACTGGTAACCTGGTGGTGCAACTGGAGTGAGGAAGAGCAGTTTTCCAGGGGGTGTATGCATTTGTGTGTGTGCACATGTGTGTGGTGGGGTATTGTCAGGAGAGAGAAGAGCTAGACTGATAAAAGCCATCGACACCACTACATGTGTCTAAAGATACATGCAGTCGTCTAGAAAGACCCTGCCCCTCATATAGCAAAATAGGACCCCTGGGATTTGGGATGGGCTAACGCGATGTTTTTAATGTAGGTACACAGTGACTGCTAATGTTGGAATAATGAGGGGTGCTATATATCTCTTTGAATAAATCTATGCACAATTCTGATGGTCTCCTTAGGACAAAGTTCTATAAAGACAACTACGCTGCCTAAGGATATTAAGGCTTTTATGACTCCTTACAAAACAGCTTTCAGAAAAGGCAGTGCCCAAGTACCTTGCTAAAATGCAGGTTCATGGCCCGACCTCAGGGTGCCAGGGCTCTGCCTGCTTAACAATCTTAGTAGGAGCAGCACAATTACTCGACAGTCCAAGCACAAAAGGCCTGAGACACATTTCACTCACATCTTTCTTATCATCCTAAGTGGTCTTTATGTGGATCAGAGATCTTTGGCTTTCAAACCGGACATCTTGAGGGTACCACAGGCCACTAAGAACATTCATTCTATAGCCGTTGACCACCTACTGCATTCCAGGCACTGTGCCAGGTGACACGAGATAAATGAAACATGGTTCTCGACTTTAGGGAGTCAACAGAGGGCAAGAATGATGTGCAAATGTTTTTAATCTTCCCAGAGAGCCTAGCCACATATTATTCACAGATCAAATGCTCAGTAATTGAGAATGAATGAAGTTTGTGGGACCACTAAGCTTTGAGTTACTACTCATAAAACAGAAGTAAACTATAAAGAATTAAAGAGGAACTTAGAAAATTGTGGAAAAGATTGGCACACTATAGAAATATGAGTAGGGTGACTTATCAGTTGGTTAAAGTTATTGTTTTGATTGCATGAGCATTTAGAGCTCATCTGAGGCAGCCAGATGCTGCTAAAAAGTGGGGTCTGGCCAGCTGCTGAGTCTATAGGGGGCCACAAAGAAGCACCCATCGTAGATGTTACTTTGGGGCTCTGGTCTATTATCAAAAAACCCATCTATTAGGTGCCCAATTGCCTGTTAAACAGGACATTTTATCCTCTCTCTCTTGTTCACTTGCAACCTATATCTCATCATGACATAGAAGAGAGGGCTTTAAAAACCAACACGTTTCATCACCCCCTTTATCTGTGAGCAAGCTGGGGCAGAGGAGGGTAGTTGTCCCGTATCACCAGAGCAGGTACGAGGCCCCCTAGGGGTGAGACACAGTACCTTCTTGTTCAGCTCTGCACAGGGTACCCACTCCGTAGCAGGTGCTCCATAAATGTTGGTTGCAGGACATGGCTATCAGTCCTGACAGCTGATCTCTGATGGGGCAGCCAACCTGCCCGGTCAGGCCAGACCTCCAGCTTGGAAACAGACCCTCTCCACCACGCCTCCCCCCACCACCATGTGGGTGCTCTGGTGCATCCAACACTGTGTGTCCCATCTGTCTTCCTGTTGCCGCCAGGTTCCCCCTGAGCTGCAGGAAATAGGCTGAGTCTTGGATAAGAAGGGTAAAAAGCCCTCAGCTGTGTCCTCTTCTTTGAGCCGAGCACCTCCTCTGGAGCATCCCAGCTTCATGCCTGCTTCAGGGCCTTTGACTTTGCATCCCAGCCTCTGAGGTTCTCCCTGGCGGGAGTTGATTCTCACTAAATAGCCTGGTACCTGGTGCCCCACTCTTGCTAGTCCCTTTCCACATGATCACACAGCTCCTCAAGTAGCCTGAGGACAAGAAGACAGAAGTCCTCCCTTGAGGAGCTTGGAATCTTTTAGGGAGACAATGTAGGCACGACCAAGCCATGGGAGCTCTGCAGAGCAGTTTGGACTCCAGGGGGGCCCTCAGCTGGAGCACTCGGTCAGGGAAGACTCGTGGGAGGCTGGATGAGAGCGGGTGCCAACAGAAGAGAAAATTCCACAGGGAGGTGAGAGGTGATGGAGCTTGGAGAAGGGGTGCTTGCAGGCTCAGGGAGGCCTAGGAAACATCACACTCCACAGCCTACACCTCATCCTCAGACTGTGTGTATGACCCTTAGTACTACAGGGGCGGACTCCCATGCCTTTACACATTTGTTTTCTCCTGTCCAAATCTCCTTTCCTCCCGGAATTTCTTCGGAACCCTGTGAAGCAGTCTTCTCACTGAGGCCCACAGACCAGGAGAGTGAATCACCCTGTCCTGTACCACCTCACTCCTCTCACCTCTGCCATTTGCTGCCTGAATTACATGGCCTCACTCAACCTGGCCCTCTTCTAGGATAAGCGAACTTATCTCTGACCCCCAGTGCCCAGCACGAGGCCTGGAAAACAGGAGGTGGGCAACGAATGCTGATTGGATCCAACTGAGCTGCTGGTCACACTCTGCCCAACCTGCAGTGCGTGTACTCATTCTGTCCCAGTGCTGGTCCTCTGCATCATTGCCCACATCTCTACTCCTCCCTTCCTCTCCTCAGCCCCTGCCTGCTGGGATGTACTGGAAAAATGGGACACACTGGGCTTCAGAGTTGGGTCTGGTTCTGTCACTTATACTCAGTGACACCTGGTTCATTTTCTTCAGCTTTGGGCCTCGGGTTCCCCCACGTCAGTCGGTCACAATGAGATCTCCTCACAGGATTATTATGGCACTTACATAGTCCAATACCTGGCACCTTGGAGGCCCTCCGAAAGCATCCATTTCTCTCCCCAGTGTCTGGCTCCCTTCACTGGCCTCTGTCTCGTTGCAGCCCCCATTCACCTCCTTCCGGCCTGTCTTCCCATCACTGACACATCTCCATGGCCCAAGTAAGCCTTCCAGGGCCTGGCTGGGTTGGCCTGGCCTGAACTGGCGAAGCTTCCTTAATAGGATGCCTTGGCACGTTTGGTTAATTGGGGACAACAGAACCCCAGAAGTGAGAAGACTGGAATGTGCAAAGGTAGGAATGAAGTCTCAGGAAGTTGTACCCCCAAAAAGGAAAAGACAAGCGCAGCAAGCCCCCACCATTTCACTATCATTAGGTGTGTTTGTTGTGGCTAGAAGAAGGTCTTGTCTTTTTGGGCCAGGGCAGGGGTGCCCAACCTGGTTGCGTATTGGGGCTACTTGATGATGTTCCCAGATCCATGCCAGACCAGTCAAATCAGAATCTCTGTGGGTTTCCATGCTCAGGGAATGCATGAAGAGAAAGGATGAGGACAACAGGGTTTTGGGGTCAGCAGGCCTTGAGTCCAAATCCTAATTTCTCCACCTATAAACTGTGTGACTTAGAACAAATTAATTAACGTCTCTGAGATTAGTTTTATTTTCTTATTGGACTGTCACAAGTTCAGTGATTGAGACTCAGAGGTCAGACAGGTGGTGTGTGAAATTGAGCAATTATCTAACCTCTCTTGAATCTTCGTTTCTTCTGGTGAAGAAGTGAAGGACCGTGGAGGTAACATAAGAGAAAGTATTCTAAATACCAAACTTAGTACCTGGCACATTTTAAAGAATAAAAAAAAGAATTTTCTCTTGCTTGTAGACCTCCCTAAAGGAGGGGATGATCCAAATCCCCATCCGGCTTTTGGCTGTCTCCACTGTCGCTTTCCTGTCCATCTCCTCCTCCCCACCCCGCCCCCACCTTGACAACACATCTCATCAATCTTTCTCTCCCCTAACTGCTCCAGTCATATTAATCTTCCTTGTTCTTTCTTATCTCTGAGCCTTTGCTCCTGACAGGTGCAACCGAATGATCCCTACTCGCCTCTCTGCCAAACTGGATGAACACCTCATTCATGCCTTTGTCAAATTAAAAATTTCTCCATGGCAAAAAATACCATGAACAAAGTAAAAGGGCAAACCAGGGAATATATTTGCATATTAATATTCATGCCATGTGAAGAGCTCTTACAAATTGGTGAAAAAGAATAGTAACTCAATTGAAAAATAGAGGAAATAAACATATAGGCAGTTTATAAAAAGGAAAGTGCAAATGGTCAATAAACATATGAAAAGAAGTTCAGACTCGCTCATTATAAAAAAAAAAGCACCTCAAAACAAGGAAATGCCCTCTCAAAGGGGATAAGCATGTAAAATATTGGTAAAGTTGTGAAATTGTCATCCGAAGATGTGGCACCAGCCTACACTCCCATCAACGTACACGTCTTCCTCTCCATCCCCTTGCCTGACTCCCAGGAAGGACAGACCAGCAGCAGCAGTGCTAGGAGGGCAGGGCCATGTGGGCTGGGGACGCGTGTGTTCTTGTTTAGGTTACATCATTAGAAATAGCAGAGTCTTCTGAGACGTTTTCATTCAAGCTTTACTGAAGATTAAGAAAACACTTACTTCACTTACTTTTTTCTCTCCTCTTCTTCGTCTGCTTTAGAGATGGCTTTGGGAGGAAGCAGATGGAGTTTGGGGTAACCACACCCTCAGACATCCCTTGGTGTCATCCCTGCTAGGAAACATGTGGATAGAGAAGAAACAAGAGGGTGAATGTCAATTTCTAAGGGGTGGGTAGAGAGAAAGCAGCTGGGAAGGAAGGCTGAGGGCACATCAGGGGGACAAGTGGGGTAAGACTAAAAAAAGGTTGAGAAAATAAAGGGAAAAGAATGTTTCAAAAAGCACATAGTGAATTTTTAATTTAAGAAACAGTTTTTTGAAAGGAAGCTATGGTTAGCACTGTCGAATACCTCATCGACCTATCTATCATCTATCTATCATCATCTATCAATATCTAATCAGTAAATACTTAAGACATGCCTGCCACCCAAGCACAAGGCATCTTGTTAGAATCTGCAGGCGATGATGTGAAGGCATCTTACACTCTAGTCAAGTAAAAACTGAAACTAGTTATAAAATATTTAAATAGCAGCTTAACCCTGAAGCCAAAAGGAAAAGATTGATAAACCTGACTACACAAAAATTAAAAGCTTTAGTACAAAGGAAAAATATCTTCAGGACAACCTATAAAGGTATTTGCCATGCATGACAGACAAAAGGACTAATTTTCTTAGTTAACATTGAAAGAATCATTGAGAGAAAGACCCCAAATGAGCCAATATGAACAGGAAGTTCTTAAAAATGAAAGCCAATATGAAAGTATTCTCAACCTAACTCATAATTAAGAAAATGTAATTCAAAACAGCAATGAGGCTTTAATAATCAGCTCAGATCAACATGAACAAACATCAGCAAAATGCTCGTTACTATCCAGTGCTGTCCAGGGTGTGGGGAAAGGCGCATCCTCTTATTCTTGATGACAGTCCACTGGTGCAACCTATTTTAGGACTATGGTGGCATTTAAAATACATATCCCATATGACCCAGCAACTAGGACTGAGCTCCACATGTGCATTGCAGAGGTCACCAAGCCTACCAGAAGGGACACTCATGGCAGCACTGCTTGAAAGAACAAAGATTGCAAACTACCTAATAGCCGTCAATTAGGTAGTAATTATATGAGGTATACTGCATCAGTACTGGGGAATATCATTTGGAGGGATGAGGTATAAGTGGAACCAGCTCAGTAGAGAACAGTGTGTCCAGCATTATGTGTGTTGATAAAAAGTATGTATCTAAATATACATATATATATGAATTATACTGATTTTTTTGGAAGGATACATGTGAAACTAGTAAAAATGTCTATCTTGAGACATTATATGAGTGGATATTTCATTAAGTGAGATGGGAAATGCAGGAGCAGGTCTTTGGGTGGAGATTAAGAATCTGGCATTTGACTGTTGAGTTTAAAGTACATTTGGGAGGAAGACTGAGAGGGGCTTTCTGTAGAAAGGAAAGCTGCTATTATTTATTTCACATTTTCAAGCACAATTTGAATATGTGCATGTATTACTTTTATTTTATAATATATTTTAAAATAAAATTACATATTAAGACAATAACTGAGTAACTGGCCCAAGGCCACAAATGAGAAACACCAACGACTTGTTCAGCCAGCAAGGGCCAGGACAGGAAGTGTCTCCGATCCCCCCTCTGCACCACGCTGTTTCTCTGTCTTATGAAGTCCCTTTGTCACTGCATGTTGTTCCTGGAGGTCTTTTGGAAAACGCCCTGCCAGGTGGCTGAGATGTACCCTACCCACCAGCCCCTTCTGTCTTGCCCCAAGATACAGCCGTGACAGGAGTTTTTTCTGAGCAACTTCCATTTCATTGTGATCCCCAAACACCAAAGTATTGCGATAGCCAAAGACAGAATGAATCACTAATTTAGGCAACTCTGTGTGTGTGTGTGTGTGTGTGTGTGTGTGTGTGTGTGTGTGTCCATCATCCCAGGGTGAGTGGCACAGATTGATGAGTGGAAGGAACCCTGAATTAGGGACCAGGAGACCTAGGTTTAATCCAGCTCAGAAGTTAACAATTGGGATTGGGGCCAGTCATAATGCCTCTCCGGATCTCCATCACTCATCTCTAAAATGAAGGAATCCAATGCAAGTCATGACTTTAATGATTCTCACAGGCCAGACATTCTGTTTTTCTACATTTCTTTTCTAGACCCAAGCTCAAGCCTTGATTATATATTCTTCTATCTCTGCTTTATCTGTAGAGCCTCTTTAGGGCTGAGCCTACAGAGAGCTGGAGTAAACAGCACTCTGGGGTGGAGAGTCTAAGCCTTAGAGTCAAATACCCTTGGATTAAATCCCATTTTTGCTTCTCACCAAGTGTGCCTGGAATAAGCCAATATCTTCTCTCCTTGATTTCTCCCTTTATAGAGTACCTTCAAAGTGGTGGTAAAAATTAGAGAGGTTTTATCTAAGGGTCCTGGCACATAGTAGATGTTCAATAAAAAGGGAAATTCTTATCATTGTGCCAGAAAGTAATCATAGAAGAGCACAGAAGGCATACCCCCTCACCTCCTTCAGGTCTTCCCAAGGGCATTTATGTCACCACCCTTTTGGCTGTATGTGTCACACCCTATTGGAATTGTTTGTTAATGTCTCCATCTCCCCTACCATACTGTGAACTCTTTGGGGTCCTAGATCATGACTCCAATCATCCCCTAGTCCCTGGTACCTGGCACAGTGCCTGGCACAGAGAAGTTGCTTGATATGCCTCCGTCAAGCATGTGTACCCATGCGGTTTTCTGCCATGGGTAGGCCTGAAACCTGCAGGCTTTGAAAGTAATTCTGTCTCTGGCCCACGCTATCTTCTGGCCCACATGTCTTAGCTCTGATTGAGCTAACCCAGGGTGTTTCCCTATGAATGGGGGCAAGGACAGCTCTCTGGCAAACGATATAAGCAGTGATGCCTCAGCCCTCTTGCCCAGTGGGGATTCAGCCATTGTCAGCTGAGACTCTGGAAGAGGCACTCGATTCATCAGGAGCCATCAAATGCTGGGGAGTATCTGTAAATGTTACTTATCAGGGGAGGAGGTTATTTTAATTAATTGCAGCAGGGGTATCAATGACAGCAGGGGCCACAGTATGCATCAGAGAATCACTTTAATTGCCTTTGAGAACCCTTCACAATTTGGGTGCCAGGGAGGGCCTCCTCAGCAGAGCCAGACATACTCAATGGGTCCCTCCTAGACATGCCATTTAGACAGCTACTCCGGGGGGCGCACAGGTCAAATCCAAGCTCTTCTCTCCCCCAAAATGCCCTCGTCTTGGATTCTCTGTTTTGACGAATACTGCAACTACGCTCCTAGGCACCCCAGCCAGGACTGGCCTAGAGCCCACCCTGCTTTAGGGGTATCAAGGGCCCATCCCATGCCCGTTGCCCCTGTTCCAGCCTCGTCCTCTCTTAGCTGAGCTGTGTCTGTCTCTTCATTAGTCATGTTTCCTGTATATCCAGCTCTCATACCCCATTCATCCAGCTCCCTCTCCCTAGAGCATCTTCCCTCTGCCCTTACTCCCTTAGATGACTTAACTCATCCTCTCTGCTCAGATAGGACTCCCACAGGAAGCTGCCTATGACTTCCCTCACCCTCAGTGGGTTCACCATTCTCCTCTGTGTCCCTAGACCCCGTATTAGATCATCTAGTTGTCTGTTGATTATGTCTGTTTCCTCAGCTGGACTAAGAGCTCTTGTAGCTCCTCACCAGGCCCAGCACCTGCTGCAGGGCCTGGCATGTAGAAATGCCTAGGTAGGTTTGTTGGGGAATTAAATCCAAAATGCTCATAGGGGAAAGTGTCCAAGGAAAGAGACATCTTTCAGCTAAGGAAGGGTGAGTTGTAAAATTCTGGGGAGCATCTCCTGATGCCAGAGGGCATGGGACATAACCAGGGAGCCCATTGAGACCATGAGTGAGCACCCACTGGTGAGGGCATTTGCTTCCCTGCTCCCTTGTCCTCTCAGACCAACTGGCCACCCTTTCAGGCAGGCCTGATGTGGGGGCACTTTTGGGGGCCCTGGTCCTCTGGTACTTGGTCCCCAATTCACAGGTGGCATAGCCCTGAGACAGTTTGCATGAAAGTCCCTCTTGGGTCCCTTTTTCCTCACTGGTCAGCCTTTGGAGGAAGCCCCAGGTCAGAAGTCCTCGACATCCAAACTTTTGGAGATGCTGGGGAGCTTTGGAGTGACCTAGTTTCACCCCTCCTTGTTCAAATGAGGAGTCAGGCTCTGGAGACTAAGTTCACAAGCCAATATTTGGCTGAGTAGGGACTAGAACTCAGGTGCCCTGACCATGTCGGTGCTTGTCTGTTATAGAATTCTCTCTTGTTTTTCAAAAGTCCCTCCACCACACCTGCTGAAGTAGCCACCTCCTTCTGCCCCAAGTTCTTTACCCTGGGATGTGAGCATGGGAAATGGGTGGTAGATATTGGGGAAGAGCATAGGCTTCTGGGTCAGCTTTGGGTTTGGACAATTAGCTCTGGTGCATATCAGCTCACTGTGTGGCCCCAGGCAAATAACCTTACCTCTCTGAACTATAACATCTCATGGGGTTGTCTGAGGAATCAATGTAAATAAGAACCTCACACAGTACCAGTTCACAGTCAAGGCTTAATAAATAGGAGTTTCCCTACATCTTAGGGGAACGTGCCCTTTTGAATGCGTTCTGTCCAGGGGCAGCAGTAAATGGGTTATTACCGGGGATCAGAAGGAGCGTATGAGCAGGGCATTTAGTGGAGCCCTGCCTGGGCAAGGTGGAGGGGGTATATTTCTTCTGAGGCCGCGTAGGCTGGGTCTCAGCACCCGCCCTGGAGCTTTCTTGGACGTACAGCCTCTCCTGGTCTGGACGCTGGCAGGGCCAGGCAGAAACCGAGGCTGGCAGCTGGCGGGCTGAGCAGGCCTGCAGCGCCCCCGTGTGACCAGAGACAGAAGGCAACCTCCCAAACCATGCCAGAGTCCACAGGTAGGTAGGTGCAATCCCAGGTCTCGTACGCTGAAGTTTTCGCCAGCAGTTAGGCTTGGAGAAGGAGGCAGCTAGGGCATGTCTGTGGGCCAGGGAGCCCTGAAACCACCCTCCCCCAGACCATTTCTCAATAGCAGCACTGCCACCACCAGCAACAGTCAGTCACAGCCCAGTGTTTTCCAAGTTTTCTCTGGCTGCCAAGAGCCTCTATGTACCAAGCACCCACTAAGCTCCATGGCACACCTGCTATGTTCTTTTCAGTCCCCACCAAATGGGGCAGATGGCCAGAAAAGAGCTCTCCTCAGCTTATTATTGGAGGGCTGCAGTTAGACTATCCAGAAAAATGTCGTTTTAACACACATTTTAGAAACATGACAATTTCTTGTCTTATCTTTTGCATGATTTTGAGTGCACTTAATGTGCTCATTAAGATTTTCCTGTGTAAATTTGAGGAGCAGGGATGAGGAAGGAATCTCAGTCTGAGGGGGTTGAGTGGAGGAAGGAGGAATGAAGGAAAACTGTTGCACTGTGGCTACACATCGTGAGAGGCTTATTTAAGGGAAGAGCCCATTAGCTTGTCCCTAAAATAGGTAACTTTTCTGAGCAGCAAGTCCTCTCTCCCTACCACACATACAGTTTTCAAGAACAGAATTGACTCTAAAGCACAAATTGAAAAGACTAAAATTAATAATTACCTTTTTGACCTTTTTTCCCTTTACTCCTTGTGGCCCAGAAGATCCTGCCATGAAGAGGAAAAACACATGATTTCAAGGAAACCAGGCCAGGACCCCCTGGCCCTTCTTTGCCAGCAGTGGGGAGGTGGGAGGAGGGGTGAGGAAGAGGTTGGGTTCTCTCCCCAGCTGTGCCATCCCAGCCCATCACTCTGTACTAAGACTGTGTTCGTTTGTGGTTTCCCCATGGACCCTGAGCTCAGGGAACAGGCCCTGGGCCTTTAATCTTTGCAGCAGCGAGGCACAATGCGGCACTTGGTGCACAGAAGGCACACATAAATGTCCGCTAAATTGCAGGTGAGAAAGCAAGAGGGAGATGGTGAGGATGGGAATAGGATTGTGACAGGTGGAAAGGAAAACAGAGGCAGCACAAGATTAAGGTAGTGAGGAGCCCTGTTTAGAAATACCCCTAAGCTCTCCTGGTATGACATTAAGCCTTTGGCAGCCATCAGTGTATTAGAGCCCCCAAATTTGCTAGGCCCTCAGAGAAAGAACTAGACCAACAGGTGAGCCATGGCATGAGGTGGTACCCAACTGGGCAGAATGGGAGACAGGGGGGAGTGAAGGCTCAGCAAAGGCATCTTGAGTAGAGCATATGGAGGGCTGCTTCCCTGTCATCAGACACACCTAGCTTCAAATCTGGCCTCTGCCTCTTACTTGACACACAGCTCCTCATCTGTACTGTGGTCCACGAATCCCTACCTTGCAGATTGTCCTGACTACTCCTAATTTTCAATAAAGCAGTAGAGCAGACCTCTTCACCCAGTGCTGGATCCTTGTTCCTTGACACCCCTTGTATCAGCTTCCCCCCCCCACTCAGCTGCTGACCTCAGCTCATGTCCTTTGAGAAAATACAATCAGATGAGAATGACCCCGTCTCTTATCTCCCACCACCAAATCCACCAGCCTCTGCATCTTTATTCATATTTTCTCCTTCCTTCCTGCTATCATGGAAGAACTGCTCTCACCAATTGCTCAGAATCCCTTGCCCTCTAGTTCTTGTAAGGACTTGGCTCCTGAAACTGTGCCCTCGCTCCTGAATTATTAATTTCTCCCTCTCTACTGGGTCATTCCCATCAGCATACAAACAGGTCTTATTATATCTTGTTATAAAATACAAAGTCCTTCCCTGAACCCCACCTGTCCCCCTCCAGAGGCAGCCCCATTTCTCTTTACAGCCCACGGAGCAGAGATGTTCTCAGAATCTGTACTTCCTGTGCTCTGAGGGGCCTGCACATCAGCGACACACAGGGGATCAGGCCTGGAGGTCTGAGCTCAGGAGGGGGGAGATTCTGGGCTTTTTGATAAGGCATATTCTACTTGTATTGTTTACTTTAAATAACAATTTCTTTTCTGCTTATTAATATATACTCATGGTAGACAACCCTCAATCATGAAAAATATAAAATAATAAAATAAAAATCAATCGAATCCTCCTGCCAAAGAGAGACATTTTGGTGTGTTTCCTTCAAATTGTTTCCCTAAGCATATACATTTTAAAAAGTAATCTATTTATTAAAGATGTGTGTGTGTGTGTGTGTGTGTGTGTGTATTACATATGCTCAATAATGGGAGTGCAGCAAGACACAGTTCCTACCCTAAGAGCAGAGAGAGGCAATGAACAGTTCTCCTAAATTACACTAAGTACTGCCATGCTGGCTGAATTCAGGTGTGTGAGGCTCAGAGGAAATAAGTGGGAGGAAAGGTGGAGGGAAGGGGAAATGAATGAACACTGTTCTGAGGGACTGAATGAAATTCCTCAGGCTGGAGAGTAAATTTGGGCTGGGTGGCCAGTGGCAATTCCAAGGCTGAGAGGTTGGTAGGGGCTGGATGACCAAGGTTCCCTATACCATGGCTGGGAGTGGGGACCTCCTTGTAATGGCAGCAGGTGGTCTCAAAAGGGTTTGAAACAAGGAGAGGGACAAGATCTAAGACTACTCTGGCTGTTTGGGGTGAATGTCTAGGAAAAGGTAAGTCTGAAGAGGAGAGACCAGCTATGGGGCTGTTACAATCATCTAGGCCACTTACAGTGTGACATGGGCCACGGTGGAGGTGGGGGCGGCAGGTGGAAAAATAGTGGATGCGCCCAAGAGGCATCTGAGGGGGAACTCACACATCTTTAGCGCTCGATTGAATCTGGTGTGGGGGTGGTGAGGAGAAGGAAGAAATCATGTATATTAAATTGTGGTCTTCCATTCATGCTGTTTTATAACTTTTAAATATAACATGAACACTTTCCTAAATATCCTCCCCAATATGGTTTATAATGGTCGAATAGTCTGTAATTGCATGTTGTGTGCTGTCGTTTAGTTAACCAAAACTGCACCTTTGGATGTTGGATATTTCCAATGTTTCTTTACAAGAGAAGAAAATCTCAGCTTCTAAGGTGGAAATCACATATACTTAAAATATCTTTGAAACCCTTTTAAATCAACCATGAAGTACAGCCTTCACTGTTTTATGTATGCAGCCATGTATAGTAATGTGTGTATAAATATATAATGTATAGCATCTAGTAAAGAAGATATGTGCAAATATAACTAGACCACTATTTAAATGGCCACTTTTCTTTTTACTTTTCTGAATTTACATAAGTTGAAGGCTTATCTGTGTGACTCCATACCGTTCTACACAATTCTTTGAAGAACATCAACGAACTTCTGTTGCCTGGGAGATGCCTCATTGGTCCCAGTTCTGTACCCCTCCCTCACATGCCCTTTGCCCCTTTGCCATCCTCCCACTAGAGCTGGAGGGAACTTCCCTACCCTATGACTTTGGGGCCAGCCATGTGACTTGCCTTGGCTAATGCAATGTGGGCAGAGGTGATGGTGTTATCTCTGAGCCTAGGCCTTGAGCGGCACCGTGTGTTCCTGCTCACCTTTCAGGCTGCTGCCTTCACCGGGAGGCAAGTTCTGGAGATAACACAGGAGGAACAGCCTAAGCCTGATGCACAGAGAGGAACTGAACCCAACTGGAGCTGTAGTTTAAAGCAGAGCTGCCTAACTGAGCCCAGCAGATATCAGCCAGTTTCCAGCCGACCTGCGGATGCGTCAACGAGCATAAGTAATTGTAACCTACCAAGTCTTGATCTGAATTGTTATGCAGCAGTAACCAATCAATGCAGTAAGCATTTCTGATTATAGTGGATCCTTGAATGGGGTTTAGGGGTGTTGACCCCCGACACATTTGCAAATCTGCATGCAATTTTTGACTCCCCCAAAACTTAACTACTAATAGCCTATTGTTGACTGGAAGCTTTACTGATAACATAAACCATCGAATAACCATATTTTGTATGTTATGTGTATTATATATTGTATTCTTACAGTGAAGTAAGCTAAAGAAAAGAAAATGTTATTAAGAAAATCACAAGGTAAATACTTTTGACAAAATTTGGATATAAGTGGGCCCATAAATTTCAAATTCATGTTGTTCAAGAGTCAACTATGGTTCCTTTTTCTGCTTCAGAAGTCTCGGTCATATCTTGCCAAATCCCCCCCACTCCCAGGAAATCCATCCATATTTCTATTCATAGTGGATCACAGAGCTCGTTCCTTCCTGTCTGACCAACATCAAGGATTTTTTTTTTTAATTGCCAATTTGACATGCAAATAAATTATCTCAAGTTTTTGCAATTCTTTTGTTATAAGTGAGGATGAATATTTTTTTTAATATGTCTACTGCCCTGTGATCTCCCTTTTGTGAATTGATGGTTTATATTCCTGGGACCTGATCTTACTTACCTCTGATTATCCTGCCACAGAGGGAAACTGAAGAGTGTTTGAATGAATGAGTTCTGATCCCCTCCTCAGCCCCACAGACTTAGAACAACCCTATCAGGTGAGTGCTGTTTGTGTACTATTTTAATAATGCAGATTCCTATGTTGCAACAATACATACTTTCTGAATGCTTCCTGAGTCCATCATGGTGCAAGTAAAAAAGTATTCAGAGCTAGAAGAGCTGATGATGAGTTGTAATGACCAAAGGAAAGTCATTTTTTTTTTCTACCAGCCTCAGTTTTTTTCAGCTATGAAGTGGGGATAATGATGGAGCCTTTCACGCAATGTTGCTGTGGAGAACAAATAAGACTATGGCTAAGACTCTAAAAAATATAATGCACCTAGCATTGTGCATACCACACAGTAAGCCCTTAAAAAAATCTTGGATTCTGCAGTGAATTTTCCCTTCCTTACATGAATGGTCTATAGGAATTGAGAAAAAGGAAAGATTTCTCTGGAGTGAGAGCAGCCAGGAAAAGTTTCCTAGAAGAAGTACAATCTGAACTGTGCCTTAAAGGGTGGGGACAATTCTTGAAGGGTAGACAGGAAAAGGAAGATATTCTGGGTGTGGAGACATGGTTAGAACAAGCTTGGAGTCAGAAGCTGTTCTCATAGATGCTGCTGTTCTTCAGTCCCCAGTGTGTGCCAAGAGCACAGCAATTAATCCTTGTAAGCTAGTATTTTATCTTTATCATCATCCTCAATAGCATCATCATCCTCCTCATCACCATTATTTTTGCTTTACAAATGGGGAAGCAGAAACTCAGAGAGGTTATGTGACTTCCCCAAAGCCACACAAAAATTGGTCATCAGCGCTGGGATTTAAATTTCAAATCATCCCACCCTCTTTTCAGCAAACTATCTCTAGCAGCCATGTAGGTGCTTCTGGGTCTCTGGCTTCAAGAGAGAACCTGCCATGCAGCTGTGGAAATGCAGGATCCACCTCCAATTCCAGGCCAAGGCCATGCATTTCCCAGGTAGCCCCCAGCCAGGGCCTGAGTGGGAGGAGAGGGACTAGAGCCTGGTTATTCCCGTCCAACATGGGACTCCACCGAGGGGCAATCTCTGCTCTGGATCTCCCTGTAGAGCTGGCTGAGACTTTGCCATGTCTGTGTGTTGGTCTGAGACCCTCCTGCCCAATCCTGATGCCGGAAATCTCTCTGGGCAGGGTAATGGGGGCCTTGTGTACAGAGGGTTCTTTGAGGGCCCCGCCCAGCCAGTCTGTTCGGTGCTGGTATCTGTCCTGCCCACCTCGTGCAGGTCACAGCGTCTCCAGGAAGGGGAAGGAGGAAAGAGAATTATTCCAAGTAGACAGCATAGCTAAGCTGTCAACAGCAGTGTCATGCAGAGGTAGGAGACCATGCCAAACATTCAGCAGCCTCAGCCCCACCGCAGCCTGCTTCCTGCTAATTGGGGCTGCTGTCATGTTAATTTTATCCAGTTCCTCTTCAGCCCCACATCAGTCACTGACCAGCCACAGAACAAGCCTATGCTCTGCGGCTATGTGCTGTGGCCTCCGTGGGTCTGAAAGGGGAGCTCCCTCAGCTTAGCGCTGCCTGAGAGCCTATCAGAGGAACTGACCAGCAGAGGTGCAGGTGGCAGCAACTCTTCTCTCTCCATTAATCTTACTGATGTAGACAGACCTGGGTTCGAATTCCTCTCTGCCGCTTACTAGCTGTGTGTCCTCAGTCAGATTAACTTTATCGGAACATCATTGCTGTATGACAAACCACCCACAACCATCTGACTATTCATTAGTTTATGGGTTGGTTGGGCAGGTGGTTCTCCTGATGTGGGCCCAGCTTGACTAGTCTCGGCTGTGTTGACTAATGCAACTGTGGTCAGCTGTAGGCCAGGTGCTCATATCCTCAGGGGGACCTGTGCTCTGCTCCAAATGCTCACTCATTCTCCAGTGGGCCAGCCCAGGCTTATTTCTATAATGTGGCAGGAATTCCAAGAGAGGGAGTGAAAGAAGGAGACCTGGCTGGTGATGAGAAGAGCTGCAAAGTCACTCTGCAAAGGCCGTAAATAGAAGGGTGAGAATTGGAGCCAACGTTCCACATTACTTCTCCTCTTTGCAACTCAGTTTGCTCATTGATAAGATGGGAATAATCTCACTTGTATCATGTGCTGCTCTAGTGTTCTGTGTCCTTTTAGGGGATGGTCAGTCAGGTGCGTCCACAAGATGGGGCACGGGAGCGGCACAAGAAAACAAAGGTGATTATACCTATAGGTCCTAGAGAGACTGGGTCACTGCAGGCGAGAGGGGGCCGTACAGAGAAAGTGCCAAGGGAGTGGGCTCCGCCACACAGACAGACCTGAGAGAGCAAGGATTCATGGAGAAGGCCTTTACTGGGGGTGGTGTCGGGTACACAAGCAAAGGGCACAAGGGAATTTCATTGGTGCCTTTGAATGTTGCTAGGTCACAGTCAAGGGAGGGTAGGAAGGGGAGCTTGTAGCAGGGGCCCACCTTCTCACCCTGGTATATCTGGTCACTTGGGCTGATGCTCATAGCCTGTTCATGGGCATGTTGAGGCAGTGGGAAGATACAAACTTAAATATATATATTTTAAAGAATATACCTAGTAAAACATGGCTCCCATGATTTTTTTTAAACTAACCTTATAAAATGTAAAAAGCCGAGCATTAAATTTGCCTTCAGAGAAAACCATTCCTTAATATCTGAGGAACTATTTGAGTGGGGGTCTTTAGTCACAATGGAGTATGATAGACGGTAAGAATGTGAATTCCATCTGAGAAAAGACTACGAAGCAATCCCAGTAAAGAGAAGCTAAGGGCTCTGCTTAGCGTTCCTTCATTTGTTCATTTATTCAGGGAGTCAATCAGAAAATATTTATCAAGACATCGTGTGAGAGACATCACACAGGAGAAACGATATAAACACAGAACTAGAAAAGGAATCGAAACACAAGGTTGCTGGAGTGCTGTGTGAGGCCAATTGTCAGGGTCACTTCCTCGTAAGCCACAGTGATGAATCTGGCTCACTGCCTAAAGAACTGGGGAGCCACCGAAAGCTTTAGGCAGGGAGTAGCGTGGTTAGCTCTGTCATTTCTAGAGAGCTCTCAGACTGCCAGGTGGCGTATAAGTGGGTGACAGGTGGAGCGTGGTGGAGGGCAGCGGCATCCAGGACAGCAGTGCTTTGGCCTGGGCCACTGTGGTAGCCAGCATGGGGAGAGTTTATGGACTGGAGAGATATTGAGGAGGTAGAATTAGTGGGACTTGGTGCCTGGTGAATGAGGTGGTATTAGAGGGGAGGCATGGTGTTTAACACTCAGTTTTTCTCTTGGGCACTGGACAGAGGGAGCCACTGGCTGAGATGAGGAACACAGGGAGAGCAGAGGATGAGTCAGACTTTAGCATCCTGACCTTTGGGGTACCCGTGTGGAGGCAGCTGGTAGACTTATATATAAACGGAGCTCAGGAGACAGTTCTCCACCTTGTCAACAGCTCAGAGATGAAAATCAAAACTGTGGAAAGGAAATGTTGGGTGTGGCTGAGCCACAGCCATGTCTCAGAGCTTCGTTGCTGTGATGGCATGGGTGGTCCATTCTCTGCAAGTACAGATTTGACTCTTCTGTACTATAAACTGTTGCCTCTTCCTATGGAAAGGTGTGTTTGTTTGTGTATGTGTACGTGTGTGTGTGTGTGTGTGTGTGTGTGTGTGTGTGAGAGAGAGAGAGAGAGAGAGAGAGAGAGAGAGAGAGAGAGAATGTGATTGCACTCAGAGAGAGTATATATCTCAGGGAAAGACTGAAAAGGGAGAGAGAAGCAAATTCCTCAGGGAAGGTGAGCTGCTCTACCTTCTTAGTTTAATTCACTTTTTCATTCAGTAAATATTTACTGAGCCCCTTTAGGGATGGATAAAACAGACAAAAGTCCCTGCACTGATGGAGCTCACATTCTGAAGAGAACTAATTTTCATGCTTAAAGGTACAATTCCTATTCATCATGCAATATGGTGCCAACTACATGCCAACCTCTTCATTTGCTGGTGGACAGCTCTGGTGCTGGAGGGAGAACTCATTGTGAGAGAGGCCACATCTCAGTGATCGAAGGGATGGTCATGACTAATTTTGACTATAGGTGATCTTCACTTTCTGTATCGCATTTAGATCCCCCTGTACCTTCACCCTCCCCCTGGCTATAAGTTGAGACTCTACTGTCCCTGTGCGCAGGGGAATGTGAGAACTCAGCGAAATTTTGTGTGCGCTGAGTGGGCACACCAAGAAGGGATGGTGGGTATGAACTAGTGATTTCAGCCATGGCCTGTGATTTTGCCAGGTTGCAGCATTTTGAGCTTTATTAATGACCCCACCCCAGAGGCTGCTCAGCCACTTCCTGGAAACCCCTCAGAGAGCTGAGCATCTCTGCCTGCAGACACCGTGGGGACAGAGCAGTACGAAGGCTGGGGAGGGTCAGCTGCAGTCCACGCCAGCGTCCTCATCGTGGTTGCAGTTGTGGGAGCCCCAGGTACTCTTGTTGCAGTTCCACAGAGTCGTTTCTGTCCCTTGACATGCAACATTATCCAGCCAGATGTTTCCAGTCCCTAGATGCATTCAGAAAAAGAAAAGAGGGAAAGGAGAGGGGGATTAGGGTCCAAGCACAGCGGCCCGCTTGTGCTCAGGGGCTCTCATGTGGGCTAGATGACATTTCTCTCACATCCACTCAAGCACAAGGTGCTGACCACCTCTGTTCTGCTTTCTACCCTTTGACAAAAGTCTCATCCAAGTATTTAACATTTAATCCATGTATGATTTGAAGTCTCCTCCTTGGGTTCTAGCATTCGTCTCCTCCCTGTGAATCCACTACAGCTGTATCCATCTTCCTCAAATGCCTTTTTAGCCCAGTCATCCCCTGGCTCTAAAGCATTCACATTTTCCTCAAACCCCTTCCTTCTGATACAATTGACTTCAGATAAAGAGTTCAGAGGAAAACAGTTGAATTATTTGATTACAGTGTTTGCACTATAGTGTGATAAACTATATAGTTTTACTCTATAGAGGAAAATGTATATTTTAAAGGAGTTTGACAATCCAACTGGACTCAGATTAAAACATAGGTGTGCACTTTGTGTAGAGTAGAGCGGAGAGTATTTAGGGGTGGAAGCTGTGGACCAGTACTGGTCCGTGGCCTGTTAGGAACCGGGCTGCACAGCAGGAGGCGAGTGGTGGGCAAATGAGTGAAGCTTCATCTGTATTTGCAGCTGTTCCCCAGAGCTAGCATCACTGCCTCAGCTCCACCTCAGATCATCAGGTATTAGATTCTCACAGGAGCACCGGTCCCTGGTGCCAAAAAGGTTGGGGACTGCTGGCTTGGTGTCCCTGCCAGGTCAGCTCCTGTAGCCAAGGAAACGGTCCCAGCCTTGGGACTTAACTCGTTTGTTGGAAGTTTGAACTTGATGCTGAAAGACACGGGCTGAGTCGCTAGCACCCGAGGACATCATTCCAAAACTGATAATAAAAAGTCCCCTCTCTGATTTGCTTCCTCTTCCCTTCACATCTTCTTCTTAAAGGTGATTACGGTGTGGGCAGGGTCCAGGCTTCCAGGCTCCAGACAGCTGGAATGAACACCTATGTTTGCCTGCCCTGAGTCTTTTCTCTGTTCTTCTAGCACCAGCACCTCAGCTGTCACCCAGAGAGCCATGCCTCATAAACACCCTCAGATGGGTGGTATTTTGGCTCCAGGGCTGGCTGGACATTGACCCAAGCCAGGCCAGCCAGAACCCCAAGATCTTGCTGTCACTCTTGGGAAGAAAGGTCATCCTTTTCTTGGGGTTGCCAAGCTAGAAGGATGTAAGCCTCAGGCTCTGAGCTGCAGAACTTCTCAGTTACTTGAACCAACATTTTTCTTTTAAGCCAAATCACACTTGAAACTAAAGAAAGGGTGTCAACACCCCACCAGGGAGAGAAAGCCCACACTGGCCCCTCAAGGAAAGAGGGTGCTGACTGAGAACTCACCAGCTCCCACACGGTAAAGGGCTATTCCCCTGGAGTAGCCCAGCATGCGGCAGAAGACAGTGGCATCTGAATTGTCCCAGTCGTCATCACAAATTGTCCCCCAGGCACCATTAAAGTAAACTTCAGCCCGGCCTCGGTTCACAGAGCCAACAATCCTGGCAGGTGCTAGGGGTTCACCTGGGTGAAAAAAACATATGTAGGAGAGGCAAGGAAGGTAGCCTAGGACTTCGTGTGAATGCAGGCTCTGCCTTTTAACTTTTGTAAGTTCTATAGTTAGGTAAAAGATATCCCTCTACTCGACTGTCGCCAGAGCTGAGAAGATCCCACATTATGGCACTAACACACCTGACAAGCAGCCTCTGTGTCCCTGGACCTGCGGGCATGATGCCATAGGAGCAGGTTTTCCTACGGCTGGGCTTCCAAATCTGGATGACCGTATTTTGCCTTGGGTTGTGGAGAGGAAAAAAAGAAAGATCGAGACAAAAAGGGAGGAAGGAAGGAAAAGAAGGGAGGAGGGAGGAAGGAAGGAAAACTGTTGCACTGTGGCTACACACTGCGAGCAGGCTTATTTAAGGAAGAGCCCATTAGCTTGTCCCTAAAATAGGTAACTTTTCTGAGCAGCAAGTCCTCTCTCCCTACCACACATACAGTTTTCAAGAACAGAATTGACTCTAAAGCACAAATTGAAAAGACTAAAATTAATAATTACCTTTTTGACCTTTTTCTCCCTTTACTCCTTGTGGCCCAGAAGATCCTGCCATGAAGAGGAAAAACACATGATTTCAAGGAAACCAGGCCAGGACCCCCTGGCCCTTCTTTCCAGCAGTGGGGAGGTGGGAGGAGGGGTGAGGAAGAGGTTGGGTTCTCTCCCCAGCTGTGCTGGTGACCTGGCATCATGGGCACTGACAATTGAGCATAAAGAAACGGGCCTAAGCTACAGCAGGAAGGATTTAAACTAGCTCAGCAAGAGACATTTAATAGGTAAGAGACATGGAGTGGGGAGCTTCTCCTGTGGAAAGAATCAGTCATGGAAACTGTTTGGAGTGGCTGGGGGCATGGCTGGGTGTGCTGCAAGCACATGCTCACGTGTCTCCCTCTTTGAGCGCCCAGTTGTGCCTTATTCACTTCTGTATGCTCAATGATGATTCCCATCCCAGCTCAGAACTTATCCACTGAACCAACAGACCTTGACTCTTCAGATTCTGAAAACTCCCAAACTCTTCACAACAGGGCTCTCCTTCAAACCCACAAAGGAGAAACAGGCCTTACCTTTCAGTCCTGGGTCTCCCTTTTGGCCGCCTGGTCCAGGGGCACCCTTAGGGCCTGCCAGGCCTGGGCTTCCCTTTTCACCCTTCACGCGGCAGAGCCTGGAGAGATGAGAGAGACCACTCTGTCAGATGCTCTGCTTGGCTTTCCAAGGGGCACCAAGGGCCTTGGTGTTTCATGAACGAGTTGTCCCTAATCAGCAGGTTCCAAGCCATGGATGGGCTTTTGGATGTTCAGCCAGTGTCTTTAGTCCAACTGGGAAGGAGGGTGCTGCTCTGATCTTCCAACTTCCCTGTAAAGGCTGGCTGAGCATGCACAGATGAAAATTGCTGACAGGATTCCAGAGGTTGTTGGTCCTCATCAGACTACACAATTGCATAGAAATTCTAGGCATTCTGGGAGAATTTGCTAGAACATTTCTAGGCCTCAATTTCTCCTTGATGAAGTTAAAATAGGAACAAAATATCCAGTTAATGAGGAAGAAAGACTGCTCAAGCAGTTTGTCTGAGAAGTGTTGCCTTAGCACTCGTTAGGGTTGGGCTGTTAAGAAGACTAGGAACGGTGTGTGGAAGTGCCGAGCTCGGGAACCAACTACAAGCAAGGGCTCACTGAACGAGGGTGATGATAATAGTCGAGTGAGAAGAATGAGGAGAGGGGGTGCTTGAGGCGCCAACGGAAGATGGTGCTGGATCAGAACAGGTATGGGGAAGCAGAGACCTGGCAACCAACCTGGGACTAGAAAGGAAGGCCGCACAGCCCCATGGTGGCTGCACACCTGAAGCCACCACCTCACCCCTGGCTCTCCTGACATTTTTAAACTTCACCCCATTTAGCCCCTGCCCCTCTTCCTATACCCCTCAGTCACTGAGTTCCTTCATTCCCTGGGTTTTTCAGGGGAAGAATCTAGGGCTTGACTGACAGAGCCTAGAGGTCTTAGGCCCGGATCACTTGGAGAGAAGGTCACAGCAGTGTGTTCAAAGTCAACCAGATCAGCCACCTGAGCATGAGCCTTTCCAGGCATCATGGTAAGGAATGAAAATGAAGCCAGCCCTTTACCTGGAATTCCTGAATCTCCTTTTGTTCCTTTCTGTCCTTGAAGTCCTAAGATCAAAATATGAAAAAGGGGAGAAGATAATAAAACTTGGATATTAAACACATTTAATCTTAGACAACCTCTACCTTTTGTTTGATTAATGCGGATGGAAAGATACATTGGTTCTTCATGATTGTTTAAAGCCTCTCCAGCACAGCATAAAAGGATAAAGACTGCAGATTAATGGAGACCTGTGTGTTGGAGTGAAATAGAAACATATTGGATGAAAGTCTGAGTTAGACAGACAGTCCCTGGACTTACTGGCTGGCCTTCTTTGCCAGTGATAGCCTGACTTGGTGTCTAAGTCTAATTCCATTCCTCCTTGTTGCATTTTATTGGAAAAGAATTTAGAGATAGTTTGAAAATAAAGTTATGGTTATTTCCAAAAGACTTGAGGGAACTCATTGGCCACCAGGAGCTTTGGGGGACCTCACCCACAGTAGATGTTTAATAACTTTGTTGATTTATTTCATTGTGCCCCACCCCCAGTGTGGCTAAAGATTCATGTGGCTAAAGGGTCTCATGACCAGAAAATAAAAAAATAATCACTGCAGTTATTGGTGATGATACTATTTGTAGTTCTAATGTGAAAGGCCCTTCCTTCTTTCTTCTTTCCTTCTTTCCTTCCTTCTTTCCTTCCTTCCTTCCTTTCCTTCCTTCCTTCCTTCTTCCTTCCTTCCTTCCTTCCTTCCTTCCTTCCTTCCTTCCTTCCACCCATTCATCCTTTCATTCACTAACTTCCATGGAAGGTCCACTGTTCCCAGAACCAGGCTTGGTCACTGAGGGATAATAATTTATTTGTTTAGCAACATCATGGTCTGTCGATTTTAAGTGCCAATATTGGTTTTAATTCAGAGAAACAAGACTCTCCAAGACAGTTACACAAACCCAGGAAATAAAAGCTCATTATTAATGTGAACCAACAGTTACTAGAAGGTAACATAAGGAATGCAAACCGTTATCTATGAGTGGCTGTGCTCATCACCATGCCCTTGGCTGGTGTTCCTCCCATGGTGAAAGCCCAGCCTTAACCAAAGGCCCACCCCTTTGATGATCACTGGAAACCACAGTTATCCTCATTGCCAATTGGCTAGGGAAATTTCCTACCTGAGGAAGTTCCTGCTTCCCAGTTCCTGATTTTCCTGAGTACCTACTGTGTGCTGGTCAATGGAGGACAGGTGAGAGGCCTGGCAGGTCTCTTTAGGACACTTTCTTGGAATAATGAGCAAGGGAAGTCCTGGCTCCTGGTAGCCTTTCGGATGTCTTACCTGAGGCTGGGCGCTGCCTAGGGAGTAGGGAAAGAGGGCCAAGGAGCCACGAGCTGCCACTACACACCTCAGCACCAAGAGAAGTAGGAAGCTCTGGAAGGATCTGAGAGGTCAACTGTTTTGGTCCCTTATTTTAGGGATGGGTACAGGATTAAGCCTCAGAGAGCTTTCTTCTAAGAGCTGGAGGTATCTGAGAAGCTAGACCCAGCTCACCCAGGGCCATTTTTTTTTTTTTTTTGTGCTCTGGTCCCTCTGTCTAGAATGTCTCACCCCTTTGGTTCCCCGGAGACCTGCTAAAATATCAGATGTTACAGATCGTGAAGCCTTCTTTGGCCTCGCTCACAGAAGGCATACTTCCTCCCAAGGCAGTAAAGTGGCCAGAGTCAGACACCCTGGGCGTGTGTCCATCTCTGTGACCTTAAGCAAGGTGATCCCCTCTCTGAGCCTCCCTTTCCTCATCTGGGTCTCCTGGCTGCCCCAAGGGGCAGCTGTGAGACTTAAATAAAGTCCTCTCTGTCAACTGCTGAGCCTTGTGTCTGGCAAGTGCTCAATAAATGGTGCCCTGCGAGCCTGTTTGCATGTGTCTGTCTCCCCTCCAGGTAGGGAGCACCTCAGACGTGGGGTCCATAGCCTGCTCATGAGCTCCGGACTTGTGCCCAGCAAGGCCTCCTAACTGTGTTGACTGGAGGCCAACTAGCAGAGGCGGCAGATGTCTCCTGTGCTTACCTGCATCTGAATCACATGTGTCCAGGTTAGGGGGGTGGAACTACCTTTGGAAACACATCTTTGGTTGTTGTTAAATAGAAAAATGCTCCACAGCTAGACTCTTGGCCCTCTCTGTCTGTATCCTACAGGGTGTCTTATTTGCAGAAATCTCTACTTTAAGAGCTTTTCCCTAGAAGTAAGTTTCAGGGATCCCAGGCACTGCGACCTTCCTTTATTGTCCCCCTCACCTTCCTCCCAAAGAAGCACCCCTCTCCAGCTGTCTCCAAAGCATTGAATGACAAGCACTCTGTACAGACAGGAACCATAGGGAAGCCCCTATTCACTACGTCCATGGTCTTTGTGACCTGCCCCTCCCCACTTCATTTCTTACACCCTGCCTCCCAACCTCTCACCTCCTGGGGACTCAGCATCTGCTGATGACTGCACTGTGCCAGGCACCATGCCAGGGGCTTCACCTACACTGCCTTTTCCCATCTCTCAGTTGCCCTACAAGACAGGGTCATTTCCTTTTTTACACAGGAGGAAGCCAACACTCAAGAGACGTGAGGGGACTATCCAAGGTCACACAGAGAGTGGTGAAGATAGAGTTGAAACCCAGGTTTGGCCTCCACTGGGCCTCACTCCTGGAGTTTTCTTCCTGGAGTTTCACTTAGGCTGTCCACCTGATCCCAAAGATAGTCCCAGCCAGCTTTGGGCCACCCCCTTTTCCTAAACAAGTAATCAAATTGGTGTTTGCCTCAGAATAACCTGCATAGGGTTTGTGACAAAAACAACTTGCTAGACCTAACCCAGCGTAGAAGATTCAGTGCTTCTGGGATGGGGACTTGAGATTGCATTTCTAACAGGTTCTCAGGTGATGCTGATGCTGTTGGTCCAGAGATTACAAACACATCTCATTCAGTCTTCAGGGAACAGTTCACAGCCAGCCTCCTGTGAGCAGCCTTCTGGTCTCTGAGGAACTCCCAGCCCCTCCCATGTCTGAGTGTTCCCAGAACTTTCTGGCCCTTGAGGAAATGCCCTCTGATATGTGTATAATGGGTGACAGTTTTGTCTTCAAACTCCCCTCTTGTAGTAGAGGAAACTGAAATTGAGTTTTGTGTGATTTCCCTCCAAGTCTCACTGGTCTCTAGAGGACGTTCGCTGAGTGGCTGTGCATTGACTATATTCAATCAAAGGACTAGTAATTACACTATAAATCAAGACATTGTTCTGATTGGAGAGAGAGAATGGCTGAAAAATAAGACCTAGATGGGGATGTTGTAAAACTAAAAAGCAAACAAATGCTGAGTTTTCCTCTTGACAACAGTTTCTCTGGATATCACAAACTTATCAAGCTGAGAGAGCCCAGAATATTTGTTTACGAAGTATTTACTTAGAGAAGAGATTTTTCCCACAAAAGCAGTTCATTTAGAGAGCACATGCCTTCCTATTGTTTAGTGTTGAGCTGGTGTACTTCCTAAAATCTTAGCGTGTTCCTGCTCTGACTGAAAATTGCCTATTTCAAACCCAGAGTGTTAACAAGCTGGCAGGATCCCAGATATCATTCTAGATTACTCCTCTCACCCCACAGAGGAGGAAACTGAGGCTCAGGGAGGTCATGTACTGACCCACTAAGATCATAGGACTAAAGTCCCAAGAACAGGGTCTGGCCCAGAAGCATCATTAACAATAAACAGACTTCTTCCTTTTTGTAATTAATGCATAACAGTGAGATCTCCCTGTTATTCAGGTCAACCCAAAGCATGATGGTAATTTCTTTCACTTTATCCAGTGCGGCTAGATAGTCTCTTGAGAGATTAATGATTTTATTTACAAAATGGGAAATAGACCAGTTTTAAAAAACTGGACAAACACTGTAAAACCTCTAGTTTGGGGAATACCAATGTCCTGACATTGGCGAGTACGCATTATCTCCCATGGCAAGATCTGGCTGCCACTCACCAATCATCCTTCTTCCTCTCACTTCAGAAATCTAACCTCTCCCAAAGTTCATTAATCTTTGACTTAAGGATGATCTATAGACCTGCTTATGATGAGCTGGATTATGGTTCTATGCGAAATCCCTTCTGAGATGTTCATATGGACCATTGGCTACTTGATCAAGACAGGCATTTGGGTTTTTGTGGTGAACCTATGCAAGTTGTATTAAGTTGTAATTATCACATACCCCAAACTGAAAATGCAGTTCACCACCAGGTTTACTTGGGCAGCTAGAGTTAAGGAATCATCCTTAGAATTCTCCTGGTTGCTGTTTGCCACTCGGCCTGACCGATGGAGATACCCGTAAAGGTGATCAACAGATAGACAGGGACTTGACAATGGGGTAAAAATGATGCCCAGACTGTGTGCTATAATGGGGGTGGGGTCTTGAATAAATGAGGAAAAGTCATAACAGGGCCTAAGAGCTCTGTGTTTCCTTTTAAGAGTGGAAGAAACAGCTTTAGTTTCCGTTCTCATCCTTCCTGCACTGGGATGGAGGGAGGGGTGTTGCTCATCAGTGTTCTGATGGGGGCAGGAGGAACTTTCAGGCTACCTGAGAAGGAAGATGGCCTGATGGGGTATAATGTATAAGGCCCAAGCTTTGGATTGCTCAGGCCTGGATCTGTACCTGGGCTCCATCTCTTACTGTGAAATAGCACTAACAAGAGTGTTTACTTAGCCCATTGGGTTGTCATGAAAATGCTCATTGTCAGGAGCTGCTCTTATTATAAAACCTTCCCAAGATGCAGCGTGCAGGGCAAGATTCCCTAACCTCAGACAGTGAGAGATACAAGCTGGGGCCTGGGAGTCAGCACAGTGCTCCTTTGGGTAAAATCATGTTTCACCCCTAATATTCTAGCTTAGTCTAGCAATGGTGTGGGGAGGGAATAGAGAAGGAGGGGACTTCACTGTTTATAACTGAGGGGGGAAAGTTGTCACCTCCATGAAGCTAAGCAGGAAACTCGGGGGCAAGACAGCTTCAGGCCCCTAAATCAGACACCGTAAGAACTGGGACCAGGGAAGAAGGAGGTATAAGATGAGAAGAGGCAACTGATAAGTTGGGGCCACCTGACCACAACACACAGGTGGAGTCTTTGTGGAAGGTGAGACCTTGCTGGTGGCCTTCAGGTGGTACCTATATGGCATCAGGTAGCAGAGTCCTTGCCTACACTGACACACAAGTTGGGAAAAAGAAATCAGCTCCAAGGCCGGACAAATTGGAAGAACAGTGGCTGTAGGAGCTACCCGCACTACAGCTCCTGAAAACCTTCAGGAAAACCCAAAGGTCAAAGGTCCAGATTCCAAAGCTGGCTAGGAGGTGGCCCCACCCACTCCTCTGACCAGAGCTCCTGACTTCCCCACATCCCAACCCTAGACACCAACCAGGTGCCAGGAACACCAACCTACAGAGTCCTCCCTCACTCCTCCGTGACTTCACCTGCTCTGTTCCCTCTTTTTAGACTTTCCTTCCCCTCTTGCATGTGGCCAAGCTCTACTCATCCTCCAAGACTCAGCTCAAGCTCTTACATCACCCCTGCACTGGTCTGCCTTCTACTACCCCAAGCAGACCCAGGCCACTGCAAACTGGAAGTATTTAACAGGGTTAAGTCCCATTTGTTTAAGAAATCAGTCAACCACTTGTTCAATGACAACAGGGAGGACCTGCCTCTGGTGTGTGTCTGTAACACAGCTCTTGGGTGAGGGCATATAGGTTGGCTAACACCAGCATGACCTCTGCTCTGATAGAGGAGAGGCTATGGAACATTGCCACAGACATCCCATGCAGGAATTATTCCCTGTGGGCCAGCCAGGGACATCATGCTACAGCAGGTGTGTGGCCATATGAGGTTTCTTGAGCATGGCCTGGGCCTGAGTCTATGTTGTTATGACTTCTGTGTCTCCATAAGGAGACAATCTTGGAAGCAGTGCAGTATCAGTGAAAAGACCAGAGTCTAGCACCAACTGAGGAATCACAGCTGTGTCTGACTTCAGAACTTTCCAATCAGAGCTAAAGGTGGACTGTGTCCCTGGAAACTTCACTGCTGTGGCATTACCCACCTGCTGGGACAAAGAGCAGAAAACCTTAGTACGACAAGGGCGGGTCGCACTTGGTCAGCCAGCCCTGTCTGCCTGGTTGGGCAAGCAGTGGCTAAGAGAGATCTTGTGATCTTGAGAGACCTTGGGAGAGGAAATTTGAGAAGAGGAGGAGGAAGGTTGGAGTCCTGATTTCTAAAGAACTGAAACTGCTACATGTCCCCTCACTAACCACAGTGTTTCCGGGCGTGAGTCTGGGTGTGGACGCGACATCCTCCTATGTGGCAATGGGTGAGTGTGGGATGGAAAACAGCATGGCTCAGACTCCATGGGAAAGGGCTAGAGGGCAAGGGCCTGGCCGTCGTTCCCTTCTCTGGGGCTGGCAGGGCCACCCTGAGAAAGTTTGGGCCTCCCTTTTCCATTGCAAAGAGAATCAGTGTTCCACTTTGGCAGTCATCCTCAGAGGCCAACTCTCTGCCTGCTGCAAGGATGTCCCTTCAGTCCTACCTGGGAGGATTCTGCACCTTCTCTTCCCCTCCTCAGTAGTGAGCTGCTTCCTAAGACCTTCACCTGCCCATTTCACCATGGAGCAGTCTTAACTTGTTCTTCCTCCCTTACCACAGCACAATTGGTTCTCCTGAAATCTTTGTCTATTGGTCCTCATTCTTCTGCTGGGCACTACTAGAGCAAGTCTATTTTCTCTTCCACAAGTGCCTTTCTAATGTCTGAGGATGGCTGGCACTTTCTTGCTAAGGGTTGTCTTCCTGAAGGCAAGTGTACCTAGTTTCTTATAATGTAAATAATTTCAATTTTTAGGTACAGTATCATACTTCTGTCTTATATTCCCACTATGGTTAACTCTCATTGAAGGTTGCTATTATTATCTTTCATCTATAGGTGAGTAAATTGAGGATCAGAGAGGTTATGTCATTTGTCCAAGGTCACACAGTTAGTGAGCCACATTAGAACCCACTTCTGTCTGATCCAGGAACTGGAGTCCTTCACTTCCTACCTTACAGGATCACTAATATTACTATTAATAATGGTTGTCATTTATTTGGTGTCAACCAAGTGGCAGTTTGAAAACATGATCTCCAACTCTTATACCTATCTTGCAAGATGTGCATAATTTATTATTTTACTTACCATTTTTTTCTGAAATGAAGAGCTCAAATCTTATCAAGCTAACTCATGTGCTAGTTACACAGGTGAACAGGCTCAGGGCAGGGATGGCAACCAAGCCTGCTAGCTCTGCAGCCCTCATTCTCCCTCTTGCACCCCAGAGCTACCCCAAGGGGCCACAAAAGAGGCCAAGTGACAAAAAGCATGAACACACTCAGTCACAGCCAGAGATCTTAGGACAGTGTTCCTCAGAACAAGCTCCCTGGACTTCCAGCGTCATAATCATCCAGGGTCTCTAAAGCACAAAAGGTTGGGGCTTACTTTCATTTTGAACAAGCATCCCAAATAGATTTTACCCATGGCCCCCAGCTTGAGAAGCACTGCTTTAGAGAGAGCATCGGCCATCAAGAGGGAGGTTCTGAAGCTCCCCTTCTGGAATCAGCTCCTTTGCCTTCACTGCCAGCCAAGCTCCCCTTCTTCCTCAAGCCCACCTCAGACCCCTGCTTCAGTGCCTCACTTTCCTCTCCTCCAAGCTCCTAGCACTGCCTATGTCCCCAGTTGCCACCAGCTGTGCCTGGCATAACAGTTGCCTCTCTTGCATTGCTCTTAGCTTTTGTATTCTTGTCCTTTGCTCATCTGAACAGAAGCGATCGCATCTATACTCCTGGGATGCCAGTCAGCAGAGCATATCCCAACTCCTCAGTGGGCGTTGAACAGACACAGTTGCCCAGAGTGGAGGCCCAGCCCTGCAGGCCTCCCAGAAAACACTGACACCCCAATACAGTCCTTACCTTGGAGGCCCAAGTCTCCTTTGTCTCCCTTTGCACCAGTTTCCCCTTTGGGGCCAATGAGACCCCCATCGCCTTTGCTGCCCTTCTCTCCTTGAGGTCCTGGGGTGCCTGAGAAGGGAATGGCTGGTGAGGTGGGCTCCCACCATCTTCTTGGAGACAAGCTCCTAGATAATGGGGGCCCTCTGGGGAGAAAGGAAAGGGGTCCCCAGAGGAAGTCTGGGGGTGCGTTTCCTCATTTCTTGGTTGATCTGACAAGGTACAGTAAGACTCAAGAGAAGAGGACTGTATGAGGACATTAATCCTCTGGGATGGGGTGGGGGACACGGGACAGCTGGCACAGTGCCTGGGTCAATGCATCACTGATCCCAAGCAGAGGAAGCACAAACTACCAGTGGCTCCTTGCTTCCCTGGAGCACCCTTGGGTCCCTGGAGGCCTGAAAAAAAAGGAAAGAAGAGCTCAGTCAGTCTATGGCCTCAGCTTTAATCATCTGACATTCTAGAGCTCCTTCTTTGGGCAAGGCATCCCACAAGAGATTTCTCTCTCTCTCTCTCTCTCTCTCTCTCTCTCTCTCTCTCTCTCTCTACACATACACACACACACACACACACACACATGCACACACACATAGACAAGGGGAGTATGAGTATAGGAGTGTATGTGCACATGTGAGCATGTGCACGAGTGTGATAATGTGTGGGAGAGTGTTGCATAATGTGTGTGTACACATGCACATGTATGAGCATGTGGGTGTGCAAGTGTCTGTGGGGGTCCTTCACTGCCCTATAAACTCTCTTCCTATTGTTTGCCCAGCCTCCCCATTGAAAATCTCCCTGGGAAAACCCCTGCTGAAGACTTAGAACAAGACACTCTTTGGGATCCCTTCTATTAAATTCCTCCCCAAAATAGTTCCTCCAAAAAGATTTTCCCTGCTACCAAGATTCCCTTCCATAACTGCTGGTGTTTTCTTTCTGCCTCAGTGGCCCAGAGGCTTAGAGACTGTTGGTTTGTTTATTTGCTCCTTCCTCATGAATCCTTTCATTCTGCTCTTTCTCTAGGATCACCTTATTGTCCTTACATTGTTACATCTCAGTAGCCTCAGCCCCAACAGGGATCTGGAGGCTGGAGTGTCGAAGTGGAGAGTGGACTGGACTTAACAGTCATGGGCTCTGACATGTGGGTCTCCCCACGCCCCTGGGGGTTGCAGCTGAGCCTGCACATTCTCTGCCCTAGCCATGCTGTAGCCATTTGTAAGATGGCTGGGCAGGTGTAGGCTACAGCCTAAAAGAAACAATCATGGGCTTTTCATCATTATTGCTAATTCCCCAGTGACCCTCTGCAGCATTCTTATTCCCATTTTGCAGACAAAGAAACTGAGGTTCAGAAAGGTAAAGGAATGTTACCAGGGCTAAGGGCCATGGTGAAGGCAGATGTGTCAGACCTTAAAGTCTCTGCTGCACCCATGAGCTCGACACTCCTAAGTGATGCTCACAGGCTCGGACTCCTGAACCCCAAAGAGTAGATTAAAGCATCCAAACCCCTCTGGTGATGCAGGGTACTTCCCTGAATTCCCAGCCCATCTAAGGCCTCACACCAGGCTGACCTCCCTGGGTATTTAGACACTGAAGTGGGTTATCTGTGTCTATAGCCCTCTGCAGCCTCTCTGAGAAAGCCTACTATGCATGTCAACACATACCTGGCCCCCACTTACCTGCTTCTCCCTTGATTCCTGGCAGCCCTTGGCGTCCTGGGGGGCCTAGAAAGGAAAGAGAATTCAGAACATAACCCTTACAAGGAGAAAAAGAGGATCACAGGGCCAGTAGACAAGTGGGAGGTATTATGGCTCCACTGTTTCCCCTGGCCTCCTTCTCAGCAGGGATGTCAGGCCCCTTTTGACCTGGAAGACCTGAGGAAGAGGAGCAAACACACCAATGAGCCAGCCAACAAGGTGGGCTGACAATGCCTCTCACTCACACCACTCTTCATTTAACAAACCATCACTGACTATCAAGGACCATCCAAACTATGTGGAAAGACAGAAGAAGAAAAAAAAGAAAGAAAGAAAAGGAAAAAAAGAAAGACAGAGCTCTTTCCTACAAGAAGATCATGGCTTAGCAGGCAAGACACACTATAATGATATCTTCGAGATAGACTGAGTCAGACAGACCTACCCCTTTAGTTGCAAGTCAATTCATTTTGAGCCTCAGCTTCCTCATCAGTAAGTGAGATTGATACACCAGTTGTTCAGGGCTATCCTGAGGTGGCCACGTGGAAAACATGTGGCAGTCTCTAAATAATGGCACCTATTATTGCTGCCATTCGCATGCAGTGCTCTGCCTTTCCACGGGCTGCTCTGCTATGCAGACTCGAGTCTCACAATGGCTTGGGTGGGCAGGAAAGGACTCCTTGTCCTGTCTCAGTATGTGCTGGCTGCTGTAACAAACACGATACACTGGGTGCCTTATAAACAACAGAAATTTATTTCTCACAGTTCTGGAATTTGGAAGTCCAAGATCAGGTGTCAGCATGGTCAGGTTCTGGTGACAGTCCTCTTCTGAGTTGCAGATGGCTGACTTCCTGCTGTGCCCTCACATAGGAGAAGGAATTAGGGAGCTCTGTGGGGTCTCTCTCTCTCTTTTTTAAATTTATTTTTAATTATTTTTTTTTGGTGACATTGGTTAACAAAATGCAGTAAGTTTCAGGTGTATAATTTAACAGTAAAGCATATATATTGCATTTTGTGTTCCCCTCCCATAGTTAGATTTCTTTCTGTCACCACATATTTGACCCCTTTTAACCCACCTATCCTCCCTCCTCCCCTTCTCTATGGTAACCACTAGTCTATTCTCCATATCCATGAGTCTCTGTTTGTTTGTCCTGTTATTTGTTGCTTTTAGGTTTATATCCCATATATAAGTGATATCATGTGGTTTTCAACTTTTTCTGTCTGGCTTATTTCACTTAGCATGATTATCTCGAGGTCCATCCATGTTGTCACAAATGGCAGTATTTCGTCTCTTCTTAAGGCTGAATAATATTCCATTGTATATATGTACCATAACCTCTTTATCTAGTCATTTATTGTAGGACACTTTGGTTGCTTCCATGTCCTGGCCACCGTGAATAATGCTGATGAACATCGGTGTGTAAATATCTTTTTGGATATGCGTTTTCAAGTCTTTGGGGATAAATACCCAGCAGAGAGATTGCTAGATCATATGATAGATCAATTTCAGTTTTTCGAGGAACCTCCACACTGTTTTCCATAGAGGCTGTACCACTTTTGCAGTCCCACCAGCAGTATCTGAGGGTTTCCTTTTCTCTGCATCCTCTCCAACCTTGTTATTACTTGTCCTGTTAATAACAAGTGTGAGCTGATATCTCATTGTGGTTTTGATTTGCATTACCCTAATAGCTAGCGATGTTGAGTATATCTACTCATTTTTCGACTGGATCATTTTTGCTGTTATTGTTGTTGTTATTGAGTTGTATGACTTCTTTGTATATTTTGGATATTAGATCCTTATTGGAGACATCACTTGCAAATATATTCTCCCATTTGGATGGTTGTCTCTTTACCTTGTTGATGGTTTCTTTTGCTGAGTAGAAGCCTTTTATTTGATGTAGTCCAATTCATCTATTTTTGCTTTTACTCCCTTGCTTTTGAGGTCAAATTCATAAAATCCTTTTTAAGTCCAAGGTTCATGAATTTAGTTCATGTTTTCTTCTATGCAATTTAAAGTCTCACTTATGTTTAAGTCCTTAATTCATTTTGAATTAATTTTGGTGTGTGGTGATAGACAACAGTCTAGTTTTATTCTTTTGCAGGTGGCTTTCCAGTTTTCCCAGCACATTTATTGAAGAGGCTTTCTTTCTCACTGTATTTTTTGGCTTTTTTTTGTCAAAAATTATTTGCCCATATAAATGGGTTTATTCTGGACTCCTTGATTCTGTTCCACTGGTCTGTGTCTGTTTTTCTGCCAATACCATGAGTTTTGATTATTGTCCTTTGTAGTATAATTTGAAGTCTGGCAAGTGATGCCTCCAGCCTCGTTCTTTTTTCTCAGGATGGCTTTGGCAATTCAGGGTCTTTTGTGCTTCCATACAAATCTGATGATTTTTTGTTCTATTTCTTTAAAAAATGCCAATGGGATTTTGATGGGATTGCATTAAATCTGTATAATGCTTTAGGTAATATCATTTTAACTATGTTGATTCTTCCAATCCAAGAACACAGAATATCTTTCCATTTTTTGTATCTTCTTCATTTCTTTTAATAGGGTCTTATAGTTTTCATTATATAGGTCCTTCACATGTTTCGTTAATTTATTCCTAGGTATTTTATTCTTTTTGTTGCAATTGCAAAAGGAATTATTTTTCCACTTCTTTTTCTGACACTTCATTATTAGAGTATAGGAATGCTATGGATTTTTGAACATTGATTTTTTATCCAGAGACTTTACTGTATTTGCTTATTGTTTCTAGTAGTGTTCTTGTGGAGTCTTTAGGGTTTTCTATATAGAGAATCATGTCATCTGCAAATAGTGACAGTTTGACTTCTTCTTTCCTATTTGGATGCCTTTTATATCTTTCTCTGCCTGATTGCACTTCACTAGGACCTCCAATGTTATATTGAATAACAGTGATATAGTGGACAGCCTTGCCTTGTTCCTGATCTTAGAGGGAAGGTTTTAGTTTTTCACCATTAAGTATAATGTTGGCTGAGGGTTTGTCATAGATGGCCTTTATTATGTTAAGGTACTTTCCTTCTATACCGATTTTGTTAAGTGTTTTGATCATAAATGGATGCTGTATCTTGTCGAAGGCTTTTTCTGCATCTATTGATATGATCAATGATTCTTATTTTTTAATTTGTTTATGTGGTATCACATTAATTGATTTGCATATGTTGAACCATCCTGTGCCTCTGGGATGAAGCCCACTTGATCATGGTGTATAATCTTTTTAATATGTTGCTGTATTCAGTTCCTAGTATCTTATTTAGGATTTTTGCATCTGTGTTCATGAGAGATATTGGTCTGTAGTTTTCTTTTTTGTGTTATCTTTACCAAGTTTTGATTTCAGAATAATATTGGCCTTATAAAATTGTTGGGAAGTACCGCATCCTCTTCAATTTTTTGGAAGAATTTGAGGAGAATAGGTATTAAACCTCTTTGAATGCTGGTAGAATTACTGTGAAGCCATCTGGTCCTGGATTTTTACTTTTTGGTAGGTTTTTGATGATTTTTTCAATTTCCATACTGCTGATGTCTATTTAGATTTTCCAGTTCTTGATTCAGTCTAGGAAGGTTGTATTTTTAAGTACTGGTCCATTTCTTCTAGGTTATTAAATTTGTGTTACAGACTTTTTCATATATTCTTGCATGACCTTTGTATTTTTGTAATGTCAGTTGTAATTTCCCTCTTTCATCCCTGATTTTGTTTATTTGTGTCTTTCTCTTTTTCTTTAGTGAGTCTAGCCAGGGTTTGTCAATTTTATTAACCTTCTCAAAGAACCAGCTCTTTGTTGCATTTATTTTTTTTATCTTTTTTGTTTTGTTTTTCAATTTTATTTCTGCTCTAATTTTGATTTTTCTTTCCTTCTGCTGACTTTAGGCTTCATTTGTTTTTCCTTTTCTAGTTTTTTAAGATGAAGTGTTAGGTTGTTATTTGGGTTTTGTTTTTTGGAGATAGGCCTGTAATGATATGAACTTTCCTCTTATGACTTTTGCCATGTCCCAAAAGTTTTGATATGTTGTACTATCATTATTCATTTCTATGTATCTCTTGATCTCTCTTTTTATTTCTTCTGACCCAGTTATTCTTCAGTAGCATGTTGTTTAATCTCCATGTATTTGTGGTTCTTCCTGCTTTCTTTTTGCAGTTGATCTCTAGTTTCAAAGCATTATGATCAGAGAATATGGTTGGTATGATTTCAACCCTCTTATATTTGTTGAGGCTATTCGTTGTGGTCAATCCTTGAGAATGTTCCATGTGCACTAGAGAAGAATGTATAAGCAGCTGTTTTGAGATGAAGGCTCTGTAAATATTATTATGTCCAGTTGGTCTAATGTGTCATTTAAGGATGTTATTTCCTTATTGATTTTCTGTTTGGATGATCTGTCCATACCTGACAGTGGGATATTTAGGTCCCCTACTACATAGTGTTTTGGTCTGTTTCTCCTTTAGTTCTTAGTAATTGCTTTACATATTTCAGGGCTCCCTGATTGGGAGCATAGATATTAATGTGTTAGTTATGTCTTCTTGGTGAATGATTCCCTTTATCATTATGAAGTGTCCCTCAGTATTTACCCTTTTTATTTTTGAAGTCTATTTCATCCTATATTAGTACCCTTTTCTCTGAATACCATTTGCTTGAAGTATCATTTTCCACCCTTCATTTTGAGTCTATATTTGTCTTTGGAACTGAGATGTGTCTCCTGGAGGCACATAAGGTTAGGTTTTTTTTTTGATCAATCTGCAACCTTATGCCTTTTTATTGGTGAGTTCAGTCCATTTACATTTAGGGTGATTATTGAAATATGAGGTTTTCCTGTAACCATTTTATCTTTTGCTTTCTGGTAGCTCTGTGTTTCCACTGATTCTTTGTCCGTGTGTGTGTGTGTGTGTGTGTGTGTGTGTGTGTGTGTGTGTGTGTGTGTTTCTATTTTGGTTGGGTTTTGTGAGTATGGGGTCTCTTGTATAGGAGCACAAATCCCATTAATTAGGGCTGCACTCTCAAGACCTACCCACCTTCCACAGGTCCTACCTCCTAATACCATAACCTTGGGAGTTAGGAGTTCAACATATGAATTGGGTTGGGGGGCAGACACAAACATTCAGACATAGCATCTCCTCACATCAGCATGGATAAAAGTGACTTTCTGAGAGGCATAGGCCTTCCTGAGGTGACACATTTGGAGAGAGTCCAACAGATTCTGGGTCTCCCATTGGTAAAGCCTGCACCTGTGCCATGGTATCATCAGGTGGAGAAGTTTTCTATGGTCATTCCTCAGTGTCTGATGAGGATTGGTTCCAGGACTCCATGGATACCAAAATCCAAGGATGCTTAAGTCCCTTATATAAAATGGCATAGCACTTTGAATATAACCTACACACATCTCCAGTATACTTTAAATCATCTCTAGACTACCTGTAATACCTAACGTAATGTAAACGCTGTGTACATAGTTGTTATAGTATATTGTTTAGGAATCAACTTTTTGAAATTTTGATCCACGGTTGGATCTGTGGATTCAAACTGTTGACATGGAGGGCTAACTGTATTTCAGAGTATAATTGCAGTCTTTATATGAAACAAGAATGGGGACCAGACTGATGGAAATAGAACTGGGTACTGGAACCCCGTACTTCAGCACGGGGTCTCAGAAAAGGTCACTGTTGAGACTCAGTTCAGGATTTGATAGCTGGGTGTCCCTGACCCCTGTGTGACCTGAATAAGGGCCCATGGGAGAAGATCGTGGAAAGGACAGCATGAGTCATCATGGAAATAAACCCACCTGGAGCACCACGTTCACCTCTGTTGCGGAACAGCTCTGCAAGGGAAGGAGAGAGGGTTTGCAGGCTGAGCTGTGGTGGGACACACCCAGAGCCCAGCTTGGCCCAGAGAGGCGGCTCCTCCAGGATGAAATTGGACAATGGGAGCCAAACACCTGGGGACTTTTAGGAAAGAGCCAAATGTTTAGTTGTAACTAGTCACTTATATCCAAGAGTCGTAGATCCCTGGGAGCCCCAGAAATGTGAAAAGGGGATTGAGACCCTGGACAGCACTTCACAATGTCAGAAGACTATGAAACCAAATCAGCTGGGCAAGCACCTCAGATTAAAGAGAGGGCTCTCATGTTGATCAAAACCAGCTCCCTCACCTCTCAGAGGAAAGAGTAACACTCCCACTGTCTAACTGTCTGAGCCTGGACTCTGCCTATCTGCCACACTCTCCCCTCTCTTTGAATCCAGGCTCGGCCTTCATCTGTGCTCATCGGTGAGGCGTCAGCCTCTGTTGGGACCTGCCCTCTTGGAGCCTGTGTCCAGCATGTGCTTCAGTGGGCACAGCACCCTGGCTATAACCTCACCCTCCTAAGCCTCAGTTCACCCCAGACACAGGGGTCAGAGCAAGAACCCCAGGCTCCATAGAACAGTGTGAACCTTGCAGCAGTCAGGTCACACCTCGGAGCTGGTTTTGCCCAAATTAGCATTCTTGTCTGGGACAGCCTGAGAGTGGTGGGTACAAGACCCCGAGGGGACCGAGAGAAGGAGGAACCCTGGTGAATTCACCTTTGGCTCCATTTTCTTCTGCTTGCAGCCGTGCCATCTAAGCCACCACGTTTCCCCATCAGCCCCAGCTGTCCTCTCCTCTCACAGTTCCCACATCTCTTGAACTAACTAGCTTGGTGCTCATCATGCATCTCTCCTAGTCATGGACCAATGTTAGTTGGCTGCATGGTCGTGGTCCGGGGAATTGCCCCAGGTTCTGCATCTTACCCACTCTCCTAAATGTTCTGGATCAGTCTGAGAGCTTTGTGTCTCACACCTGGCCTTGGGCTCATTGCTCCAGTTCCTGGCTCTTGAGGTCACACACACATGCATGCATGCAACCCACACTTCCCTCTCCTCTTCCTCCTCTGCTTGGACAGAGCTCTGTCTGCAGGACCCATGGAACACGTAACTTCATGCCCACCCCACATGGCTTATGCCCTGTGTCTTGGCCCCAGGGCCCATACTGTGCCAGGGTTTTGGAAGCCCCCTTGCCCAAGAAGGGGATTGGCCCAAAGACCCCCTTGCCCCTAAACAAGTAGTTTCCTCTCCCATCCTCCTCTGAGGAGCCCCAATCCGAGGTGAGGAGACCAAACCTTGATTCTTAGTGAAGTTGTCCACCTGTTGCAGCAAGTGCTCCTGCCTGTTGTGGACCTGGATCAGCTGGGCCTGTAGGACTTCAGCCTTGGTGCACCTAGCCGAGTGAGGGCGGTACCCCGACCAGAGTAAGGAGTAGGATGGATGATCTTCAGCGGCCAGTGTCTCATCGTCGAAGTTAATCTCTAGGGCCAGAGCCGCTTCTGCAGATTCAGAACTGGACACCCCAGCCCACCCAAAACATCCTTTTAGGGACCTCATTAAAGCCCAAGGCATTTGAGCACCTCCTTGACTTTTTTGTGTCAAATGTACATAACTTGTGTGGGCCCTGAATATATAAACACAGCTCATGTGCTGTGAGGACCTAGTGTGAGTACAGAGCTCTTCCTATATCTTGCACATGCGCACTTCACACTCAAGCATAACATTACATGTCCACAGAATATTGCTGCGTGGCCTAGAGATGTACTCACTGTGTCACAATCAAACATCAACTTTCATACAGTTAAGACCATGCATACTCTGGGCATGAATGCATGACAACTAATGTGCTGGTCTGACTTAACACGCTGACCTTAATAAGCACATGACATATGTTTATGACAGCTGGGCACATATTCTTGAGTGACTTCAGTGTCTGCTGATGAAATTGCTCATGACCTTCACATTTGGACGGGGAACACTTTGAAAAGTAAAGTCATGTTAAACTGAACACTCTGATCAACAATGCCCTTTCCCATCAGAGGCTGAAAACCTTTGATGTAAGTAAGATGCTCATCATGTGAAATAATGCTTTAGATACACATGGGCTCAAATATGCATTCTCTCTCTCTCTTCTCTCTCTCTCTCTCTCTCTCTTTCTCTCACACACACACACACACACACACACCAACACCACATGCATGTCACTGTGGCACCAGGGACTGAGAACTCCCTCTCAGCAGGTAGGCATCAGGGGCTCCAGGGCTCTCCACTCAATCTGAGCCCTGTGTCTTTCAGGGCCATGTTCAGCATCCCAGCGGGACCAGGCAGGTCCAAGACTGTTTTACCTTCCATCACCAGCAATTCCAGTGCCTATGGAGAGCAGAATCTGGTAGATGACATGGACCATGTGTTTCACCCCATTTCTCTTTTTGGCCTCTGTACCTGAAATACAACCCAGGTAGAAGGTGGCTACTGTCAAAGGTAGGGCAGGGGGCCCCAACCTGGCAGGAATCCCCTCTGTGTGATCAAAGGGCACCCTGTGAAGTCAAGCGGGAAAGATACTAAAGCTCACTACCACTAAAATCTTCCTCCAATCATCCATCTTGCCACAGAGCAAGAGTGTCATTGTGGCGTTCATTTGTGTGGCCAGCAAACAACATTTGTGCCACATATCATAGTTGGGAGGGTGTGGTTCTTAAGGCAGGTGTCAAGGCCAAAGCCACGCAGCACAGTGCCTCACCATAAAGGGCTGTCAGTAGAGGGTTAGTAAATGATGTGTTTGTTGCAAAGCTCTAAGAGGGAGGATGAGTGTTCCATTTTATAAACAAGAGAAGGGTTTGGAGAAGTTGAAAAACCTATTAGGTTACAAGACACAGATCTGGAATTCATATCCAAGTCTTTGTTTACTTTGTCTTCATATTTTAAATTTAATAGTAAAAGATCCTTAATATAATTAAACAATATAGAGAAACATTACAAGAGTTAATGATCTTCCCTCAACTTCCTGAGGTCCTAACCCAGGAGGAACATTTGCTTAGCATTTTGGGGTACGGCCTTCCTCCCATCCCCCTTGCTCTCAGAAGCTTAGTACTCATATAGTACTGGGTTGACTTATTTTCCTTTGAATTTTGCAAAATAATGTCATATTATATATAATACAGCACCTTGATTTCACAATGAATGATTTTCCATGGACATTTCTTTAGTTTTCTTTGTGGAAAAAGATTTAACGATTCTTTTCCATAGCAGTCAATAGTCCTTAAAGAAAAAAGCCACGATTCACACAATATTTCCCTGTCAATGAGCTGTTTCCAGTTTGGGGTGTTACAAAATGGCTGCAATAGTTCCACTTGTTCTGTCCCCCACACCAGCTGTTTCCCTGTTTGGAGACATCCAAAGGCAGGGACTTGGCCTGCAGGAGGTCCTGCAGTTCCCACCACTCTCATTATGGAGCACCTACCCTTCTCCAGGCATGACCAACATTATCTCTAATGCTTCCAGCAATCCTGCAAGGCAGGTGTGATCACCTCCTTTATAAAGGACAGGCGAGGTCAAAAAGGTGATTACAGTGAGCCTAGGGCCATCTAACTCCCAGGCCTTACCTCACTAGCCTACACTGACTGCTGCCCCTGGGAAAATACAATTGAAATAAGGGCAGCCTGCTTCAGGGCAGCCCTGAGGGGAAAAGAGATCAGAAGTGAACAACCCAGGGGACAGAGGTGCATCAGTGAGCACCATTTCTTAGGGGTAAGTGAGGGTGGTTTTCAGTTGACTATTGCAATAGAGGTTTATGAGCTTAGGTCTTTTTCCATCACCTGTGGGACCTGTGCTATCCCACTGACATTCTTTTCAGAATGGATTCCTGCTCATGCATCTAATACACGGTGGTTCAGAGATGGCTCTGGCAGCACCAAAAAGAGTAGGGTTTTTTATTGGGTAGATTTTTAGTTAGTGACACTTGTTTATGCTCAACTTAGCACAGAGTGTTCCTCCACCTACCCGCCAAATAGAGACCCATATAGCCACCTGAATGAGCTTTCTAATGCACAACCTGTCAAGTCACTCCCTACCTCAGCCCTTCAGGCTATTCACTGCCCTCAGGACAAACAGCTACTTAGCTAGTATAAGAAGCCCTCCTGCCCCCTATTCTCCTATGGCTGCACCTCCTGTCACACCTCACATAGACCCTGACCCACAGTGAAGCCAATCAGGCCAGACCACTTGTGTTAACCTCCTTCATGCTTGAGGCAATGTATCTCTTCTGAATACAGATCTCTCCCTCCTCCTTTTTGGCATGACTCATCCTAGTCATCTTTGGATGACTTATCCTGCTCCAAGATGCATTCTCCGGTTCCCCTGGGCTGTAGAGGACCCTGCTCTACTGTCTCACTTCACTCTGTATTTCTACCTGTCATGGCACTGATCGACCTGAACTGTGTGTCTCTTTATGTCTCAGTTTTCCCAAATGGCCTGGAAGCTTCTTGGTCTATATTCCAGTACCAGCATGTGTTGGAAAAATGATGGCTGAATAGATGAAGGGGTGAATAAGTGGCTGCAGATATTTGGGTGCGAGCATGTGTGAAGTGGACTCTGCCAGTTAGAAGTGTTGGAAAAACATTGGGAATGAAAGTTAGGACCTCAGGTATCCATACAACCATCACGATGAGGATGAGTAACATACAAGGGAAGCCTTACATTTTAGGAAAGATGGTGGACAGTGAATATAATCTCATAGACAGCATTAAACTTGATAAAAACATAACATGGGATGAGGAATGAAAGATAAACTGTGCTTCAGAGACACATGTACTATAGAGATCAGAGGTAGGGATGAGGGCCAACATGGAGGATATAAATATGTTCAAACTAGATGGTAGGAGCATGGTGGAAGGCATTTGAGTAAAAACAATGAGAGGAAAACAGACATGGTAGTCTGATAGGAGTAGTTCATGGATGTCCACTGAAGCCCAGAATGCTTCTTTTAAGTCAGAGCAATTACCTGGCATACAGGCAAGATAGTTTAGAATCTGGGAGTTTTTAATCTGTGGGCATTATTTAACTCACTCTGTATAAAATGAAGAATCTGATAAACTCTTTGCCCTCTATTCTTATCATCTAGAGGGTAGAAGAAACTGCAAAGAAATATCTACTCTGATTGGATTTGACCATTAGGAATTATTGCTTGAGATGAGAGAATGAAGAAAACCTCAGATAAACAAAATTGAGCTTCCCTAAAGTAAACTATGATGAATCTCAGTGAAGTTTTAAGGAAGTGGTTTTCAGAAATTTGACAGTTCTGTGGTCTGACTTGCAATTGAAAATATGCTCCAGAGGAAAATAAAATTTCAGTTAAACAGAAGGGAGGGGAAGGGGGAAGAAGAAAGGTAGATAGTGGGAATATCAAAAACATTTTTTCAATTAAAAATAATTAATTAAATAATTTAAAGAAATTTTAATTCAAAAAGATCTCAGTGAAGAAAAAAAGCTGCACATAAACTCTAGATTCCCAGGCCCGTCATCTCCTAATTCTTTCACCAGTGGCAGAAGGTGGCTTGGTGCATTAACTTCTCTCCTGCTGTAACACTAGTAGAGATTAAGCAGGAGCACTGCTTGGTGAGCAAGCCCAGGGAAGGGATCGCTTGCCCTGTGGGCTTGATGTTTTCCATTCCTGCCCTAATAGCACCAGCCATCTGGAGAAGTCTCTCTACTGCTGCTGGCAGCACCAGTAGGGAGCAAACAAGAATACCGATAGCATCAGCTGAACAAAACAGACCAGAGCACAGTCAGAGTTCTGAAAACTAAATTATTACTCAAACCACAGCCTACAATAGTGAGCCAGAATCTATGTAATAAACCTAAATAGTGTACTATCTACAAAAATAGAAGATTTAAATAGGATAGAGCTCCTGACATCTATACATGATGTTCATTACACAATGGAAAACCACTCATTACTGAGAACAGAGAAAATTACAACTTGAATGAGGAAAGATGAACAACAGATGTCAGTATTATGACGCAGATGTTGAAACTGTTTAATAAGGATCTTAAAGTAGCCAAACAAAAATATTTTAAGGAACAATTACAGATACTCTTGAAACAAATAAAAATATTTTTTAATCTCACAAAAAAAAATCAAGGCTATATAAAAGAACAAAATGGAATTATAGAACTTAAAAACACTGAAAAAAAACTTTTTTCATGTCATTAAATGGGCTCAGTCATGTAATACATATGCCAAAAGAAAGGACCAATGGACTAGAAATTGCCCAACCTGAAAAACAGAGAAAATTGACAACCAAATACAAAAATAACAACAACAGCAAGAACAACAGATACAGCAAACCCAGCCTCGGAGATTTGTGTTCAATAATATTCATATTATTGAAGTCCCATAAATAGTGTGAGGTTAAAAAATATTCAAAGAATTATTAGTGACTAAAAACTTCTCAAATCTGGTTAAAGACATAAACCTACAAATTTAAGAAACCAACCATGATAGATGCAAATAAATCAATACTGAAACACATACATCACAAGTAAAATTCTGGGGAAAAAAATCTAGATAGAAAGAAAATTTAAAATCTAAATAAAAAGAAAACTATTGAAAGCAGCTAAAAGAAAAATGACACATTATCTATAAAGACGTAACATTTTGAATGACAGCAGATTTCTCATTTGAAATCATGGAGATCAGATGGAAGTGACACATTTTTCCAATGCTGAAAGAAATGAATTACCAATTATGAATTCTATAGCCAACAAAAAATATATTTTTTAAAGAATGAATGAGAAATAAAGAGATTCTCAGGTGAAGAAAATTAGAAGCTATTGATAGTAGATATCGGCAAAGTGATTTTAAAAGCATGACCCAAATATATTACTATCTAAAAGAAACTAAAAATAGAGCTTTCATTCACATGAGGCAAAAATTCATATGTGAAAGGAGAAATAGATAAATCCACAATTATAGTTGGAGACTTTAACAACTCTCAGCAATTGATAGAAAAGTCAGCAAAATATAGAAGAATTGAACAATACCATAACCCAAAAAATCTAATTAGCATTTATAGAATACTTCATGTAACAATAGCAATATGCATATTCTTTCTATAAACACATGAATATCACTCAGAAAGTCCATACCCCAAGTCATCAAACAAACCTCCACAAAAGAAATGAAATCATATGGAGTATGTTCTCTGACAGTGGAATAAAATAGAAACCAATAACATATAGACAAGAGAAAAATCTCTAAAACACTTGGAAATTAAAAAAAATAATAACTTCAAAATAATGGATGGGTCATAAAGTCTCAAGGAAAATGTAAAAATGTAAAACTAAATGAAAATGAAAATATATCAAATTATGGGATTCAGCTCAAGCAGCACTGAGAGGAAATTTATAGCACTAAATGCTTACATTACAAATGAGAAAAGACCTCAAATCAATAAAACTAAGTTTTTACTTCAAGAAACTAGAAAAGATAAGCAAAGTGAACCTTAAGCAACCAGAAAAAAATGGAAATAATAAAAATCAGAGCAGAAGTCAATGAAATTTAAAATAGGAACACAATAGAAACTTAACAAAAAAACAAAATGCTGGTTCTTTGAAAAAAATCAATAAAATTGATAAAACTCTAGCAAGACTGATAAACTTTTATTTAAAAATTACAAATCATCAATATCAGAAATAAATGGGATATTACTACAGAGCCTGCAGTCATTAAACAGAAAATAAGGAAATACTATTACTAGTTTTATGTTCACAGCTTTGAAGAAATGGACCAATTTCTCAAAAACCATAAGCTACCAAAACTCAACCAGTAAGAAATATATAATGTGAATATCTATAACTATTAAATTTAATTTGTAGTTTAAAAAATCCTGAAAAAAAAAAATATAACCAGCTGATTTTATTGGAGTATCCTGACGAACCTTTAAAAATAATTAGCGCCAATTTTACACAATCTCTTATAGATAATAGAAGAGTAGAGAACAGTTCTTAATTCATTTTATGAGGTCAGATTACCCAGATATGAAACAGAAAAACAGCGCACGCACGCACACCCACACACACACACACTCACTCACACACATAGAGAGAGAGAGACCAGAGGAAAGGGGGAAGGGGAGGGGGAAATAAAAAAAGTAAAATGTTAAAAAAAAAAAGTTAATATAAAGAAAAAATAGAAAAGTAAATAAAAAATAAACTTTTAAAAAAAAAAAAAAAACTCAAATCAATATCTTTCATAAAATTTTACACAAAAATCCTCAACAAAATATTAGTAACTATTCATAATGTATATAAAGAATTTATATACTCTGACTAAATGGGATTTCCAGATATGCAAGGATGATTTAGTATCTAAAAATCAAGCAATATGAGCCACCATATCAACAGGCTAAGGAATAAAAAACATATCATCATAAAATTGATGTAGAAAAAACACTGAACAAACTCCAATTTATAATAAAGCTCTGATAATTATAATTCTCATTATAATAAAGTCCTAAGAGAAACTCGTAGCAAACTAGAGGAGAATTTTCTCAACCTAAAAAGGAAGATTTACAAATATGTAAAAATAACATGATACTTAATGGTAAAACAGAATACTTTCCTTCTAAGATGGGTAACAAGGCAAGGATGTCTGTTCTCACTTCTTACTCAATCACATTTCTACATACTACTGGCAAAATGTGCAAATCAAAATTAAACACAATGGCATATACAATCACTCCAAATAAAATAAATACTTAGGTGTAAATTTAGCAAAATGTACACAGGATCTGTATACTGAAAATTACAAAATTTTGATTTAAAAATAAAATCAAAGACATGATTAGATATAGAGATATGCCATGTTCATGGATTGTAAGGATAAACAGTAAAGATGTAAATTTTCCTCAAACTGATCTGTAGGTATAATACAATTCTTATAATATTCAGCAAAGTTTTTTATAGATATAGATAGATAAGCTTATACAAAATTTATATGGAAAAGCAAAGCCATAGAATATATAATAATCTTTAAAAAGAATAATAAAATGTGAGAACCTAATGTTAAAGTTTATAATAAATCTACAGTAATCAAGACAGTGTGGTATTAATGGAGGATAAGCATATGGACCAGTGGAACAGAATGAAGAACACAGAAATAGACCTATACAAATATATCCAACTGATATTTGAAAAAGGGCAAAAATAATTTAATGGAGGAAGGATAGCCTTTTCAGTAAATGGTGTGAAGCAATTGAACATTCATCCATAAGTAAAACAAACAAACAAACAAACCTTGACCTAAACTTCACATCTTAAAAAAAAATCAACTCAAAGTGAACCATGAACTTAATTATAAAATGTAAAACTATAAAAATTTTAAATTAAACATAGGAGAAGATCTTCAGGACCTAGGACTAGATGAAGAGTTCTTACAGTTGAATCAAAAGCACAATCCAAAAAAATTTTTTTGATAAGTTGGACTTCAACAGAATTAAAATAATTTTGCCTTGCAAAAGACTCTGTTTAAGAGAATAAAAAGGCAAATTACAGACAGAGAGAATATTTGCAAACCACGTACCCAGTAAAGGACTTGTATTTTGAATATATAAAGGACTCCAAAAAATATAGTAAAAAAAACCAACAAACAACAACAAACAAAAAACCCAAGCAATCCAATTAAAACGTTGGCAAAAGACAGGAAGAGACAATTCACAAAAGAATATACAAATGGTAATTAAGCACATAAAAAGGTATTCAACATTATTAACCTTAGGAAAATGCAAATTAAAATTACAGTGAGATATTACTATTATACACCTATTATCAGGTTAGTTAAAATAAAAATAGTAATAATACTAATTGCTGGTAAGCATGCCAAAAAAACCTGGACAGTTGTTCACTGCAGGTGAGATGTAAAATGGTACATTCACACTGGAAAAATAGATCAGCTGCTTTTATAAACCAAACATACACTTAGAATCCAGCAATTGTACTTGTGGGCATTTATCCCAGAGAACTGAAAATTCATGCTTACACAAAAACTTTACATAAACGGTCATAGCACGTTTATTTGCAATGTCCCCAGCTAGAAATAACCCAAATATCTTTCAGGGAGTGAATGGTTAAACAAACGGTGGTACATTCATGACAATGGAATAATATTAATAAAAAGAACCAATTACTGTTATACACAACAGCTTGGATGGATCTCAAAGAAATTATGCTATGTGGAAAAAAGACAATCCTAAAAAGTGCATAGCATGTAATTCTATTCTACATAACATTCTTTAAATAACAAAATTATAGAAATCGGGAACAATTAGTAGTTATCAGGGCATAGTGATTGCTGGTAGGAGTGAGGAATACGTGTGGCTATAAAGGAATAGCATGAGAGAAATTTTTGTTGATGGAACACACATTCTGTATTTGATTTTGGTGGTGGTCACACAAATATTACGTATGATAAAATTATAGAGAATTATGTTCACACACACAAGGGAATGAATGTTAAAACTAATGAAAATCTAAATGATAAGCTTTGTGGTTGTACCAACATCAATCAATTTCCTGGTTGTAATATTGTACCATAGCTATGTAAGATGTCATTACTGGGGGAAACTGGGTATGGGTAACAGAGACTTCCCTGTACATTTTTTTGCAACTTTCTGTGCATCTATAATTATTACAAAAATAAAAAGTAAAAAAAAAAAAAAAAAAAACCTCTAGGGTAAAGCCAGATATCTAAAAGATGTTGAGAAATAGTGATGTGACAAAGAACAAAGTCAGAACAGTGAATGGAAATGATAGTAGTCATGTCAGCAAAGCTGACCCTAAATGGACTCCAGAGTTAAAGTCTGTTGGGAAATGTTTAAAATTATCTTTAGATCAGGAAAAAGAGACAGTTAGGCTCACTACTAGGAGATAATGTTTAATGTTAATTAAAACAACAAAACCATAACTTCCTATCTATATATTTTGGGAGTCTTCTTCGTCAAGAAGTATGTTCTTCAGACTAAAATTAGTGGGAAGAAACATCGTGAAGAAAGATATGAAGCCTAAAATAGTTGAGGGCTTAGGGTAAGAGAACAGACAGATGATATTTCAAAATCTTCAAGAATTTGCTGATGTGGAAGCAGAACTGCTTTTGAGAAACCAAATATATCAGGAGAGTGACAGGAAGACTTGAGGTAGACAAGTGTTTGAATTTTTAAAAAATAGTTAGAAGAAGGTATCCCTGAAAGCTATTGTCAACAAGGACAAATGTAGTCTCTTGTTCAAATTCAAATGCTCCATCATTGATGTGGGAGATGGGGCTGATAGCAGTTCATGAGGAAAGACCTGGGTTTTGTTGGACCTTAAAGGCTCAAATATCTTCGGAAAACTAAACAAATCTTCCCAGACATAAATCAATACATAAAGATGCCTGGAACCATTTAATGTTGAAGCAGGTAGTTTCATTCCTCTCAGTAAGCCCTGAGGGGTCATTATATTATAGAGGCTCACAGGGATTACTGTCTATAATGGCACTCATCTAGAAAGTTTCATTTGTTCCATGATCTTTGTATGAGAAACAGGTAGTTACAAGTGCATTCAGGGAGATACTCCTTCCATTCAAACTGGAGTGATTTTTTTCTTGGTTAGAGATTTAGAGGGATCCATAACCCAAATCAGAAATCTGAAATTCACTCTTGCTTGCATCTCCATTTGCCATGTCTTACCATTATAGTCCTACAGATTTGACTTTTTTCCTTCTAATTCCTCCCCCCACTCCTTCCACCCCTGACCCACCCTGAGCTAAGGATGTTGCCATCTCCCTTTTTTTGAGAAATGGATCTCTGAAGTCGGGACGCCTCTTCCCAGCACTTGCCACGCTCCCCCAGGGCCTGGCACATTCGGGTATGGCACGTGGCTCCACCTGGGGCTCAAACCCAGGACCTTCTGGGTGTAAAGCAGATGTGCTAACCACTACTCTATGGAGCCACCCCCTGATTTGACTTTTACTATTTCTCCAAACCATTCTCCTTTTCTTTTTACAACCACTGCCTCTCTTCATCTCTTGATGCCATGCTCCTCTCTGTCCCAGCATTATTCTTTCCAGCTTGTCCTCCATCTATGGTAGTGAGTAATCTTAAATGCAAACCAATGCCTTCCAGCCCAACTATAATGCTTTAAAGCTCCCTGTTGCTCTCGGGATAAAATTAATTGGTCCTAGTTTCAACTCCACTGAGCTAACCCAACCAATTTTTGCCCAACAATGTGGAGCTGTTTATATTTCTCTGAATATTCCTTGTGAATATATCTTAAACATATTGTCCCCTACCCTACCCCAGCCACCGTTTCCTTTCTCTAACTAATCCCTTTATCCATTAAACTTTAGAAGAGGTCTTAACTCTGACCTTCAGGGCCCCATGCCAGATTCATCTATAATGTCCTGTGCAAATATCAGGACAAATTATACAGAATTATACAGAAATAGTCAGGTGATGGGTGGGCTCACCCTGCCATTCTTCTGCCACCACCTGGCTGTAGGCTCTCTGAGGCTAGAGGTCATGCTTATTTTTATTTGTTCCTCTGTGCATGTAGCAGGTGCTGAATATGTTTGATCGGGTAATTTTGCTTGAACATTTTGGTATCTTAAAAAGTCACATATCCAGAATGCTACATTCCCTAAAGTTCCCAATAGCCAAAATTATTAAAGTCATTTGCGTGCATGCCTTTTCTGTTACCACACTATAAATGTCTGAAGGCATCACACTTGGACCCTTCATTATTATACCCCCATAAATTCTAACCAGTGATCTGTACAAACAGATGCTGAATGAGAAGAGGGGGCACTCAGGCCAGCATACAGAGCTGTAGTAATTCCTGAACATACATCTTCTAGAAAAGACTGGGAGTGGGAATGACCGATCAACTCTGGAAGACAATTCCCAGAGGGTATTCTAGAATGGGAATCAAAGCACTCACTGTGATGTTAAATGCTACAAATTCTAGATTTTAAAATGCATCACTTGTATAATGCTGAGTGAAAAAAATAAAGACAAGAGAGTTGACTGAATTTTTAAAACCTGAGTTTAACCTAAAAATTAATTATGAAGCTATGAACATATCTTAGCCAACAGGAAATAGGAAAAGCATCCCCTGATCAACACATCAGTTTTAACAGAAGTCACCTTAAAGAATTTTAAAGGAATTACATTATTAAACAAATATGAGGCATTTGGCTTCACTTTTATAAAACTTTCATTTCTCTTGTTTTTCATTGCCATTTCATCATACAACTTGTGTGTCAGAATAAGATTCTAATAAAAAGGAGGGTCATATAATAAGCACTAGCATTAATCTAAGGAAAAATATTTAAATACAATTGAAAGAAATTGTGAACTTAAAAAAACAACAACAAGGATATACTAAAGATACAGTGTCTCTAATTAGCACTACACAAATTCCACATTGAAGCATTCCAGAAATGTATTAGCAAGAATCTACGGTGCAAACCTAGACTTTCTATTGACTTTTCCAGTTTTGTTGCCAACAGAAAGGCTGCTTCACCAAGCACTGCCATTATTCGGGGTAATACTTTACCACTGATTTCAAAGGTCTCCATTGTAGAAAACATGGTTTGGTCAAGAGCGGCTCTTTCTCCGGTGCTAGTTAAGAATTCTTCCTCCTCAAGAATTTCCTTATCTCATCATCACTAAGCTTTAGATGGCCAAAGCCCTGAAGCCAGCAGAAATGCTTCCCTTACAAGGAACCAGTCAGAGAAAGATTGTTCCCATTTAACTGCAGTTAGTTGTACACCACCCAGCACTTCCCTTTGGCTCTAATTTCTGAATTTCCAAATATTTCCTGCCATGATCAGGACTAGACATTTCTCAAAAATGAGCTATTCACGTGTGGAGCTCCTGCTTAGTGCAGCTGCTTGTTAAGGTGATCGAGGTGGATTTGAGCACAAGTCCTTGAAACCACCCCTGTTCCCAGGCCCCTGAGAGCAGAAAGCTGGAATACTCCAGGAAGGATGTTTCTGTCTCTCACCTCTGCTACCCAAACCCTGCCATTGCCCCAGACCGAGCTTACTGCCCCAGGACATCTCCAGCCCGCACTGAAACCTCCCTCATCTGACCTTCTTCTGTTTGTGGGGTTCATCCTTGCTACTCAAAGTGTGGGCCATGGATCAGCAGCATGAGCATTACCTGCGAATTTACTAGAAATAGAATCTCAAGTCCCACTCCATACAGACTGAATCCAAACGAATGGTTTAACAAGATCCCCAGGTGATATATGTACACATTACTACTGGAGAAACCCGCTCTATACCACCCATTTTAGCAGTTAATTATATTTCCCCTTATAGTTTTCTCATGTTCCATGTGTGCTGTGTGTATGCTCTGGCCTCAGTAAGATCTCAGCAACTTGAAGTGAGAAACCTTTCCTCTATGTCTTTCAGGCTGGTGCACCCTACCAGGGAGGTTGTATGGCACAATGGTTAAGACATTGACCCTAGGAGCTCAAATGCTTGGATTTAAAGTTTACCTCTTCCAGTCACATAGCAGCTATGTGACTGTGGGTAAGTGACTTAAGCTTTAAGTGCCTTACTCTACTCATTTGTAAAATAGGAGAGAAGGTAATAATTGTTAGGTGTATTAAATGAATTAAATCATGCACAGTGGCACCTTAGTGGGCAATGAGCACTAACATCAGCTAATGTTTTCACTGGAGATATTGTGAATCTACTGAGTGGCCTGGAGGCTGGGGGCAGGAATGGGAATACCACAGGAAGCTTCACTTCAGATCTGAATTTAAAGGGATGGGCACAGATTTATCGGGAGAGTAAGACAAGGCAAGGGCCTCCATGTAAGAAAAAATGGTGAGTGTAGCCTCACAGAGGCAGGATGTATTGGGGGCAAGGGAAGCAAAGACTTTTGGGCCATTTGGAATATAAGAGGTGAAGAGAGGTGGCAGGCAATGAGGCTAAGCTGGCTAACCCACTTTATTTACCCTGTAGCATAGCAGAAAGAAAAATGGAAAAGAAACTCAGGAAAGTGAGTTACTGGCAGTATCCCATGAGATAGAGGTCTCCAGTGGCACCCACAATTTCAACATTCAGGAAGTCTCTGGTTTTGGCTAAGGACTAGGAGAAGAAGCCAGGACAGAAAAGGCTAAAAGGAAAGAACTAGAAGTGAGAAAATAAAGGCAGCTGGTAGCTCTGGTGGATCACACAAGATAATGGGAGGTTTCAAGGGGCTTCCCCCGCAGGAGGGAAATTTCTCAAACAAAGGAACGCACTCACTTAGGCAACACACTGTCTCTTCTCTCTGCCTGGTCAGCTCTGACCCAGGGTATTCTCATTTGTGGGGGTGGGGAAGGGGCTCAATGGAAAATCCTGTGCGCTAATTACCTAGTGCCACCATCCTTGGAGAAAACATTTAGTGGATGTCAAGCGTAATTGTTGTGGCTCTGGCTGTGGGGCCAGACAGACCTGGGACCCAACCCCAGCTCTTTCATTAGCTTTCTGTGTGACCTGGGTAACTTACTTAACTTCTCTGAACCTCAGTAGACAGTAATAGTTCGTAGAACCATTAACTGTTATCCAGGATTTATTAGGTACCAGACACTGTGCTAGACATTTATACATTACTCAACACTCACAGAAACTTGTAACTGCCTTAGATCTTGTGGTTAGAAAGTGCCAGAATTCAAATCCAGAAGCCCTGCCTCTACCTCAGTTAAATCCAGGAGCTATAATCCAGAGGTTCACACTAGTGGAGCTTTTTGAAAACACACATGCCAGTCCCTACCTACAACCTGAGGCTCTGGATTCAAGAGCAGCCCCATGGCTGGTTCTAATGCACAGCCAGGCTGAGGACCCCTGTGCAGAATAATGAAGTGGTCACAAGTAGCACGGAGACCCATGTGGGCCCTCAGAACTCTATCCTGGGAGGATCCATTAGGTTGAAGCATATGAAATTATTGATATTCATCCCTTTTGACCTGTGATAAATGACACTTCATAGGATTCAAGCTAATAATTCAGCCTACAGGCCACGACTAGAAAAAAGCAATTGAGGCACTAGCCTGAAGTGCGTAAGACTCAGTAAACAAGATAAATAACATTTTACCATGATATTTAACAATTGAAAGTTAATGCAAAAGTCTATCATGAACAAACCATCAACATTTTAAATAAAGACAGGAATGACTGGTCACTTGCTCACCCTGGTCCCAGTCCTGCTCATTCCTCTTGTGTTTCACCATCCCTGTTTGCAAAATGGGATACAATAGTTGCCTCATCTGCCCATAAGATGGGTGTAAAGATCAAATGAAATAAGAAAAGTCTAAGGGTGTTTGTAAATGAAAGGGTTCTTTGTAGAATAGCATCTTCTATCAAGCCAGCATGTTATATAATGTGAAACTCCTGCATTGTCAATATTACCCTTAAATATTCCTTAAATCTCCCTTAAAGTACAAAACACACAATTTGGGAAATTGTGGTCTCTTCCTAAGGCCCAGTCAGACTTTTTATCTTTGAGAACACAGATCTGGCTGTTACTTCCCTCGAGCCTCAGATGAAGTGGTCAACTCCCATTTGGGAGATCATGTTGCTCAAAAAATCAGGCTTAGCTTTATTTTTCTAACAGGGTGCATATAATTGGATTGGAGAATTTAAGGTGTGCTCAGCGTGGCTCTGATGAAGCATATCAAGTTCTGATGTTCTTCAAAGTGACAGTAAGTGATTGCTGCATTATTAGACAGGGGTAATGGGGCTGGAGTCCTAGACAAATGTGACCCCACTCTGGTAGTCTCTGCAGAGCTTGACTCTATGAATTAGTGAGCCCCAAACTAGTTTAGTTCATGAGCCATCTGACAGGTCACCAAGAACTCCTGAGTAACCCCATTCCAGCTTAAAATTGGGGCAACCACATTAATGCCTGATATAAAAACCACTGACTCAAACTCAAATGTTCAAAATAAACAGAATCCCACAGCAAGCAGGCAAGTCAAGTTTCTGTGGCTATCCCATCACACATCACTGGCTGTCTAGCCATTTGTCCTGCCATCTACCTGAGCTTGCCCACAGAGATGATGCAAAGAATCTGGGTTAAAGACAATATACAGAGATAAATGTTAAAAATTCTATCTATCAACTTTATTTTTCCTGCCAGTTGTGAATGACAGTGGTGGTCAGTCTCTCCAGGCCTAACTCAGTACCTGGTAATAAATGAAGCTCAACTACTGGTTTATTTTTAAAATTAAAAAAAAAAAAGGCAACAACACAAATGGCCATTAACAAGTAAGTAGAGGTAAATAAATTATGGTACATCTCTACAATGGGATACTAATCAGCATTAAAAAAGCAATAATATGATGAATCTCAAAAGCCATTGTATTGAATGAAAGAAGCTAGACCCTAAAGAGGACATAATGTATGATTCCATTTATATAAGATTTCAGGATAAGCAAACCCTTATCTCTAGTATCAGAAAATAGAGCCATGGTTTTCTGCGGTGGAGGTAGGGGAGAATTGAGTACAGGGAAATTTCTGGAGCAATAGCAATGTTCTATACCTTGATTGGGGTGTTGAAACTTATTGAACTTGAAATGTGTGTATGGTGTATACAGCATGTAAATTATACTTCAATAAACTAATTAAATATAGTGCATAAATTATACTTTGATAAAGTTAATTAAAACAGAAATTAAGGGAAAAAATGACAGAATCATTACTGTTGGACCTTGGCCCAACTCACAGGCATCCATCCTTTGAGAGCCATTGGAGGGTGATGGTGCCAGCCTCCCAGGAACAGGTGTAGATGGGAGGTGTTCCCCAGGTGCAGGGCATGTGAGGCACCTCTCACCCTCTCTTCTCTGTACTGGGGTTCTTACTCACTTTGGCATTTCCCTGTCAGGACTGCAGCCTGTGCTCTCAGAACAGAGGAAGAAAGGGAAGCAGACTGGTCTTTGGTGAGACTTTCCTGCTGACCCAACAACCCCACCCACCTATCCAGGGCAAAGACTAGCAAGGCAGCTGTGCTTCCTGGTCTTATTTCGTGAATAGAAATTCTGACCTGGACATCATTCTCTGCCTTCCTGAGATTGGTAATGTTTCCACAGGGCCAAACCTTTTATTTCTCCAATTAAAATATATCCTCTCCTTAGAGAGAAAACAGTGAGTTATTTACTCTAAAGTAAAATAAGCATATTATTCCTTTCCCAGAGCAGGTTTGGGGTGTTGGAGGAGATGCAGGAAACAGTGGGACCATCTGGGACCCTGGAAGTCTCAGCATATAAAGGTGTTAAATATGTACTGAAAGAAAAGCAAGAGCCACTATTAGAAATTTTGTAGGTTCACAGTTGTGCAAGGATCACCTACTAATTCTCTTTGATCTAAAACAATTTTGCCTGAGCAATTCCTGGGGTAAGAGAAAATGGGATGGAACAGAGAAGACAGGAAATTAATCAAATTTACTAAGAAGGTAGTTGCCAATTATTCCCATTCATTCATTCAATAGATGTTTATTGAGTGCCTACTATGTCTCAAGCTCTGAGTTGGCAAGAGAGAAAACAAACCATTATTCTGTCAATGAGCTTGTTATTCACCCTCCTTTAGTCAAGTGCTCTCAGGGTCATTCCCTACCTTGTCATTTTTAGTAATTGTAAATTCTTCATAATCGCTCATCCATTTCACTCTCTGGACACACCTCCTATCTTTCCAGCTCAATTCTTTATTGTACCACCTCCAGCAATCCTTTGCCTCTAAGACTTCTATTTTTCTGCCACTCTTCAAATCTCCATTACTCATTTCATGTCCTCTCCTATTTAATCATCTTAAAATTATGGTTAGTCATTAGAAGCACCTCCTTGCTCACATCCTCAACTTTCTTGCCTCTCTTTTGCTTCATTGTACTCACCTGACAAGAACTACAAACAAGGTAGATCCAACCCTCCATGCAACTGAACATAACCGAGAAAAACAATTTAGATGGGAACCAGCTGTCCCCTCATCTCTCTTCCTCTCTTCAGGCCTCCCTATTCCCTGAGACAGAACAATTTGAAGTTATATTAATTAATAACCTTAGTATAGTCTCTAAGTTTTCAAGTGAAAGAAAAAGTCACTCATCTCTCACTTTAAATCAAAAGCTAGAAATGATTAGGTTAGTGAGGAAGACATATCAAAAGCCAAGCAGGCTATAACTAGGCCTCTTGCACCAAAAGTTAACTAAATTGTGAAAGCTAAGGCAAAGTTTTGAAGGAAATTGAAAGTGCTACTCTAGTGAACATACAAATACTAAAGCAAACCGCTTTATTGTTGATATGGAGAAAGTTTTAGTGGTCTGAATAGAACATCAAACCAGCTACAGTATTCCCTTAAGCCAAAGCCTGCTCTAGAGCAAGGCCCTAACTCTCTTCAATTGTATGAAGGCTGAGAGAGGTGAGAAAGCTGCAGAAGATAAGTTTGAAGGTGCAGGGTTGGATCATAAGGTTTAATAAAAGAAGGCATCTTCATAACATAAAACTACAAGGTGAAGCAGCAAGTGCTGATGCAGAATTTGCAGCAAGTTACACACAAGATCTAGCTAAGATAATTGATGAAGGTGGCTACACTAACCAACAATTTTTCAATGTGTACAGAACAACCTTATATTGGAAGATGTCATCTAGGACTTTCACAGGTAGAGAGGAGAAGTCAATGCTTGTCCTCAAAGTTTCAAAGGACAGGCTAACTCCCTTGTTAGGGGCTAATACAGCTGGTCACTTTAAGTTAAATCCAATGCTCATTTACAATTCCAGAAATGCGAGGGTCCTCTGCCTGTGCTCTGTAAGTGACAACAAAGCTGGGATGACAGCACATCTACTTACATCATAGTTTACTGAAATATTTTAAGCCCACTTTTAAGATCTGCTACTCAGGAAAAAAATTTCTTTAAAAATATTACTGATATAGACAACATACATACTGGTTACCCCAGAGCTTCGATGGATCTGTACACTGAGATTAATGTTTTCCTGCCTGATAACCCACGTCCATCCTGCAGCCCAAAGACCAAGGAGTTATTTCAACTTTCAAATCTTATTATTTAAGAAATATATTTTGTAAGGCTATAGCTGCCATAGGTAGCGATTCCTCTGATTGATCTGAGCAAAATAAATTTAAAATCTTCTGGAAAAGGTTCACCATACTAGATGCCATTTGAAACATTTGTGATTCATAAGAAGAGGTCAAAATATCAACATTAACAGGAGTTTAAAAGAAGTTGATTCTAACCCAATTAGATGACTTTGAGAGGTTCAAGACTTTAGTGGACAAAGTAATTGCAAATGTGGTGGAAATAGGAAGAAACTAGAATCAGACGTAGAATCTGAAGATGTGACTGAATTACTGCAATCTTATGATAAAACTTCAATAGGTGAGGAGTTGCTTCTTATGGGTGAGCAAAGAAAGTGGTTTTTGAGATGGAAGCTACTCCTGGTGAAGATACTATGAAGATTGTTGAAATGACAACAAAGGATTTAGACTGTTACATAAACTTAGTTGACAAAGAAGCAACAGACAGGGCTTAGAGTGTTGACTCCAATTTTTAAAAGCTCTATCTACTATGGGTAATATGCTATCACACAGCATCATGTGCTAGAGAAGTCATTCACGAGAAAAGAGTCAATTGATGTGGCAAAGTTCATTGTTATCTTAGAAATTGTCACAGTCACTCCAACCTTCAGCAGCCATCATACTGCAGCAAGACCTTCCACCAGCAAAAAATTACAACTCACCGAAGACTCAGATGATGGTTAGCATTTTTTAGCAACAAAATATTTTTAATTAAGGTTGTTGTTTTTTCGACATGATGCTACTGCACACTTAGGCTGCAGTATAGTATAAACATAACTTTTACATGCTCTGGAAACAAAAAAATCATGCGACTTGCTTTATTGTGATATTTGCTTTATTGCGGTGGCCTGGAACTGAACATGCACTATCTTCAAGCTATGCCTGCAGACATCTAAGGCTCTGTGCTAAAACTGAACTCCTGACATTTCCTCCAACTTAGTTGATGGTAACTTCATCCTTCCAGTTGTATCAATCAAAAATGGACATCTACCTTGACTCTTTTATCTCTCTCATTCTCTTTATCTCCCCACATTCAATCTATTAGGAAATTCTTTGGCTTTACTTTCTAAATTTATACAGAATTTGAAAAATTATCATCATCTCCCTGTTACAATTCTGATGCAAGTCACCATGCAAGTCTCCCACTGAATTCATAACTTTCTAATTGGTGTACATACTTCCGTTCTTGCTAGTCCACATTCAATATAGCAACCAGAGCTATTCTTTGAAGGTATAAGTGAGGAGCATGTTAAGGAAGACGGTTAGAGTAAGAAGCAACAGGAATCTATCTCTGCAGTTAGACAATAATTATACTGGCAGAAACAGTCTAAAGTGACTATGGTATTTTGTAATGCTGAAGTTTATTTGAAACATTTGTAGCTCCCAGGAAACAGCTTCGACAGGGTAAGTAGATAAGTAGATATGAGCCAGAGGGAAAAGGATAATAAATGATGAACAAGGCCTAGAGACCAGCTCAGCAAAAGAAAATATACAACCAGGGGTCTGGCAGGCTTGTGGAGCCTCCCTCAGTCCCCAGGGTCAGAAGCCAAGGCAGGCAAGCAAGAGGCCTCGCAGTGCCAGGTGCCTTCCTCACTCCCCTTTCCCACATACCCACTTCTCTTCCCTGGTCCCCGTTAGTTTAACTGCAAATGTCCATTATATGACTGTCTCTGGGGGCACTCAACTAGTATGGGGAAAATTAGTTAACTGGAATATGCCTACCCTCAAAATTCCCTCTCACAGGTGTTATGACTTCCTACCTGCATGTCCTTGCTCAGAGTAGGAGGGTCTGAAGGAGGAGCAAGGAATTCACCACTATTTGAGATGAAAGGGACAGAAGGGAACAACAAAACACCCTATGGCCCTTATAAACCCTGACCTTTGACTTCTTGGGGCCCTCAATCCTCTACTGAGGTTTGAAGGTAACTTGTCATGTGGGCCTGTCCTCTACTGAGATCCTGACTTCCACAACACAGACACTTCATTGCCTGTAACAGCTTGGCTGATAAATTACAGTTAATGTCTAACAATTACAACCATCAGCTTAGTGGCAGCTCCATCCTCTACCTGTCATCAGCCCCATAGCAGGCATTTGTGGGACAGCAAACCACACATTTCTAGGCATGACTTTCTAGAGCCAGAGTGGGTAATACGGACATTGTCCTCTAAATGTTAGGGTTCTGTGTTTGACTATGGATTTCTGCTTCATATTACTGAGGGAAAGTCAGGAAGGCTGTGTGTCATTGTTTCAACCTAACCAGAAAAATTAGTTACAAGAGATTTACAAGAGATTTTGGACATTCAAAAACAACCTGATCTATGGTGGCATTTAGAAAAGAATATGCCCAGGGAGAGGGGAAAAAATGGCATAAATGATAGAGGCTCTGTTCACCCCTCTGGTGACCAAATCATGATGGAACAAGTCAGGAAGACAAGGAGCAGCAAGGAAAAAATCACCTGGGATCTAGATGAACAAGCCACAAAACTAGGAAGAAATCTAAGAAATCACCCTGCAATGGCAGAAGGTAGGACAGGGTGAGGATGCGGGGCTGCCTGGTCCCAAGCAGCTGAGTGGGACGGAGGCTGCGGCAGTGGCAGAGGCCTCTTAAAGGGGCCACGTCCCCAAGTGGATTTTTGAGATGGTGGACCTACTTGCTCTGAGCACAGTGCAGATTCAGCTGCACGCAGGGGACACCAGGGACTTTACAGGGAGACATTGTTTGGAATGAGGGCCGAGGCAGACTTACTCTGTACAGAAGTATCCATTGTTACCTGTTTGAGGCCCACTCCTCTCACCAGTGCAGGGACACAGCTCACGCATAACTGTGACTTCTAAACTGGATAACAGAGGTTGCTCCACCAGAGGATTCCCTGAAACCTCGCCTACCTCCAACTCAGGCGCCACCTAAGCCGTATCCAGGTGTATCCTCAGGGAGTCAGGTGCTCCTTTCTAAGCAGCGCCTAGACTCACACTGGAGGCAGCTGGCCTCGGTTTCTGGTGTGGCCTTTTGAGGCAACTAGAAGCACAGCATCTGAGATTGCTGCTGACTCTTAACAGGTGACCCCAGGGGGGCACAGACTGGGCTAAATTTGGCCTGAAGCTGAACCCCTCTCAGGACTGTGCCACTGGACACTACTTCACAAATCCACGCTTAATAAGATGTGGAGACTTAGGAGCTTTGCTTAGTACATGGAAACAGACACAAAAAGTCAGCCAAAATGGGAAGACAAAGAAGCAGAAACCATATGAGAGAACAGAACAGAGATCCAGACATAATAGAGTCAAGTAACCTAACAGATGCAGAATTCAAAACACTGGCTATAAAGATGTTCAATGAGAACCCTCATACACTGCTAGTGGGACTGCAAATTGGTACTATTACACCATGGAAAACTAAAAATTGATCTACCATATGATGCAGCAATCCCTCTACTGCATATTTACCACAAAGATTTAAAAACCCATATCCGAAAAGATAGTTGCACATCGATGTTCATAGCAGCATTATTCACAGTGGCCAGGATATGGAAGCAACCGAAGTGTCCTACGATAGATGACTAGATAAAGAAGCTGTGTTACATATATACAGTGGCATATTAGCCATAAGAAGAGATGAAAGAAATACTGCCATTTGTGACAACATGGACAGACTTGAGATAATCATGCTAAGTGAAATGAGCCAGACAGAAAAAGTTGAAAATCACATGATATCACTTATATGTGGTATATAAACCTAAAAGCAGCAAATGAGCAGCACAAACAAACAGAGACTCATGGACATGGACTATAGACTAGTAGTTACCAGAGGGTAGGAGATGCAGGAGGAGCGGGGAGATAGATGGAATAAAAGGGGTCAAATATAGGGAGATAGAGGGGGTGAAGTGGGTAAAGGGGATCAAATACATGGTAGCTGAAGGAAACTGGACTTTGGGTGGTAAACACACAATAGAATATACAGGTAAACACACAATTATAATGTACACCTGAAAATTATATAATTATATTAACCAATGTTACCCCAGTAAACTTAATAAAAAAAATAATAAAGATGCTCAATGAACTTTTGGGAAGTGTAGATAAATTCAGTGAGAATTTCTTTAAAAAAAAATAAGAATGTAAATTATAAAAGGGAACCAGTCTGAAATGAAGAACACATTATCTGAGATGAGAGGTATATTAAATGGAATAAACAAAGGAATAAATAAAGTGAATAAAGAAAAGGATCGAATGCCGTATCTAGAGGATAGGAAAGCCAAGGACACACAATCGGAATGGCAAGAGATGAGATACCAACACTATAAAAGTAATTTAAGGAGCACATGGGACATTATTAAGGGTTCAAATATCCATCTGATCAGTGTAACTGAAGAAAATCAAGATGTTGAACAGCTGTTTGAAGAAATAATGATGGAAAACTTCTCTAAGCTGGTGAAGGAAATGGACATAAAACCCCAGGAAGCTTAAAGAATTCCAAAAATCATGGATCCAAAGAGGCCCACAGCAAGACACATTATAATTAAAATGCTGAAGGTTAAATACAAATAAAGAATATTAAAAGCAGCAAGAGAAAAACAGATAGTATTTATAAGGAACATCCATAAGACTGGCAGCTGATTTCTCAAAAGAAACTCTGCAGCACAGAAGAGCTTGGCAAAAAATATTTGACAGGATGAAGACCCAGGGATACTTTATCTACAACCAGGGATACTTTATCCAGCAAAGCTATCGTTTAGAGTTGAAGGACAGATAAAGAGTTTCTCAGACAAAAATAAGCTAAAGGAATTTATCACCACCAAATGGAGGGGCTTCTTTAAGAAGAAAAAACATGTATCAAAAACAAGAATGGTAACAACTACATTCCTATCAACAAGTACCTTAAATGGAAAAGAATTAAGTGTTCCAACCAAAAGATAGAGTGGCTGAAAGGATAAGAAAACAAGACTCCTACATATGAAAAGGAAAGGAATGGAAAATATATTGCTTTGATGGACCTAGAAGGTATTTAAGTCAGACAAAGATAAACACTATATGATTTCACTTATATGTGGGATCTAAGGAATAAAAAGAACAAACTAATCAAAAACAGACTCACAAATATAGTGGACAATTTGGTGATGGACAGAAGGGAGAGGAGTTTGGGGGACTGGGAGAACGGGGTGAAGGGTTAAAGAAGTACAAATTAGTAGCTGATGGATGGTCACGGGGAAGGGGAGCATGGCACAGGGAATGCAGTTAGCATCAATACATTGGCTGGATGGAGGGTCAGGGGAGGGAGGGGCAATTGGGGGGATTGTTTTACAAACTATATAAATGCCTAACCAATGTACTGTATACTTGAAACTAATTAAAATAAATAAATTAAAAAATAATAATATTTAAGTTTATTAAAATATTAACTTTGTTTGTATAGAAACAAGGAAGTCTATGCTAGTGTTTATTCAAGGGCAGAAAAAAAAAAACAAAACTCAGTCTACTAGAAATAAGCCAGCCCACATGTATACCAACTTTTCTGAGCTGATGGAAACATCTGAAGAACCCAGCTCTGTCTGGCTGCCCAGGAGGTGGGGGCTTCCCTTTGCTATTGGGCATTGGAGCAGTAGTGGTATGTTAGCGCTGAGTTAAAGCAGCAGCTGGAACCAGCGTAGGTGGAGGCCCATGGCTCCTGTCTTGCATGATAAGATATTAAGTGGAGTGGAAAGAGAATGGGCAGGCCAGGTTAGAATCTGGGTGTTGTCACTTGTGGCTCTGTGATTCTATGCCAGTTACGTTATCTCTCTGAGCTTTACTTTCTCCACCTACTCAGCGTTTTTGGCTGAGGATTGCTACCGGGATTGAAAGAGCATAAAGGGTAGAGAAAGCGATAGTTTTACAACTCCCATTTAGTAAATGAGGAAATGGAGGCACAGAAAGATTAAATAACTTACCAGGGTTTGAACCTCTGTCATCTAGCCCCAGAGCCCACATAGTAACCCTTATACTTGGCTGTCTGTCTAAATTTTAAAAGTTCTCATTCATAGCTACACCATTTCATGGACGTGTCATCTCCTGGTAATGCTGTCTGTGTCTCGAGGTTTTTCACAGAATATTTTTCATTGCTTTGGTAAAGTTGTCTGAGTTCAAGATCTGGCTTTCAGCCTTGTAAGCCCAGAAAACAGCTCCTATCAGGACAAGAACACAGACCCATCCCAGTTGGTAACTTGCAATGAGGAATAACCACCAGAGGATCCAGAACACTTAGCCAATGACCAACAATGCTCATGGTACTGGGAAGCCAAGTTTGAATCAGAAGTTCATCTGAAAAATGTGATAACCAAGATGTGGAAGCAACCTAAGTGTCCATCAATAGATGAATGCATAAAGAAGATGTGGGGCATATATACAATGGAATGTTACTCAGACATAAAAAAGAATAAAATTATGCCATTTGTGACAACATGGATGGACCCAGAAGGCGTTATGCTAAGTGAAATAAGTCAAACAGAGCAAGATAAATATAATTTCATTTATGTGGGGAATCTAAAAAACAAAATAAATGAACAAAATCGTAGATACAGAGAAAAAAATTGATGTTCATGGGATGGGAGGGGAGTTGGAGGGCTGGGTCAAAAATGGGAAGTGTTTAAGAAGTACAAAAAGTCATGGGGATGCAAAGTACAGCATAGGGAAGGTAGTCAATAATATTATAATATGGTGATCACTTCACAAGTTTATATAAGATGGGTGATCACTTCACAAGTTATATAAATGTCTAATCACTATATTGTACACCTGAAATTAATATAATATTGCATGTTAACTGTAATTGAAAATTGTTTTTAAAGAGTGAAGGGAGTTACAGAAAAGAAAGAAAGAAAGCATGCCCAGGAATAAAAAAGAAAAACTCGAATTTTCCACCTCCTGAGTAGGAAATACCTCATTTTTCTCTGCTATGTCTCTCTTTTTTGTGAATCTCCTTTACTACTCACACAAAACACTTCACTTCTGAAACTTCTGGTCACCAAATGTGTGAAGGTTTTCCCCCTACACTAATTACTGGGACACAGCCAGGTATCCTGCAATTTAAATTCTGATACTACCTAGAGGTAGTGTCAGATCCCACAAGTTAATAGCTTAGTCCCACAAGACGCCCCCCTTCCCCGCTCTTGGCACCACACACACTTCAGATGCCAGTCACAAGCCCAGGTTATCAGCTGTGCTTCTGACCAACTGGCTATATTAGAGGTTCCCAAGACCTCCTCCTTGGGTTTTATCAATTTGCTAGAGTGCCTCACGGAACTAATGGAAAAACTTACTTATGTTCACCAGTTTATTAAAAGATATGATAAAGGGTGCAGATGAATGGCCAGAAGAAGAGATGCATAGAGTGAGGTCTGGGAGGGTCCTGAGTGCAGGAACTTCTGCCCACCTGAAATGTGTCACCTCCCTGTATGTGTTCACCAACCTGGAAGCTCTCTGAATGCTATACTATTTGGATTTCACAAAGGCTTCCTCATGTAGGCGTGATCAATTATTAACTTCACTTCTAACCCTTCTCCTTCATCTGGAGGATGAGGGGTAGAGCTGAAAATTGCAAGCTTCTAATTATGGCTTGGTCTTTTTGGTGACTAGCTTCCATCCAGGAGTCATCTAGGAGCCTACTCAGAATCACCTCAGTAGAACAAAATATGTTTCTAGTGTACTTACCATTTAGGGATTTACAAAGTTTTTAGGAGTCCTGTGTCAGGGATAAGGTCAAAGACAAATATTAGAAGAGTAGATACTCCTAGTGTTCTTATAACTTAGGAAATTACAAGGATTTTAGGAGCTCTATGCCAAGAACCCAGGGCAGAGACCAATATGTATATAGATATGTATATATTTTTTCTGTTATCTCACACCAGAGAAAGAAGCAGGTTTAGAAAAGACCTGAGGAAACCTTAAACTTTCACCTCAGGCTGATCCCCAGGACATAGACACACTACAAAAATAATGAAAAACAAACAAACTAAAAAACCTTAGCAACTTCATGGAAAGGGGAGAATCTGATTCACAGATTTGCCATGAGATTTGTTAAAAAAAAAAAATTCAACCGAGTAAATTTGAACATATAATTGGCTTTATTAAGCAATTCATGAACCGGGCAGCCTTCCATCTTGGCACTAGAAGGACAATCAGAGGGGTTGTATGAAATGGAAAATCTTTGTAGGAAGAAGAGTGGGGCAAGGGAGCTATTAAGAAAAGAAAGGACTATTTTTTAGACAAGGACATCTTTTGGAGGGAAGGGAATAGCAAGGGTTTTTATCATGTAGTGTTGTGGCCGCCAGGCCCCGAAAGACACACTGACCACCAGAACTCAGTGAGTGAGTTATAGGAAACACTCTATTCAGCCAGCTGGGTCTGCCAGGGGTACACAGACCCCAAATTAAACAGCCCGAAATGTAGAGGTACAGGGGTTTTAAGCCCCAAATCCCATTCTTTATTCTGTCTAAACACAAAGGGCTATCTTTCTTCTATTCACTACCTGTCAACTCACAGGTCAGGTGCATAAGTGGGGTTACAGAAACAGAAAGCTTGTTTAGAATGTTACGTCCCTATAATCAAAGGCCTACGTGCCCATAGCAATAGTCAAACAGTAATTTCTAGTAAGAGTCAATTTTTCAGCCACCACAGTAGATTGCCTCTTAATTCATCTGGGGATGGGGGAGAGGAATGTAGAGAGCCCTGGTGACAAGCTACTTCATTGGTGTTGACCAGAAGATTCCAGACTGGTTGATTAAGGTTGTATTTTTGGGGGAGGTTGAAACAGCAATTAGGTCAAGTATTAAAATCTAGGTTTGATATCACTGACTTTAGCTCAAGTGATGACATTTTGGGTCTGTGGTTTTCTCTTTAACAAGTTACATTTTTGATCAAACTCTCCACTTAACTGAGGGATGTGATCCAAAATTAAGGCATTGGCATCACTCTCAGCTACCACTCTTCATGATGAGGCATGATATTTTTGCTTAATCACTGTAATTCACAAGTCACGGTTCCAGGTTCATAATCCTAAATTCAGTCATTCTCTTCATTCCTTCTTTGATGTTTCAGTTTTAGGGAGAGTATTTGCTTGATAGTTAGCAGCTGCAAATAATCATTTAAAGCTTCTGAGAGAACACAGCACCAGAGAGATTTTAATGATAACTATTAGCAGAATAATTCCCAATGTTAGGAGTACACTTCAGAGCCATAGTCCTCAAGACCCAAACCAATCAAAAAAGGTCCAGTTGAAGAAACCATCCTTTTAAATCAAATGGCTTACTCAATAGTCTTATCTGAGTTTTAACTTCCCCAGAAAAGTTGATCCAGGGAATTAATGGAAAAATTGGATTCAAGAAGAACAAGTCTTAATTACACGGGACTGCAGGAACCAAGGAGGATGCCCAAAGCTGTCTGAGTCTATGCATGTCTCTCTCAAACATGACATCCCAAAGCCTTGGTAATATAACCAATATTATAGTAATTTTTTTCCATATTAATTAGAATTTATAACCCTCAGAAACTTTAATTTTTCATTAGAAACTAAAAGTGATTATGAGTTGTCATATCAAGATTCTATAAATTGGCAAAATCATGATTACATTTCATGATCTCCAGAAACACAGGCTCTTTTACTGAAATTATATTTTATAATATTTAGAAACATATGCTTCCTCAATAAAGCACAAAACATTTTATTAACAAATCCAAATTTATCTTTTAGTTTCTATGTAATAAAAAGCTAAAAGTAAATAAACCTATGGTCAGTAATTAATGTTTTTGCATTTTATCTTATTTGAAAATGATTTAGATATTCAATGACTATCCATCATTTAATTTAGCTAGCAAAACTTTTAAGTTTCAAGTTTCAGAAATTGAGGAAACCACTTTTAAGTACACATAAAATTAAATTATTGCTAAAGAGTTTACCTAAAAAACTTTTTATTTTATTTACATCTACTTAATCAGTTCTCAACAATTATGTTTAGATTACCCATGAAAACTTCATGAGATATCGGACAAAATCAATTATTTGCCAAGCTATTTTTCCTACTGACAAATTTTGTAACAGAAAAACATGAACTTATTTTAGTAAACCCAGGTAAAATAAAAGTATCAGATAAAGTATTCCAACTCTAAGAACAAGTCTTTTTAAATTAATTAAACCAATAATTTAAATTAGCTTTAATGCCAAGTATTTTTCCAGAAACTGAAAAACACTTGAATTAATCTTTATTATTTTTCTTAATTTATATAAGTGCTTAATGTATTTAAGCCAATTAAAAAGAGGTCTTCACAAACCAATTTTAGTGAGACAGACCTACATACACATATATAAACAGATGCAACTGTTGCCAGAGGGTGGGGATCCTCTCCTGGCACGTTGTCCAGGTTCTTGATGCCTCGAACAAAAAAATAAGCAAGACACAGAAATACAGTAGAAAAGAAAAGTTGTATTAGAAGTGAAAGTACACTTCCAGATGTGGAAGTGGGCTTGAGCAAGAGAAGATTGACTCAAAAGGCCTGGTAACAAAGACTTTGGGGTTTTTATCCCTATTTGTTGGGGGTGGTTACTTTGAGTGAGCTTCCTTGATTGACAACTAATATTGACAAGACTCAGTGATTCATCATTTTGCATTCTGTGCATGTTTGTTCCCAGAATTCAGTATGTTATAATGATATTAATGAACTTCCGGGCATATGCATCATATTATAATGATGGTATGAGGCACAGGTGAGTTGAAGGTAGTTGGGGTCTTCATAGCGCAGGTGTGAGTAATTGGCTTAAACTAGTACCTAAATCTCTGCCTACTGGTTTCCTTGTGTGAATTAAAACAAAACAAAACAAAACAAAAAAACACCTTCTGGCTTGCTTAATTGCGGGTGGATCCCTTCTAGGATAGGATGACTTAAGTGTTTTTGCATGCAGACCCAGAAACCCCTAACTAATTTTCCTGCCTAACTCTTTTCTAAGAGCCATGAACCCACTTATTAGTATGGATGTTGAGGGACGGGAGGTCTCTTCTTCCATATCTGCTTCCTGCTGAGATTGGCCGTAGTCCCTGCCTACAAGGGTTTCATGGAGCTCTTTCCTTTTCTGCCTCATTCAGGGTGGGATCTTGAGTTTCCTGCTGAAGTGCCACCTCAGTCCCTAGACAAGGAAAAGAAGATACAAACTCGTTATTTAAATCATGTAACTATTAATTTCTATTATTGATTTACCTATTAAGTGAGTAAAGGGAAACAGTCTTGGTTAATATGTTTCTTAAAGAGTAAAGAAAAACCTCTGGCCTAAAGTCCCCTCCCCCTCAGACTGTAAGGGCCCTGTCTGACTTAACACCATTTCTGCTTAACCCTTATGATGACCCTTATCAATAGCCAGAAGATCTGAGTCACCAGGGCAATTATCAGGATTTGGGGAGAGGGCTTTTTTCCAAAGAAAGGAGGGATGAAAACTTAACTAGGTTTACTAAAAGGATTAACTCTGCAAGAGATGCACCATCTTATATCCTGCTAAAAGGTTAAGAATTTTATAAGTAATGTCCTCTCTCACGACCAAGACCAGATAGTTTTGTTTTAAAATTTTAGCCATTAGATAGGTAGAACAATGCAAAACTCACTACTTATACTTAAAACAGTTGGAGTAAGTTATGTTTATTTGTTCAGATGGCTAAGGCTTTTATTACTTGTGAAAATGACTTTTAAGATTTGTATTTGTCCTTGGGGAATTTTAAAGGAGGCTTGGAGGGGGATGATAACATTTAGACAAGGGAGCCTGTTGCGGATTTTGGCCCATGTACCTGGAAGAACCAAGTGGCACTCAGCGGACTAAGAATCAAAGGAAGTTTATTTATGCTGGCAGACTCCAAGGAATCACTCTCCAGAGTCTGAGACCCGAACAAAGGCAGGTAGCTGGATTTATATATTGATTACTTCTGCATACTTTGGTGCGCGGGAAAGGTAGGGTTCCAGGGAGAGGAGGTTGGAAAAATTCTTCCCAGACAGTAGCCATCTTAGATTTCTTTACATTTCCCATACCAGGGAGAGGGGCTCTTAAGGTGGGTTTAACTAAAACAAGGTTCTCTAGAACAACCACTAGAATTTTAAATTGTTTTAGCTAAGTTAGTCTATTTTATTAAAAAGGCAAAGGAGAGGAACCAAAATGTTTATACACGTAACCAGCTGGAGTTCCCAAGGAAGGGACTTCAGATGAAGGTCCCATGTTGAATAAAAATTGCCCTGAGAGATGGCACAGTAGAGATATCAATTGTAAGCCCCACGTAATTTTCTGTGCTTCTGATCCACTGACTACAGCTGACTCAGTTGCAAGCCCCAGGTAAATTTCTGTGCTTCTAACCTAGTAAATACAGCTCTCTGGAATCCCCAGTCTATTAGACTGGTGCCAAATTCATGTTGATATGGGCATCTTCTAGGTAGCAGAGACCAAAGAGAATATTCTCCTAGGTCAAAAAGCCACACTCTTGACTAAACTTTATTTGATTTAACCCACAGTAAATTTCCTTCTTATGACAAATGACACAGAAGACAAGACAAAGAAAAGAAATAACAGAATATAACAAAAATGAATAAAAATTGCCCTGAGAGATGGCACAGTAGAACAGAAAGACAAAGAGATATCAATTGTAAGCCCCACGTAATTTTCTGTGCTTCTGATCCACTGACTACAGCTGACTCAGTTGCAAGCCCCAGGTAAATTTCTGTGCTGGGTGGAGGTGGGGAATCCTTGCAAGATGCTCACCCCACCTCTTCCCAGAGCATTTCTTACAAGTGTTAGAGCTGTGAAAGAAGCCCCTTCTGAGAAAAAAAAAATTATTCTTCATGTGGTAGCAAGTTCAGTTTTTCACCAGACAGGAAGACCTTCTTGAGAGAAACAAACAAACAAACAAAAACTTTTATGCAGTAGCGAATCTCTGAGGCATTAGCTACACAGGACACTGGGACAGTCATCCTTGAGGGAATATCTCCCTCCTCAAACCCCTTCCAATTTCAAATAAAGGTAGTTGGCCTCAACCAAAAGAAGAGAGGTCCATAGCCTGAAAGGAACTTATAATTGAGGAGGCAGCAGTCTTTGGAAGCAGTAAGAGCAAAAGAGGTTTTGTAGGTAACATACCTGGTTCCAGGGGATGTTGGTCCACAAAAATGAGATTGCTTCAGGTCCCACTTCTAACACTAGATATCCTAACCTAAAATAAAAGACCAAAGTTAGAGGTAACAAACATTTATTTATTTATTTAAAAAATATTTTGAGTGACATTGGTTAATAAAATCAAATATACAATTCGATAATACATCGTATATGTATTACTGTGTGTTCACCACATTTGACTCCTTTACACCTATTTACCTCCCCCTCTTCCCTTCCCTCTGGTAATCACTAATCCACTGTTAGTGTTAATGAGTCTCTGTTTGTCATATTTGTTTCTTGCTTTCAGTTTTATATCTCACATATAAGTGAAAGTATATGGTTCACAACTTTTCCTGTGACTTATTTCACTTAGCACAATAATATCAAAATCCATCCATGTTGTCATGAACAGCAGTATTTCATCTTTCTTATGTCTGAGTAAAATATTGTATGTATGTATCACATTTTTATCCAACCATCTATCAAAAGACACTTTGTTTCCGTGTCGTGGCTACAGTGAATAACGCTGCTGTGAACATCGGGGTGCATACATCTTTATGGATAAATGTTTTCAAGTTTTTCATCTTAATACACAAAAATGAATTGCTAGGTAATAAGCATTTATTGGAGGTCAAGAAAAATAGCTATTCTGGAAGATTTAGACAAAAACCTAAATAGTGTTCTGATTATATGAGGTGTAGGCAAAGCGTTAATGAGAAAGAAAAAAGAAATAATTACACAAATAGAAGGAAGGGATGTCTATAGATGCAAATAAGCTGTTATTCTTTAGCCATACATGATGGAACTAATTCTAAAGGATGTCTTTAATTTTCAGTCTTGTAGTCAGGATGTCTTCTTTCCTATTGAGTCTACAAACAGTAGTTTAGACTACAATGTTGCTATGGCCCCTTCCAAAGGTTATTTTTCCTGATTCAAACATTCCAAACCTTTGAGTAAGACATGCAAGGCAGTTCCTCTAAAATAGCAGGTCTGACTCCATTTTGAAATGGCTCCCTTTATATCATTTTCCACAATATATTAAAATTTTAACCTTTAAAAACCTTAATTTCCAGTAAGTGAAGTGAAGTGAAAAGTGAAAGTGAAGAAGTAAACAATTATAAACAACAGTCTTTTATATTCATATTCTGTGACTTGGCAAATTTATAAATACTTTTTATAATTTCTAGAAACATACTTTTCATAGAAAATTTCTCAGTGTGGCGTAAAACATGTTTACTAATCAACTCAATTTTAGATTTAGTTTTCTGCAATAGGAAGCGAAGAGCAGATAGACCTATGTTCAATAATTAATGTTTCAGCATTTTTTTTTATTTAGGAATAATCTTGATATTTAATAACATTCCATCATTTAATTTACTTTTAGCAAAACTCTAAAGTTTAAGATTACCTAAAGATTTAGGAAACTATCTTTAATATCATAAAACATAGTTTGCTAAAGAGTCCACCTAAAAACTCTTTTCCCACTTAACATCTATTTAATTTACTTGTTTTCAAGAATTCTGTTCAGATTACTTATGAAAATTTCATCATACCAACTTATTTTTCTTACTGAGAAATTTTATAACAGAAGTAACAGGAATTTGACTAGAAAATCCAGGTAGAATAAAGTTGTTTATCTGCATTATATTTAATGTTAATAACTCTAATGACATGCCTATTTGAAATAAACCAACAAACTTCAATTAGCTTTTATTTATTAAGGGATTAATTCCTAATTGTGTGGACTTGAAAAACATTTAAATTACTCTCTATATTTCTGAGTTTTAGAATACCCAGTTCTTACAGGTGCTTACTTTCAAACCAATTAATTTTAATGATACCATCCAGAGGTAGAAAAATATCTCATAGTTATAACACATATAGATAGATACACAGATACAGAGACGTTTAATTTACTAATAGCTGTGGAGAAGACACCCAAGAATTCTCACATGTTCAATGTTCAGATATTTCCTCCCTTCTCCTTCCCCTTCCCCCTTTCTTTCCCCCTCCCTCTCCCTCTTTTCTAGTGAGAAACATTTACATTTCAAAGATTGGCTCTTGGTTCCTAGAGAAGATGGGGGTAAAAATCTAAATTACAATAGCATCCAGGATATAGACAAGTTTTCTCTAAGATGAAGTTTCAGGGGTATATTTGTAGGACAATTCTGTTTCCAATGTTCCAATATCTACAAGCATTTTGAGATGAATATGAGAGGTTTGGGGGATTGACAAAAAGTAATGACACACTCATCCGTTTATTTTCTGAATGTTTTTTACATTTAGTTTAGGGGAGGAGGCCCCAAAATAATTCCTGTCAGGCTCTGAATATCAGGTTCCAATTTGGCCCAATTTCTGATTATAATGTTATTAAATCTTTTTTCAAATGTCTTGTGAGGTTTAAGCCAGAACAAATAGTAAATATTTTTGGCAGTATTAAATGACCCTGCTAATTTATTTGTTTGGCCTAACTATTTAGAGAAATAATGTATCTACTTACTAAAAAAATCCCTGAGTTTTATAAACTCTGGGAGGGGCCCATATGAGGGAATTTCAGTTAATATTGAAGAATTTGAATGGGGCTTTGGAGGACATTCTTTTTTTCAGTGTCCCAAGTGAGATATTAATTTCTGGGCCAGTGTTTTGATAAAGAGCCCCTAGAAGCATGTAATGGGGAAGTCCTAGGTGTTAGTTTGGGTCGCTGGTCCTGGAGCTGGTGTAGCTGTGAAGTTATTCGCTTAGCAGATTGTGGTTTGTAATCTTGCCCCAGAATCCTTTCAAATTTCTTATCTGTCGTCACAAGTTCAGTCAAGCCTGTGGCCACCCATTCTATAACTTGTAAAAAAATCATTTGCCACTTTATGAGTCCTTTCTGGTTAAGAATCTCAAACATCATCCTCAGGGTTTTGCCACCTTGCTTCCTGCATCCATTTTGGGGCCTCCTCAGTTTCTAACAACATGTGTACATGCTGATAAAGATCTGGCAGGCCAGGGTTATAGGCCCTGATAATCACTCTAAATTCTTCAAGGCATTTTTGGGGTTCCTCCCTAGGTTTAGGAAATTCTTTAACAATAGTTTAGCTTTAGTTTATCTTTGACCAAGGTATAAAGGACTAGGACAAACCCCTGAGAGGGTTTTTCTGCAACTTTAGGTAGTTTTATTTTAAATGTTACTGTCTAATAGTCTTTTCAGGGCAGGAAAGCAGTTCAGACCTAGATTTAGTAAAATGTGAGCACTTGGGTGAAAAAAGAAGTGGAGTGCAATACGGCTCACATTTGTAGTGACGTCCATTCTATCGTCTTTTGATTAGGTGCCTCTTATAAGAGCTTTAAGTTTTCTTTCCCCTTTTTGCAATGAATTTTTGAATGAAGCTATTTTGGAATTTTAAAAACTTTTATAAGGTTCTGCATACCAATTAAAATAGGTATCTCCTTGTGTTTATTCAATTAAGAACTTTTACTTTCAAGTGCATTTTTTAATGATTTTGTCTAACTGGAACATTCTTCACAATGACCACTGCAACTCCAGGCTGTATCTAGCAAGATTTGCTGCCTTTGCAAACATATGCAGCCTTCAGAGACACAGCTTTTAGACAAAATAAACAGTTGTGCAGAAAGGTGACACACTCAACTCTGCATTTTAAGGATCCTATTTCTGTTATCTAGGCCTTTGATTCTCTCAGAGACAGACTAACATCCAAGCTCTTTGTCTTTCAAGGTTTTCTTTTATCTATAGCCTTTACCTTGTGTTCTCATTAACAGATACCAACAGTAACTGAAGGAAGAGAACTATGAATACCAGCACTAACCAACAAACTAGGGACTGGGGACAGGGTTGAACCAGCAGACCTCAAAGAATGGGGCCTACAGACTGATTCCAAACAAATGAAGAACTATAGCTGCCACTAGTAGTTCCCAATATGGAATCTGGAATATGGAAACGGAGAATTGCAGACTAAACCATCAGCCATTCTAAACATGGAATCCAGGACAGAGCTAAAGGCTGGTATTTAGATGTTACTGCAGACCAGACGATAGAAGACCCTGTGCACACCACCAGCAATTCCCAACATGGACTAAATCAGCAGACCTCAGTTAATGGAGACCGTGGACCTAGTCTTGAGAGAAGTAAATGAGAGCTGCAGACTGGAACTGAAGAAAGGATTCCTACATGGAGCTGCAGACTGAATGAAGGGCTAGGGACTTTGGGTTCCAGAGGGAACCATCTGCCTGCTCCAAACTGACCCACTATGTCCTAGAATGGAAAGCCAATTTGACTAGGAGTGTGAACTCAAAGAGAGCAGAGCTCAAATAGAGAAGAACTTACCAATGGCCCTCAGAAATGGTGAGAAAGACAGCAAACTCAAAATAAGGTTCACAGACACCAAGCCTTTGATTCTTGTTGTCCCCAAATACCATCGGAAGTTTTATTCCCACTGCAGATCCCAATATGTTAAAACACAAAATTCAACTGAGTAAATTTAAAAATCTAATTGGCTTTATTAAGTGATTTAGTAATAAGACAGCATCTCATGTGGCAATTAGAAGGGCACTCCAAGGGTTTACACAAAATGGATGGTTTGTATAGGGAAAAGGGTGAGGCAAGGTAGCTATTAACAAAAGAAAAAAAGGATTATTTTTAGGCCAGGACATATTTTGGGGGAAAGGGAATGGCAAGGGTTTTTAATCATGCAGATTGCCTTTTCTATGAGGGATAGAGAAGGCCCACATGACAGATTACCTCATTGGTGTTCAGCAGAAAATTCAAGACTGGTTGATTAAAATTATATTTTTGGAAGAGACTGAAAAAGCAGTTAGGTCAGATATTAAATATAGGTTTGGTATCATGAACTTTAACACAAGTGATGCCATTTGGGACTTATAATTTTCTCTTTAACAGATTCAAATGTCCAGCTTTCAACAACAATAACAATTACAAGATATACAAAGAAATAGAAAAGTATGGTCCATTCAAAGAAACAAAACAATCAGAAGAAAACATCCTTGAGAAAGCCCAGATGTGTGACTTACTAAACAAAGACTTTAAAACAACTGTCTTAAAGATGCTCAAAGGGCTAAAGGAGGACATGGACAAAGACAGTAAAAAAAAAATATGGACAAAATGAAAATCTCAAAAAGAAATAGGAAATGTAAAACAAGCCAAAAATAAATACTGAAGCTAAAGAGTACAATAACTAAAATTTAAAAAAAAGAGAGAAAGATATACTGAAGGTGTTCAAAATTATATTTGAGCTAACTGGAAAAACAATCAACAAATTTGAAGATCCAATCATTGAGATTACTGAGCCTTAACAGAAAGGGGGAGAAAAGAAGAAAGTAAACAGAGTTTTAAAGATAAATGGGGTACTATCAAGTGGGGCAACATTGTGGGAATCCCAGGGGGGAAAAAAAAAAGAGAAAAGTCAGAAAAAATACTTGAAGACATAACAGCTGAAAACTTCCCAAATTTAGTGAAATACATGAGTCTAAAATCTAAGAAGTTCAACAAACAAGTAGATAAATTCAAGCAGAGTCTTAGTGATACACATTGTAATTGAGTTGTCAAAAGGCAAAGGCAAAGATAGAATCTTGAAAGAATCAAGAGAGTAGTGACTTGTCATGTACAAAAGATCCTTAATAAGATTTTACCTTATATCTTATCAGAAAAAACTTGGAGGGCAGGAAAGTTTATGGGTTGATACAGTTAAGGTGCTGAAGGAAAAAAAAGTCAACTAAGAATTCACTATCCTGCAAAACTTTCTTTCAGAAATGAGAGAAATTAAGACATTTCCAGATAAACAAAAGCTGAGGGATTTTATTGCCACTAGACCTGGCCTGAAATAAATGGTAAAGGGATTTCTTCAGGTTGAAATGAAGCAAGATAGTAAGTTTTAACAATATGAAGAAATCAAGATCTTCAGTAAAGGTAAACACATGTGCTATTATAAAAGTTAGTATTGTTATAATTTTGGTTTGTATCTCCATCTTTAATTTTCTATATAATGACAAATGCATTAAAAATCAATGTATATGTTGGGCACAAAATGTATAAAGATGTAATCTGTGATATCATAACGGAAAAGGGGACAGAACACAGTAAGAGCAGAGTTTTTGTTTGCTATTAAATTAAGTTGGTTTAAATTCAAATCAAGTTGTTTTAACTTTAGGATATTAAATAGAATCCCCATGGTAACTACAAAAAAAATGTCTATAGAATTTATACATAAGGAAATGACAAGAGAATCAAAATATTTTACTACAAACGAATGAACTAAACACAAAGAAGGCAGTAATGGAAAAAAATGAGGGATAAAAAATCTGTAACACATGTAGAAAACAAAGAGAAAATGGATAGAAATAAGTTCCTCCTTATCAGTAATTACTTTAAATGTAAACAGATTAAACTCTCCAATCAAAAGACAGAGTTGGGCAGAATGAACTAAAAAAAAATGATTCAACTCTATGCTGTCTACTAAAGACTCATTTTAGATCCAAAGACACAAATAGATTAAAAATGAAAGGATGGGGAAAAATATTCCTTGTAAATACAGTCATGGACCACTTAATGACAGAAATATGTTCTCAGAAATGCCTCATTAGGTGATTTGGTCACCTACTAAAATGTGACACAAACCTTGATGGTATAACCTATTTCACACCTACGCTGTATGATATAGCCTACTGTCTCGGATACAGCCTGTACAACACATTACTGTACAAAACAACATGAGATTAAATCAAACACAAGAGAAAATGATGCAATAAGTGATGTGGTAAACACAAGATGTATGAGGCTGCTGCTGGCATAACATGGCAAATTACTTGACAGGAAATTTTTTCTCTAATAAGTAGAAAGAGTACACTCTAAAATAACATTAAAAAGTATAGCAAATACTAAAGAGAGGCAAGATGGCATAAAAGATAGCGGCTGTGCATGCCTCCTCTCGCAACCCCACCAAAATTATAACAGAACTACAGAGCAACCAGGACACAGTCATCTGAGGTCTGGCTGAACAGAAGCCCTACAAGTAAGGACAAAAAAATAACAGGTCACCCTCAAAATGGTAGGAGGGGTAGAGACACAAAGCAGCTCAGTCCCACAATCACATATGGCAATTGAGGATAAGGAGGGCTATCTTGGATGCAGAGCCCCTTCCCTGCTTGAGGAGTGAGGGGTACCAGGCTCACGCTGGGCTCCCCAGCCCAGAGTTCTAGTGCCAGGAGGTAAAGTTCCCACTACCTCTGGCTGTGAAAACCAGTGGAGGTTGCAGCTGAGTGAGACAGAAGGGTGCGGAAGTTAGAGACCTCTCCTCTTAAAGGGCCCACGTCAGGCCTTACTCACGGATGCACTCACTTGCTCTGAGCTCCAATGCTGGGGTAGCTGCTCAAGGGGCTCTAGGGATGTCCATGGTGGGGCATTTAGTTGTTGGGCTTCAGGGTGAAGAATGGAGAAATAGCTTTCTCCAGACAGAGGTACAGACAGAGCCATTTCCTTTGTTGAGTCTTCTCTCTCCCAGCCTATAGATGCATGTGCTGCCATAAAGATTACTTTATCCAGGTGCCATCAACCTGGATTACACAGGTTGCTCTGCCCAGGGAATTCCCTGAGACTCTGCCTCTCTCAACTTGTGGGCCCACCCAAGCTTCTTCCAATGATTTATTCCATACAAATGGGCTGTCTTGGCTCCTGCTGCAAATTTTCAAAAAATCTCTAAAAGACTCACAAAACCCAAATAAGCAGCATCTGGCTTCAGCATGCCCTGTACCTCTTGCTGAGCAGCCTCAAGCCCTGCACTATTGGAAGCCAGCCTCAGTTTGGGACTTGACCCCTCGAGGTACCTATAAGTCCAGCACAGGTGGCAGCCATATGTGAATTGCTTGATGTCTTGGTGACTCTTACCAGGTGGCCTCAGATGTGCACAGGCTGTAGCTGAACTTGGTCTACATTTGGACCCCACTCCCTTCCCCAAGACTGTGCCACTGGGCCCCACAGCACACTTACTACATAGAATCACTCTACTAAGACTGGTAGTTTTAGAAACTCTACCTAATACATAGAAATACCAAATACATAGAAACAGAAACAGGGAGGCAGCCAAAATGGAAGACGAAGAAGCATGTCCCAAATGAAAGAACAAAAAAAGCTCCAAGAAAAGAACTAAACAAAATGGAAACAGCAATATACCAGATGCAGAGTTCAAAACAGTAGTTAAAAGGATGTTCAAGAAACTTAGGGAAAGAGTAGATGAATTCAGTAAGAACTTTAACAAAAAGATAGAAAATGCAAAAATGGAGATAAAAACATAATAGGGAGCCAGTCATAAATGAAGACTACAATATCTGAGACGAAAGTGTATCAGAGAGAATCAACATAGTGGATGGAATGGAGGATTCAATATGTGATTTAGAGGATAGAGTAGTGGAGGACACCCCATCAGAACAACAACAAGAAAAAAGAATCCAAAAATATGAAGATAGTTTAAGAAGCCTCTGGGACAACATTAAGTGTAACAATATTCACATTGTGGGTACTAGAAGGAGAAGAGAGAGAGCAAGAAATTGAAAACCTATTTGAAGAAATAATGATGATGGAAAACTGTCCTAACCTGTTGAGGAAAAAAGACATGTAACTCTAGGAAATTCAGAGATTCCCAAACAAGGTGAACACAAAGAGGCCTACACCAAGACACATCATAATTAAAATGCCGAGGATCAAAAACAAAGACAGAATCTTAAGAACAGCAAGAGAAAAGCAGTTAGTTACCTACAAAGGAGTTCCCATAAGACTGTCAGTTGATTTCTCAATGGAAACTTTGCAGGCCAGAAGGGCTGGGCACAGAATATTCAAAGTGATGAAAACCCAAGACCTACAACCAAGATTACTTTACCCAGCAAAGTTATCATTTAGAATTGAAGGGCAGTCTATGGCCATGCTACACTGAACAAGCCCAATCCTGTCTGATCTTGAGAGCTAAGCAGGGTCGGGCCTGGTCAGTATTTGATGGGAGACCAGCTAGAAAAAAACCAAGCGCTGTAGGCATAAAAAAAAAAAATAATAAGGGATTGTGATCTGGCATGGTCCTTGAAATCTGTGAGGTCAACCAAGGTTTGCCTTGCTTATAAATAAATAAATAAAAATAAAAATAGAATTATAGGAAACATTGGAGGGACTTCTTTAAGAAAAAGAAACATAAAATGTCTCAAAAATCTAAAGAACGAATAGCAATAACCACATATCTATCGACAAGTACTTCAAATGAAAAAGAATTAAATGCTCCAATCAAAAGATGGTGGGGGTGCAACTGAATGGATAAGAAAACAAGATCCTTACATATGCTGCCCACAAGAGACACTTCAGATGAAAAGGCACACACAGACTAAAAGTAATGGGATAAAACCAAAATAGACAGAATTGAAGGGAGAAACAGACAATTTTACATTAATAATTAGAGGCTATAATATGCCATCTTCAACAATGACTAGAATAACTATACAGAAGGAAGATGAGTAAGGAAATACAGGATTTGGACAATCCAGTAAGACAATTAGACCTGACAGACACATGTAGAAACTCTAGTCAACAGCAACAGAATGCATATCCCCAGGATGCACCATATGTTAGGCCACAAGACAAGTCTCAATAGATTTTAAAAAATAGCTATCATACAAAATATCTTCTCCAACCATAATGAGATAAAGTTAGAAATCAGTAAGAGAAGGACTACTAGAAAATTCATGAATATGTGAAAATTAAACAACATACTCTTAAGTAAGAAATGAATCAAAGAAAAAAATCACAAAGAAACTTAGAAAATACTTAGAAGTGAATGAAAACAAAAGCACAATGTATGAAAACTCTGTACACTTACAAATGGTTAAAATAACATTGTGTTACGTATATTAAATGTAAGTTGTACAAACAATATATTTGGAGGATGGGCATCTGTCTTCCTCTTTGCTCCACCCTTGGGCCTTTCTCTGCCCATTATTGTTCCCAAGAAGTCTGGGTTCAGAGGGTCATTGCCTTTCAGAAGAGGGTTCAATCACTAGCTATTTCGTGTCATATGACTGTGAAGACCCAAAGAATGAAAGGAGTGATTAGAACCTAAAAAACAGAAGTGGGTGCTTGTGAAAGAAGACCAGGGGCTGGAACGATAGCTTAGGTTTCTCTTCTTCTGACTTTCATTTCTAGACAGTGCTAACAGTGAGCCTCTGGCACTGAGAGGGCTGAATGATCATGTGGACTGGAAACACAGGGTGAGAAAGGGTTCTCTCATGGAGTTACAGAAAACACCTAGAGAACTTTGGGAAGGAAGGGACTAGAGAGTTGCAGTTTGGAGCAACTGGCATAAGTAGGAAGATGGTAACACGACACCTGCATCATAGGGACAGCTGGCTGCACAGATCCAAAAAGAATTGTGTGTCACATTGTCTCCATGTTGGCTAAAGCAGGGGTGCCATGTGCTCCCCAGGGCAGAGAGTGATGTAGTCAGGCTGATGTCAGAAGGGATGAAATCAGTGCTAACTTGATTTCCACCTGAGCTAAGTTCAGATGCAAGTGAAGAGGAGGGGTCTTCTCAGGTCACTCCAGACATTTAGGACTGTTGAAGCTGTGCCACATACTTGCTCAGGATTGCTAGAGTGAACGTTTCCAGACTTTGGCTGCCCAGTATCCATTTTCTCTTCCTAGAGCACCCTAACTTCCTTTATCAATATCATCCCTTCCTTATTTTCATTCAGTCCCCCACAGTTATAATCAGGAAGTCTGCAGTAACCCAGCCAAAGGATGGGCATGCAAATAAATCTAAAGCCAATGACATGATCCTTTTCTGGTAAGTAAGTCATAGGCAGAGAGAAACGATAGCCTAAAAACAGTTGAGTTTTCCCTAGCAGGGCTGTCCTGAGCTGGCCGTTATTGCTACTTGACCTTATCCCTGACCTGTTTCCTACTCTCTAAAACTGCCTCCATTTCTCAATCCTGTCTGTTTCTTTTTGTCAAATCTGGAATTCCCCTACATTCTTCTAATAAATTTACTTTTGCTAAGTCTGCTAGATTTGGTTTCTACTGCATATAGCTAAAGAACCCAGACTCTCCTGGCTCTGTACAAAAGGCTTCCAGGGCCTTCTGCTGGCCCTCTTTCTGCTCACCTCTCAGGTCTGGGTGCCTTGTGATTCTGAATTCCCTGTGATTGGGTAATGTACCTAAGGTACCCCCTTTGTCAGCCTTAGCCTCCTGGGGTGCAACCAAATGAGGGGAGACTCACAGTTTTTAGAACTGATATGGATGATTCACTTCCCAATAATCTAATTCACCCTCCAATTTAAATCCAATAATTATTGACCCTTTTGTGGCAGTTGTCAGTTTTACCTATTTCTGAAAGAAACAATTTTTTCAATAGTAAAAAAGCAACAAGCAAACTTTTTGAACAGCAGCCCAGAGCAATCATCAGCTGGCAGTGAGTAGTGTCCCTCACAAAGTCCCTAAGAAAGGTCTCAGAGGTAGCCTCCTTCTGTCTTGCAGCTTATGACTTGATATCAAGTTGAGAATGCACAAAGGCCCCAGATAAGACATACTGTGTTTGCTTAGTTATGACTGACCTGAATTTGAGTCCCCTTTTAAAGTATGAGATCTTTCCCACCTTTAGAGATATAATGGGATGCAGAAACCATGTTTTACTCAAGAGGCTAAAGACTAGTTGCTTGAGTTTCCAGCCTCACTTGTCCCCAGGCATGAGGATGTGGCCAGCCTGACACACCAAGGAAGGCGCGGCAGCTGTGGCAATGCCAAGGGTCCCACGTCAGCCCTTCTGGGAAGCGGCAGCTAGTCTTCTCTGGATGGGTTCTGTGCCATGATTTTAGCCGTGGCCTGCTATTCCTGTCCCTGACCTTTTCCCTGTCCTGGTTCAACAGTCTTATCAACAATTCTGTGAGCTTCTGATAGTCTTCCAGTAATTTCTTTCTCAGCTTAAATCAGACAGATTTCCATTTCTGTTACTTGCAATGAATATTGCAGACAGGTATAGAGAGCGAGAGATGCAACCAGCAATCCAGATGCTCAGGAGGCGCAGGTGTTTCGATTTTTGGAGAATGATAGTCCAAGTGCCTTATTTGCTAGCAAATAAGGTTCTCTGTGATTGTGCCAGAGCCTCCTTTCTAGGTTCTTACTGCTTTCTCCTCCCCCCACTCATATTTCTCTGGTTATCCTGAATAACTGCAGTTTACTAGGGCTGTTCTTCAATTTAAAGAGACTTTTCCACTCCTAAATCCCATCTGGTGAATGACCATCACTCAAACTAAGGGCACCTTCTCTGTGAAGCCTACTTACTGCAAGTAGAAGTGACCCTTCAATACTTCTTACTACCTTTTCAATGCATGTTCTGCAGAGATGCATTGATAATGGAAATAACTCCACAACAGTTTGATCTCTGCCCTAAACTGTGAGCTCCCTAAGAGCAGGAACTACACATTATGATGCTTTAACCCCAGTTCAAGGAAGAATGAAGAAACATCCAGACACTGAGGGGCCACTCCCAAGCAGCACACTAGCAGTGCTAGGAACTGCGTGTGTCCCCGGGTGGAAGGAGTCAGGAGGAAAGGGTGGGCCAGAGGCCCTTTTATTCTCTTGGATTGGGTCACAAAGAATGGCAATTCAGAAAGGCTTTGTGGAGACATGTGTTTTGTTTTTATCCAACACAAATGTTTATCTTGTAAAGAGTACACATCAGGGCATTTCTAGCCACCTGAAGTCAACTTCTGCCCCACCCCCTCATTTTGACCACTTTTGAGCAGGAAGATGTCCAATAAGCAAAACAACTTTAACTCCTTCATCATTTGGTCTGACTCTTTGTGCTTTCCTCTAGATGATGCTGAAATCCAGGTACTCATGATTCTAAAAACTGTGCTGAGTTATGTACCTAAAACATAAATGCATAGAATAATACTATTAGTCTATGAAATTCTCGAGCTATTATTATCTCTTGTGTTATTTTTGATCACAGAAAAAGCTAACTAATGGTAATTGTGCAAACTAGATACAACTGAGAAGGGAAGCAAAGTCCTGATGCAGAGTTTTTCAGGGCTGGGTGGAGGGAACTAAAGTAATCACATTTCCGTAGGCTCACTTCCAAAATGATTGATCTTATAGAATTACTTCCCCAGGAAGGGGAAAGGGGCATTTACATTATTAGTATCTACTCTGGGCCTGACATAGTTAGGCATTTACACAGGTTCCTTCTTCACAACAATCCTTTTTAAATCTAAATGTAATTGTTTCACTTTTACAAATGAAGAAACTGAGGCCAGTGACCTTTAAATAAAAAACATATCCTAAAGGTCACACAATCAAGTCCATCTGACTGCAAAGCCCAGAAGTGCCCACTACATGTCCACTGAATGATGGAGTCCTTGGGCATTGAAGAAGCCAGAGTTGTTTAAATGGTGCATCATTCACAAGAGGATTTTTGTTTGAAGAGAAAGAGCTGATGCCATCTACTGTAAAGAATAAAGAAGAAGCAGAAGCTGGTGACCCCACAGGAAAATTATGAAATAGGTAACAACTGTCTTGGAAGCCCTTCCCCGACTTGAGGTCCTTGCTCTTCCTTTGAAAGAGTCTGTGCACTCAGCACTTCCACAGCCAGGATTTACCCTCAGGAGATACTCACAGAGTGCACTATGTTCCAAATACAATGCAGCATTGTCATAGTAAAAATCTGGAAGTAGTCTAATAGCCTTCAACAGGGGATAGAATCAATAAATTGTAGAATATTATGTGGCCATTAACAAGAACAAGATAGATATGATCATATTCATTAACAGTTATTATTTAGGAGGAAAAAAAAGAGGTGCAGAACAAATAAATAGTAGAATTCCAGTGATACAAATTAAAAAGTATATGCATAGGCACACAATATGATAGTTTTTTTTTTTTTAATTTTAGTAGAGTAGTACACGAAGACCTTTAAACAGTGGTTGTCTTTGAAATGAGATTAGAGGTGGGAGGGATATAAGTTTTAAAATATTTTAAATAATATTTCATAATAAGAATTGTTAACCTTTATGTCATGTTTATATCATCCTTGTACTCTCCTAAGCTTTTTATATATTTTAATATATATATTAAATTTAATCTTCATGATAATAACACTACGATGTCATTGTTAGCTCTATTTTGCAAAAAAGGAAATTTGGTTCCGAGACATTACATAACTTTCCCAAAGTCTCATAACTATTAATTGATAAAGTAGGGGTTTGAGTTCAGACACGCAGGCTCCAGAATTTAGGGTCACCACCACTGCCCTACACTGCCTTCTAGAACAGTATAATACGAGCATATAAAATAAAAACAAAAAATTGATTAAGGCTTAATGTTTCAACAGGAGCAGTCCATTGACACACACTTCCTCCCTGGAGACAAAACTTTCAAATTCTTCTAGCTATTTCTTCTGATTATTACCTCCACATTTTTTATGTGTTTATGCTGCTATTTTTGATTTACCAATTCTAGAACATAACCTATTGACTTCATGTTACAGAAGGTAAAGATTTGGCTCTCTTTTACTGCCATCCTTACTTCTCCCAATCCTGTTCTCTCAAAATTTAATTGCATCTGTAGTCAATCTTTAAATCTCCATGACCATGTACATATGTTCATGGGTGAGCCGAGTCATCTACTATGGTTGTCTTGCCTTTCTTTCTTTTTTTTTTTTTTTTGGTCTTTCTTGAGTTAATACTTGGCTTATTTCTTTCATTGGCTTAGTTTCCTATAAATCTAGCCATAAGTTTTTCCAAATGTCCCATTATATCTGTTTAAAAACAATATTAGTTTTTAAATGATCGAATATATTAGCTACCCTGTGAATTTTATTTTTCTGAGAGAACTCTTCTCTGAAATTTTTAATCAAATGATTTTTATATACTGTTTAGACTTTTTATTATTTGCTTATATTACATTAAAAGTACTAAATATACATTTAAAATAAATTTATTGAGATATAATTGATATACTATAAATGCACATATTTAAAATGTACAATTTTATACATTTGGCACATTTAAAATAATTTTTAGTTAAAGTTGACATTCATTACTATTTTATATTAGTTTCAGGTGTACATAATAGTGGTTAGACATTTTTATAATTTACAAAGAGGTACCCCCCAATTAATCTAGTACCCGCCTGGCACTACGCACAATTATCACAATATTATTGACTATATTCCTTATGCTATACTTCACATCTCTGTGACTATTTTGTAACTACCAATTTATATATTTGGCATATTTATAAATCTGTGAAGCAATCACCACAATCAGAATGCTCATCACCCCAAAATTTTCCTTGGGCTCCTTTGTAATGCCAAATCCTGCCTCTCTCTACAAAGCACATTCCCAAGAAACCACTGATCTACTTTCTATCACTATAGATTAATTTGTATTTTCTAGAGTTTATATAAATGGACTCATGCAGTATGTAGTCCATTTGTTTGGTTTCTTTCATTTAGCATAATTATTTTGAAACCCATCCATGTTATTGCATACATCAATTATTCATTCTTTTTATTACCTAGTAGTTTTCCATTGTATGAATAGATCACAATTTGTTTATCTATGCACCTGTCGATGGATGTTTAGGTTGTTTTCAGTTTGGAGCTTTTGTAAATAAAGCTTTTATGAACATTTGTGTGTAAGTTTTTATATAGACATATATTTTCTTTCCTCTGTGGTTAAATATCTAGAAGTGGAATGACTAGATCACATGGCAGGTGCATGTGTAACTTTTTTAAAAAACTGCCTAACTGTTTTCCAAAACAGCTGCACCATTTCATATTCCATCAGCAGTATATGAGAGTTTCGTTTCCTTCACATTGTTGCCAATTATGAAGGTTAATTTTGTGTTTACTTGATTGGGTTGAGGGATGTTGGACTAGCTGGTAAACATTATTTCTGGGTGTGTCTGTGAGAGTGTTTCCAAAAGAGATTAGCCTTTGATTCAGTAGACTGCACAAAAAGATTAGCCCTCACCTCTGTGAGTGGGCCTTATCCAATCCACTGAGAACTGGGATAGACAAAAAGGTAGAGGAAGGGAAAATTCCCTCTCTTTCTTCTTGAACCAAAACATCCACATTCTCCTACCCCGAGTCAGTGGAGCTCCTGGTTCTCTGGTTTTTGGACTTGGCCTGAATTACACCATCAGCTTCCCTGGCAGACTGGCAGATTGTGGGACTTCTCAACCTCTATAACCAAATGAGGCAATTCCTAGAATAAATATCTGTATCTGTACCTGTACCTGTATCTATATCTATATCTATCATCTATATCTATCTATATTATAGCTACTGGTCCTGTTTCTTCAGAAAACTTTAATATACCAACATACTTGGTCACTCATTATAGTCATTCATTAATTTTAGCCATCCTAAAGGGTATACAATGATATTTTATTGCGGTTTAAGTTTACATTTCCCTAATGACTAATCGTACTGAGTATCTTTCTATGTTTCTTTGATATCCAGACATCCTTGAAAAGTTTATTCAAAATTTTGAACATTTTTAAATTGAGTGGTTTGTTTTATTGTAGAGTTTTGAGAGTTCTTTAGCAGAGTCATGGTTTGCAAAGATTTTCTCTCAGAATTGGCTTTTTAAAACTCTTTTAAGAGTTAAAAAAGGGGAAAAAACTATGAAAGGAAAACCATATGTCATCTCAGATACAAAAAAAATTAGAAACAATTGAACATCAATTACTGATTTTTAAAAATTCCTCAACAAATTTGGAATATAAGGAAACTTCTTTAACCTGATAGAAAGCATCTACGAAAATCCTAAATTAAATATCACATTTAATAATAAAAAATGGAATGTTTTCCTCAGAACATCAAGAACAAGGCAAGTGTGTTCGTCCTCATCATTTCTATTGAAAACTGGAAGTTCTAGTCACTAAGGCAAGAAAAATAAAAGAAATCTTTGAAAAGAAAATAATAATAATATTTTATTCACAAACAACATGATTATCTATGTAGAAAATACAATGGTATCTACACAAATGGTACCAGAACTAAAAAATAAATTTAGCAAGGGTACAGAATACAAGGTAAATGTGCAATTAAATCTCTATATACTAGTAATAAACAATCACTAATTTAAAAATTTTATTATATAGTGGACAATAACAATAGAAATATGAAATGCTTATAGATTAGTTTGACTGAAGATGTATAAACTATAGTCTAAAATCTATAAAATATTGTTCAGAGAAATTAAATGAAACCTAATAAGTAGAGAGATATATTATAGTCATATATCAGAAAACTCAGAGTTAAGCTATTTTTTCTCCTTAAATTTGATGTGTAGATTCAGTAGTCTCAATCAAAATTGATAATCTTATTCTAAAATTTATATAGAAATGTAAAGGACCTAGAATAGCCAAGAATACTTAGGGAAAAAATGCAGAGTTGGAGGACTTACTTTACCTAACTTTCACTCATTTTAAAGTTAAAGTAATCAAGACATTGCAATATCTGCAGTTTAACATTTTGCCTGTTCAGATCTTTTGTTCATTTTATTATTGAGTTTTGAGAGTTCTTTATGCACTCTGAATACGAGTCTTTTGTCAGACACATAATACTCAAAATATTTTTTCCCAGTCTGCAACTTATTTTTTCATTCTCTTGAGAGTGTCTTTTGATGAGCCAGAGTTCTTAATTTTGACAAAGACCAGTTTATTCATTTTTCTTTTCTTCTTTAATAAGACATTGCTTTTGATATCATATCTAAGAAATATTTGCCAAACCCAAGGTCACAAAGATTGTCTCCTATGTTTCCTTCTAGAGGTTTTATAGCTTTAAGATTTTGCATTAAAGTCCGTGATCCATTTAGAGAAACTAATAAGCCTCAAGCTCTTTCAAGTGATCTTGACCTCACACCCAAGGCAGCCTTTAAAATCAATGAGCTTGAGTGATTGTCAATAGTGGTGCGTAGACTACAATGTGTTCAGTTTTAAGTATCAGAACACTTATCTTAAATTACCTTAAACAATAAGAGGAATTATTGGCTCATCAACTGCAAGTTCAAGGTGAGGGCAGGCTACAAGTTTGGTTTAGTTCAGCAGTACAATGATGCTGCTAAGATTGTTTCTCTGCTGTCAGCTCTCTCTTGAATTGGGTCCTTCTTGGGGTCATGTGAAGGTTGCCTACATCTCCTCATAGCTCAAGAGAGAGCCCTCATCACATCCCTAATTGGACCACAAGTCTCACTCACTCTAAGTGTATAGCTGTAGCCAGTGGTGGGGATGAAATTATTATAATTAGTCTAGGTATGAGTCACATACCTCACACCATTGGTAAGGAACAACAGCTTCCTCAAAAGCACAAGGACTGTGCAGGCAAGGTGGGGATAGTGAAGTATAAGTTGAGATAGCTCCTAGGAGAAGAGAAAATGGATATTGAGAAAGCAGTTTCAATGTCCATTACAGGTGGGGTTGGAGGCGGGGGAGAGGACAGTTTAGTGATGATTTATATCCAAAATCATTAAAAATTTTCATAGAAATTACTATTATTTGCAGATTTGTAATTATATATCTGGAAAACTCAAAAGAATCAAATGAAGTAATAAAATCATTAAGAAAATCCAATAAAGTGGCTGGTAACAAAATTAACATGAAACCATAGCTTTCCTTATATAAACAACAATAGATTAGAAAATATAATAAATATGAGAAAATATCTCATTTATACTGCAAACAGATAAAATACCAAGTAATAAATGTAATGAAAGAATAATAAGGCTATCTATGAAGAACACTGAAATTCTACTGCAGTACATTTTTCAGAGACTTGAATAAATGTCTTGGATAAGAAGATTCATTGTTATAACAATACCAATTGTCCCTAAGTCAATCTATAAATTTAATGCAAGTTCAATAAAAATACTAACAGGATTTTTTTGAGAAGAGGGAATTAGAGAAGTTCTTTCTAAAGTTTATGTGGGTGAATAAGCATGCAAGCATAGCCAGAGAAACAAAAATTAAGAGTTATGTGGAAAGACTAATCTAACCAAGTAGCACAAAGCATTATAAAAGTGTAGTAATTGATTCGTCCTTGTATACCTATTACTAGGCAATAGCAATGGAAAAGTAGAGAATATACATTGAAATTCAGGGTATAAAAAGTATATTTAATATCAGAAAAGATCGACTATTTGAAAAATTATGTTGAGACATCTCGTTAGCAACTCCTCATCAAAAAATTAAATGCTGATGAATCAGAGATATAAGTGTAAAAATTAAAAAAAAAAACTGACAGTACCAGAAGGAAAAGTGATCTGTTTTAGTATGTTTAAAAATTTTTGAACCAGGGAAGAACTTTCCAAGCAAATCAAAACACAGGAACTATAAGTTTGATCACATAAAGTTACAATTAGCTACATGGGGAGAAAAAACTTCAGAAATGTTTCATTTTAAAAGGATAAGCCAAGAAAAATATTTAAAATACATTTCACAAAGAGCTAATTTCCTAAATACGTAAAAAATACTAATAGGAAAATGGACAAAGCATATAAACTGTACTGTGGGAAATGAGTCATAAACGAATGATACTGCAAGACATAGTTCCATTTTTTTTAACATCAGATTGAAAATATCATTAAGTTTGTAAAAATATTATGCCAGAAGTATGAGGAGAATAGACATACAGAATTGATGGGAACCTGAATCACTGCACTTTCTTTGAGGGGTAATTTGTAAAAATCTACGCAAACAGCTATCTTTTGATTCAGTAATCCTACTTCTAAGCATTTATTTTACAGGTATTCTTGTTCATGTGCACGATATCAACAAAAACTCACTGAAAGTTTGTTTGTTTGTTTTTAAAACTTTATTCAACGAACAGTTGAACAGTTTGCAAATCGGGGAGACCAGGCCTCTGGTGAAAGTTGAAAGTGAGCTTGCAGCCACCACCCAGACAACAGAGAAGTCCTCTTTTATGGAAAAAGATCCCAGCCCAGGTTCCCATTCACATCCACTTATGCAAATGAAGACTTCAAGTGTGATCAGTTTGGACTGGTTGATGCAAATGCAAACGAAGGGTACAATTTGTGCAGTTCTAATTGGTCCGAGCAGGTCACAGTCTATTGGTTAAGTGTTAATATGGTGATGATGAGAGTGGGTCCCAGGTCTGTCTTTGAACCAGGCTCCCGCTAGAGGTAGGACTCCGGATTTAAAATGTTACATTAATGTAGTTGGGCACCTGCACCTAACTTACGTAAGTATGACTCAGCTTATTGTATCACGCATGTGTGGCAGAATGCCACTATGTTCTCTGACATATATAAAGCCCATGAGGTCCCCTAGTGCAGAAACCATGCTAAATTGGTGCCTGCCATTTCATTCTCATGTCGGCTCCTTGTGCATATTTTCAACTGTGTAACTCACCACCAAAGGCTTCCCTTCTTGATCAGCTCAGCGCTGACAATGAGACAAGGAACTTCCCTGCAGTGGGTGACTCAGACTGTGTAAACAGGTAGGGTATACTGCAGGAGGCTGACATTTCAGTCTGTGGTTCTTCCCAGAATGCAGAGTGCCTGAGAGGCCTCTGTTAGCAAACAGCCTCCAGACTCTAGTTTTGAATTTAGGCCCAGTTAGCCACAGAGAGGCCATCTCAATAGATTTCTTCTAGAAGTTCACAATAAAGATATTCATGGAAGCAATGTCTGTAAGGAAAAGACAAAAAAACCTGAATGTCTCTCAATAGGGAACCAGTCAAATAAATTATGACCATTATACAGTGGAGCCCTACTGTAGCACAATAACATTTTTGAAATATCACCCAATGTATTTCCCTTCTTGATATTTTTTTTCTTTTTTCTTTTTCTGTTTTCCTCCTCTACCCCTGGGTCATTAAGGTGAAGCCTAGAAACCTAGGTGCTTTCACTGCCTCCATGTAGAGAAAGCTGATACAGCCTAGAACAAAAGTTACTTTTTGGCTTTGATTTCTGGACCATATAGGGTTTAGGGTGAAGCCATAGATAATCTTGAAAGTTCATCATTTCCTGAGATAGAAAGGAACTTCTCAGAATTCCCACAGCTGGATTTTCACATTTCAAAAACCAAAGTTTAGAGGGTAAGCCACAGAGTAAAGGACAATAAAATGAGGGGGGAAATGACAAATGACATCCTCTTAGTACCAGAGGAACCACCAGCAAGGAGGTGCTGGGGAGGAGAAGATGGTTGGGTAAGACAAGTGTTCAGAGGGGCAAGTCTGGCTCCCCTTTTAGGGTACACAGAAATAGGATGGGGGAATAAGACAATCTTGTGACTTGGGAGTGATAGAGAGGTCACACTTGAAAGGCAGGTAAACCTGAAGGCAGTCCTCAAACCCCACAGATCCCAATGCTGTGTGGAAAACACCAGAAGTCCAGATCTGGACACAAGGAAATGCTTGATCTTAGAACATAAGGCCACAGAAGGCAGAATCTTGATTCTGAAGGAGTTTGCAATCTCTGAACACAGTGACAGTGTCAGCACTTCGTGGCGTCAGTCAGTCTCAGTGGATACCAGTGTGGGTGCTCAGAGTCAGCAGCTGATCACACTGTAAGAGATGTCACACACTTGTATTTGCAATGCCTGCTTACAGAACAAGGCATTAAAAAATCATGCCAGTGGTTATACGTAGAGATGGAGCTTGTGGAATTGAGGATTTGTCAGGGTCTAGGCTGGCTCAGAACAGATGTGAGCTCCCCAAGGGAAGAGTCAGTGTTGTCCTAATTAGACAAGGCACTTATTAAGCTCAAGGTCATTGACTCCCCTATCAGACTGGGTGCTCTGTAAAGGCAATAAATATGTCTTTCTCAGCAGGTGTTGAGTCTGGGGGCATCCTGGTTGTGTCTGTCAAGACCTCAGTGATGGCCTCACTGAGTACTGCCCCTCTGGCCACTAACCAGCCCTCAAAGACTTTAGCACACTTGTGGCTAAAGACAGTGGTAAATATGAGCTAAATGGGAGCTGAGACATGGCTAAAGTGGTGGCTCCAGAGGTGGAGAAAAGATGGTCCCAGTTTATGCCTACTGTTCTGGTGTGATTATGGTGTCCCTCTTTTCTCTTAAATGTGTCCTAGTTTTGACAATAAATCATATCGTCACTTTCTAGATAACCTGCAAGCAGAGTATCTCCTGAAAATCCTGAAAGGGAGAGTCAAGAGTCCTCTATCTTTGGTCTCCCAAATGCCTCAGCTCTCATCAAATAAGCACTAATTTATCATCTCCTGGGGTAGATGTGAGAATGCAGCAGACACAGTCCCTACCTTAGGAAGCTTCTAGTCCAGTCAGGGAGGCAGATAGCCATGCAAAGAAGCAACAAACACCACCAGGTGGGGCTTGATGAGGGCTTAAAAGATATTACAAGAACTGGAGAATTCTTATTCAGCTTCCTCCAGGACTTTCTCTCAGGTGGAAAAATGGTAATTGCAATTATAAGAATAACAATACTTACCCATTGTGGGAGGGGACTCTCAAGAAGTAAGCCCTTTCCTTGAGGAGTTCCTGGGCCAAGATATGGAAATAACCTTGACTCTGCCCCGACAGAGCCCAGGCTTAAGGGAAATGTACAGCTACAATTCTTCTATAGTTCCCAGACTGATGAGAGAAATTAGCCAAACACATCACCAAGAGATGGATATAAATTCTTTACAAAACCCTGAGAGATAATTGTCCCTATCCTCGTTTTACAAATTAAAAAGCTGAGGTTCAGAGAGGTAATATCATTTACCAAGGTCATGTATGAATTTAGTGGCATAATTGGCATTCCAGCTCCAAATCCCATCATGAAGTGATGGACAATAGAATTTGAGCTTAGGTGAACACCTGTACCTTTTCAATCTACTTCTATCCTTAAGGACACAGGTTTTTCCATGCCCTGAGAACTGCTATGGTTTCTATGTCTGGTACATTGTGGCAGCATACCCATCACATGTCCTGCACACATGGGTTACTATTTTCTCAGAGGCACTGAGTCCTATTTCCCAAACATTCTGTTTGGCACCCTGAGTAAAGTCTGGGTTGCCAACAGCACCAGGAACTAAATTTTGTCCCAGCTGCTGTGACACAATCACAACATTAATAATTTTAACGATGTCGACTGGGGTTCCTTTAGAGTAATAGTCTGACTTCCCTATCTTGTTAATTTTTAAATCCTGGTAAATTGTCTCTGTATCTCTATGAAGTCTCAAGTACATTTTGGAATGTTAAAATTAATAGGGAAGCCAGGAGGTTGGGGAAGGGTAGGAAATTATCATGGGTCTGTCTGTGTACACGAGCCCCTTCCTCACATCTGTGACCAGCATCCTTGACTAGCATCCATGATGTAATCAACCTGGTTACTAATCAATATCCCTATAGGGCTCTGGTTATGCATGCATGAGTCAACAAATAGCACTATCCTCAGCATTTGCTCAGTTTAGGGTGTTAGGCACAGAAAAACCAACAACATTGTTTCTCAAGCCAAGAAATTCGTTAGAGACAAGAATTCGAGCTCTGAAACAATCAAGGTTATGTATAAGGGACAACTGTGGATGACAAAAGGGAGTAAATGAAAACCATTTCCCTTTTGAGAGGAACTTTCTTTCCTCCACAACACACGGAACTGGGTTTTGGCAATGATCTTGGCAGAAACCTCAGTCCACAAATCACTGGGGGATCAAGAACATTGCTTTGACCTCATGGAAAACCATAGTTCCTGTTTACATTAATCTAATAACTCACCTTGAACTGTAGACATGGCCCCAGGCTTGGAGGCTTATAGAAACTCTCATATATTGAGAATTGACTGGACAAAGTGTCCAGGTATCTGGCTGAGTGTTTCCTGATCCCAGAACATGCCCTACAGTCAGAGACAGTGTGATCATATCTCAGAATATTAAAAAAGCCCTCAGTCTTTAGAGGAGCTGGATCCTTTCCAGGCCAGGGCTCACTAATACCTGGTCTTCTCTTCTTTCTAGCTTACAGGGGATTTACGCCTCATCTCCTTTGATTTAGTTGGAGCTGGGAGGCTAATTCTGGCTAGTTGCTCATGAGTACAAGTTATATGTAATTAGAAGAGGGTATGAGTGCTCCATTCTCTCTTTCTCTGCTACGGTGACTCAGGAAGCCATGTGTAAAGATAGTAGAAAAAGTATGGCTTATTTAGTCATCACATGGAGGATAGCTATCCATCAGAGTTCTGTGAGTAAGAAAACTTTGCTTGGGCTAAACCATTGAGATTTCAGTATCAGTTTGTTATTGTAATATGACCTAACCTCTCCCAACTTTGAAACATTTCAGACTACTGATGGAAAGCAGAGGCTAGCAGGGGAGAGCTTGGATGAGAAATCCTTTAGTTTGGACTCTGCTTTGCTTCTGTGCTCTTGTGCATCCTCTTCATGCTACCAACCCAGCCTACCTCTGACCTCCCCTCAGTTATACCAAGATCTGCCATAGTAATTCTCCAGTGGTCTGTCACTGTAGACAAGGGGCCTTGCCTGAGGGCCTTGCTTTATAATCTATTGTAATTCAGAAAATGTCAGGCTCATAGGGGGCCTTGGACCTACCCAGTTCAACATTGTCATTGAACAGAGAGAGAATCTATGGCTTATGAGGTAATGCAACTTGCCCAAGGTCACATAGCACCTAAGCCATGGGACTGATACCCAGGTCTCCTGGCTCCTAGGCTCAAACTTTCTCCCCTATCTCTTCCTATTGACCTGGTCCTCATCTTATCTGAGAATTGGCAGGCATGCTATTCTACATCTCTTGTGTTAAGGAATAATGCTCAAAATCATGGAAATCAAAAGAAAGTACAGCATATCCCTCAATGTTGTGCCAGGGCATTGTTTAAGAAGCCTACTAAACGGTTATTAATTCTTTGGAGAATGTGCTTGTGTTTCATGCTATTTCATTAGAGCCTAGACACTGAAATTAGCTATAGATTTCTGTCTGGCAAATAGAATAATCCCAATAGGTATGCTTTTATTGCCATGTAAGACATTAACCAGTTTTGATCTAGCCCGATAATTATTTTTCTTCCTCCTCTCCTCACTCTTGTTCTCACGAGATCTCTACTTTTCTTGATGTACTATATCAATCTAAGTTGCTCAAGTGCTCTTGGAACAAGTTTACCAGCTTACTGGTTCTCTCATTCATTAATATGTTGAATGAGAGCTGTTCATTCCATATTTATAATGAAAATCATTATTTTAACTTTTTAAAAATTATATTTGACACTTAGAAGTGTCCAGTGTTTTTCAGTTTTATACTCCAGTACCTAGCATAGTGTCTCCTAGAAATGGAAGTCATAAATATCCACCGAATGAATGACTGAATTAGGGCCTAACTATCACATTCATAAATCATAGATCTGTATTTTCTCAGGATCTTGAAAGCTTTAACTCAGAAGAGAAGCTCTGAAGTGAGGACTCTCAAGGACCAAGAGCATCCCGTAGGGGAAATGTTGGGGCTTTTATGAGCCTTGCCTGACCTTCCTCATGGGCCCTAACTCCATTTTCACATGGAAACATGGTACTTCTGTCCCGATGCTCCTGGGGACATACTTTCCAGCTCAGTAGGAGAAGCTGGGATAGGTATATTTCTCTGAGATGCCCTCTGACAGATCCAACCATGACCTGTACATTTCTCCCAAAGTTAAGAGGGTAAGTCAATCTGTAATTTGCTCATTTATTCTTTTCCCTGCTTATTTCATCAGTTTATCTGGTCATCTCTGATGAACCCACCAGGTATCCAGGAGCCAGAATGACTTATCCTATCTTTCACCTACCTGCTCTAAGTATAGCCATTGTACCGAAAACCCCATCTTTCAGAGGGATGTGTCTTATAATGGTGTCATTCTTAAGAAAGTTCTATAGGGGCTTCTTGGTTAGTTTTTCCTTTCACCTACATGCACTGCCAGTTCCTCAAAAAGTTCATTAAGACGATTTAGCTTTTCACCCTCCAATATGCAGACCCTGATACCTAGAGGAAGACACTCTGAGTATGGCTGAGCAGAATTTCTTCAAAAAGTCAGTGTCCTTCCCTTGTCCGGAAACTTCACCTAAGCTGAAGGAAATTTCATTTTGCCCGTCATGATTTGTCCTTACTGGCAGGAGCCTGGTGTTTATCATTCAGTGCAAGGCTTGGATAGGACTGACTGGATCAGAACTAAAGCGATTGATTTATATTCAGAGCAGAATTTGAATTAACTGCGCAGAAATCAAATCTCTTATTGCTTGTATTTGCTTTCTCTGAGCAGTGCTGAGGACTTGTGCTTTGGTTCATCCGAATTCCTGCTGGGCCAAGTGCCCCAATTAGAGATGATTTTGTGAACATCTGTAGCTCCTAAGAGCTGCCACTGGGATGATTTAGGTGAAGCCTTGGTGCCCTTCAGCTGGTTATGGGCCAGTGACAGTGTGGGAAGTGTGGCTGCCTAGGCTCAGCAGAGCTTTGGCTGGGTTGAGTGACGGTCACGGTCACATTTCTTCATACCCCTCCCCCACCTAGACCTTCACAGGGACTTGAGTGCTAGGCAGGGCTTTCTGATAGAATCGGTACTGGGCACGGGAGTGGGTGGTGCTCTAGATGAAGCAGGACTGGCCCGTCGGATCAGTACGTTGAGAATGTAACAAGCTGAGAGATGAGTACCTGGGGTTACTACATCATTCTCTCTACTTTGAACATGCTTGAAATTTCCATGGTTAAAGCTAGGTTGTTTTTGGTTTTGTTTTTTTCATGGAAGAGACTTTTTGTGGACCAGAGATGTGAGAGAGGCTCAGAGAAGGACCTCAAAAGTTCATTCTTAGAAAAGTTCCCAAAGCCCAGACGGACCCCATTGCTGCCTACAGTCTGATTTTGTGGGTTAATAACCTGTGGGAGGAGCCAGGTGTCTGGAGTCAAACTCTACTACTGATACAAGGGGCAAACTGCTTGACTGAGAGGTTTCTGTGGAGCTGACAGTCTCGGTTGCCCATTCAACATTCACTCCATCTTTTGTTCTTGCTGACAGGACTCCACTGTGTTCAGCAACATGCTCTGGAGAGGTAGGCCCACACCTTGTAAGGGAAAGTCTTTAGAGTGAGGCTGGGCTGCTGAGAAATATTTTCCTCTCTGGTAAAACATAAATTGCATTTGGGGAAGCCTCCTTTTCTCGGTACTTTTGCATCTTGCCATGTGTTTTCAGGGATCCAAAGGCCTCCTTTTTAACTCTAATCTCACCTCCTATGACATTTCTCTTCTATCACACCTCTCCAGCTACTGGCCTCCTTGCTTTCCTAAAACATACGAAGCACATTCTCAGGGACTTTGCATTGGCTGTTCCCCACCCTCAACTAGAGTATTATTCCTCCAGATCTTCACTGACTCCTTTCACATCCTTCGGTTTCTTTGCTCAAACATCAGCTTCTCAGTGAGACCCTTTCCTGCCACCATTTAAAAAATATTCTTATCCTTCTTCTCCAACTCTTTGTCCTTATTCTCCCCTTTTTATTGTTTTCCATAACACATGCCGCTAACGTACTATGTAGTTTTCTTATTAATTTTGTTCATTTTCCCCTGTACCGACTAGAATGAAAGCTCCTTGAGGGCAGGAGTTTCTATGAATTTTATCTGCTATTGTGTCCCTAATACTAAGAAGTGCCCCTGAAATAGTAGCACTATTACACATTTGCTAAATGAATGAATGGTTACTCTGCTTTAAGCTCCAGCAGCCAGCTTGTGACCATGAGGGGAAGTGAAGACAACCACAGAGAAACAGAGACACTGCCCCATCATCCATGAGCTGCTGACTTAACAACTCTCTGCCTGCCGAATTATTGTTATTGAGATAATAATGTCCTAATGGTTTAAAGCACTGTTAGTTTTGGGATTTTTTTACATGTGACTCAAAACATCCTAATTGATATACTCTTCAAAGCCACTGGGGTGGCTTTTCTAGGCATAGACTCTCCAAGAGAGGGATGGGGAATGCAGGCTCTGGAGCGTCTGCAGGGTCAGCAGTCAGCAGTTACGATCCCTGATCTACAACTGCTCCCTGGTGCACTCAGGGTCTCAGTGTTTCCATCAGGGCAATGGATATTATAATACCCACTCTTATTGTGGATCCAAGAGCCAGAAACCTCAAGAATTTCAGGCCTTGACATTCAAGAAGTAACGGAGGTTGGGTGGCATTGGGTGGGTCTCCATGAGCCACATGGTTCCAGCAGCAGGACTGAGACAAGTACCAAGGGATCTTGCCTTCTCTGTTGATCTTCCTTCTTCCTATTTATACTAGTTCCGGAAACCACTGTCATTCCTGGGGCTGCTGAGAATTCTCACACTACTTCCCCCTCATAATAAGGGGGAGTGGGATACTGACGGTTATCTGGTCATCTGAACATGCCTAGATATGTAAAACAAGCTAGTGGCTGGGGCTCTGGAACAACCATAAAGGAGACTGGGAAGATAGGACTCAATCTGGTCTCCATGAAGTAACAAGAGGGCTCTTTTAAGATGTAAATCACATCATGTCACTCTCTTGCTCTAGAACTTCCCATGGACTTTCATTGCTCTGCAATTAAAATCTGTACTCCTTAGCAAAACCTACAAATGCTCGTTGGATTTGGCCCCTGCTTCCCTTCAGATTCACCTCACACCACCTCCCCAGCCCCACCTCACCAAGGTCCAGGCCCAAGCCTCTCCCTGGACCTTTGCAACCATTATTCTCTCCTGCTAGAAAGCTCATCACTCTCTTTGCACAACTTGAGATCTCTCCTGCTAGAAAGCTCATCACTCTCTTTGCACAACTTGAGATCTGGACTCTTGTATTTTTCTCTTTAGAGAAATATTCTCCAACCTCCCTCCTTACTTGACGTGGCAGCATCCCAGTTCCTCTGTAGCATCACTTTATTCACATCATCCATGCACCAATCACAGTCTATAATTGTCTTGGTTCTTATTTATTTATTTAGTTAGTTAGTTATTGAATGTCTCCCAACTAGACTGTCATCTCTTCTTAGCTGTATCTACAGGGCCTTGCTCAATGCCCAGCATGTGATCATGCTCAATAACTCTGTTGACTACACAAAAGAATAAATGAATGCTTCTGTTCACATCAGCCACAACACCAAATGACCAGGCCTCAGCAGGACACTGGCCTAAAGACACTTTGATGGTCCTAGACAAACCATAAGAGTCACAGACACCACAATATAGCGATGTTCCGACTCAGTACAAAGGACCACACAAGCCAGCCAGCCAGCCAGGGCATGGGCCTGCTCCCAGCCATCTCCTTAGGTCCTGCCCTAAGCAATCCTCAGCCTTCTGACCACAGATGAGCTTTGTCTTCCCAAGTTTCCCTGTGACTCTTTGGAGGAAGCAAGGTCTGGCCTCCCTGCTGCCAACCAGGCAGTCCAGCAATAACTGAGGGGTAACCCATGGGATGTCGGGGCGGCAGGGAGCAGCAGTCCTGGGGCCTGCATGGGCCTTTCTCGTGCTGGTCTGACTCATGGGGATGCAGTCAGAGTAGCATTCCACATATCAAGTAAGTCTGGGGAATTCCAAGGATGGGGAAGCAGAAGCCCTCACCTTATATAAGGGGTGGAGTTTGCAGGAACAGAAAGGTAACTAGTCAGGTCACATGCACCTTTCCTTCTCATGCCCAACCCAACAAGGAACTGGCCTCACACACATATACACAACACACACATACACACATGCACAACACACACAATGCACACACAAATCACACATGTACATACACACACACATGCACACATACAATATACACAATATACATACATACACAATACTCCCCCTCACACACATAAAAACACTTTACTTCCACAGAAAGACATATTTTCCCCTCTTCAAAAGTATTTAATGTTTCAGGGAAAATTATTCTGAGATCAGAAACTCCCTGGCCAGTACCCTGGCCATTAAGGAGTCAGGATTGCTATACCGGGTCAGTCTCTTGGGTACTGCAGGCCAGAATTCTGTCTCTGCTGGAGATCCCAGAGAAATAATTAATGAAATTTTGGAGATGTTTTTGCTGATATTGAATTCTGAGTGTTCCAGATGTCCCCAAACATCCAGTTTCCCTTATTGTGTTCCAATCTGGGTCTGTCATCCTTGCCTTAAATCTAGTTATAATTTCAGCTGTCAGTTTATTTCCCAAAGTGAGAGTAGTACACAAGACTTTAATAAATCCATCAGCAAATGAACAGGAGCTGGTGAAGGGATGGACATCACACTGGAAGCAAAAAATCTGGATCTCGGGCCTCTTGCACCCCTACCTGACTGAGAATCCAGGAAGTCATGACCTCGGGAGGTCTCAGTTTCACATGTGCACTTGCAGGAAATACTAATAGTCCCTGCCTGAGGATGGACATACAGTTTTCTTCAGTGTCGAACTGCCTGTTTAGCAATGCATCTGACTTCTCTCTGGGAATCTGCTGGTGTGTCAGAGGAAGTTCTGAATCTTTCTGTGCGTATTTACAAAGCATCAGGGTTGAGTGTGGTTAGTCCCACTCCCTTAACTCTTGGAGAGAACAATTGTGTTTGAGACTCCGGTTCCTGAATCATTTTTATAGCAAACATGATTGGACCACTTCACAAGCATTCCCCTCTCTTTTCTTGCAAACAGAATTAGGTGGCCTTGTGCTTCAGGAAAAGGTGGGAGGGTGGGCCCTCTTGTGCACCTGGGGAAGGAACTTGATTCATCTAGCAAATTCATATTGATTTGTTTCCCCATAACAGTTGAGTGGACACCGTTCTGGCCAAGGAGGCTTGAAGGAGCCTCCACAGGGGAAAGGGAAAGGACTTCTGGAAAGGTTATGCTCATTTTTAAAAAGGAAAATTCTCTCGTCTGACCCCTGGGTTTTTTGGTATGAGAATGTGATGTCTGGAGTTGCTAACTCTATTTTGCCTGGCTAAAGGGAGGAATTATAGTGCCGAGGCTGGCATGTGGCAAACACCTGGGTCCTTGAGGATGTCATTGAGCCTTGGAATTGCCCAAACTTGAAACTACTCTATTTACAAACTTTGTGTTACAAAGAGATAAGAAGGTAATAAATGTCCTTATTGTTAAGCCATTTCCTGATGGGTTTTCTTTCTCTGCAGCTTAAAGCATCTTAAGTGTATTAGATTGTGCATGATAGGGAGGATACTTGCATGTCAGTGGCTTGAAAAAGTTGATTTTTCACTCAGCCTATACACCCCTTGGGGTTGGCAGGGAGTGCTGCTCATCATAGTCCCTCAGAGACCTGGCTGTTGGAGGCTGGGAGACCTTGTGAATAGCACATTGGCCCTAAAAGATTCTGCCGTGAAGAGACATCTGTCAACTTCCTTGCACATTAAAAGCATGTTACGTTTATAAGCCTTCCTCCAAAAGCCATTGGGAAGTACAATCCTGCCACCTGCCCAGAAAGTGCAAAGGTGGAATGGTTTGGTGAACAATATGAATCCACTGCACTGGCTGATATGAACTCAGCGAATGGTACAGCCTTAGACCAAGAATTTAACTTCTTTGAACTTCAATTTCTTTGAATGTTTTCTCCAGACATCTCATTGTGAGGAGACAATGAGTAATGAATATGAAGATATTTTTAAAAGTGCATCGAAGCCTACTTGAATGGGTATATAAGGGAGCGTTCATGCCTTCTCAGTAAAGATCACTGGCTAGTTCCAGGGACTCTGCTCTAGAAATCCATCTCTGCCACTTGTCTGCAGCTAGACTACTTGGTAGTGAAGACATTAGCTAGTTTCTGTTTTCAAAAAAAAAAAACAGAGAAAGAATGTTTGTGTTGGAGGTAAAGGTGGGGGTGAAATTGGAAATATTTTCCCCATGGCTCTTCTAAAGATGCTCGGTCAGCTCGGGCTGCCACAACATGATATTAGGGACTGGCTGGTGTAAACAACGGAAATTTATTTCCTCACAGTTCTGGAAGCTAGAAGTCCAAGATCAAGGTGTCAGCAAGGTTGGTTTCTCCTGAAAGTGTTCTCACCTTGTCTTGTAGATGCCCATCTTCTCCTGTGTCTTCACATGATCTTCCCTCTATATGTGTCTGTGTCCTAAATTTCTCTTCCTATAAGGACATACTGGATTTAAGGCCCACACTAAGGGCCTCATTTTAATTACCTCTTTAACAGCCTCACCTTTAAATACAGTCACATTCGGAAATACTGCGGTTAAGGTTTCCACATCTGAGTTTCAAGGGGACACAATTCAGCTCATAACAAAGGCCATTCTTTTTCCTCCATGAGAAGTCATCCATGAAAGAAACACATACTAGTTTCCACCATAAATGAGAGAAAAAGGGTGAAGATAAAGGAAAAGGAAGAAGAGAATAAGGAGAAAGAAGAGAAGGAGGAAGAGAGGAAGGAAAAAGAATAGCATTAGAGGGAGCTTGAAAACCTCCCAAGAAAGTCCTGGAAGAGACTGGGGGAGGAGAGTGTAGGTGCAGAGTTGTCTGCAGAGAATTTGGTGCGTGGGCATCACCCAGCTCTGAGGATCTACCCACCTGGGTATCAAGGCCAAGTCTGCGGATGACAACAGACACCGGCAGCCAAAGGAGACGGCTCGAGCCACTTCTGGCCAGTGAATGCTGCCAACTTGCTGTGTGCAGAGGGATTGGTGGTCTTAATGAAACCCAGCACTGCAGAGTTTACTTACAGATACAGTTGTACAGGATATTCATAATTAATTGTGTGGGTTTAAATGCTTATGAAAGTTTATTTATCATCTTAACCGGAGTCTCTGACTTAAGTTCATCTTAAACAGAATACTAATTTAGGGAACTCAGCAAGATATGAGTCATACCATTATATTGAAATCTGGGTAAATGCTGCTCTCTACCTGAGCTCTCATAGACCTGATTTACCAGGCAAACAAAAGAGGATAGAGAGAAAGAACTATACAAGTATAAAATATTATTACGATTTTACTCCAGGTGAATAATAAATGTGCTGGTAGCCTTTGATTTTCAGTCCTTGTCAAAGACTCAATTCTAAGAATGAGAAGACAGTGAGCAGTCAAAGGAATGAATTCAGAACAATGCAGTGAGAGTGTCTATCATTTTAGCTGCACTCAGGCATTGCTGACCGACCCACTAGGCAGACAAAGCACAGGCTCAGACAAAAGCAGAGTAAATCAAAAAAATTTGAAAGTATTTGATTTTTAATCTTTTCTCCAAAAATCATTCGAGGAGAAAGGGAGATTCATTGGAACATCCTGTAGTTATTTCACAGTTTAGTTTGTGGGCAGGGGCATCTGAATTATCATTTAGGCTAGCAGAAGGGCTCTGCTCTTAAATGAGGCAGGTGAGTCAATATAAATCTTGTGAAGTAAAGAATTTGAAGGGTGATTCAGTCAAATTGGGCCTCAAACATTCAATTGTGCAAAACATCCAAATTGTGAATGTGCAGGTATTTTCATCTCTTTGAGTCAGGAAGGGCAGCCTCAGCCTGGCGCTGGCTCACAAAGTACTTTGTCCAACTGTACACACAAAATGAAGAAGAAGCAATTTTTATTGTTATTGTCATCATTAATCCTTTAATTAAGGCCTCCTTTATTCATGTCAATATCCTGCCCCTTTCTCCCCTCTCTCTCTTCCAAATATCACTCGTTGGGTTGGTTTCTCCAAGCTCTTCCAACTCAAATTTTAATTAAAGTGAGTCACAAGCCTTGAATCTCTAATGAGCCCCTCTTTCAGACTCCATTAGAAATAAGCTGGTGTTGTTTACTACACGGTATTATTTTATGAATACAGAAAGCTCCTATTCTGAGATTTTTTTTTGCTTCATATTGATATTCAGACAGGTAATTGCCCGTTTCTTACATGTCGCATAGGCATAGTGGCAATATTACAGAAGGCATCAAAATGAAGCAAGCAAAAGATACATCAGCGGAGACTGTTCTACGTTGGGAGGATTTCACATAACTGTGACCTCTCCTTCTGGATCTCAAGACTTCTTTTGTTTTACCCCACTAATGTAAGTTTTCTAAAATGCTGCATCTTCTTGAATGGAGGTCAGTGTTTCTTGATGCTTCACACCCATCACTATGATAGATGGTCAGCCAAGGTTTGGTACAGGGCATCCTGCCATCACATGCTAAGATGTCGTCTTGTTTCAGGGAATTGAGGTTTCTATAAGCTGAACATCCAGAAAAGTCTGGGGCAGTGGGGTACCTGCAAGGAGAAAGTAGATTGCTGCATTTGCTCTTTATCCTATTGTAGAATAAAATATTATCCCTGTACTCTTGGTTAATAACTCGAAGACTATTAGCAAGTTTATTTTTACGTATTCTTCCCAGTCTCTCTTTTAATAGTTGTATTTTATTTACATTGCCAGAACATATAGCCATTACTTACTGTACTGTCTCTCTTATAAGCATCATCATTTATTTTAGATCCACAGTAAACATATATTTAATTCTTACTACCAGTCTTTGCATTGATGTCTCTCCAGTCAATCAAACATTGTTTGCTTAAAGCTGTTTGCTAAAACATTCTTGCAAAACGGACCCAAGAACAACATTGTTTCTGTTCCTACATGGTTCTGATCCTTGACTCTAAGGTCAGTTTGGCTGAATATAGGAATCCATAAAGTGTTGATGTTTAAAATCTGATGAAAATCTAATTTTATTTTCCTTATAAATGGCACTGTCTTGTTTTTTCTGGGTTCCCAATGGATTTTTTTTTTCCTTTACAGTCTCATCATTTACTAGACTGTGTCTCAGTGTTGCCGTTTTGGGTCAGTTTTCCTAGGTATGTGCTGTATCCTTTCAATATGTTTCAAGTCTTTTCATTGTCTTAATTCAAGAATATTCCTTGATTTATAGGTCGGAGTATTTGTCTATTCTACTGCTTTGGTCTTCTTTCCATTTCTTCTATATCTATTGTTTTTCCTGAATATACTAAGAAAAACCTCTTTGTTTCTTCTTATACTTAAAATTCTCTACTTTCTGTCTTCTATTTGTCTTAAGGTACTATCCACTGTCATTTGTCACTTTTGTGTCCATTTTAGTTTGGTTTTCATTTATAATTTTTTCTCCCATTTCTAATTCTTTTCTGAATGTCAGCCTCTCTTTTCAAATCGTCTTTCTCTCTAGTGACCTCATTAGAGCTTTCCTAATTCATTTTTAGGTGGTCCTTTCTATAATTTAAAAAATTACTTTAGTTCATTTGGGATATTAGGGTATAGTTTCACATAGTTAGTGGGTATGTCTCTTTAGCCTGCTTTCATCATTTGTGCAGGGACATTATTTTGGTTCAATATTTTTTCTTCTTATAATGACTTTGTTCTTTGGCAATCCATTTTTAGTGCTCATTTTTAAGGAAAGTGACATTTATTATACTTTTAGAAGTGAGACAGACAGCACATCACAGTTCTAGCTTCCTTCTCGTGTTTTAGGAAGCAGTCAAAGAACATGGTTTCTACCCTGTGGTATCTGCCTCCTCTACCTCCTTCCACTTGGATCTTTTCTCTCCTTTGCCTCTATTGGCCCTATCTTGTTCAATGTGAATTCCACCCACAGCAATTTCTCCTCAGGGAAGGGCTATTTCCTGGAAGCCATAGTGTATTGGTTTTCATGAGTTCATAGAGCCCACACTATTCCAATACATTCAAACCTGCTGAGGTCTCTTTATGCTCAGCCAAAGATTGGATTCTGGAGAACCCCCTTCCAGTTTCAGCTGCTGTTCTCAGATTGGCCCACTGTGTTTTTCAGTGAGAATCTGTGGTGATTTTGGAGTTCTGTCCTCAGAGCAATCAGAGGCACCGTGTCTTCATTCTGCATAAATGCTAATGTCAAACAGGTCTTGTAGCTGGCAGTGTCTTCACCCACTCACATTTTGGGGTTTGTGAGCATATCTTTTCACTCAGTTTTGAATTAAATATGTCCATGGGTTTTTACTTTTGCTATCTTGATTGTTATATATGCCTTAATAGGGGAGTTACAGAAATTTTAAAACTTTCCTGCTACAACTATCTTGCCAAAATTCATCTCAAGTCACTTTGAACATGGTGAGAGTGCTGGTTTTTTATCATAAATTCCTTGAAGATGGAGAGACTGATAACTCATGTCTTAGAACAGACATAGAGTGCTATATATGGATAGGTATACATTTTTTGTTACCAGATTATAAGAACAATAGCCATTCTCCCAAATTTGGAAACCACAGAGTAATATATATAGGGAGAAAATTAATATCTCCAGTTATACTATCACCATAGAAATACCAACTTTCAACAGCTTGGTGCTTTCTCTTCTATTCCTTTATCCAAGAAAAATTTTTAAAAATACACATTTTAATTAAGATCATAGTTTACACTGAAATCTTTTTGTCACAACAACCAGAGGCTCACTCAATTTACCTTAGGGAAGAGGGGATTATTAAGTTAAAAACTTAAAACAGAAATTTAAGGTTTTGTTATTAATGACTATGGCTGCTTTAGAGACTGGTGATTTCCATGGTTTCTTTTCTGGGCCACATGCTCTTCTGTCTAGCTTCTCCATGTCTCTTGTGCCTACTCTACAATAATTCAGATTGTAGTCTATTTGGGCTTCTTTCAGCCTTAGCTTTTACTAGTAGTCAACTCATTTTGGGGAGACATTTCTTAATCCAGATTCCTTACAGAGGAGATCTGGTTGTCCCAGATTATCTTTTCATGTTTAAGAGGCTCATCTTAAACACAACCAATGGATCAAGAAGAAATCACAAGAGAAATTTAAAAATATCTTGAGATAACTAAAAATAAAAATATGATAAATTAAAACATGGGATGCAGGGAAAGTAGTGCTAGAAATTTTATAGTTATAAATGCTTACATTAAAAAGAAGAGGCGAGAGAAGACTCAACTGATATAGGAAAAGCATTTGACAAAATTCAACACCCTTTCATGATAAAAAAAAAGAAGAAGAAGAAAAATTCAGCTAAGTAAGAATAGAAAAAACTATCTTAACAAAATAAAGGCCATATATGAAAAGCCCACAGCTAACATCAGACCCAATGATGAAAGACTGGAAGCATTTCCTCTAAGATCAGGAATAAGACAAAGGTGACTCCTTCTGTTATTTCTTTTCCAACATAGTAATGGAAGTTCTAGCAAGAGAAATTAGACAACAAAAATAAATAAAAGACATCCAAATAGAAGAGGAAGAAATAGAACTATCCCTGTCCACGGCTGACTTGACTATATATATAAAAAAAATCCTAAAAATTCCACACACAAAAAAATTTATTAGAACTAATAAATATATTATATTATATATATTATATATATAATATATATATATATATATATTCAACAAAGTTCTAGGATATAAAATTAATATGCAATAATCAGATGCATTTATATACACTACCAATGAATGATCTGAAAAGGAAATTAAGAAAACAATTCCATTTACAATAGCATCAAAAAAAATACAGGTAAAATACTTAGGGATAAACTTAATGAAGAAGGTGAAAGATCTGTACACTAAAAACTATAAAATATTTACCAATAAAATTGAAGAAGACACAAATAAATGGAAGGATATTCTGTGTTCATGGATTAGAACACTGAATATTGTTAAAATGTCTATACTACCTAAAGCCATCTACAGATTCAATATAATTCTTTTTTAAAAATCTTAATGGCTTTTATTTTTAAGAAATAGAAAAATCAATCCTAAAATTCACATGGTATCTCAAGGGACCCCAAATAGCTAAAACAATCTTGAAAAAAAAGAACAAAGTTGGAGGTTTCATACTTCATGATTTCAAAACTCATCACAAAGCTACAATAATAAAAAGTTTTGTGCCAGCATAGAGACTAACCAAAAAAAAAAAAAAAAAAAAGGAATAGGTTAGAAAGCCCAAAAATAAACCTTCCCATATATGGTAAATGATTTTCAATTAGGCATCATGACCATTCAATAGGGAAAAGAGAGTCTTTTCCACAAATAGTTCTGAAAAAATTAGATATCTACATGCCAAAGAATGAAGTTGGACTCTTACCCAACCCCATATATAAGATTAAACTCAAGAGAGCTCAAAGACCTAAAGCTACAAAAGTCTTAGAAAAAATATAGAGAAAAAGCTTTATGACATTGAATTTAAGGATGATTTCTTGAATATGATACCAAAAGCACAGTCAACAAAAGTAAAAATAAATTGTACTACATCAAAATTAAAAACCTCCGTACATCAAGGGACATACTCAACTGAGTGAAAAGATAACCTGTGGAATGGGACAAAATATTTGCAAGTCACGTATCTGATAACGGGTTAGTATCCAGAATGCATAAGAAACTATTACTCAACAACAGCAAAAAAACAACAACAACAACAACACAACAAACAAAAAACCAAACTAACAATCTGATTTAAAAAATGGTCAACGGACTTGAATACGCATTTCTCTAAAGAAGATGTACAAATGGCCAATAAGCACATGAAAAATGTTCAACATTACTAATCATCAGGGAAACGTAAATCAAAACTTCCATGAGATACTACCTCACAGACATTAGGATGGCTACTATCAGCTTTGTGATTCCATGATTTTAAGGAACATGTTTGCATAGATTAGGATTTCTCAACCTTGGCACTATTGACATTTTGGATCAAAAATGTCTACAGACATTGTCATATGTCCCTTGGGTACCAGTTGCCCAGCGAGCACCAATGAATTCGATCACACAAACATAAATGAAGAGACTGCCTAGTCTATACAGTGAAAATTTGGCTTTAATAAAAGTATACTTAAAGTGTTTTGGTTTAAGCAATTGCATGGAGCTATTTTGCATTCATCATCAGTAAGAGCAAAGTTTGTCTTCAGAATTCTCTTATCCTCTCCTTCAGAATACCCTAGTATTTTTATAAGTGATGAATTCACCCTTACCCCCTGTCACCCAATCCTAGGCATACAGTAGCTTCTCTTTCTGCTGCCAGTCAAATATGACTTCAGGAAAAGAACTGATTGAGAATTTAAAAGACAGTACAGGGGAAATACGATGTAAGAAACTAACCTGGGAGCTAAGCAACCTGGGTTCTAGTCCTGACTTTGTCACAACCAATACTATAACCCTGGGCAAGTCAATTAATAATTCTGGGCCTTTATCAACTCCTCTGCAAAGGTGAGTATTAGATTAGGTGGTCTTTCTGCACTCATTTTCACTAATGAGTAAATGACTAATACTGCAAGCTTTGTTAGTTGCATATTCATTGCAACAAGGTGAAACAAGGCAGTTGCAACACAACAATAATGTGCAACAAGGTGGTTGCACATGTGTGGGAAATGATGCTTTTACTAAGCAAAAAGTGCTTAGCCTTGAATGCCTTACTGAGGGTTCTATATCTGTGTAAGATGAGAAGGCATAAAAGGTTGTAGAATATACATTCGGTCATGCCATTTAAGACTCTCATAGCTGGAAGTTATGTTAGAGAACATCTTGTCCTCCCCTCTCATTTTACAAAAGGAGATCCTGAGGCCTAGAGAGGAGAGGTGACTTGTCTATTTCTTATTGCAAAGTGGCCTAATCAACATGGTGTTTTTAATACAGGGAACTTGAAAGTATAGGGAGAATTGATTTTTGGAGGCTTTTCCTCCAAATATATACATTATTCAGTTCTGCGCACTTTCAGGGTCACTTTTCTAAAACCACTTAGCAAACTCACTCATGTGTCCTGCCCTTGGTGGAATGAAAGAATCAATCTGCTGATTTATTTTTACAAACAAGTCCATTGATAAGCAAGACAAACACAAAAAGAATATTAAGAGAAGATAGATATTAAAAGATAAAAAAAAAAAAAACCTTCATTGGTGGAGACAAGAGACCAAAACAACACAGGATAGTAAACTTGGAAAGCTAAGCAAAGGATTATTAACTAGTATCAGAGGAATGTACTAATGGCATTAGCACTGCCCCCTCACCCTCACTCCATCCCTCCAGGGAGCAGGCACTACCCTGGAGCAGAGGCAGAGAACCGCAGGGGAAAACAAACTCCGGAGTCCTCCCCCAACACACAACTTGTTTGAGAGAGTGGGGCTGGGGCCCACCAGATGGTGAAGTTTGCTGAGGTGACACAGGTAAAGATGGTCAAGCAGGAAACTGTCCACTGGGGTGACAATGAAACTTTCAGAAAGCGGCCCAGAAGGGAAAGCAATTGAATTTCCTGGGGCACTGGAGGGACTCTCCAGGAAGCTTCTGGGAAGCCATCCTCATAGAGTGCTCTCAAACTCACAGGAAGCTAGATGAGTGTGCCTGAAGAACTCTGAAAGCCATTCGCGGGGGGTGAAGGAGGCTGCCTGGAAATCCCGCACACCGCAGGAACAAGAAGGAAGCAAAGCATGGGGGACCAGGAAGAGAAGTGCTTTCCTCCTGCGGCGTATCTCCAGCGCCCTCTACTGGCAAAGCATAAGCATCGTGACAGTTGGTAAAGGAGAAGAGCGCAAGATTCAGCTACAGTATCACAACAAGGCAAAGAAAGATGGATTGGGAGACATAAAACAATCAACTGATAAGTGAAACATTCACAATCACTGCGGTAGTCGTTATACACACACACCACACTACACGACACATATCAAAATAGCACAAAACACGCACGGGTGTCCAAATAGAAAACTATGGCAAAGCACTTCTTTTCTTCAGTTCATCATCTCCTCTGTATAGACAGAATTGCCACCTGCCTGGAATCACCAGGGAAAGCACTCCACACCCCGTTGGTCCCCAGCAGTTTCCCAAGGTCCAGCCTTTGCAGTTTTGTTCCCTTCTTTCCTCAGATCTTCCATCAGAGCTGCACTGGAGTCTCACGAATACCATGAAAACTGAAAAAAAGTCCTGCTTGTTCTCAGAAGCTTGTTGTATAGGAGAAGAAAGGTAATTTAGCTAGGATGACCTCCCGTTGGATTTGCACCTGTTGGGTTTGTACCTGTTGTCTCAGTTACTGTCCAGGTAGTGCCCCTTCTTACTCTCCAAAGTATCCTGCTTTAAGTGATAAACTACATGGACCACCAAATGTAGCCAGCAGTCAAACTCCCTGGGGCTTATACACAAGGAACTCTCCCAGGTTGATGATAACCAGAAGGCCCCTTGGAGTGGTGGGGAGGACTAGACTTGGAGTGACTGTTTGACTTTGGCCAATTACTAATCTCCTTTCTAAAATGGCCACAAGATTGGCATGCTGGGATGATAAAAAGAGATAGGATATGCATAGTGTCAGGCACAAGTCACAGCCTGAGGGATGTACCATCCCCCATCCCACAGCTCTTCTGTCCATTTATCACCCCATTTCCTGTCACATCTTCTCAGTATATTGTTCAGACAGGGACAATAAGATGCATTTTTTATAATAGCAGGGTACAATTTTTCAGAATAATCACTGCTAACAGGAAGTTGAAGGGGGTAAATACTAGTTTGTTTGGAAAGGAGGATTTGGGCTGTAAGTGCCCTGGATTTGATAAGCAAGAGGGGATATTGAACCCTCTCTCCAGTTTATGAGTCCTTCCCCTCAAATTCCCTCTTCCTGAAGGCTACCAGGTGCTTAGGGCAATGGACTAAGAAGTCCACCCACTGGGGCAACAGGTACAGCCGCTGTGCAAGTAGTCAGTGGGAAAGAGCATCCCAAGATCGCCATCTGGTGGCCAAGCTCTGGAACACACTTCCTGGCAATTTGATGACCAATCTGGGCATTTATAAGAGAAGAACAACAGGCTGGGATCCCTTTGGATGGGGCACCAGGGCAACTAGTGATGGCTGCTAATAGGAACTGCTTGAAAGCATGTGTCTGTGGGGTACATCCCTCAAGCCACAGTGTGTGAGGTCTAGGAAGCAGAAATATGCCAGGCTCCGGTCTCAGCTCTCCAAAGCACCCCTCCATTAAGGTTTCTTTGTCCATGGGCTTCCCATTCCCAGGCCCACCACCACCACACACATACACACATGGATATTTTGAAGCTGACTCCTCTTTTAGCTCTTGCCTCAGGAGATGTTCTTAGTGGAAAACAAAGCATGTTCAGGTGAGGTTTAGGTGAATTATTCCCAGAATTGTCAGAATCAGGAGGGTCTATAATCATAGGAATAGCTACTGGCTTTTTTGGCATGAAATAAGTGTCAAGCCCCATGCTCATCTTTTTTCTGCCTTCATTCCTTACTACAACTCTGCAAGATAGGTGCCAATTTATAAGTTAAATAACCTGTCTGAGGCCTTGGAGCTTGTACTTGGTAGAGCTGAGTTTCGAACCCGGGTTCCGTACAGCCTTCTACAGGCTCCTGCAGTCCTCAGTGAGCTGACTGATCAGATGCCTTTTGGAACTTGTCATTAGGAGCTCATGGTATAGGCTTTGATGAAGTCCTCTTCTTCCTCTGCCTTAAGTGTGCTAATTTTGTCTCCTTGAACAAGCTAGAGACACCTCAAGGACAGGGCCACGTCTTTTGCTTTCCCTGTGCTGCTTCCAGAGCCAGCACAGTGCTGGCACGGAAGCGCTCAAAAGCACCTAACATGTTCTCCAAGGCAGTCCCATTCCATGAAGAACAGGGTCTCTCAAGATTATGACCGACCTGCCTACAAGCTCCCAGAATCCCACAAATCTATTTGGCTCCTTTTTCCTTAGAACTATACCTAATGAAGAGGCCCATCTCATCTCTACCTATCTCCCTCTGGTGGCAATCTAATTAGGTTTTTTCTACAATTAACTATTCATAATTAAAGAATAGCAAAGCCCACGTGTCATTCTTAAACTTCATCCATTAAACAACAATGTCCAATTTTGAAATCCCTCTTCAGACCAGGAGAAACGGCACATGTGTGGGATAAGAATTCTCCAGATATGCGAAACTAAATTTAATTATGCAAGGAGAAAAGAGGTTTAACTTCATTTTTCATGGAAGTACTGTAATTGAAACTCAGTTAGGGGCAGTGCTGGCCAACATCATTATTCGAGTGTCACCTTATTGAATAGACAAACAGCTCAGTACCTCTCACATAAATGCTGGCCTGTCTTGCAAGAAAAGGGGTCATTTAGACCATCCTCTGTCTTTCATCAGTCTTCTAAAAACACCATTTGTTAAATGTACTCATTTACAACTCTTTAAAGCTGTTCTATGCAAGCATCTAGGTCAAAGGAGGAAACAGCCATTCAGATGTCTTGTCTAGTAATAATTGGTCAAGTGATTTGATGGGCCAGGTGTTTCACATATAGTATCTCATTTAATCTTTACTTCAACTGTAGGAAGTTGGTGCCCATATTTACAGAAAAGAGGATCAAGTTTCAGTATAATTAAAGAATCTGCCAGTCACACCAATGTGAAATGGTGGGGCCAGGATTTAAACACCCAGCTGCCTCCAGAGTCTGCTCATCATTAGTTTTCCAGATCTCTGATATTTGACATTAGAAGCAATCTTACTCTTGTATTGTAAAACAAACAAAAACAGGAGATTCTGAACTCTTTTTGCATGCATTGTGTCAGCAGAAAGTCAATGAGTTGGGAGGTTCCATGTTGACCTCATGCTGAGGTTGGAGAGTGAGAGATGTTTGGGTCATTCATTCAGGTGGTAAGAGACTCACCTCACTGGAGAAGGTGCTGTTCCAGTGAAACCCACTCTTCGTAACTCTGGGCACAATGTTTTAAAGCCAGACAGGCCCAGGATGTGCTACAGAGATCATAACTTCCAGGAACTGAGGATTCACAAAGGGTTTGTGACATCTGTGTGACTTTCTATATCAGTGCCCTTGTTCACAATTTCCCTTTCTAATCCCATGCCAGGAGCCTGGGTGATTCCACAGTGGTTTGGAATGAATCATGAGGGAACTGTGAGCTTTCCATACCAGCTAGAAGACAAAACGACCCAGCCAAACCACCATTGTCAGAGAAATACATCCCAGACACAGTCAACGTCTTTGGTGAGGCTGCCTGCACAGACCACCCACGTCAGTGGTCAGGGGACAATCCTCATGGCTCCTTCTTGGGAGGGCGACAAGACTGCATGTCAGTCAGGCCAGGCACCTTACCAAGGCCACCACTTCACAGAGAGGGGCACTTGCCAGGGGATGAGTGGTCCTGAGATCCAGCTCACACTCCACTCCAGCCAAAGAAGGGGCACATCTTCTAATTTTCCCAAAGGTGCTGATAAGTGACAGGGGTATGACCCCACTGGTTCCAGAGCGCTCAGCCCCATAGCCCACTGGATGTGCTGCCTCTAGCTCTTCCTGCACAGAAAGCAGTAAATTGGAAACCTATGGAGACAAACCTCTGAATCCACCTGGAACAAGAAGCAGGAAAGATAAGAACCCGGAAGAAGGGCCACACCCTTACTCCTCCCCTTTTTAGAGGGATCCAAGGCTCTCTCCATTAATATCTTTTCTGTCTAATAATTGTATTCTTTTTCTCCCCTACTACCCTCTGGATTCTACTTCTCCACAGACAAGATTGTGTGAAATATAATTCTCTAGTAATCAAGTAAGAGCTTGGTGTTGAAATAATAGCATCTTCCACTAATAGAGAATCATGGTCAGAAACTTCAAAAGTCTCCAAATACAGCTGAACTGTCAGAGGAAGGTGAAGCACAAGGAGGTGGGTTACCAAAGGAGGGCTGAGACCAGCTCCTGAGCCCCATCCTAAACCTCTTCCAATATTATAATCCATAGGATGAGTCACTAGGCTCAAGATCACTGGGAAGCCCAGTTAGTGGCAAAGCTGGGATTGGTGCCTGGGCTGCTCTTTCTCTACAGTCACAGGTATCTGCCTCCTGCCCTCCTAATGGAAGCAATGCTGTTTCTGTAGGACCAGCTCAGCTGGACTTCCCTCTAGCGCATCTGCAGTAGGAATGCAGTTGAAAATCAGAGGCTAACCTGGGCAGCCTGGGGACTCCTGGAGTTTGTTACGCAAGTGGAGCAGCCAGAATTGGAGAAAGGCAGCAGGGTGAGGCCAGTGAGCTGTCAGGTTCCACGTTGGGCTCATGTTTGGTTGGAGGGTGAGTGGTTGAGTCATTCATTCATTCATTCATTCATCCATGAGTCCATTCATTTAAAACCTGCTTCTAAAAGGTACATGAAACATCTTAAAACATGTCTAATGTTGAGGTTAAATAATGGAAAAACACAACACAACCACTTTAGAAAACTGAAATTTTCTAACAAATGTAAGCACACACCTGCCTTCGACCCAGCAATTTTATCCCTAGGACTTTACCCCAAAGAAATAAGTCTATATATGTCCATAAAATGCTTGACAAGAATATTTGTAATAGGTTTCTATCAAAGGAGAGTGAATAAAGAAAATGTAGTATACTTATACAATAAATTTCTATTCAGTAATAAAAGGAAATATATTTCAGTCAGATACAACAACGTGGATGAGTTTAACAGAAATTATACTGAGTAAAAGAAATCAGATACAAAAGTGTGTGTATTTATGAGTCCACTTATGTGAGGGTCAAGAAGCAGAAAAACGAATCTGTGGGAACAGCAGTCTGGGTGGCAGTTGCCTCTGGGGTGGGCGGAGCATGAAGGAGAGTGAGTGAGGGAAGCATTAGGCGACTTTCTGGGATGATGGAGATGCCGCATATCTTAACATTTTTTAAAATTTATTTTTCAGTTATAGATGTTGCATATCTTGATTTGAGGGTAAGTCACACGGGTGTAAACATTTGTCGAAACTCATCAAACTGTGCCTTTAAGATCTATGCTGCATAAAGAACATACCTCAAACAGGGCAGAACAAGCAACAACAAAAGCCTGTATAATTGTTTTGAAAATAACCAAACAAACAAATAGGCAAAGAGGCAGTCTAGAGCCAGATGGGCTGCATGCTAACTCTGGCCCAGGTCTTACAGTAGTGGGGCTTCAGTCACAGTTAGCGCATGACACACTCTCAATGCTGTTTAAAAGAAATATTGATTATTCAGGAAACTGATCCATTATTTGAAGATGGTAAATGGAGGTCTCCAAGGTGGGGCTCTAGGGAGGGGGTTCCCAAACCTCTGGAAAATGTGCTGAGCATAATGTTCATTGGTGTTGGCAGCATAATTTGACTCTAAGATAACTAGGATGAGGTGATTCCTACAAATGAATGACAAAGTTAAACACTGAGCCTCCTGGCATCCACTCCCTAGGAGTGAGCCACTAAACCCAGCTCACTCTGAAGACACGTGGAGTGTGGCTCTCAGGGGGGCCTCTCACAGGTGGGAAGGGGTATCAAACATAGCTTCTTGGGATTTAACTGAAAACAAAACCAACGATTGAGTTTTCTCAGCCTTGTGAGGGCAGTCATGCTCATCTGTGTGGACCGTCAAAGCAGGGATAGAAGGGGCAGGGCACATGGGCAGGGCTAGGTCATAGAAATGGAGGTGAGAGAAATCATAGAGCTTGTAGGGAAGCTGGGATGCAGAAGTTCAGGAAGGAGTGAGGGGGGCCTGAGAAGCAGGATAAATTGTGAAGCAGGAACACGAACCCCTAAAAGGGAACTCTCCTCCTCCTCCCCCACTTGCCTTCTCTTCCAGTATCTCTTCTATCCTTGCCTCCTGGCTTCTTGCCTAGGAGAAAGCTGCTAGCATCTCTCTTCAAGGCTCTGGAAGTTGTTTCTACCTAGAACAGGAAGAACAGCAATGGAGCTTGCTCTACCTGCTATAAGGCGAAAAACGAATGGGTTCTTGGGCAGCTTACAAGATGGAAATGACTCATTTTGAGACTTTGGAGCCAGGCTGATGGGATTGGAAGGCGCCTCCATTACATCTTTGCTGGGCGGCCTTTAGAAAGCTCATTTCTGGTGCCTGAACTCATCAACTATAAGATGCGGATAAAAGTCTGTCTTTCCTATGGTGTCATAAAATCTGAACTGGATGGGGCCTGGCACTTAGTAGGGCTCTGCCCACAACAGGCACTGCGCTAAGCCCCAACAACTATGACAGACCACTGGCAGCTTCTGACCTCTTTATGTTCAGTCATCTGATGAGTTCAGTAAGTGCCATTTGGGTATCTTAATTTGTTCAGCCAATGAGTGAACCCCTACTAAGTGCTGAGTGCTATACTAGGATCCTAGAACACGATGGGAAACAGATTGGACATGGCCCTGTCCTTCTGGGGCCCACAGGCCTCTCTGGAGCCATTGTAGTCTGCCGAGGTCACAGCAGAACCTGCTTCCATCCAGGGGCTTCTCAGGAGAGACCCCTAACCTTCCCTCTTCCCTTCTCAGCTTGCATGACATGCTGGGGTCGGGGCTGGGGTAAGGATGCTCACAGGCATCAGCAGGTTCCTATGAGTTCTTGCTGAAAGCACCTCTGATGAAGGTGCCAGAGATAATCGCCTTGTTATCTGATTACCGCTGAGTGTTGACACCCCGGGCATATTCCCTGGCTCTGCCTGGGGCTAGGAGCCACAGTACACCCAGCAACCCAAAGGGGAAAGTCGACACACACATGTAAGCTGGGAAAGCAGGCCCAGTTCTAGGGATCAGGTATGGGGAATTCGCCCTGGTCACATCTTTGAGGTTCTGTCCTGAGGTAGAACCAATGCAGCCGCCACAGGCCATCCAGAGGCTGGATGGCAGTGGTGTCTGAGGACCAGCACTTCCCAGGAAACCAGTGTGGGAGGGCGGCCACGGGGTACCGCAGGGGGGAGAGCTTTAGTGCTGATACACCTCCGCCACTTGTAAACAGAACAACAATATCAACTATCATTCTTATAGCAAGGCCCACAATCCCTTGTGCAAAACTGGAATCCAGATGTATTTGGAAAGTCAGAATTTAGAGGTTTGGGGAAGGTAATGTGGTGTAAATACTTCAGGTCAGGGTATCTGACATCTCCAAGGGTCCTGAGCAGCACTCTATAATCAAACACACAAAGGGATGAGTGTTCAAATGAACCCAGAGAAACAAAGATGATAAATAACTCCACACTCATTCAGGAAGAGTCAACTGCTGGGAGAGCTGTGCAAAATTGTGGTATTCTGAGCCCTTTCGATTCATGTTTACAAAGAAGGGATTGTGGAAATGTGCTAGTAGTTACAGTAACAGTTATAACAGTAATAATATTGTCTTGTCTTTACAATTGTTTTCTAGAAAACTGCATTCGTGTTGACCTATAACATGAAGTTTAGGTAAAAGCTGGGTGTTCTGCTGAGTCAAGGCCCACCCCCACCCACCCTCATTCCCATGTCTGGCCCCCAGGGGAAGGCGTGTGTGGAGATGCTTGGAAGCAAGTCCTGGAGTCCTCCTGTTTCATCAAGCGCCTACTTCTGGACATGGCCAAGGACCATTGGCAGCCTTGGCAGAGCCCTTGCTAGAGCTGGTGCTGCTGCCTGAAATAGACAAAGATATTGTTTACCTTCTTTCCCCAGGGCGGTGAGGGCTATTCTTCTCTGGTTTAAGGTGATTCCAGGTGAGTGTGCATGGAATGGGTGGAGACAGGGCCTCATGGAGAGGACACGGGCACAGGTTTGGGTGGGGGGCCAAACGTGGGCCTCTTGGCTCCAGGGGCAGTGCCCATAGAGCAGCTGGCAGGTCGGGCAAACTGCATGTACCTCTGTCTGCATAAGTCCTTTCCTTTATCCCTGACACTGAATGAGAGAACTCAGAAGAGAGGCAGAATTCATGCTCTGACCAGAGCCTCAAAGGAAGTCAGAGCCCTGGAGGTCTCATTACTGGCCCCCATTCATACGGAGAGACCATAGCAAGTAGGGATGTTACAAGTATGTTGGCATTGCTTGGGGACCGGTCCAGAGACTGAATTTTAAAATACATTTTACCAGAGAGCATTTACACACTAAAGTCTAGGAACTTGTGACAAAAGCAAAGGAACATCTCTGACATGCAGAGAGTTGAGAGTGGTGGTTCCCGCCTCCTCAGCTCAACGTGGAGGTTCTCCATCAACGCCAATTTTGGAAGATTGGGGCTTCCGTAGTGAAAATGATGACTTAATGTACAGACACTGTGTTCACACGATTATTGTATTGTGTCATTCAAACAACCCTTTGAATAAAGTGCTGTCATTCTCATGTCGTTTGTGCACTCAGAAAGGAATGAGCCAGTGGTGGAATTGAGGTTTGAACAACTGGTCTGCTAAGTCTGAAGGCTTGCTGTCTCCTGCTGCCATCTGTAACCTAGTACCACAGGAGTGACCTGGAGTCTCCACACTGCTTATACTTGTCAGCCAATGGCGGTTGTCACTAATTTGGTGTCAACAGGAATCTCCAATTTGGAGGGCAGCAAGAAGAAAACGTTATTCAATGCAACGAGCTCAATTTTGATACAGCATGGCTGTGGAACAGCATGGCTATGAGGCATCTCTGGGGTGAAGCCTCTCTCTGTCTAGACACCTCTGCTCTGATCTGTTCTATTCTGGCCAGACTTTGATGTTTCAGCTCCAGCTTGGGGAAATGCAATCTTCTGTCGTAGTGGAAAAGGAATGGGTGCTTTCCAAACCATGGGGAGCTCAACTTTTATAGACCCTAGTCCCTGAATGGTCCATCCTAATGCAAATGAGGACTCCAAATTCTCATGGTTTAAATGGCCCAAAGGTACTCTCCTGATTAGTCAGAATGGAGCCACTCTGAGTCATCTGTGATGCTGCTGCATTGCTCTGACTGGTGGGAGGAAAGCCTTGGTCCTATTGGTTGAAATATTATTCCAGAAACTCCTTTATAAGAGCTGACTCGGATGGTAGTAACGGGGCAGGCTTCTCCCTGAAGTTTGGTTTGTGTGAGAGGCCCCTGTGTAAAAACGGATGTTAGGCTGTACTTTTAAATTTGAGCCCAACTAGCCACCAGGAGCTGTTCTTAGTAGGTATCTTCTTTCTCAGGGTACACACACTGTACCTGAGAGAACAAGGGAGGTTATGATACAACCCAAAGAACCCTACGAAACTGATTGATCCTCCTTTAGCTTTACCGCCTGTTTTAAAAAGTCAATCCAAGGACTGTTAATTCAAGTAACACACGCCAAGCATTTGCAGATAATTTACAGTTTTCAAAGTCTTTCTCTGTATTATATCTTGTTGTGATACTCTGAGTGAAAAAAAAAAAAAAAAACCAAAACAACGAGATCTGTAGAAGAAGGTTTTGTGTCAAGTTGTTGAGTTTGGGGATGGAGGCTCGCTGAGAAGTGCGCCTCCTGTAGCTGGCCGGCCAACAGCAAGGACTCAAACACGAGGCTTTTTTATGATTCCCATCAGCCTCCCTCATTCTACTTTATACTTTCTTCCTGGGCTCCCTGACATGTCAGTCTCTACCCAATTTAGGCTGGGTTAACCACTTTGGATTTTGAGAATCTAAAGATTTATGTGGACATAATTGACTGATGTTGTCATGAATAATTTCACTCAAAGAGTTAATTTCAGGAAATTGACATCAAAGGGACCATCTAGGATAATAGCAATGTTTCCTGACTCCATGGACAAGGAACTGCCCACTATGGGACTGTGCCTTCATCAAACCAATCTCACTTCCACTGTCTTAAAAAAAAAAATCTTAATAGGGAAAAAATGAGCCCATGTGAAATTCAGAATTCAGGTGTCTTCCCATATATTTGGATCTGTTTATTAGTTGATAAGTTCATCTGGGGACTCAATTGTTAACTTCTACTTTTCAGCTGAAATTTTCTGTAAAAACTATTAAGGGCAACAAATACTGATTTAAATATTTGCAGTAGAATACCTTCTGTGCTTGTTCTCACTCATCAGATGGAGGCAAGCCCCAGCTGGGGACAGGGGCCTGCTATGAAAGCTTACCCCAGTCATTTTGTTAACCTCCCAACAGTGTGACCTCTCGTGTTATGTGACTGATTTTTTTTTTTTTTGATCCACTTAGCACACTATGGCAGAGTTCTATTCACATATAATCTAAAACAAAAGTTCATGAAACAATTCTTATCTTTACTGGTGGACACTCTCTGAAGTATTTATTCTCTTATTTCTTTATTTTTAATGCTGGACATGTTGCACTAAATTGATATCATAATCCAGTAATGAGTTAAGATCTACAGTTTGAAAAATACTGGCCTAGGAGCTCTTTGCCCACTCTCTTGTGTCCAGTCACCCCTATTTTTGAGATGAGTCACTCTTGAATCTCTCTTTTCAGTTTTGATCTCTCTCCTGAGTTTTGCAATCTAGTCCCCAACTGCCTACTGAGCGTCCCCACTAGACAAAATCAAAGCGAAGGTATCCCAAGCAGAGATCCATGCCTCCTCCCTCCTTACTTGCCAAAGTTTCCCTCCCTGTGTTCCCTGTTTTCTGAGAGGATAACTTTTGACCCACATGGCCAAGCTAGAAACCTGGTTGTTGTCCCTCTCCCTCCCCTCCTCACCACCCATCCCTAGTTGACCATTGAGTCCTGTCCAATATCCTTCCCAAACCTCTTAAGTCTATCTGATTCTTTCTAACACCACACCCTCTTCTGTACATTAGTCCCTCACCATCTCTGAATTATTCCAACAGTTGCTAATCGGTCTTCTTATTTGCCAGTATGGTGTCCCTCCAATCCATTCCTCCCATTGAAAGAGGAGTCCTCCTAAAATGTGGAACTGATCACTTCACTCTTTAGCAGAAAAGTTTCCAATAGCCTCCTGGAGCTTGTGGTAACATGGTTGACTTTGCCTGGGACCGTCTTGCAGCCCCTCACCCCAACCCCACATCTGCTTAACCCATACTCATCCTTCATGTCTCCACTAGAATATCATTCCCTGTGGGAGTTCTGACTCCACCTAGACAGCGAAGTCAGGTCACATCTGACCTGGACATTCCTACATGTGTTGCTTTCGCACCTGACCCTTGTCATCCTAGCACTTAACACCACATACTGCCCGAAATAAAGAAAGAAGAGTAATTTGTTATTTATCTTTCTTTCTCTTTGAGTGGAAGTAATGTAAAGACAGAGACCATGTCTGTCTAGTTCTTCATCGTAGCACCAGTGCCCAGCCCAGTGCCTGGCAACAAATATTTGCTGAATGAAAAAATAAATACTGATATATCATCTATTCTTTTCATTCAATACACGATAAAAATTCTTCTACCATATCATTTTAAAGGGGTCTAGTATATGTTGCATGAATGTACAATAATTTATTTAATTATTTGTCAAGAATTTAGGTAGTTGTAAGTTTTTTCTGATTGTGTACATTGAACACCTTTGCACACAGGTTTTAACAACAAGCTTGTTTAGGGCGTTGAAGGGTTAAAATTCTTTAAAAAGGAATTGTTAGGTCAAGTTGTACGCATATTTTCACAGGTTTTGATTTATATTGTCAGACTGCCTTGCAGGAACTCTCGGATAATTTGCAGTATTACCAACAACATAAAAAAAAAAGTGCTCATTTTTCTTTGTCCTTTGTAACACTGGGTTTCATTTTTTAAAAATCTTGCCCAATTTGAAAGGTGGAAATTCATAACTCCCAGTTGTTCCATTTGGGATACGCATTAGCAGTTTTTAAAAATCTTTTCATGTATTATTCATTGTATGAGGGGTTACTGGAGTACACAAGATAATAGCTGTGTTTATAGAGTGTCTATTTGTAGACACTGTCACGTAGAGAAGGGGAAAGACACTGCTGAGAACTTACCATGTGCAAACATTGTTAGAAGTTCTACTGATATGACCCCTCACCAATTCCTCACAACAACCCTGAAAGGTGTGTAGTAGTACATCTAGTTCAGAGTAAAGCTAACTAAAATAATTATAAATAATTAATATAGATTATTATAATCACGACAAGATTTATTGTGCAATTACTACATGCTAGCTATTAGACTTAGTGCTTTCAAAGTCTTATTTTATTCTCACAACCTTATTACATATATTATATATATAATTTTCAATACATATAAATATTTGATAAAGATATCAAGGTAATTCAATGGAGAAAGAACAGTCTTTTCAACAAATGAGCTAGACCAAATGGAATTCTATATGCAAGAAAGAGCAAAGCTTAGCATAATCCAAAAATTCAACTCCTGGGTTTATATGAACCTACAAGTTTGCACATATGCACAGAAAGGCGTGTTCTGTGATGTTCATTGCAGTCTTATCCATAATAGTCCCCAAGTGGAAACAATCAAAATGTCCAATAGTAAAATGATGATTTGTGGCATATCACACAATATGTTATTACACAGCACTTGAAGAACACAAACTACCACTACATGCTGGATAAATCTCACAGGCATGACATCGAACTAAAGAAGCCATAAGGAAAAAAAGTACGTGTGATAGAATCCTGTTGATAGGAACTCCAGGAACAGGCAAAACTGACCTGTGGTGACTGAAGACGAAATAGCAGCCACCTCTGTGGGGCTGTGAGTGGTAGGGGTATGAGGGAGCCTTCTGGGGGCTGGAAATGTAGGATTTCCACCAGGCTGAATTGGGTGGTGGCTGCACCAGTGCACATAGGTAAAAGTTTCATAAGCGTGACATTCCAGATTTGTAAACTTTACTGAATTTAAGTTATATAAAAATAAAAAGAAATACCTAGAAAAATATTAACTTCTTATTCATTCCAATTCCTTGATTTTACACTTGGTAGATGTACCAATAAACTGGGTTGGGTTGTTTTTTTTACTTGTTTTTTTTTTTTCTGAAAGTGAGTAAATTGGTAAGATATACAGTAGACATGCTGCACTTCCTTATGAGTGAAGACTTGTTTGAGAACTGTCTTGAAGGTGTGGAAAATTACTGATCACCTGTATTCACATCGAATGTGCTAATTATAACCATTTCTTATCTGTTCATCAGATCAGATTTCCTAACTACTGCTTCCAGGGGCCCTGGAGCCAAGCGAAGACCTAATTGCCATCTCCCTGTCTGAGGACCTATTAAAAAGCACTTTAAGCTCGTGTTTGAACTGCAGGAGGAGTGGCGAGCTGTTCATTTGGCAATATTCAGAGAGTGAGGGCCTTTTTTGCTTCTGCTGTGTCACTCTGTCTTCCCTGGTGACGTGCGAGCTTACTATAGTCAAGACCCCTTTCTACGTCCCTTCTGTCCAAGAAAGTCTTTATGGAAAGTATGTAGACTTGGAGCCCCATCTCCCCTAGAACCTGGAGGGGAGTCAGCTCAGAGCTCACAGAGCTAATCACAGTCTCACTGGATAGACATAGGCACTGGGCCAGCCACGTTATGCTCATCGTCTAATTTAACCCCCAGTAACCTCATCCGGGAGAAATAATAAGTATCCTACTTTGGAGATAAGACAACTGTCACTCAGAAAAGTTAAGTGATTTGCCCAAAGCTAGAAAATGACAGAGCTGGGACTCAGTCTCAAACCTTCTGACATGTGGGCCTCACACTCAGGGTTTGACACACCCAAACGCTAAACCCATCCCTTTTCACAAACTTCTTCCCTTCTTGGACAGCCCCAGGCTCTTCTCAACAGATCTTGAGCTGGGATAAAAACTGCAGCTATTCATAGGCAAAAAGGACATGGAGACCCTCCCTTTAACAGGCCCAAGTTGTGGGGAGCTGGGGCTCTCCTTTTCCATGCCTGGGACATGCTAAAATTTTGCTGTTTTGGCAGCTGGTCAGTGAATCCTGGGATTCTCCTCTCAGGGCTCATGCTCAAGGCCTTGATAACAAGAACAATCAAAGCGCCCTATCTACAAATACCAGTTGTCTAGGAGAGAGGCTTTGCCAAAACAAATTGATGGTGCACTCCAGCGGGTTAAAGCAATGAATTCTGGGTGAAAATGGTGGCCCTTCCACCAACTAGCTGTGCGACCTGGGGAAAGTCACTTAACCTTATCCAACCTTAGTTTTCTCGTCTGTAAAACAAAGATAATAGAAGACATATCATATATTCACAAATAAGAAGACTCAATATTTTGAACATGTCAGTTGTCCCCAAGCTACCCATGGATTCAATGCAATTTTGACAAGTTCCCAGTTGAGCTTTTTGCATTAAACTTGACAAGACAATTTTCAACTATATGGCAGTCCAAAGGGCTAAAAATAGTCAAGATATTCCTACAAAAGAATTGGTTGGGGAATAATGTGATATCAAGGCTTATAACAATATTATACAAATTATATGACAAATGAAACAAACTAGACACCAGCACTAGACTTATCTATCTATGGAACTGCAATATGACACAGTGGCATCGCAGACAACAAGAGGCTGGGACTACTGGCTATCTAGTTAGAAAAAAATAATTGGATTCTTTCCTCTTCCATATATTGTGGGTTTCAAGTAAATTCCAGATATACTGAGGACTTAGAGATAAAGGATATGGCTTCAAAACTTTTCAAAGAAAAATAAGAAGTATCTTTCTGACTTCGAGTACAAAAGGATTTCTTCCATGAGAGAAGAAAAAACCCACTAACTATAAAAAGGAAAGATTAATAAACCTGACTATGTGAAAATTAAGAACGTTATCCACCAAAAGACTCCAAAAAGAAAGTAAAAAGACAGGCCACAACCTGGGAGAAGATATCCGCAACATCTACACCTGGTAAAAGATTGGTATCTGGAATATATAAAGGGCTCCTGCTGATGTATATTTAAAAAGACAACACAATGACCAAAAGCCATGAAGAGGCATTCCCCAAAACAGAGAACACAATAAACAATCCCATTAGGATCAGTAAAATGCAAAATAAGAACACAGTGGTATGCTGTTTTAGAAAAACTCCAGGATCTGGACAAGATATGAATAAATAGGAACCTCTTACACTAATGCATTTCTGGTGATTGTTTATTTGATGCAGTCTCTTGGGGAACAATACTGATACTTGCGGCCCAGCAATTCCACTTCTAAGCATACATGCTAGAGAAGAGCTCACAAACCACAGCTTGTGGGCTGTTTCTGTTTTGTTTTGTTTTTGCTGAATTTTGTTCTGGAACTTGGCCACACTCATCTGGTTCTCTATTGCCTGTGGCTGAGCAGAGTAGAGTAGCTGTGACAGACACCGTTAGGCCCACAAAGCCTAAAACATTTATTAACTGGCCTTTTACAAACTTTACCAACCCCAACCCAGAGGCGTTTTTTACAGCCTCATATTGGTTTTTTGTTTGTTTTGTTTTGTTTTGTTTCTGGTTGAAAAGTTTATTTAGGTTTAAAGCTCAAAGACACTTTTTTTTGAGGGGAGGGGGCTTCTGCCTATTTATTTTATGTTATTCTTATTTTTTAAGTTTTAATTAGTTTCAAGTATACAGTACATTGGTTAGGCATTTATATAGTTAGTAAAATGATCCCCCCAATTGCTCCCTCCCTCCCCTGCCCCTCCACCTAGCCAGTATATTAATGTTAACTGCATTCCCTATGCCATGCTCCCCATCCCCATGACCATCCATCAACTACTAATTTGTACTTCTTTAACCCTTCACCCCATTCTCCCAGCCCCCTCAACCCTCTCTCCCCTTTGTCCATCACCAAATTGTCCACTATATTTGTGAGTCTGTTTTTGATTAGTTTGTTCTTTTTATTCCTTAGATCCCACATATAAGTGAAATCATATAGTGTTTATCTTTGTCTGACTTAAATACCTTCTAGGTTCATCAAAGCAATATTTTTTTCAAGTCCCTTCCTTTTTATATGTAGGGGTCTTATTTTCTTATCCTTTCAGCCACTCTACCTTGGTTGGAGCACTTAATTCTTTTCCATTTAAGGTACTTATTGATAGAAATGTACTTGTTACCATTCTTTATTCCTGTTTTTAATACATGTTTGTTTGTTTTTTTTTTCTTCTTAAAGAAGTCCCTCTAACATAACCTGTAATTCTGGCTTGGTGGTGATAAATTTCTTTAGTTTATTTTTGTCTGGGAAGCTCTGTATCTGTTTTTCAAGTCTAAATGATAGCTTTGCTGGCTAAAGTATCCTTGGTTGTAGATCCTGGATCTTCATCCTGTCAAATATACTTTTCAAGCCCTCTGTCCTACATAGCATCTTTTGAGAAATTAGCTGCTAGTTGTATGGGTGTTCTCTTATTTGTAATTATTTGTTTTTCTCTTGCTGCTTTTAATATATATATTTTTTTGTATTTAACCTTTGACATTTTAATTACAATGTGTCTTCATGTGGGTCTCTTTGGATCCCTGATTTTTGAAATTCTCTGAGCTTCCTAGGGTTTTATGTCCCTTTCCTTCACCATGTTAGGGGAGTTTTCCATCATTATTTCTTCAAACAGCTGTTCAACATCTTGATTTTCTTCAGTTACGCCAAACAGACGAATAGTGTCCCATATCCTCTTTAAATTATTTTTATAGTCTTGGCATGTTTTTTCTTGCCACTCTGATTGAGTGTCCTAATTGGCTTTCCTATCCTCTAGATAAGGTATTTGATCTTCTTTATTCATTTTGTTTATTCCATTTAATATACTTCTCATCTCAGATAATGTGTTCTCTATTTCATACTGGTTCCCTTTAATAATTTCCGTTTCCATTTTTATCTCTTTGTTGGAGTACTCTACACCTCCCAAAAGTTCATTGAGCATCTTTATAACTAGTGTTTTGAACTCTGCATCTGTTAGATTACTTGACTCCATTATATCTGGATCTCTGTTTTGTTCTGTCATATGGTTTCTGCTTCTTTGTCTTCCCATTTTGGCTGCCTTTCCGTGTCTGTTTCTATGTATTAGGTGTAGCTCCTATGTCTCCCAGTCCTACTAGTGTGGCTTTGTGAAGTACGTGTCCAGTGACACAGTCCTGAGAGGGATTCAGCTACAGGCCAAATTTAGCCCAAGCCTCTACCCGCTCCAGGGCCACCTGTTAAGATTCAGCAAGCAAGCCACAGCTGCTGTGCTTATAGTTGCCTCAAAAGGGCTCACCAGAAACCGTAGCCAGCTGCTTAGACCAATGTGAGTCTCAGCAAGGAGCACCTGACTCGCTGAAGATACACCTGGGTGTGGTTTGGGAGTGGGGCAGAGAGTTGGGGGAGGTGGGGTTTCAGGGAATTCTCTGGGTGGAGTGACTTCTGTTATCCAGTTTGATGATGTCATAGCTATGGCCGTGCTGTGTCCACACATTGGGAGAGAAGAGGGCTCAACAGGGAACAATGGATACCATCGGCACTTCTGTACTAAGTAAGTCTTGCCTCAGCCCTCACTCGAACAACATCTCCCTGTAAGTCCCTGGTGCCTCCCATGTGCAGCCGAACAGGCCCTGGTGCTCAGAGCGAGCAGGTCTGTCACCATGAAAATTCACTCGTGGTCGGGGTCTCTTTAAGAGGCATCTGCTGCTACCGCGGCCTCAGCTCTGTCTCACTCAGCTGCTCGGGACCGGGCAGTCCCGTGTCCTCGCCCCATCCTACCTTCTGCCATTGCAGGATGCTTTCTTGGAGTTCTCCCCAGTTGTATGGCTTGTTCATCTAGATTTCAGGTGATTTTTTCTTGCTGCTACTCTTTGTTTCAGTCACAACTTTGATTTGGTCGCCAGAGAGATGAACAGAGCCTCTGTCATCTACGCCATTTTTTTCTCCTCCTACAGCCTCATGTTTTTACCTACAACTTTTTTTAACCTGCCGCCTTTTAGATGGACTTTATTTTTAGAGCATTTTTACATTTACAGTGAAACTGAGAAGATAGTATAGAGTTCCCACATGCCCTGCATCCAGTTCCCACTACCATCAACATCTTATATTAGCACGTTGCATTTGTTACACGTTCATACGTGATGACGAACTAAAGTCCATACTTTATTCACATTTCCTTCACTTTCATCTAATGTCTTCCTCGTTCCAGGACCCTATCCGGGATGCTACATTACATTTTCTTGTTATAGCTCCTCTGCTCTTGGTGTGACAGTTTCTGAGACTTTCTTTGTTTTTTGATGACCTTGACAGTTATAAGTGCTAGCGGTCAGGTATTCTGTGGGCTGTCCCTCTATTAGAATTTATTTAATGTATTTCTCATGATTAGACCAGGGTTGTGGGCTTTTGGGAGAAAGACCAGAGAGGTAAAGTGCCATGTTCATCGTTTTATCAAGAGTACATACTAACATGACTTATCACTGCTGATGTTAACCTTGATCACCTGGATGAGGGAATGTGCATCCAGTTTCACCACCAAGTGATTCCTCCCCCCGACACTCTGCCTTTGCATGCTGCACTCTTTGGGAGGAAGTTGCTGTGCACAGCCCACGCTTATGGGATTGGGATGCATGGCCTTTTCCTTGAGGGTGAAGTATGTATGTAAATTATTTGAAACTTTTCTGTAAGAGAGATTTTCCTCCTTTCCCCCATTCATTTATTTATTCAATCATTTATTTGTATTGGTATGGACTCATGAACATTTATTTTGTACTTGGGTTATAATTCAATACTACTTTATCTTATAGCTCAAACTGTTCCAGCTTTGCTAGTGGGAGTTCTTTCAGTTGCTCCTGTGTCCCTGTGTACACTTACCAATGGAGGTTTACAATTTTTTGAGCACTTCCTTACTTTTCAGCACCATAAGATACTCCAGGCTCATATTTCCTGTTCCATTGCTAGCATGGGCTATTTCTTCAAGGAGCCCTGATTTCTTATGAGAGAATAGTATTAGAAACCAAGATCTGGGTGCTGGTGTGCTTATTGCTACTGGAGTGTCATTGTTTCTAGGCCCTCTCAGCCAGTATAACAGGAAGGATATATGTGTGTTAATCTGTTCATATACACATATCTATACATATTTCCATAAGTAACCATCTATATATTAAGCTAAATGTAAGTTCATACTGATGTCTCCAACGCTAATCCATTATCACGTGGATCATTCTAGTTTTCTCCCTTTGATTATCTATAAATTCTCATTCCAACAGTGAGAAACCTGTCTCTCACCATCTGCAGATCAGTTACTTAATTGTTCAATGTGGAGCAATATCAGAATTATTAATGTATGCCTGCATGGGAAGCAATTTTATTAACCAGAGTACAGTGCTCCTGTGCTGTTAGTGAGACATTTCTAAAGCTGCTTAGGTCCTCCATGCTCTTCAGTGTGGTTGTTCCATCCATTTGCAATACAGTTAGATTTTTTTTTTTGCCACAGTCTGCATTCCTTCAGAGGATCCCTTGATCTCCTAAATGATCTTAAAAGGTTATATGTACATTAAGATTTACTCTTTGTGTTGTAATGTCCATGGGATTTGACAAGAGCATAATGTCAAGTACTCACTATCACAATAGCACACTTTTAGGGATTAAACTATTTGATAATAGTTCTGTTGCCTATTCAAGAATAGTTTCACCTTCCTAAAAATTCCTCCATGCTTCACCTATTTACCCCTTCTCTAAGCCCCTGGGAACCACTGATCTTTTTACTGTCTTCTAAGAGACATTTTTGCATATGTAGACCAAGAGACACAAATGAGAATGCTCACAGAAATAAAGAACTAGAAACAACCCAAATGTCCTCCAACAGGAGGATGAATAAATAAATTGAAGAATATTCCAAAAATAAAATCTTATATCACTGTGGACATGACTCAAGTCCAGTTACATGCAATGAGTATGATTTATCTATGAATCTTAGAGAATAGTAAGTGAAAAAATAAGTCTCATAAGACCATTTATGTGAAACCATTTTTATGAACCTCAAACATAAGTAAAACTAAACAATATGGAATCCAATCAGTTTTTTAGAAAGTCAAGCAATGAAAAACACAGAATTTAGCATACTGGTTACTCTGGGAAAAGGCAGGGGAATGAGATGGAGAAGAATTGAAGGTACAGAAGCAAGTCATTGCTGATGTTCTTGTTCTTGGAGTAGATCATAGGTGTTCATCATAGTATTGTGATTTTAAATTTGCATGTCTGTGTTTACACGGATATACATATGTATAAATATATATGTATATAGTATGTGTTAGATATTATGTTAAATATTTTTCAATCAACATAATAATAACTAATTTATGAGATGTTGTGAGAATTATGTGAGATTATATATGTAAAGTACTTAGTCTCCATGAATGACCACAACTATGTTTGTGAGTATTATCACTTCCTCAGAAATCACTGTCACTCACCTCAGCTCCATGTTTGGGTCACCTCTCTGAACCTCCAGTTAAGCGCCAAGTCTGGACCTTTCTTGTAGGCTGCCACCAGTGAGGCATTATTTGAGTTTCCTCCACCTGTATCTCAAGTCCTATCATCAGATCTATGGACTTGGAGAGCCAGAGTGAGCTTAGAGGCCGTCTCCTGTAAACATTTGTTTTGCGCTTGAGGAAAAAGGGCTCCCAGAGATATCGAATGGCTTTCCTGAGACTACTCAACTCTTTTGTGAAGTTGCCAGGCTTAGATCTCTATCTTCTAACAGAATCTGGAGCTGGTCCCTCCGGTTAGAAGAAAAACTTCCCAGTGGTCAATGTGTCAGAACCAATATTGCCGATATAGCAGAGCAATAAGGATGTGAAGAGGAATAAGAGAAGATATTAAGTGGGGAAAGACATGCTTCTTCAAGTTTAGGATTTCTGAGTTATTGGCTCATCCAGGGTAGTGGCTGCAGCAAGTAACAGGTAACACCAGGACCAGGGGCATAGGACATGTAAGCAGCCTATGAATGGTGCAATACCAAGAAATGTCCACACGATGTCACCAGAAGCCAGTGTTTGGAAACAAGTCGACGAGGGCTCCCAGTGTGTTTTCTGCCTTTCAGCTGCTATTTAACAGAAAGGAAATTTTCTTTTTTTTCCGGAGCTCGGAGCTGGCACCATGCATATGGTTAACAAGAGAAAGAAACTAATGAGCAAGTCCTTGGTTTCAAAAGGGAAAGGATTACCTAGATCAGCACTGTCTGACAGAACTATAACGTGAGCCCTGAATTTGAGCTGAATATATATCTTTAAATGTTTTAATAGCCACATTAAAAGAAAAGAAGCAGATGAACTTAATTTTAATAATATGTTTTACTTAACCCAACATATTCAAAATATTACCATGTCAACAGGTAATCCATATAAAAATGTTAATAAGATACTTTACATTCTGTTTTGTTATGCTAGGTCTTTGAAATCTGGTGTGTTTTACATTTACAGTACATTTCAATCGGACCAGCCACATTTCAAATGCTCAGTGGCCACATGTGGCCAGTAGCCACTGTACTGGGCAGAGCTAAGACAAAGTCACTCACGTCAGCTCTGAGAAGCAGTTAGATGATGCAGAGATATCTGGACCAAAGCAAATTTATCCTAGGTGCCAGGATGACTGATTAGATTACACAGAGACAGCCTGGACCTCCCCTACCTCTCCACCCCCTCCCATCTCCCAATTCTTTGCCATTTTCTGATTAATGTCTGATTTTCCACCATTGACTCCTTTTGGGCTTCATACCCTTTAAATTTTAAATATGACACATTCTTCCCTTTTTAAACTCACAGGCCAGAGACATGATCTGAGTTTATGAAAGGATGTGGGCCATAAGATCCTCCCTCTGTGGAAAAGGTCCAGACCAAGAAGACGGAAGAATGCCATCTCAGACCACTAGAGACCTGTCGAGTTCAAAACATGGTAACCCTCCCCCACCTCCACACCCTCAGTTAGCTGCCGAACTCCACACTGGGAATGCTAGTTTCCTGGGGAGGTGTGCTGGGGGGCGGCCATTGGCCTGGCTCCCCCAGCCCTAGTCTTCTCATTCATTCCATCACACTGAGTTGGGTCACATGTGCTGGGGCAGTTTCCACTGGGCCGAAATAGGACCGTCTCCATGCACTCCCCACTCCCTGACGACTTGGGGAAGATTTCAGAGTTGGTGGTTTCCCTAGGCCTGACCTATTCTACGCTATGGACTCCTGCAGAGAGGAGGAGGTAAAGCCAATCTCCCAGGCTACTTACTGTGGGACCCGATAACATGCTATTATCTGGGGGAAATGCTGAACATTTCAGCTCCCAGGGCCAAACAGCCCACAGTGTGGAAACATCTGAATTTCTGGAGAGATTGTTTTTCATTGTCTGGCATTGTGTTGACAGCCCACGGAGGGGAAGAAGGGCTGGCCACATTAGAATAGAAACCCCGTTTCCTGAACAGCCTGCTAAGATCAGAGTGTTTTTAAAAGAATTAACCAAAATTATTAAACAAAATGCGTGGGTACCACAGCCCATTGCTAACACAGCGGCCAGCATAGAATTATAGACAGCGAATAACGATTGGGAGTCCTCGAATGTTGGTGATAAAGGACACAAAATAAAGCCACCAAGCTCACACGTTCAGGGCCGCATGAGAGTTGGGCCATCTCCACACACCCATGCCCCATTCTTCCCAGCCCCATCTCTCCTTGCTTCTCTTTCTATAATCAAGAGGCTGGCCTCACTTCATCTTCTCAACTCCACCCCAAACTCCCCTATAACCAATAAAAAGGAACCAAAATACCAAAAATTTTTTTCAAGTTTGCTATGAAATTCTGGAGGAGGGAATATCTTCAAATGAACAATATCTTCATGAAAACAAAAAAAGTTGAGTCAGCAGCTGTTGCTACTACAAATTTATCTTCAATATCAAGTGTGTGTCACTTGCTGACTTATCTGATTTGGAAACAAATTTTTCATGATGCAGCAAGAAACTTGGGTGGAGCTGAATAAAATAACAACCAAAAACTAAACTTGTTAAAAAGTAACAAATGTAACATCTGCATATTAATTCCCCACTTTCCCCAAATCTTCCCAGACCACAGCTCCCATTCACATGGGGTGATTATTGGGGTGTGGCCTCAACCTAGAAAATAAGCCAGGGATAGGGAGGGGATATTCCCGTTCACTGTCCCATTGTCCAGGAGCTGTAACTGTACAACCTGGCCGGAACACTGCCTGTATGCCTCTGAGGTGGCCTGTGAGGTTGGGTGTCTCAGTGGACAAATTATATTTTGAACTGCAAGATTTGTTGTCAACTAGGGTCATATTGGGGAACTGTTGAGGGATTGAGCATGTGGAGTTTCCTCTTTATCCAAAGTAACAGCAGTCAAGATGGTGTGGCAGACAGGGCACTGGCTCAGCAGTCTGCCTGCCACTAACAGGTGGTATGAGCTTGTACGTACATGTCATCTGCTTCTCTGTTTCCCAAGTAGAAAATAGATGTAGGGGTTGGGCACTGTGGAACCCATGCTTCTCATGATAAAGAAGAAATTTTTAAAAAAGAACAGAACCCGTATTTAGGCAGGAAAGAGTAAAATGACAAACTCAAGAATTCCCTTTAACTATGCATGTAAGCATGTGTGTATTGTCAGTGTCTGACCTTATAAACTTCCTCAAAGTTTGACTGTGAAACCTCACAGGACTGAGACTTCAAACCTAATACTGCCAGTGTTGATTACATTCTGATTTGGGTACCTTAAAAATTTTTAGAAAAAAGAATTACCTGGGAAACCACCTGTTTCTGAATGATGTGTAAGGGATCTACTATTAAAGATAAAGTATTTTTGAGTTATTGAAGCCTAATGTAAAACAAAAACAAGCACTTTTTAAAGCTTAATGGAGACAAGAATGTCTTCTTTCAAACAATAAAAAAGTCAGCTATTCTCCCAAATGAGAAGGCATATGTCATCACATAGCAGTAAAATCTGAACCTCAAATCAAATTGAGTGTGACAAGAAAAAGCAATTGGAGGAGCCCAAATTTTTAGCTATTCTCCAAGTCACTAAGAATGGAATTAGGACAAGTTCGAGAGTGAGGAGTGCCAATAGAGTATCTAGGTGACTCTACAAAACCCCTAAAAGGTCCAGCAATTTCTGGGGTGGAAATTCCCAAAAGCCTCAATTTACAGAGTCACTGTAATGCACTGCCCTCGGAGCCTCCCGGAGGTTTTGGCAGATATCAGCGCCCCAAATCTTCAGTGCAGCAGTATTGGAATTTTTGGTGGGGAGAAGATGGGCATGAGGCATGGTGGTGACAAAACTGCCTAATAAGGAAACACGAAGTGCTGGGAAGGCCTGGTATTAACCAAACTAGGAAAATGTTAAAGGGAAGATTTGAGACCCCCTGGCTCCTCCCATCAAGAGTTCAGAGAAAGAAGAGAGTGAAGGATGTGTGTTCCCTTAGAGAACATCTCTTTAAAAAGGGGACCTTGGTGGAAATGTACCCTGGAGCCTGTGAGAGCCTCAGAGGAAGCTGAATCCAATGTGCAGGGTGGGCACACCCTGGGAATCACAAATTTTCCACTTTACAGGTGATGCACGTGAGTGTCAGAGAGCACGGTAACTTAAGAACTCCCCACCAGGATTAAACCAGGTCTGCCTCCCAGGTGATGGGGGCATGACTGGAGCTCCTGCCTTACACCTGGCTATTCAGAGGTGGGGCTCTGCAGCAGAAAAGAGGGGCATTCCCTCAGGATCTCTGAGACGTGCACATTTGGGCTCAGAGCTAGGCTGTCTGGGATGTGCTTCCTGGCACATAATTACCACCATCAAGATTATTATTAGCATTAGACATTTACATGACACTTAATATTTTCAAAGCATTGTGCTGCCATTTAATTAGTTTTTCCTTGCAACATTCCTGTCGAGTCCACACTTGATAGCTGGGAGACTGACGGAGGGAGAGATAAATGCTAAAGGCTGATGGAGAAGAGGGGAATAGCACAGTCTCTTGGCTTCCATTCTCTCTGGCGATTCAGCCAAAATTAATAGCCGCCCTATTCCCTGAAAATTCTTCACCCCAACCCTCAGAGCCCTACAAGCAAGGTACCTGTAAGAAGGAGAATCTCTTCTTCGATGTATTTTGGCTCAAGGTTCAGGCACCTTTCAAAAAAACAAAAAAAAACACCTGTGTCAAGTTCGAGTTCATATTCATTCAGAACTGCTGACATCTTCAGTCTTTTTCTGAATCTCTCCATTAAAGCTACCTATAAAATTCAAGGGTTATGATTCCCAAACCTAAGGCAGCTTCTCATAGGAAGGTTTTAGCATTTGACAAGTCCTAATTAGGTCTATTAAAATAGAGGAGTGGTGTGTAGGCCAGAGAGTGCTGCCTGTCGCTGGCAGTGGGGGGTTCGAACCCCAACTGTAAAGCAGCTGCTTCTCCCCTCAACCTGGCAGAGCATGAGAAGCCATAGGTCCTAACTCTGAGACAGTGAGACCTCGCTGCAAGGCTTCTCTTCTGCTTTCCGGGTTAAAGGAGAGCTGTAGGAAGGAGTAAGGAGAGGGAAGGAACCTAGGCCGGAAGACGGAGGGGAATGAGAAAGGGCGACTGAAACCTCAGGCGGTTAGCTGGAGACCCACCGTGCCTGGGCACGCCAGCTTCCTCCTCTCTGCGCACCTGTGCTTTCCTAAGCAGCCGAGGCCACCTCTTTTCTCTCTACCAGTAAAGTCCTTTCACCAGGACTGAATGCAGCGGAACAGCAACATCAAAAACCATTTGCGTAGCACCGGATGCAGGTTCTGGGCCCCCAGAGTTCCCCCTCGGCCTGCGGGTGACCTGGAGTCAAGGTTGAGACAGGTAGAATTATTGACTCCCGACAATACTTGTCCTAGGTCTCCTTCCCTTCCTCACGCAGGCTTCACGTCCTTTCCTCTCCATCCCCCACCTCCTATACTTGCTGCGGGTACTCCACGGGATGTGGTGACTCACGCGCCAGAGCTTCTGGACCCTGAGTGGAGCGATTGCTCCAGGCGCGATAGCCCCAGCGTGGTTGGGGAACGCTGGGTTTTGCCCTGGGCCTCGAACCCTGAGGCTCCCATCACTCATGCCTTGACGTGTGTCTGAGGCGTGTGTGAGGCGTGTGTATAAGGAAGCCCAGAGGCTTGTCATCTCCGTGGGACCTGAGCTCCCTATACATCCCAGTCGGGGACCTCGCCAGATGCCCAGAAGCACGTCTGGAAAAGCCTGGGTCTGGCGATCAGCCTCTCAGCCGGTAAGAAGAGTCACTAAGCGTGGAAGCCTGGGCGCAGAGATGCCCCAGCCGGGAGGCCAGGCCTGCCTTCCACTCCCACCCTGAGTGCAGCCAACCCAGACTGAGTCAGATGCTGACCCCTTCCGAGGTCAATGAACTCGGAAGAGCGAAGAAAGAAGATTGACAATACCAGCAAAGAGAGGCTGGCGCCCTCCTCCCTGCCCTCGGGAGCGCCCGTCTGGGCACAGAAACCGTAGGTTATACCCGTGGAGTGCTCCGTGGCTTTAGGGCTGCGCTCCATGTTGAGGACCAGAGATCTGCCAAACTCGGCGCTCTCCTGCCCAGCCTGGAGCCGGCCTGCAAGGCGCGGGATCAGGACTCCCTGTCTGGACCCGCAGCCACAGCACAATGCGGCCAAAGTGGATGACTGGGAGCGCTGGAGCCTGCGAGGTGACTTCGACAGTCCCCTGAGCAGACTGGTCCCCATCTGGCTTCTCCAGGGAAGGGGGCCGATTCGTTTTTCATTTCCCACCTGCTAGGGCCATGTCCCTTGGATTAATTTATGACTCTCCGTGCCTCAGTTTCCTTTGGAATCTGGAGAGAATGATTACATACTTCAATAGGTTACTGTAAAGATTAAATGAGACACTCAAATGAAGAGCTCAGAGCCAGGCTCAGAGAAAGCACCTGATAAATACTGAGTATCTTACTCCTTATCATCCTTACCTGTTTTTTAGAGGAAAGGGGCACCTCCCTAATCAATCAACCATCTCTCTCTCTCTCTCTCTCTCTCTCTCTCTCTCTCTCTCTCTCTCTCTCTCTCTCTCCCTCTCTCTCCCCCCCCCCCTTTGTTTTCCTGTCAGTCCCACCACTGAGGTTGGTCTGAGTTACACAAGTTGGAGGCAGCGTTCTGGCTCTGGCGCTGGAGACTTCCCGGTCGCCTCTGGAAGGTTCTCCATTAGGTCAGCTCTCCAAAGCGTACCCGCCTCTGGCATCTTGATTTTGGTTTCTGATGTCTGGATTCCGCGGCCCACCTGACAGAGTCCAGAGGGCGGTAGGATGGACACAGGGTCCTTACAGTTTCTCGTTCAGACCAGGCAACAGCGGCCCTGCGGCCACCCGCTTCTGCCCACAGCTTTCTCCCCGGGCTCGCAAAGGGCCCCAGTGTGAGAGCTGTCCTAGGCCGAGGCCTGGAGCTCCGGTTGTCCAAGGCCAAATGGCTTACAGAGTTGGTAGCTGACCCCAGGGCTACTCCGCAGAGGGTGGAAGGAGCTAAATTCGGAAGTCCGTGGGTCCGGTCTGAGGGGCTGGGAAAAAGCCTGTGTCATAAGCGGCGTGAGTCCCGTGGCGCCGCAGGACCGGACAAAACCCCACCGGCCACCAGTGGGGCTTGACCTTTCAGATGCCGGCAAAAAAATCCCGAGCCACACAGACCTCCCGGACTTCAGGGCGATGCCACCAACTGACCCCTCAGGCCTCTGTTCCCGTTCAAATTGCCGCTCACAAGGACAAAAATGCAGACTTCCCCACTCTCCATTTTCCCATCTCTAAATGGGAACACAGGCATCCTGCGTGTACCCGGGTTGTCAAGAAGCTGAAATCCACCACCTCCAAGAAGCGAGCAATCCCAGAACGACTCCTGGATGCGCAGATGGAAGGCCGCATCCCCTCCATTCCGAGGGCAAGGGATCCTGGGTTCAAAGTGACAGCCCTTTGTGTGTCCCAAAAATAGTTTTTGATTCCCAGGGGGAGGGATTCTTGGCCTCTGCCCAGCTGCGGAAGGAGGCGGCCAATCCAGCCTTGCGTGGCCACTGGGGAGCTGAAGATAGGGCGAGCGGGTTTGCCTGTTGCTCCGCCAGGCGCGGCAGGAACCGGCGCCCCTCAACCCTCACGTCCACCTCGGGTCCGGCTGCCCCACGCTGGAGTGCCAGGCCTTGAGGAAAACACCCACCGCGTGGAACTCCAGCTTCCCTCGAGCTGCGCAAACCACAACTCGAAGCAGAAATTATACTCGATCTCCTATCTCCCGGTAACTCGAGTAATATATTGCCTCTACGCCCGGTTTCCTTGCTTGATTAGTTCTTGAAGAGTTCAAGGGGATGTAGCTTGAGGTCTGAACTATAGCCTACATTGGTCTCTTGGTCTCAACACCTTTTTTTTTTTTCGGTCTCAGGACACCTCCTATCAAGGAAATGGTCAGGGGCTACCATGGCCCAGGAGGGCTCAGAGTATCTGTGGCTTTCTCCTCTCTCTTGTTCCTTCCAGACTCGGTTCTTCTTCTGGATCCCCTCTCTGACACTGACCACAATCCCAGGCCTGAGTGTTCTGGTCTCAGCTTCCCACATGAACATCCATTATGTTTTCACTGGCCCCAGGACACAGGTCTACCCCAGCTGTGTCCACATTGTAATGTGAACTAAGTTTTTCTTGTTTGTCTGATGCTTCAAAAAATAAAGTTTAAGTAAATGAACACTTATCAGGATAATTGGAAAACATTCTGACCCACTCAAATGAAATCCTCAGGCAAGTGGGAAAACAGTAATTGAAGCTGCTATGCATTAAATATGTATAAGAGATTAGGATATAAATGGCGTATAAAGGGCCAGGATCCATTAAGGGCTAGAAATGGAAAGACAAGACACAGGTGTCTACAAATATTGCTCAGATTCAATGTTAGATTCAAGGTCAGAGTTAAGAGGAGACCAATGTAACCCTATTTCCTCAATTTACAAATAAGAAACTGGCCCAGAGAGAACCAGTGGTCTTCCCAAGATCACATAGCACGAATTAGGCAGAGGGGGGCGAAGGAACCCAGTCCCCGACTACCAACGCAGTGTCCATGCCACTGTGTCTCAGGTATTTTCTGCATTCCAAAAATCATAGAGCAAACAGCTCTTCATGGGCTTTTCTCTCTAGCTTTGGTTCTTATAAGGCGAGGGATCCAAGAAGAATTGCTTTCCAAGAATCCATTGTCTCTCTCCCGTCGGGTGACATCTGTCAGGAAAGAGGCCGGATGTCCCCACTCCCGACGGGGGACTTCAAAAGTAAACCTCTCCCCACATTCTCGAGGACCCGAAGAGCACCATGCAGTTTTCGGATAGGACCGACAGGTGGCGCGTTCCTCACAGGAAACTAGCTGGGAATCCGCCTGCGCCTCTCCAACCCTGCTGTCTGTGCTAAAGCTCGCCTAAGGTCCGTCTCCCGAAAAAAATGGGGAGCGCACTGTGGGAGCTCAGGCTGAATGCTAATTTTTTTTTTTTAAGATTCGAGAAGCCCTCCAGCTCAGAGCAGCCTCTCATCCTATCTTTTAAGGGGCCAATGAACATTGGTTGCGGAGGACAAGGCTCTGCCTGTTTGGTCAGCGAAAACACTCGGACTCACTGGGGTCACCCTTAGGGGGCGCTATCTCAGCTCAACAAAATAGGTCCACACACCGCTCATTCACGCACGCTCGGCTGCACCCTTCTTCCGCCATAGGCCAGCCCCCATCCTCCGCTTACTTTTATCTTTTATATATTGGGGAAGGGAGCGGAGAATAAGGGAAAGCGGGCACTTTTTCAATTGCGACGATAATTGTTCGCGAGATGAGTTTCTTAATCTGCTCATCCATTATTGACTTCTCTTCTAATATTTGGCTTTGCCGCTTTGAACGCTAAAAGATCACACACTTGACTCTTTGCATAACAATTTTAGGAAGGGCCTCCTTGGCGCAGCAGGGGAAGGACGTGCCTAGAATGGCTTTGGAGTTGGTATTCCATCCCACCTACCCTGTGCAGGAAGTGAAGCCAGCCTTCCTTCATTGACCTGCCACCCTAACTACCATTCATGCCTGGAAGAGGAAGCTGCCAACTCCCTGAGAACCATAAGGGCCGAGTGGGACCTAACAGGAAAAAGCATAGTCTTCCCTTCCTCTCCCACCTCATTCCCAACCCCAAGATATCTTGCCTCTAACCAGTTCTCACCCCAACACACACACCACACACACACACACAACACACAACTCACACTTTGGGAAAAAAGTGCATCTTACTTGGTGGCGACTGGAATGGGTTGACAGGAGAAGGAGACAGCTATTCCGTGCACTCTGGCCTGTGACTTAGGCCAGTTTGGCGAGCCCTGAGATAAAGGGACCCTGACTTAGTCCCTTCCTTTCTCTGGGTCTCAGTTGCCTCATTTGTGCAGAGTACTTTTGGTCTATGTTCTGTCTCCAAAAGACCTTTGGTCTTGACTTTGCTACGTGTTATCCACCCCGTCCCCAGTCAGGGTGTAGGGTTTCAGGATTGCATAGGTGGGTCTTGGTGGGGGAAAAAAAAAAAAGTGGCCATTTTAATCTAGGCTTAAACAGCTGCCTCCTCTGGCCTTGCATAGTTCAATGACAGGCGGTAGGACGGTGAACGGTTGGTTTGGGTCAGGGCCCTCTGTTCCTTGCTACTTACACACCTCAATTCCAAAACCTTGGTGGAGGGAGTTGCTCTGTGGTACCCAGTTCGGCACAAACGCATGCACGGGTTCCATACACATGGCACGCACAGGAAGTCCACCAGTGTAGAGCCTATTCACGCACACATTTGCGCACACGGACATAGCGCAACCACATGAGGGTTAGAGGGATACAAAAAATGTACGCAATCTTTCTGTGCACATTCAGGCACACAAATACACACGCATCACCTGGAACTCTCACACATACAGCCATGTACAAACACGCACGCGGCGGCCGCACACCCGTCCCCCTCTGGTTTCTGCTGGAGCGGGCGGACAGGGAAGGTGGCGGGGAAGGCCTGGAATTGCACTACCCCCTCCCCCAACCTCAGCCGCTGCGATCTTGTCTGAGGCAGGAGGTGGGGCAGGGTAGGAGGAGGCAACAAGGGTTTCGCTCTCTCCTCTCCACTCTGGCTGGTGAGACTTCCTTCCTCCGTCCCTCTTGGCAACTTTTCCTTCTCATCACTGCAGCCGCCAGCGCGACTGCTTCTGGAACCCGGAGCTTTCCCCATCCTCCCCAGGATGCGGGGTCGGAGGCTGAACTCCCGAAGAAGACAGGGGGGCGGGCCTGGCTGGGCTCCAGGGCCCGCAGAGGGGAGGAGGGAAGGCGCCTGCCGAAAGCCAGAGCACGAAGAGCGGGGTGCGCGGACTTGGCTGCCTTTTCCCTGGTCAGAGGCAGAAGAGCTCCGGGACAGCCCTCGACCCCCAGGAGTCCGGGCAAGAACAAGGAGCAGTTACTCTGGGGCAAGCAAAAAAACAAAACAAAACAAAACAAAACAAAAAAAAACAAACAACACGGTTTTGGAGCCGCAGGGACATTCCTCTGGATGTTGTTGTTTTTTTTTCTTTATTTCTTAAGTCTTTTTTTTTTTTTTTTTGTCGCCAACTTTGGAGTTGTGTCTGGATTTTCTCGGGATCATGGACTGAGCCGAGGGGACAGCAGAACCCAGAAAAGCCGTGCTGGCCCCTCCTCACTCGTTCCCACACGCGTAACCCTCAGTGTGCACACGCTAGAGGCCAGTCGGTCGGTGTGGACCCCGACCCGCGCCCAGCCGGATCCAGGCAGGAGTCGCCACTCGGACAGGTGGGGACAGGGGTGGTCAAGGGCCCCCGTCGGCCTGGGGGCGCCAGGCTGGGGAAACCTTTTTTGGAAGGAGGAGAGGGCGAGAGAGGCAGAAAAGCAAAATAAAGGAGAGAAGAAAATTCGAGCACAGACGTTGGATTTATTCAGGGTTTTGGAGGGTTGGGCGGAGAAGGATGAACATGGGGATTTCGGTTCTGCGGTTTGGGTGGGATGCTGTGTAAGGAAAAAAGTGGGATATCTGATTAAAGTGAAGAAAAATATCTAGGGAAGGGTGTGTAGTTGCTGGCCTTCAGGAGCTATGAGCTCTAACACCCTCAGCACCAGTGGCCTGACTGGCTGTGAGGTACAGCTCCAGAGCGGTTTGGGGATACAAAAGAGTGAAGGTTCCCCTTCCTGCACTCCGAGCTCACGGGCCCTGGGTCTCGCTCTCCAGAATCCCCGCGGAGCCCTAACCCGGCTTCTCAACCCGCCAGCAGCGACGAGTCGGTGTTTGAGACCTGGCATCCCCGGCGCCCGGCACAGCCCAGCAGGCAGTCCGCAGGGCGCCGGAAGGAAACCATGGCCAGGACCCCTTTTCGAATCCTGACCACAAGCTACGATTTACGGAAGTCACCAAAATGTTCTCCCCATTTCCCAGTCAAAGGAGAAAGGGCTTAATTTTCTCAGCTTTCTGGGTTTTACAAGGAAAAAAAAAAGAAAAGAAAAACCAGTTTCTAGAGCCAAAAGGTCCGTGATGCAGACCGCTCCCTCTTGGATAAAGTGGGGAAACTTTGAAGGCAGGATGGTGAAGACAGAAACCCAAATATTGCAGTCCCAAAGCAGACAACCTCAACCAGCCGGCTTTTTGCGGACTTTCTAGGAATCTGGATATTTAATTATAGGCGTATTTAAGGCTCACAGGGAAAAAAAGAAATTCTTCCTGCCTTCCACCCCCCAAGTCTTCTAGGCCATCTACAAACAAAGCTGCCCCCAATTTCAAGAGTCAACAGAGCATTTTCTTTTCCACGGTTTGCCTCCCACGTGCCCCCCACCCACCTAGGCTTTCTCCTGCCCCCGCCTTCTCCAGTCCCTCTACCAGCTCGGCAGGATAGTTTAGGATCCCTAACTAATATTTAACGAATCCTCTGCACCCAGCCACCCTTCACATTATTATCGCCTCCAAATGAAGACCAAAACCCCAGCGCTAATTGAATTAGTCTATTGAAAGGACTGTCAGGTACAATGACGTGGATCGAGGCCCCACATTTCCCAAGGTCTATAGGCTTTGGGGACCTGAGATGTATAGTCTGACCTTACGCCTCATAATAATACCACGGTACTTGTAGCAGAAATCTCCTTGTATTCACTCCCAAAAAACCGCTGGTCACCCAGTCCCCGTAGGAAGGCTGCGCGCTATTGTTGCGACAACTCATTCATGTCCCGCGCCACGAGGGCCCCACCGCCATCTGATCTACACTCAAAATGCGTTACCACCGTGTGCATGCAACACGCTCGCACTCTCAGCCCATCACGCACACGCCTGGAGAGATGGCAAGGTTTTTCTTTCACAATTCTCCTCCTCATACACATCCTCAGAAGAGAGGTGGAAGCAGGCAGGACCAAGACATTTGTCTCTGCCTAAAAAAAATTCAAATTCTGCAGAAATGCAGGCTGGCAGGAGATTTCTCTTTCTGTGAAGCATACACCAAAACGCTTAGCAAACGCAATTACTCTGTGCCCAACTGGCGGGGCAGACTTGGGTGTACACACTAATTCTTACATATACCAGCCTCCTAACATGCACACAAATACACACATACACACAACAATGCTTTACAGACTCGTGCCTCTCTCTGCGTTCTCATATACACAAGCAAAAGACACAAATACAGGCTCCAGCCCCCACAATCACAGGCCACTCTCCAAATTGGTAAGTGGTTTTTGCAAGACTAGGAAAGGGGAGAAAGAAAGGTACAACTTCTCAGCTTTCACCTAGACAAGTGCTCATCAGTCTTCCTACTATATGACCCCAAACTTCTCTATCACCCCCAAACACACAAACATGCTCTTCTCAGGTAACTTCCACTTAGTGGAAGCCCCTGGTTAGCTACAGAGAATGGAAGGAGATGGGCCTGTCCTGTTTATCCCCTTGCCCACCACTAAAAGCCTCTTTGGGCCAACTTTTTCCTTCAAAAGGGGAAAGAAACCATAGGGGTTTTCTTTTCTTTTTCTTTCCTTTCTTTCTTTCTTTCTTTTTCTCTTTCTCTCTCTCCTCTCTCTTCCTTCCTTCCTTCCTTCCTTCCTTCCTTCCTTCCTTCCTTCCTTCCTTCCTTCCTCCTCCTTCCCCCTCCTCCCTCCCTCCCTCCCTCCTCCCTTTTCTTTCTTTCTTTCTTTCTTTCTTTCTTTCTTTCTTTCTTTCTTTCTTTCTTCTTTCTTTCTTTCTCTCTCTCTCTCTCTCTCTCTCTCTCTCTCTCTCTCTTCTCTCTCTCTCTCTCCTCTTCTTTCTCCCTTTCAGCATTTAAAATAAAAACAATCGTTCTTGTCATTCTCTACTTTTATGTGGCTGGGTATGGAAGTAGAACATGGGGACAATCAATTTATTGCAGAAACATGGCTAAGTCAGTGGCCTTCTGTGGGGCCTCTTGCCCCAGCAGAACTGCACAGCTCAGAACTTCAAGGCAATGGAAATGGGCACAGGATGTCCCCAAACTTCCATACCTTTGACCCAGGAGCAGAGAGGTTTTGGAGAATGGGTTTTCATGCTATTCCTAGTAAATCCCCTCTTGGTGTCAGCCCACCTCTCTGCCACACCCACCTGGACATCTATCAGGTTGGAAGAAATTCTCAATTCCCAAAGACAGAAACAGTAACCCAAAAAAGGACTGCCACAAATGTACTCACACGTGCACATATATCACTCCATACACACCCATCACTTTTACTCACATACTTGTACACACAACTTACCATGCGGTACTTCCTCACCCACATGCCCAATCCTGGCTCCCTTCGAGTCCTCAGGACCCCTCACATACCCGTCTTAGTCAACATTTGCTCACTCTCAGCACTCACACACCTTACTCTCAGGCTTGCCAGGACACCAACATGCTAACACCGAGTTCCCAATAGTAGTATGTTCCTTTTCAGACAGGAGAGGAGGGCATGTGCCCTGGTTAGGGTCGTGGAGAGCGGCCAGCGCTGCGTGCAAAGCATCCCGCGCAGGCTTGGCCTGGGGGAGGTGGGGGAACAAGCCAGCGCGCCGTGCGCCTCCTAATCCAGCCGGAGCTCGTGGGCCGCGGGTGCATTTATCATCCCATTACTGTAACAAATCCGGGCTCTACTACATGAAAGGTAAAATGAATTACCGACGTTAAGCCGTCAATAAAGTCATTTCTGTAAATGGTGTCTCCAAAGGGCCGCCGCATTATTCAGCTGGCTTTATCAGCTGGCTGGAAATTACGTGGAGAAGCCCGGCCGCGCGGCGCGCGGGGCCGCTCACTTTGATTAAGCGTCTTGCCAGCGCGATGTGACAGAGCTTTTGACCAGGGTTTTATTCACAGGCCTGTGATGAACGCCAAGCTGATCAGGCGGAATGAAGAGTAATTAAAACCTATAAATTATCTTCCGCAGCCCTTCTCGAGGCGTCTCCTGCAGGCGAGATAAGGCGTCGAGACCCTATTTACGGCGCTGAAAGGGACCGCGGCGCACAAAAGCTACGCGGCTAAATAGGATATTGATAGTGTCCTAATTAGAATTTAATTAAGTACCCACGCTCGCTTGCGGGATAAAGATTTCAATTTTGCGAAATTAAATATAAATAAAAGTTCCCCCCCCCATTTCGGGGAGAAAGGGTGGGGGCACTGAGAGATTTCGGGGAGCCCTTGGGCGTAGAACTGAAAAGGACCAGGAGACTCCAAGGTGGGGCTGGGGGCGGCCTGGGAGGGTTGAGGAGGGCAGGGTGAGCCTGACAAGCCAGCGCTCCGGAAAGCAGCTCTTGTTGCCCTCAGGTCGCCGGCAGGTCTAGGAACTCCGAGCCTTGGGTACCGGAAGACTCTCAGCTGACCGAAGACACAGTCAGCAATACGAACTCCAGCTCTCCATCAGTCCCTCTGAGAAACTTCGGCTACTGAGCTCCTTCGGCTGGTTGTGGTTTTCGTTTTATTTCCCTCCTTAACCCTTTGTAACTTTCGGGGCAAGGAGTATTATTTTGCATGTTCCCACTAGACAGTATTCCCAAAGAGTTCCTTTCTCAGCCAGCCCAGCTGAGGATGAAGGTCTGGGCAGCAGGTTCGCGGGAGCGCCAAGATAACATCCCCAAGAAGGCCTCTGTTGGGTGAACCTTTTTAGCTGCTATACTGCAGGCTTCAGTACACAGTCGGTCGCGGGCCCTCCCAAACCGCTCAACAGACAAACCCCACCGGTGGCCAGCACCTCCCCTCCCCCTCACTCTATGCTTGGAGATGGGAAAACTTTTGGGGTGCCTCAATCAAGAAACAGAAAAAGAGCCCAGTGGACTGGAGACGTATCTCTATGAGCGTGGGAGAGGCAGGAGCCCGGGTGATGCCCTCAAACTTGGGAAAAAATACGAAGGACTAGAGCCAGAGGCCTCCAGGGAGTCGGGAGCAATCCCAAGAAAATCTGGATAACTGGGGAAACTCGCTGTCCACATCGTCAACTGGCTGGGGCAGACACCTGGGATGCAGTACATTTATTTGTTTGGTTTCACTCTGCAGGGAATTCTAACACGGAGGTTGCCATAAACCCCAAAGCTGGGGCCTTGCACGCATTCATACCCTGACTTGCTTGTCCCAGGGGGCCCGGCCAGGACAACTCCAGCAGCTAGATGGAAAAGGCACCCAGGTTGACCTGAGCTTGCGCTTTCTGGCGCCCTCTCGGCCTGACTTAATGGCTTCGTGCAGCTCCCGAGGGTTGTCGAAGGTCCAGACAGGGAAAGGCATGGGTGCGGAGGCCCCAGAAAGGACAGGCGGTGCAGCAGGTTGACATGAACAGCAAACCTACAGACGGTTCTAGCTAGGCGCAGCTAGCCTCGGGGTTTGCTATTTGTGAAAAATAAACTGCATTTCTGAAAGTACTCAACTCTAGGTCTATTTCACATCTCTGACCCCGTTTTACCCCTCACTCTCACACACACACATGTACACACACACACACACACACACACACAGTGACAGCAAACTTTCACCTCTCATAACAGCAAGGAAAAAAAGAGAAAATAAAAGGCTGAGTTTCTTAAGCATGAGGGTACAAATAAGCTAAGGCCCCAGCCTCCTGACCCTGCAACCCAGAGCGCACGCACCTATAACCCTGCATTTCTCCAACAAGTTGTTTATGGAGTTGCTTCTTTATTTGCCTACACCGCGAAATCCACCCCTCGCAGGTCTCCTTTGCCCCTTCCGCAGTCCTGGCCTGGAAGGGGGAGGGGCTCGGATGCGGGTGGGGAGGCGGGCCAGACACGCCGGGCCAGCGCCGCGTCGCCCCCTCTCCTCCCGCGGCCACCGCCCCCGGATTATTTATCCGCAAAGTCCCGCGCGCGCCCATTGGGCGGAGGCCCGGGTGTCAGCGCGAGTCCTGGCTCGCCATTGGCCCCGCACACGTGCGGCCCTGACTCACGTGCTTCCGGTTTGAAGGCAAAAAGTGTGCCTGGGTGATTTTTTTTTTAAGCGAGAGAGTTTGTGCAAAGATCCGAGCTGTCAGAGATTTGAAAAAAAAAAAAAAAAAAAAAAAAGGGCAGCCCGGCGCTGGCGGAGACGCGCTCTCCCTGCAAAAAAGCAAAGGCGATTAAAGGCGCTGCCAGCCTCGCGCTCTGGGCACAGCTGAGCGTGACACTCGGGGAAGTCAAACCCCTCACTACTGCCTAAGAAGATGGCTAGACTTTAAAGACTATTTTTTCCCTTTAAGAAAAAAAAAAATTCTTGAAGCTTTTTCTTTTTCCTTGCTTTCTTTTTTCTTTTCTTTCTTGTTTTTTTTTTTTTTTTCGTTTTGGCTGTGGCTTACTCCCCATTTAAAACAAATCATTGAATCTGGTTACAGAAAGAAAAAAGAAATAGCCAAGTGTCTCCATATCTGGATGTCTACAAATTAGAGAAAGGGAGAGACAGCGAGATCTGCTTGATAAGAGAGAGCGAGCCAGGCCAGGCGCCTGGGCTTTTTTTTCCTGCACCCGCCCCGTGCCTTCGTTGGGGCTTCGCCGGCCTTCTTCTTCCGTGCACCCCCACGGGCCGCTGGCAAAGTGGGGTGGGGAGCGAGGCAGGGGGGGCGGGGGCCGGCGCGGCGGCCGGGGCGGCGGGGCGGCCGAGCATGGAAGAACAGCAGCCGGAACCTAAAAGTCAGCGCGACTCGGGCCTTGGCGCGGCGGCGGCGGTGGCGGCGGCAGCCCCGGGCAGCCTCAGCCTGAGCCTCAGCCCCGGCGCCAGCGGCAGCAGCGGCAGCGATGGAGACAGCGTGCCGGTGTCCCCGCAGCCCGCACCTCCCTCGCCGCCCACGGCGCCCTGCCTGCCGCCCCTGGCCCACCACCCGCACCTCCCCCCGGCCCCCCGCCGCCGCCGCCGCCGCCGCGCCGCCGCAGCAGCAGCATCTCGCGGCGCCTGCTCACCAGCCGCAGCCCGCGGCCCAGCTGCACCGCACCACCAACTTTTTCATCGACAACATCCTGAGGCCGGACTTCGGTTGCAAAAAAGAGCAGCCGCCGCCGCAGCTCCTGGTGGCGGCGGCGGCCGGAGGAGGCGCCGGAGGAGGCCGGGTCGAGCGTGACAGAGGCCAGACCGGCGCAGGTAGAGACCCTGTCCACCCGCTGGGCACGCGGGCTCCAGGCGCCGCCTCGCTCCTGTGTGCCCCGGACGCGAACTGTGGCCCACCCGACGGCTCCCCGCCAGCCGCCGCTGGTGGCGCGGGCGCGTCTAAAGCTGGGAACCCGGCAGCGGCGGCAGCGGCGGCAGCTGCCGTGGCAGCGGCGGCAGCAGCAGCAGCAGCAGCGGCCAAGCCTTCGGACAGCGGCGGCAGCGGAGGTGGCGTGGGGAGCCCAGGTGCTCAGGGCGCCAAGTACCCGGAGCACGGCAACCCAGCCATCTTGCTTATGGGCTCAGCCAACGGCGGGCCCGTTGTCAAAACTGACTCGCAGCAGCCCCTCGTGTGGCCCGCCTGGGTCTACTGCACGCGCTACTCGGATCGTCCGTCCTCCGGTGAGTACCCAGCCCCGGGCTGCGCCATGCCTTCTGGCAGGGCGGATAGCCCAGAGCTCTTAGTCGCCGTGCTGGGGAGAGTAAACCCAACTCCGGCTTTCTGTTCTCTCACGCTGCTTCCTCCTTATCAGCCCAAGTCCGAGTCACAACCAAGTGTCTACCCAGTTTTGCGCTCCTGGCTTCTGTGTCCACCACCCGGCAGGCTACAGCTCAGGGCACCGGAAGCTCGGGTCTCCATCCTTCGGTTTTGAACAACGAGCTTCTCGGGTCTTCTTTGTTTTTTACTCTTATTATTTTTAGGAAAGACACAATTAGTCATTGATTTTTCTTTCTTGCGAGGGGGTGTTTAGAGTCAGCGGGAAGGTGGGCCTAGTGATTTCGGACTGCAGTCCTGCCAGCGTGGCCCTGCGGAGGCCAAAATCCAGCAAGGGTTTGATTAGAGAAATAATCGTCACTTTGGTGTTTTAACAGACATGAACACCATCTCGATAGTTTCTGCATAGAATTAATTTGCATAGAGACAGATTTGAGGACACACAGGAAGAGAGAAAAAGCGATTTGATCACTGTCCCTCTTCTTCAGGCGTGGTAGCCAAGAGAATCTGACCCGGGTGGGTAGAATCCAGAGAAAGAGGTTTGCCGAAATGGCGAGTGCCTAGAGTCCCTGGCTCCTGGTTCTCTGGAGCTGACAGACAGACAGAGGGAGAGGAGAGAAAACAGGTCAGATCAGAGTCAGGCCAGAAAGCGGAGCGGAGGATTTGAGAACCAGTGTCCTCGCAGCTTCTCCGCAGCAGCTCGACATCCCATCCTTTCCTTCTTTAATTCCTTCCTACCGCGCATCTGCCAGTTAGCAGATTTCTGCTAGACGAAGGCCCCATTTTCTGGACTTTCCTTTGGCCTTTTTTCTTTGTGTATCTTGCGCTTGGAGAACCCATGGCCGAGACCTGCCCTGGCAGAGGAGGCTGAGGCCAGCCTGCATCCCCAGCCAGCAGCGCCCAGTGGCCAGTGGGCGCTTCGAGGGGGTCGGCAGGGGCTCTGGACTATGGTTGGGTTCTGGGCACCTGGGTCCGGCAAGAGGCCAGGCACAGCATAACCGTATGGAGCTCTATTCCGGCTGTTCTCTAGCTTCCCAGCCGCTGCTGACCGAGCACGGATCGATGCGCGCTATCAGCCCCCGCCATCTCAGAGCCCCGTTATTGACACGTCGGGCTCCCTGAACCTCCGAAAAGCTCCTTTGATTGACTCGCCTGATGGATAGAGTGATTGAGCTGTCAGGCCGTGAGACTCGGGTTGGCCGTGAGGATACGATTTTATTACAAATGTCCATGCCTCTGCACATACATACAACACTCACAACGTCTAGGACACACAAGGCAGCAGACCCTTTCTGGGGATGTGCACGTTTCCTGCCATCTCTGCCCCCTCAGCTAATTACTAATCTAAACCAAGGCCTTCCTTCCTTCCCAGCCCACTTCCTAGTCCTCTTGTCACCCTGCTCTGTAGTGGGCTTTGTCTTTGTTCTTGGTGGCTTTCCTTCTTATGGGCCAGGGAAGGCAGGGTACTGGCTTCTTCTCCTGCATAGGCAGTTAAGGGAGATGAACCTCAAGCCAGACTTGAGTTCCTGCAGTTAACCATGCCTGGACTCTTTTGTCACAAGACAGCAGTTCACCCTAGACACTGGCCCACCCCAGGAGCCAGATACTCAGCTTACCCCTTTGTCGCTAGGTTTGGTGATGCCAGTGAACACCTTTCTTTCCAGACAGTTTTAGACATTAACAGGCCTGACAGGGACTTAATTGGGCTCCGTAAGTTCCCATAAGCAAGACAGGCCGCAGGAAGTAAATGCCAGAAGATTTGGGCATGGAGGCTGATCGACAGAGGTTCTGTCTTTACAGGCTACCTCTTAGCTCTCCTTCTTCTTTCTAGGCTGCCAGCGCAGCCCTCTTCCCAGATGAGGTTTGGCGGAAGACTTCACCTTCCTGGGAAGGTGTTCTGTGGTCTCTTTATATATACATTTTAGGGTCAAAGCATGGGTTTTGTTGAGATTTGTTTCCTGTCTCTCCAGTGCTCTGTCCCTATTTTGCTATTTAGGCTGGGAGGAGGGCTGTAGTCTACTTGCAGATGACATAGGTGAGCAGGGAAACCAGATTTGGCTTGTTTTTGTTATTCAGGAGTTTTTCTATACTGAAATTGCATCTTATGTATTCAAAAGAGAGATAAGGGAGACCCTGCCTTTGCAGCTGGGTGGAGGAATAAGGAGGACTCTCTCTTTCCTACTGGTACCATCCAAGGGGCATAGCAGAGAACTCAAGGGCTATGTGTGTAAGGTGTGCAACTGGGTGAAGGTCAGTGTCTCCCTGAGAGCCTAGAAAGGTTTTCTTTGGGGCCAAAGAGAAAGAAGAGGTAGAGCAGACACTGAACACTTGGAACTAGGCAAGCCTCTCACAGCCCCTTCCCTGTCCCCTGTTTTCTGGAATAAATAGCCACAAGCAGATAGGGTTTTATTGTAAGGGCTCCGGTATAGGTGTGCTTCTGGAGGAGGATGGAAGGCTGGCTGTTCCTCGAGGCTGATCCTAGTCTAGTGTCTTCACTGCCTCAGTCTTGAGCCTTTTTTGATTCCAGAGCTGTGAAGACAACAAGACTCTAACCTCCAACTCTGGGCTGGGCCGAATGGGACTCCAGATATTTCTCCATCTTGGATTCTGCCATTTAAGCCTGTCACACGGATTCTGCGATTTAATTCCTGTTCTAAACTGAGGTTTACGGTGCACGTACAACCTCAGCGATTTTTCTCCGTAGCTCTTCTCGCCCTCGAGAAGGGAACCCTGCGACCCCAGCAGCCAGGCAATTGATGGAGAAGCTAGGCGCCGGGAGGGAGCCGGGGGGCGCGGCCGGGCCTCGGCTATAGCCCCGGAAGCGCAGGGCGCGATCCCAGCTGGGCTGTGCAATTCTCACGGCTTCCTCTGCCCTCTCCCCCTCCCCTCTGCCCTCTGTCCCCACCCCACCCGGCCCTCTCGGTTGCTGCAGGTCCGCGCACCAGGAAGCTGAAGAAGAAGAAGAACGAGAAGGAGGACAAGCGGCCGCGGACGGCGTTCACGGCCGAGCAGCTGCAGAGACTCAAGGCGGAGTTCCAGGCGAACCGCTACATCACGGAGCAGCGGCGGCAGACCCTGGCCCAGGAACTCAGCCTCAATGAGTCCCAGATCAAGATCTGGTTCCAGAACAAGCGCGCCAAGATCAAGAAAGCCACAGGCATCAAGAACGGCCTGGCGCTGCACCTCATGGCGCAGGGACTGTACAACCACTCCACCACCACGGTCCAGGACAAAGACGAGAGCGAGTAGCCGTCTCTGGCTGGGGCCGCGCGGTTGGGCCGCCGCGCCCGCGCCCCTCCCGGCTCCGCCACTGCCGCCTCGTGGGCCATGCGCCGGGGAGAAAGAATCAGCGCGAAGGAGGGAGAAAAGCAACAGGGAAGAGAGAGAGAGAGAGCGCTCCACAGCTTGGAGAGTCAACGTTCGCAACATTTTTAGAAAGGGAGAGAGACTCGGACAGGTGCTATCGAAAAATAAGATCTATTCTCTAATCACAGCATAAGGGACGAAACTGCGACTTCTTAAAGCTCTATCTAGCCAAACCGCTTACGACCTTGTATATATTTAATTTCAGGTAAGGAAAAAAAATATGTGTAGCGATCTCTATTTGCTGGACTTTTTATTAATCTCCTTTATTATTATTGTTATAATTATTATAATTATTATAATTATTTTATCCCCCACCTCTGCCTCGCTGTCCCTGGCCCAGTTTCGTTTTCGTTGCTTTTTTCTTTTGAATGGTATCGCTCTCCGGTGCCTCCCGCCCCGCATCGCTGGTCCTCGTTTCTCTGGGATTTTTCTTTGTGTGCGTGAGAGTGTGTTTCCTCGCGTGTCCGCCCCTCGTCTCTCCCCCGTCTCCCAAACCCTTTCTGTCGGTCTGTCTGTCCTGCCCCTTTCGTTTTCCGGAGACTCGTTGAGAAATACGACCCCACAGACTGCGAGACTGAACCGCCGCTACAAGCCAAAGATTTTATTATGTTCAGAAACCTGTAGTCTGAAATAAAGTGTACACTGTGCTCACGAGCAGCTGGCGGCCTTCCTCTTTGCGGGCTGGGAAGGGCGTGGGCGCGGAGCACCCTGGGGCCGGCGGACACCGCGCACACCGGGGGCCCAGCGATCACCGCACAACGAATACCGGCTGGGAGGGCACGGGCGGAGCCTGGTGGTAGTTGCAGCCCATATCTGAGTATGGTCCAGGTCTGGAGGGTCTGGCGGGACACCCCTGGTGTCCGATTGCGTTCAAAGGAGCCCAAAAGCTGGAAACCCCAGGCCTGACTTTGGAAAACACTGCCCGACTGTCGGACTGCTCCCTGCGCCCAGCCAGGGCCTGGCTCCAGCCTGGGCCTTTTTTGTTGTTATTTTCTGGAGCTGATTTTGCGCAAAGTTTTGATGTTTCCTCCTCTAAAAGCAAGTCTTTCCAGGGCAGGGCAGAGGTGAGAAGTTGCTCCCATCCAGAGCGGCCTGCTAGGGCGCGGTGCGCTGGGTGCTGGGCCCGGCCTCTGGGCCACCGGGACGTCATCGCTATTCATTTGGAGAAGTGATTCCGTTGGCGCAGCGGCGGAGTAAGGGCAGCACATGGAGCCTCGTGGGGCTTGGATCTCATGGTTTCGCAAAACCGGAGGAGAGGAGGCCCAGATGCTGGGAAGCTATGCAAAGCGGCAGCGCTTGGTCCTGCCCTGGGATCTCGCTGGGCCCCCGACCTCCAACGTGGGCACAAGCTAGCCTCCTCCCTACCCAAAACCTAAGGGGTGGGGTGGGCTTTCAGAATCGCCAACAAAGCCTGATTTGCTTCCTGACTAGGGGTGACACAGAAGCAAGCTCCTTGGACTCTCAAGACACTCGAACTACCTAGAGGGAAATGTTTAGATTCTTACCTCTGGCCCTGGGGTGGATCCTTCCTAGGCAAGCACTGGGACCCAGACTTTTAGGGACTAGGAGGAGGAAGGGGAGATCTCTCCTCAGGTGGTATCATTTCTCTTTTGTCCAGGATTTTTTTAAATGGTAAATTCTGCTCTCTCCCTTTCCTCCTCTCTTCCGAAATATGTGTGTACCTGTACATATGTGGCTAGATATGCGGCTAGATATGTGACTGTCCCTGAAAACTTGTGTGCATATGTGATCATGTGTAGATATGGTGCATGAGTACCTACCTGGTTTTGTGTATCTCTGCATATGTGAATATTGTGCAACTGAGTGTTTACTTTTCTGTAATTAGATGCACACTTCAATGTTTGTGCCTTCACTATGTGTACCCGTGCTTATTTGTGTTTGCACACTGGGGTGTTTGTAGGGGTATGTGTGTGCGTGCGTGTGTATGTGCATGCACGTGCAAGCATGGAAACTCTGTTTCTGTGCTCTTTCTTTGGGTTTCTTTCCTGTTGTTTTTTGCAGAATTGATTTTTAAGAAATGAGAATGGCCAGTTATTCTGCCTTTTTTTCTTAAAAAATTCTCCCTCACAGGGTACTCTGTCAGAGAAGTGACAATGCTAGGCTCTAAGTCCAGAAAGCTCAGGGATCCTCCAAACCTCTGCTCCAGGCTTTGGCGGGGGGTAGGCATTTGGTATAGGCTGGAGTTGAAGAGCACATTTGACATTGCCATGGGTTCCTGACTTTATTGCAGTAAATCTCTACCTTCCATCCTCTTCACACCTTAGAGTGTGTGGCATGACCTTTACACATAACAGGTTTCTCAACCAATCCTTTGTAAAGAGCTGGGAGCAGTGAGATGGGCCTTCCCAGGGTTGGCCCAGGTAAGTTGTTTTCTGGTGGTTAGAAGTACATTTTTTATTTTCCTTAGGGGAGAGGAGAGCTTGGAATCTTCAAACTCTTCAGAACTTCAAGGTCAGAGGGTCTGAGACCTGGGGCCCCCAGTACTCCTTGAATCCAGACAGCTCAGAACATCAAGAAGTTTCCTGGCCACAACCAGATGTGATGTTCTGGGGCGTCCAGCTCTGCAGAAAACCTTTATGTTTTGAGTGTCTGGAAACTGGGCTACCCCTCCTTCTCCCTTCCCAGTGTATCTTCTTAGGTTGCCTAAACCCCTTAAGACCACACAATTAAGAGGCAAGGGCAGGGACCAATGTGAACAGCAACTCCAGGAGCTATCCTATTCCTTAAAGTCCCTTTTTACCCCTTCCAAGAGACCAAAAGCACAAAGCAAGTAAGAGCTCTTCCCCTTAATCCTGGGGAGAGGGAGGAGATGGTTACCCCTCCCCATGATCATATTAGTTAAGTGTTTAGATGTGTCATTATTACATAAGTTGATTTCTTGCCCATTATCTCTTTTTCAATCACTATTGAATTTCAATTACTGGTAGAATTTTCTTCATTGTTCAGTGGGGAAATTGAAGCTCTCAGGACTTAAATATTTAGTCCCTGCTTCCTCGGTGGCTGTGTGTCTTTATGTCACATCTACTCTGTACAACTGCCTTTGCCTCAAGAACCTGGCCAAGGCCCTGAAGTCATTATCTATCTTCCCCGACCCCCACCCTCATTTTCCTTCCTTCTGACTGGAGCAGAGGAAAGGGTAGACAGACTCTGGTCAGACCTCTTGTACCCCCTCTAAAAAAAGAAAGTAGTGATAACCATAAACAGGCATTGATAGCTCTGATTTATGGGCCTGGCTCAGTGGGCTGCCTGTGTATTAAAGTCTGGGGCTGCATGGAAATAAATACTGGATGGAGTGTGATATCCCAACTTCCTCATTTTCCACCCATTTTTTTTTTTAAAGATTGGATTGAACCATAAACTTAAATCTTCCTCAGCCCAGGAGGAAATACACACTAGCCAAGTCTAAACAGTATTGATCTTTGGCTCTTTCTAAGGCCAAAGGTCTCTGTTTTCCTACTGGAAACTCCCTTTCCTTCAGTAGAGTTGGGGGAGGAGGCTGTAGGTGGGGATGGAGGAAGGAGGGAGTATTTGGGTATGTGGGGCTGCATAGTGTTTCTGTGTAAGCCTGTATGCATGTGGGTTGTACTATGTATGGGCATTTGTATAGGGGTGGTTTTGAGTATATTTATTTAGGCTTGGAAGATGAAAGTGTGTATTTTTGGTGTATGGGGGTCACTAGTGATAGTTTGGTGTTTGTGGGTGTATGTGTGCTCAGTTCTCTGGCCTCCTAGGCTAGGCATAGAGAAAGAGTGGCCTGCTAGTCTGTTTCCTACCTGGCCACACAGCCATGTCACCTGTGGCAGGGCTTCCAGAGATCATATTACCAAGGAGGCCACTGTGCTCCCCAAACCCTCTGTCCCCGATGCCCTCAGTAAAAAAGGCCTACATGCAAGACAGGAATGAACTTTAGCTGCCTCCTAGAGGCCAATGCCAAGGCCAGGGTCAGAGAGGCCCTAGCCAGACTCCTTGTCCTGGGTGAAGTGTCTGCTATGGCTTCTCTGGGTGGCCATTAGTTCCTCCAACAGTCAGCCTTGCTTATGCTTTTTGTGTTGGGGAAAAGCCATTTCTCTGGCAACACAGGTAATCCCCTGTATTCTCTGCCTTCCAGTGTGCACAGACTTGGGGAAGAAGCAGGGAAGGTCAAGGAGGCTCTACAGCAGTCCTCCCCTAGTTTTCTCTCTCCCTAGCCTGGTCCCATTTACTCTTGTCACTATGGGTTCAAATCTAAGATCGCGTTTACTTCATCTGGGAGAAGCATCAAAGTACTGCTCCATCTCTGGTCACCCTGTTACAGACCACTGTTCTCCTTTCCCACTTTGAACTCAGGTGAGAGGCTTTGTAGTGTGTGTGTGACAACTTGTGGAAAGGGTATGGCTAGGGACTGCCAGCCCCTCCTCCTCCCCAAATGTTTTAGGCCAGTCACTTAATGGCAGTCCCTTGTTGGAAAGGATCCTCAGGGATTCTTAAATAAAAAGGTTTCATCGTATGGTGGTGTGGGGAGAAAGATCTGAGAAGGAAAGGACTGTCACTCAAAAGCACACAGAAAGTGAGAGGCAAAATCCTGATTTCCTGAGTCCAATTGTCTTCCCAGTGTGCCACTGAATGGGTAATGTCAATGCACATGCGGCCACACAGCCCACAAGCACTTCCTCAACCTAAGTGCATGAACATGCACTTGGCCATGTGTATACATGTACACACATGTAAAATATGTGCACATAGACACATATACAAATATAAATGGGCTGATGTATAGAGCTGATGTTTAGGGGTATACTCTCAGCAAGCACATGGGCATTGTCTGTGTAGAAGTTTCTGGTACACTTTATAAATGGCCCAGGAATATATCTATTGGTGTCCAAGATACACCTGCATGCCCCAGCTGATGAGCTTCACTCTTAGCCAGTGTAGGGACAGGACGTCTTTCTAGGGCTCAGGACATATTTGCCAGCTCCCTCCTTTCCATGAAGGCCACCTGAGAGAACTGGAACTGAGGCAGATGGGTTAACTGTGTGGGGGCAGAAAGACTGGAGTCAGGGCCACACGTTTCCCTCTCTCCAGAGACAGTCTGTTCTGGGTAACTCTGGGTTCAGACACAGATGTGCTGTTACAACCATCTCCATCCCTCAGGTGTCTTCTCAGGTGTACCTCCTGGGGGTGGGAGCAGGCCCAGGGAAGGAGCAGGCAAAATTCCCAGATTTCTCACAGAGCTTGGTAAGTTACAATTTCCTTCGCTTCTACCTGCACCTTTCCCACTGATGTGCCCCTCTGTTGACGAAGGGGTCTCCTCCATTCTGGAATTCTCCCCACAGATAGGGGGGTGGGTGTTTCTGAGGACATTTGGTAAGATTTCAGGCGACAGTAATGGAAGACTATGGGTCTGTAGAAAAGCAGAGTTTTAATGTGGGTGCGCCGGCACACACATCTTATTATCCTGAAGAAAAGATTCCGATCAAACATTCATGATTCGGCTTTCCGCGGTGGCGGGAATGGGTGCGGTTGGGAGGATGAGGTAGGGGTACTATGTAGGGGAGGCTGTGAGCACAAGCCTCTCCTCCCCTCACCTCTGTCGGGAGATGGGGTATAAACACAAGCACTATCTTAGGGGCCAGCAGCCACCAGCATGTTCCTCCCTGCCCCCAGCCACCACGCAAGCGCACTCTGGGTGGGCAGCGCCTAGGGTGCGCTCACTCTCCCTGCGGCTGGAAGACCTGGATTGCAGGCGCCCCAGGAACTGCGATCACAGAGCAGAGGGGAGGGAGCCCCCTGTGGGCAAGATGGAAGGAGTCCAAGAAGAGAAGGACCCAGGAGTATTTAAAATTCGATCACAAACGCTGTGAGAGTGGGCTGGGGCCCGGACAAAGACCAACCAATTCTGGCAGAAAAACTCACAGTTCTGCCATCTGATAAAGCGGACTCAGTGAGAAACTTGACGGATAAAGCTCTGCTGCTGCTTGGTGGTCTTGTCGGGCTCTCGATGTCTTTCCAGCTGAAGGCAATCCAGATGCCGAAGAAAACGCAAGTTCTGCAGCCACCTCAGCATATCCTTCCCGCACCCTCCCCCTCATCCCCACGTGCAGGACTCGTTCAGAGTAGACGCAATCCAGAAGATGACACTTAAGACATTCAAAATGAATGATAATATAGTCACCATTTACATTGCGCACATTGCGAGCCTTATGGCTTAATTTACTTCATTCAACCACATACACTTTAAGTTGGATATTATCTTCTATAAATTTAAAATAACTATAAAATTACCATTTTATAGATAAGAAAAGTGAGGTCCAAGGTCATCTTGCCAAGGTCACACCAAACCACATTAAAGTTTACGTCGCAATTGTATATCATAAGTACCGGGATGATTTGCCCAGCTCAGTACTAAGTCTACGCCACCGCCACCGTGAGGAGTCTTAGCGCAGGGTAGGGAGAGGCGCTGACTTGGGTTAAGAGATATTCTTTTTTCTGGAATATTAAGTAGGATTGGCCCTTAGCCCCCACTCTCCCGCCTCTAATTCTCCCTCAAGGTAGTAACTCAGGTCCGAATTCCTGCTCTAGCACCTCCTCTGCCTGGGTATCATATTAGGTTTCCAAGAGAATCCGACGCCCTACACCGTTAAAATGACCACCCCCAACAGTAGTGGAAACAGTCCGCCTCATCTCGTCATCGCGTGCTTAGCCCTGCTCCAGCCAGACCTGGAGGGGGTGGGGTGGGGGACTGCCCACTCTCTGCGCGGTCCGCGGAAGGTGTTATGCAGATGAACTTCCTGCGCATCTAAGGCCGCAGGCTCCACCGCCCTTGGCCCTGTGTCTCGAGTTGGGGGCTGGAGATGGCACCGCATATGGGGCTCACTCTCCTTCCAGAAACCGCGAAGCCCCAATTCTGGTCACCCTGAACGGCGCGCGGGTCCTGCCCATCTGCTCGCTGAGGACGCGAAGGGAAAGGCGGCCTTGGCCACTTCCCCGCGCCAAGCTCTGGGCAAGCGACAGGGACCCGCGCTCCGGCCAAAGACTCCACCTTTCCCTCCCACCCCGGGTTCGCCCAAGCGACTGTTCCTTGTACAGTTTCGATTTGGGTCTAGGCCGAGTTCGCTTTCCCTTTAGTCATTTTCTAAGGGCTAACCGGCCTCTGGGTTCCTCATTTTCTGCTCCACAGTTTCCGGTTTCGCTTCCGAGGCTGCCCTCCTGCGGCCAACCTTTCCCGCCGCTCGACCCGCCACCACTGCGGGTGTGCCTGGGCGCCCCTTGGGCTCCGATCCTCCTTCTCCTCTCGTTGCTCGGGCCAGCTCCCATGTTGCTCCCCTAGCTGCCTTGCTCTGCAACTCCGAGGGAGGCCGGGGCGCTCCGACCTCTCTTCGGACCCGCGCTTGGGGACCAGCGCTGACCTTGGAGGTGGCCACGCTGCCGCCCTCCCCGACGTTTTCCAGTTCTTTCCTCGTCCCTGCTTGACTCGTGGCCACTGGGGGAGCGCCCTTCTCCTGGCAGTCACGCTCATCGGCTTGCAATCTTGGCTGCACAAACCCTGGCTCCAAGCGGCCGGGCCTTGCTTGGGTCAAAGCAGGAAGGAGGAGGGGGGCCCTCAAGGCTGCGAGAGCTGACTTTAGTGTGTTCCTTCAACTTGCCTTGAACGGTTAGTCGAGGAGCGCTCGCTCGCACACTCTGCGGGGAGCCCAAACCCCGCACAGCTCAGGCCGTAGACTCAGAGCCCTGCGCGGCCCTGGCGCGCCAGGAGGCCTCTTCCTTGCGTGGCTGGGCCGGACCTGGCCCGGGAAGGGCAGCCAACTGAATTTGCCCGGACTAGGTGAGCGCCTTCCGAAATCCCTGCTGCGGGATCCTTTTTTGGGGGAGAGAAAAAGTTTCAGTAGCAGCCCTAGCCTCTGGCCGCCTCTACCCCCAATAAAGCGACCAAATTCAGGGCGCACACATTTGCCCACCTTCCCTCTCCTCTTCTGGAGCTATCTGTCTGGTTCTCTCCCCTAGGCACAGCTGCGGTTTCCCGCTCGAGTTCACCGTTTACTGGACATTTCTTTAAAACTAGAGGAACAAACTTGCCCTCGCTTGCGTCTAATGTGGGCAGCGCCCGCCCTGGCCCTGCAGAGCTTCCAGATGCGGGGTACAGTGGGCACAGCGAGACCGCGCGGCCTGGCTGGGACGCGTCCTTGGATCCTCTGCTTCATTTCCCGCGCCTGTTGCCCCTGCAGATCGAGCTCTGGCCTTCACCGCCGGCCTCCGGACTTCTGGGCTGGTCCAAGTGCCCTCTCCTCCGCAGACGGAAGCCGGGAGCATAGTTAGGAATCGGGACGTACATACCCGGGGGAGGCCGGGTGAAACTGGTTCTGCGTTCATCAGGCCTGGAGTTTCTTATTCTCTAGAAGTCCTTCACAGGGCCAACTTCAGTGGTAATGCATAGTGAGAAGTCTCGAGTCCTTTGATTTGGGCACTGGCATGGAAGTGAGGGGCCCAGGCTGTTGGGTGAGTGTTGGGGGATGGGGAAATTTGAAGATCTAGCCTCTCCTACGCCACTTTCATTGGGTTAAGGTGAACGAACTTCTTTTTCCAGGATAGAACTTTTGGGGCCCTCCGACTGTGCAGGAATTTGGGGTGCGGGATGGGGAAGGGAGGCGCCGACTGTTCTGGGCACTCCAAGTGCAAACTTTGGCCACCAAGTGCAAGTAAGCAGAAATCAGCAGAGGTCGGGGTAGGCGCCACCACCGTTGATGTTCCTGAGTGAAGTGCGTGAAGTGCGAGACTCCTGCGCTGCGAAGAAGATGCGGCTGTCTCACTCACCGCCCTGGAGAGGCCTGGGCTTCCACTGGGACTGCTCACTTTTCTCGGGACAACGTTCTGCGGTCTCTCCTCTCACCCCCAGACTCCCCAACCCTTCAGTTACCCCAGGGAGATTTTGTTGTACTATGATCCTAATCCCAGGACAACTGACCACGCTTGTATTTGGCCCACAGATGTAAGCAATTCAATACCGTCCTGGAGAGGCACAGAGGCTCTCCGTCCTGCTTCCTGAGGTGGGGTGGGGACCCCCTTTCTCCTAGAGACCCTCTAGAGCCAGAGTGTTGATGATCATTACTTAAAAGTAAAAGTCCCTTTTTCCTTCCCATCTAAGCCCCAACTTAGTTTCAGAGAATGAAGCGTGAAAGCTCTTTCATAGAGATTACCGATGCTTCATTTATCCCCGCAAATGGCAAACACGGCCCTGAAAAAAACGAGCAAGGGAGCTCCTTGTCTGGATTCTCAGCCCGTCTCCGTGTTCACAAGCTCACTTGGCTGTGAGACGGCCTCCTCGGGAAAAGCTTCTGCAGCGGGCTTACCTGGGGGAGGGAACATAGCTAGTTGGCTGGGGCCAGGGCAGCAAGCATTGGCTGCATGGGTTAAAGACCAAGCCACAGACCCTGATTTGAAAGCTGAGAGATCTGGGACCAGGGAAAGTGTTTATGTGGTGTCCAGAGTGTTACCCCTGAGGATCCCTGAGGAGTTGAGTTTATGTGTGCATGGGAGATACTGGTTATCCTCACTGCCACATATCCCTTTCACTTTCTATTTACAGTGGAATCCAGTAGAATTAGGGAGTGATTGCAGGAGAGAGCCAGGAGACCCATGTCCCACCTTCTGACCTCCTTCACAGTCCCATTCCATCCCTACACCAGCCCTTGTGACTCTCTCCATGCTCCAGGCCAAGAACTTGTGTCCACCATGACAGCTCTCTGTCTACAGTTTTATTTTGGTACATATACACAGCCCTGCGGGCAGGCAATTTCTTCTGGAAAGGGTGGGTCATTTTGGAAATGGATTCAGAGCCTTTTAACCTTTGGTGTACAGAACTCACCTAGTGACCTGGCATTTGTCTCCTCCATAATCAGGGATTCTTTGGTTATTTCACAAGGGGTACTTGGAAGGATGTTAAATGGCCTCCAGGAGAAAATGACAGAGGGTTCTTATTCTTTTGAGATAGCAGGGAAGTTCGAAGAGGGAAAAGTATTAGCTCCTAGAAGGAGAATTTCCCGAGTTCAGCTTAAATTCCTTTGTGACACTGTGTTATTAACTCTAACACAGTCGCTGTCTCCACATTCCGGCCATCCCACACTGGGAGCCCCTCTATCACAAAGGCTATTGTTTGGGGGGAGGGTGGATAACCAGGAGGGGCTACCAGCCCTTTTTCCTCTCACCTCACCCTATTCATCTCACAGGTGGCAGGGGAAGTAGAAGTGCTGCTTTCATTTTAGAGGGACTTGCTTTTCTTAAAAAAATAGCTAATGTAAGTTTGAGTGTGGGAGTTTCCCTCAGGTAGACCAGGCTAAAAATGATGCAGTTACCCTAATATAAGCTGGCGACTTGTCTGTAGCTTTCAAGAGAGTTGGGCCCATGTAGTTACCCTTTCTGCCTTTAAAAGATGATTACTTTTTCATTGCAAATGTCCTCAGTGGCCAAGAGGGCAGTCCAAATGGTTCTTTGAGAGTGAGGTCACCCCACATATCCGGTGGAGGGTCCACTGATATAATAAGGGAAGGCGAGGTTAGCTGGGCGGGAGGGAGAGCAACATGAAGTGTATGTGAACATAAGCACTAAGTCAGGGAAGGAGGAAAAAGGGCTTGCTGCTTGCATGAACGGTTGCCAACTTTCATTAATTACTCAGTCATTTTAATGTGAAAACAAATACCCAAATGCTCCAGTGCCCATTCTGGATTAATGGCCTGCAAAATTAGATGAGGAGGACACCAAAGAGAGTTGAGGTGTTCAGAAGTACTCAACGCTTCTTTCAAATCTAGAGGTTCCCTTGCATCACCCCTCCCCCCAAATGCCTGAGGTTGTGGTCAGTGATTTGAAAACTTAAAACAAACCTATTCCTTAGTGAACAGAGGTTGGATTCTAATGATGACAAACATCAGAAGGAATACCTCTTGTTGTGTCCTGATCAATTATTTAATCATTCGACCTGGCCTAAACCAAAATGCTTGTGATGCACTGAAGTGGGCACCAGTGGGATGGATTCTTAGTGTGCCAGGTACCCATGTTACTGGGTATAGCCCAAATTTTCAGATTAGCCAAATGGAGTTCTGAAGGATATGCCTAAGTGTCTGGAATATTGTAAACACAATAAGAGCCTATCTTTTAACTTAAGTATTAATGTTGTAGGCAATACCTGTGGGACCAGTTTTTGGTTGGTTAACTTAGCTAAACTTATTATGATCTGTGAAATAGAAAACAAAGTCAGGTTTTTAGGTGCACCTACCTTCCTTTATTATGTCAATAGTTTAGGGGAAAATAATTTACTTTCCTGTTTCCACCACATAGAAGCTGTTTATGTTAGTAGAATAAACTAGAGATTTACAGAATTTAGAGATTATATTCGCTTTGCCTTGGTACTTTCCCTCTTCATCCTTGTGTTTGTTTTCAAATACTGTTGATACATGTGCCTGTCTTTTTGATGAATTTTTCTGGGAAATTTGGTTGTATAGCATAGTCACAATAGCTTTCAAAAGCATGGTCTTGTGTTTGCAATGGGACATATAGAATTGAGATGCAGGGTGATTCCTTACATCCTGGGTGTCATATAAAGTGGATGAAGCTAGAGGGGCATCCCTGAAATGACTCTGGGTCTGTTTTTGAGTTATCTTTTTCAAAATTATTACTGAGGAAAAATACCTTATTCATCATCTGCATTACATTTGTGTATGGGCAAAACTTGGGCAGAAATTTTAAACATGCTCCTGGGCCCATTTTATGTTTAATTGCTTGCAGTAGGTTCATCATTGCAGGCCTAGCCCTTGAAGTTTACATTCTTGAAATTCTAAAACTCTTTCTGTGATTCCTTTAGGCATAGTTTATACATGCAAACAAGTTTGAGTAAAAAATGACACCGTGAAATAAGAGTTGGTTGAAGTCAAATAAGTGGCAATGTGGTTGCTCAAACTGCTTTCTTCACCTTGTTCAGACCAGACTGTGGGGGAAAGCAGGACTTGTGGGCAGTACTCCTATAAGGTGTACTATGTGCACCTGACTTCCTTGAGTTTGATAAGGTATAGGTAAGAGAAAGTCTGGGAGGGACTCATGCTCCAGAATCCCTTTTAAACAAGTGAGTTTACCCTTAATGAATACCTTTCATAAAACCCAAGGATGCTGATTCCCAAGGGAGGAATTCAGAGCTGGCCTTTGATTTGAAAGATGACTCATTTCTTATTGATGTTCAGTTTAGGAACTCAAACCCTGATGACCATGTGTTTCCTTCAAGATCCTGCACTTGAACTACTTCAACCTAAGGAAAAGTCCCTTTTTTCTTATTAATTTCTGCATTTGGGGACCTTATAAGAGAGGTGGCTCCATGAACTTTGCCTTGGGAACCCTAGGCAGTGATATGCTAGCCTCTCTGTGAGGCCAAGAATTTAATATGCACAGTAGTGGAATACCAGCGATTGAACTGAGTAATCCCAGAACCACCACAGAATAAGACCAACAAAACAAAAACCAAAAAACAAAAGCTCTCTTGGATGATCTGACTCAGTTTCCTTGGCATCAGGACAAACAAGTCATCATAGGCCTCACACAGTTTTTCTAAACTTATTTAATGTCTCATCTCTGATGTTCAGATAGGAAGATGCTAGAGTGAAAATGGAAGTTTATGGCGCTATTTGACCATCCAGGCTGTTATTTTCCTATGCGGGAGGAGTGAAGGGATGTGAGAGGAGAGGATTTCTGGGAGTCTTTAATGGTAGATATAATGCTGATCATTTTTTTTAAAAGATGGAGCTTGTTGCTTAATAAATAAAACTGCACATGTCAGTTTGGGAATAAGATTCATAAGGAGTCAAATCACAGGATGTGTTGGGTGTGCCTTCATTTCGTTTCTAGATTCAGGCTTGAGAGAAGGCAGGAGTATTTTCCCTCAGGTAACTCAGGGTTCTGGCTAGGCCTCTCTTTGTGTCAGGTCTCAGCCTCAGAGCCCTTCATGAGTGGAGGGAGATGGCCAGACTGCTAGACTGTGGGTCATTCGTTTGTGGTTTTTGATGTGCCTGTCCTTACTCCCCAGCTGAGGTGGTAGGAAGTGGAGTGGAATGACTTTACGTGGAAAGGAGTGGAAGGGTGCACTTGAGCTTTTGGTGCTCAGTGTAGACTGTTTTCTTTCCATCACTCCCTGTGTCTGAATGGTGGGAACTTTCTATGTGGAAGAGAATTATTTCTGTGCACAATTGTCAGTTCTGCCAGGAAAGTTATGGCTGCCTTATAAAAGGGGACTGCCTGTTTTCCTTTGTCCTAGGTTGGGAAGGCCTCCTGGTCAATAAATACATATTAATCATGTAAAAGGATTGACATGCAAATGAAGGGCACCATTGACAAGCCCTGGATGGCAGAGGAGAAACCCTTCTGCAGCTGTGGCCCTGGCTGGAGGAAGCTAGGGCTGTACCAGTCTCTTCACTGGGTGTTTTCTAGAGGGTTAAATACCCTTTTCCAATAATCATGTGAAAGAGTTAATTGAACTGGAGATGGCTTTAGGATCTTTGCTTTCATCCTTCTTAGCTCTGCCAAATCTCCAGATTTTTTTTTTTTTCCATTTAAGTCTGGCAATAGGCAGGCCACCCTTTGGATCGCAGTGTCTCTCCGCCCAACTGGAAGTCTCCAAAGGTACTTTGTTCTTCTGATCAAAGAAAAGTTGAACCAAACAGGAAAATGGTTGAAAGCTTAGCTGATTTTTTTTGAGGAATGCTTGATATTTTAAGAATAGTTATTAGTTGTCATTATGAATTACTGCTTATAAAATAGCATGTTGTATACTGATATGGCTTTCTTTACAGAGCAAAGGCACTACAAAATAATCTTGACATAGGCAGGACTAAGCTTTAATTTAGATTTTTCTGTGTGTGTGACACCTGTGGGTATCTGATTTTTAGGATACATATGACCACTGAAGAATGTGATTTGGTTTCTGGATATATCTATATCTATATCTATATCTATATCTATATCTATATCTATATCTATACACACACACACACACACACACACACACACACATATATATAATCCTTTGCTGTAAAGCAGAACAAAATGCATTATATGCACCCAGCAAAACTTTAGGGTGGATGTATTTGCTTTATCCATTATGAACCATTAAAATACAAGATATTTTAACTCCTCTGATAGACTAAGTTATTCTATATACTGAAAGAGAAGTGAAGAGAATTATTCGAGTCAATGGATGATCTAACTTTGATCTTACTTTAGGAGTATGGAATGTTTAAAAGGTGGATAATTGGAATTTACACTATTTAGGTTTATAGTTATACCTGTAGGAATTTGTCAGTTGAGATGCATGAATTCAGTAACTTTGGAATTGGACTACAAAGCTGGTTTTGGTGATATTTCTGCTCAGGCCATAGGTGTCAAAATGGGCCCTCGTTTGGTAAAGACTGTGGGTGGCTGAGGGATCTGGTAGGTCAGGCCCTGGGAACAGTTACCCGGGAAGCATGTGCATGGGCCTTGCTGCTGTCTTTCCTTTGTGGTCTGTGTCTAATCTTATCTAATGCTCTGCAACTGAGTAACAGATCACACCAACCAGAGGAAGCAAGTGAAAATATAAATGGTCTTCTTTTCCTGGTATGAAGCACAAACTGTGATGCCTTGTGAATTAAATGTATCTGAAGATGACTGGGGGACCCTGCTCTTTCCGTATTTTGGGGCTATATTAGCACTGACCAGGATACTGACTTGCCAAAACAATTAATGTTTTCTTATTAAATAAATTCACGAGGATGTTTTTGATGGGGGCTATTGGCTCTAAAAATCCATACCCAGTTCAAGATCAAGCACTAAGTCTCTTCAACTCTTACTGTGGACATATTATGCTTAATGCACTTTGCTAATGTTTATGTAGATTCTAGATGAATCTAATATTACCTAGAATTCAAACCAAGCAAATGTGTAGTCTGTTGAATTACTGCATGTGTATTTGTGTGTGTGTGTGTGTGTGTGTGTGTGTGTAAAGAAGAAAATAACTACTGCTAGAGATAAATTATTTAACATGATTTTCCTGTATTGTGGAGAGGCAGGCTGAGTCTCATTTTTTGGATTATGATTTGTATTATGAAATGCTTATCAAATGTTTTCCAAAGATTAGTTTAATTTTAATTAAATAAACCTTTCTCAAGAGAAGACTCCGAACTATTTCTTGTACCCAGAGGCTAACGTACTTGTTGTTTTTAATTATTTTCTGCTGTTACCCAAACTGCTTTGGGTACTCCTGCCCAATTAAATCAAAGGCGCAGGTTCCTTATACACAATATGTTTAATATTTAATTTTAATTAAATTAATTAAATTGTTTATTTAATTTTATGTGCATTATTGTGAATAGAATAATGTAAAATTCATGATAGTAAGAATTAGGGTGGGGAGGTGAATCAGCAAGCTCTCAAACAAGCTAATTACAGAGCTTAAAGGAAACTTATCCTTCTTTCCAGGGGAAACATCCTAACGTAACCTGCACTTTCTCCCTGAATGGCCATGATTGTAACTGCTGTAGATTTGGGTTTGTTGGCCTCTTTCATCCTCTCAGCAGCCTTGCAGTTTGCAGCTACCGCAGCTGCTTGCAGAGGAAAGGGTATGTGCAGGCATGTACATACTGCTGTCACGGCTCATGCTCAAGTGACATTTTCTACTTTGCTGAACAGGGAGCCACCAGAACAGTGCTCTAGGAAAAGACCGTTTTCTACCACAAAGATACAGGAAAACTTCCAACAATCTCTTCCCACTCAGGAAAGACTCATTCTAATGGCTATGAGTTGCCTAATCCATGCCAGTTCTTAACATGTAGAGGCATGTGGAGGGGCTTGCCTTTTGATTGGAAGCAGTTCCTTTGAGGGAGGGGTCCCTTGGCCTGGCTAAGTTTCCATTATGGTTTGCATTTTTAGAGCATAGTTTTTCAGGAGTGCTTTCATCTGCACAGTGCTAGGCTTAATAGTCTCTCACTAGAGTGCTTAGTTCCTAGGAAATCTGTTTTAACAGACATAGGAAATAGAGGTAAAAAAAAAAAAAGCCCCCAGAATGTGTAGTTTGCTTTGCCATTTCTCCTATCTGAGTTGTCTCTGTAATAGCTCTGGAATCAAAAGTCTGAAGTGCCTGAGTTGAAGGAGCCCACTGAATGTTAAAGCATTTTATCTCTTTTCTTTTCCCCTGACTTACAAATAATGACATTATCAGCATCGTGGCCTGGCATTGGGGCATCTGAGCCACATTTTCCAAACTTGACCCCATGAAGTGGCGCAGTCACTACACTTCTTTTCATTTCAGGGTTTTGCACATCTGGACCACGGTTGACTATTTATACTTATCATCACTCTATAAATTTTTTTTTTTGTGGGGGGATAGTTTCTTTCTTGAAGCCTTTTGCTTATTGAGACTTGTTAACTGTACTTAGTGAAATAAAACCTTTAATTTGATTAGCTCAGTAATGGAGAGAAAAAAAGGAAAAAAATAAATGGAAAGAAGGAAGACAGACAGATAAAGAAAAAAAGAGAGAAACTCACGTCCTTAGGTGAGGCTGTTTCAATTTTCACTAGCCACTTTAGATGATAGCGTAGCTACTAAAAACACTCTTTCTCTTTGTTGTTATTTTTTCCCCCTTAAGGCTAGTTTTGTTTCAGTAGATTAAATATTATCATAAAAGTAGCTGATGACGCAGTAAATTAAAAATTAGGTTGTGGAATATTTTACAAAAGCCTTTTTACTTCTATGGTACTTATAAACGCTAGTTTTAAACCAAAAGCATTTGTCAGGAGGAATTTTTGCTTCAAGTAAAAGTTTGAGAAACATAGAGAAGCACAGTTAGCCAGAATGATAAAAAAAAAAAAAGTAAATAAAAAAGAGTAAAGAAAAAAGTAAAAAAAAAATCCTAAATTTAGAGAGAGATTAATGTTGGCTTGCCCTCCGTTTATGTTGCACATCTGTAAGCTTAAAAACCTTTTTAGTATAAAATATAATAAGCCCGTGGAGCTGCAAGAAATGTATGTGAGGACAGATGCAATCAAATTTGTGGGGCACTGCTGTGTCACTACATTTAGCATCAAATTATGAATTAAACAAGAAGAATGAATAACAAATTAGGATTCGCCAAGCTTATCTTTGTGCAGTGGGACAATGAAAATTTATTTGAATTCTATTCCTTGATGAGGTTACAGATTTTCTACCAACAGAAGATACACATTAATACTGTGGAGACAATTATTGGAAGTTCATTTTCTGGGCACATTTTAGAAACCTTTTCATGGAAACAGAAAGCTCTTGTGCAAGTTTAGGTTTTAAAAAACTCTATTCTCTATAACTCTTCCTTTGGAACTTCCAGTGTAGAAATGATTTGTTAAATATATCTTAAGGATGATATCAGAAATATCAAAGCCGGGTTGTATGTGTACGTATATTTATTTTGCTAATGTGTAAATAAACAACTGTTACAAAGTACTACAACAGGTTAAGAAATGACAGGCCTCCTACAGCTGGGCTGTTTGTAAAAAATTAAAACAAAACCATACTTTCCAAACACGACAGGATTTTTAAAAGTACAGTCAAATGTTCCTCCTCTCCTAACTGGCACTGGGAAATAATGTGTTACCACTCTTGCTAATGCCTTCACCACATGCTGATATTGGGGTGAAGAAAGGAAAGGTTGCTGGAACGTTAACAAGGGAGCAGACGAATAGACAAGCTAGATATACTGGGAGTAATTTCTTGTGTTGCTGCATGTGAGAAAACTTTTCAAGCCCTTAATGAAACCCATGTGCATCATCATTCTGAGCTTATTAAATTGACTAAATAGACAGATAAAATAGACATAAAAATATCACCTGAACACATACCTAGGGAATTTTGGAAAATTAAACAAAACACAAGCCAGTATGAGTGATGGTTGTTTGCTATCTAGGTGTATGTTATATATCTAAATGATGTCACCTTACTACTTTTTTCAATCAATTTTTTTTCCTTTGAGGAGTTTTAGATTTACAGAAAAGTTGTGAAGAGTGTTGCCTTACTTTTATTGTTACCATTGCTGGTATGATTTACAAGTTTACCTCTTACTGAGTACATTCTCAAGAGGCAGAAGGCTTCCTTCTGAGGTTAAATACAAAGCAGTTTGTGTAGCTTTCTCAGGGCTCCTGTCTCCCTTGAAGAAGAGGCAGAGGCTTCACACACAAAATCAATTTAGAAAATAACAAAGCAGTCAAATGTATTTAAATAGCAGGTTTTTTTTTTTTTCTTTAATAGCTAAGTTTAGTGAAAGAAAGAGCTTTGCATGGATTGTTTTCAAATAGGTGCCTTAGTGGTTTCCTCACTTTCTCTTGACCTCTTTGCTTTTGTGGACACAGCACAAGTTCTCTTGCTATGTCTTTCTTGGTGTCACCTTTGAGATTTTGACAAAATCTGAGTGAAACCTAAAAGCTAGCCTCCTTCCCCTCTTTCCCTCCAAGTTCAAGGAAGATTTTCATACTTCTAAGACATGTCTGGTGCTTCTGCCTTAATAATTCTGTTTTGAGGCCTTGAATAATAAGTAGTTAATTTACTATATTAGGTTTTGTTCTAAAATGGGCCATATTTTCAAACATTTGGGGCTGGGGATTGAGTGTGCGAGGGGAAACCCCCCTTGGAAATCAATCAGCAAAATCACTTCTCAGACATTTTCAAAATTTTCAGTTGACTCCCTCCTCTGAGGTCCCCTCTCACCTTCTCTCTGCCTCCATCCCAACGTGCTAATCACATTCAGGCCAAAGGCAGGAATAGGCTACCTGGCTGCAGCCCAGAGGACATTTTATTTTATTTACAGATGAGCTGTTAACCCCTGAAATATGGATTCATCTGGAAGCTGTGACACAAGGAAGGCTAGTTTGTTTCGGCGGCTCCAGCTCAGAGCTGCAATAGTACTTACCTTAATTAGCTGTGTCATTCAGAACAGAGCCTACATGCCAAAGGCCTAGGAGGAGGGGCTGCCCAGCCTCCCAGCCTTTCCACGGAGGGTCTCCTTCAATGTGTGTGCAGCCCAGGGCCCGGCCACTGAGCAGATTCCCCTTTACTCTCTGGTGGGACCTTGCTGCTCTCTTTCACCAAGTGGAGATCCAAAGTAATGACTCATACCTGAATTTGTATAACAAATAACGGTTGACCCATTTGAAGCAATGAGTTTGAACGGATATGTTCTTATTTCAACAATACCGCAACTGCTCAAAATCCTTTAAGAGCTTCTCTTTCAGAATTACCTTCATGAGTTAGTTTATAAATCACATATTTGCACATGACTATTACAGACACATAAAAGAGATCTTACTTTATATCCGAACCTCGCTTTTGCTCAAAATAGCATTTCCCAGTTTGATCACTCACCTTGTTCATCAGACTTGGCTCAGAACGACTTTTGACTCTTTCCCAAACTCAGATCCTTCCTGAAGAAGGACACTTGCCCAGCAGGCTGAGGGTTTTTGAGAGTGTACCATAGGCTCCGAGGCACTTTCAGAAGAGGAATTCTTGGGGGGTTTAAGCAATGTAACTGGAATAAATGTATGAGTTCCCAGCGTGTCTCTTTGGAAGGGGACAAAATACATTTGGATGAGAAAGGTCTGGGTTGGTGAAAATTCCAGTCTCAAAACATTATAGCCAGCAGACCTGCCATACTACCCCCTACTCCTCCAGCACCCTGCCAGAACCTAACTTTGCTCTGGTGGGTACTGGGTACCCAGTGAATATTTGTTTGAATTTCAAACACTGCAGGGCAGGCTCAGGTGCAAATTAGAAGGATTGGAATTTAAGGGCATCTTAAAATGTCTGGGGCGAGGGAACCTAGCAGTAGTATGTCTTTTACTGAACTCTCTCTACTTGTATCTTTAACTTTCGCTCCCTCCACCGCCAAAATAGTTGTGTAGACAACAATAGTGTTTCCAAATTCATTAGCCATGAAGCATGTTCTGAGAATACCTTTCCGGTGCAGAAGACCTAATCTGCTTCAAGCGTGTTTCTTTGTTTTCATTCATTACATATGTATATGTGTGTGTATGTGTGTGTGTACATATGTGTATATGTATATATACACACACATCATAATATATAATATACCATAATATATATATACACCATATATATGTATAGTATATATATATAGAGAGAGTATATATTTATATATATATATAGTATATATATTAGTAATATATATATAGTATATATATAGAGTATATATATATATAGAGAGAGTATATATATAAATTATATATATATATATAGAGAGAGAGAGAGAGAGAGAGAGTATATATTTTTAAAATACCTCAGATGTTCCATACTTTTTTTCTAGAAGCAGAGATATGGGAAGAGGGCTGATTAGGAGAGAGAGTAGACTATACCCTGAGAGGCCCGAGCATGGGGCATTTGTAAAGCAAGGGCTCCCAAAGCAATTTTGGGGGAAAGAATTTGATACTTGACATTTGAAAGATAGCATTAATACAGTCATCGTGGGGGAAAAAACCGGAGTTGTCTAGGATTTCCTTATATCTAAATTTTGGTTAACAGTGTTGGATTCTGTATGTTTGTGGGCATTCTAACCTAGCCAGTGCTTGACTGGGCCCTGCTGGAGGTGAGTTCTCTTCATGCCTCTGCTTGCCTGGGAGAAGGAGCCCAGAGTCACAGGGAGCTGAGGGAGGAGAGTGCAGAGCTGCGTAGGGTGTATGATTTGAGCTGGCTGAGGGGAGGCTGTAAGGTCGTGACCAGGAGCAGCAGAGCTCAGGGCAACTTCTCTGCCACTCCTGCCCACTAGCTCTGTGCCTGCAGGCTGCTGCTCTTATCAGCACAGAACACTGCACTGGGGTCAGGAGGCTGCTCCTGCCATCAGCTGTGTGGCCCTGGGGAAGACTCTTGTCATCTCTGGATGTGAGTCTACTATCTGCGACATGAAGGGATTGGATCAGCTCAGCACTCCCATACTTGAGGTCTTTGAGAGAAGTCTGGGGGAGGAGCAGCCTACAGCAAATCTTGGAGTTTTCAGAAGGCTGCTGAAAGGACATCTGAACTTCAGCAGCTAAGGTTGCCCTGGCCAATCACACTTGACATTTCCTTGCTTTGGGTTGGAATTAGAACAGCTCATTGTGCTCACAGATGCTGTTTCATGCTGACTAGAAGCTCTTACTGAGTGTTACATGTTTCTTTGATTAATAAAAATGAGAAAATAAATTGATTATTATTTAATAAATATTTAAAAGTTAATGACATTTATAAGATACCTGGCATATTGTTGGCCCTTTAGTAAATGGTAGTCATTATTATTGTTAATGTTGTTGTACCTTATCTAGTTGGCAAAATCTTTTGACCATATGTGGACCTTAGCAGGAACATTCAGTCCTTCATGGGGAGATGGTTGAGAGCCACAGTGGGGTTGGTTTCCAAGCCCTTCCAAGAAACTATATGGTCTTAGGTTCTGCTGGTGGCAGGTTCCTAGTGCAGGTGGGCAGGGTAGGTGTGGTGGTTCCTGGTGAGTCCTGGACATTGAACCTCAGGGAGAAGAATCTCCATTTCCCATTTCACCTAGATTTCCTTCCCTACCCCCAAACTGCTCCTTCTTAGCCCAGGGCTGACCCCAGCTGCCAGATGGACCAGCAGCCCAGCTCTGGAGGGCAGAGCCCTGGGACTGCACCTGAAAAGCCTAGGAGTCTGGCTGCTTGCCTGTTTACTGACTGCAGGTTGCATGCTCTGGTGGGGATAGAGATGGGGTTAGGAAGAGATAAGATTTAGAGGGGCAGTTTTCTTCTTCAGGGAGTTTCACATCTAGTTCATATAGAGGTGATACAATTTAGAATACAATTACACGATTACTGTCATAGAATTTTATGCCATACATCATAATAAGAACTACCATTTATTGACTACTTCTTATTTCCCTAACACTCTTCTGGGCTATTTACACATGTATTATCTCATTGACTCCTTGTAATAGCCCTTTAGGATGCATCAGTATTTCCATTTTAGAATTTTGGGCATTGATACTCAGAGAGGTTAAGTAACTTGCCCAAGATTACACAGCTAGAAAGTGGCAGAGGTGCAATTTAAAGCCCATGCTCTTTCCAAATATTAAATATTCGCTTGAATATGAAATACTCTGTATGAAGTATTTCATACAGTATGAAGAAGGCAAACATCAGCAAGCTTCTGGAAATTCACAGAGTGAAAGATAATCCAGAAATACTTCCAGGAAGTGGAAAGGTTTTAGTTGACTCTTTAAGGAGAAAGGGGACAGGGAGCAGGGGATAGACGGATAAGGTGTGGACTGAGTTGGTGGGGATGATTGTGTAAAAGAGAGGCAAGATTTGAGATACTCGTTCTGGGGTGATGGTGGAAGGCTGAACCCCTGTGTAAGGTTAGGCTGGGAGTGATCCCACCATGGTCACTGCTTTGGGAACAGATGACAGGTGTTGGACAACTGTCTCTTTTCCACATCTCTGGCTATCAGAGATTTCTCTGCCCACCTGCTCCAGCACTCTTACTCTGTGGATAGGAGTCAGATCCCAGGGAAAACTGGCAAAATATCTTCCTTCCTTCCTTCCTTCCTTCCTTCCTTCCTTCCTTCCTTCCTTCCTTCCTTCCTTCCTTCCTTCCTTCCTTCCTTCCTTCCCTCCTTCTCTCCTTCTCTATCCCTCCTAATATTTGCTTTTTAAAACTGCATTTAAGCAAAAATAAAATTTAATTTATAAAATCACTCAGAGTATAGTTCTACCACTCTACCATTAAACAATCATTTTTCACTTTTCTACAACCCCTTTTAGCTCCTATTTGTTCACAACATGTTGACACAGTTGTAAGCATTGATATATACAACCTTAGGTCTTTTTATTTCTTTAGACTTTGATATCAGATACCTTTCGGAATGGCCTTTGTGGCTGCAAAATCATAAATGGTTGTCTGTGTCGCACTGGACCAGGGGTCTCCTGATGGACAGAAGCCTCCCACATGGCTGCACTTGTAGTTGCTTCTTTTGCTGCATTCTAGCTGCTGTTGTCACTGAAGGACTTACGAGGTGGCAGGGCTTAGGAATGTTGAGGGGTTTGGGCTGCCCAGAGTGTGGGACAGGGCAGGTGATAAGCAAACTGACATTGTGCTACTGGAGTAGATGTGGCTGGTGGGAGCCCGTGGAGACCATGAGGGTGGAGTGGTACAGCCAGAGTTGTTGATATTTATTTCTTGAAACTACTATGAGGAGTAAACAAGATCGTGTTTGAGAAGTGTCTTGCATTCAACAAGCATTAATTCTCTTACTGCCCTCTCCTTCTTTCTCCTTTCAGACAGTCTTGAGCAACTTGGAGAGATCAATGACAATGACAACCCTCTCTATATAAGGAAGCTTTGGCTATGAGCTAAATGGTGGTCAACTCATTCATTCAACAGATGTTTATGGAGCACCTACTATCTTCCAGAGTATGGGCCTGAATGAGACATGCAAGAACCCTGCCATTGTGGAGCTTACAGTCTAGTCTGGAGACACCCATAAACAGGTGAACACGAATATAAGAATTTTCCATAATGATAACTGCTATAAAGGGATAACAAATACTATTTAAATTGGAAAGTCAGTGGTGGCAGCTGAATTTTACATGAAAAGGTCTGGAGGAGGGGTATTCAGTTGAAAAATGGGCCCCGAAGGTTTATCTCAAAATGCTTTTTCCTTGAGTTGGAAGTTTATTTAGAGGAGTCTATGGGAGTGAGCTATTTAGGATTTTATAGGGGAAAGAAGCTAGAGTGTGCTTTTCTCAAAGCCCATCTTCTAGTGCCACTAGGGTTAATGTTTGAGCCAAGCACTGCAAGACAAGAAGGAATCAGGCATGTGAAGTTCTGGGGAAAGAGGTTTGTTGCTGAGGCCAGCCTGTCAGGCCTGTGAGGGATAGAGGAACAGGACTTGGTGGGGAGGGTGCCTGGAGGTCGAGCAGACGTGGCCTGTGCAACAGGGCACAGGTTATTAAGACTGAATTTTCGGTGTAGAGAGTCACTGGAGGGCTTTGAGTAGGGCTGGGGTGCCTTGATCTAACTTAGGGTTTACGCATTTACATGTTTTAGAATATTTTAGATGAAGTGGCAAGTAGGAGTGGTAGCTCCTGGTGTGGTCAGGCATATCTGGGAGTGTTCTGTGTGCTATGTCTTATTGGGAGAAATAAGACATGATCTAATGGAAGTGCTGTGGTCAATGAAAGGCATAGATACTTGATTCAGAAGAAGAGATGCCATAGTTGTGATTTTTAAGACCAGAAGTGGATTTGTTAGAATTGAGTACTTCCAGACAGCAACTGCTATAAACTCAAAAAGATTAGCAAAGAATTACTCTCTTTCCAGGATGCATGTTACATTTAGAATTAGAAATCCTGATGTGGATTATATATCATACATATTGCACAGAGCACAGAGGTATCAAATTCATCGCAATTAAGCTGAGGTAGTTTTTCACTAGAATTTAAGAATGTAGGTTGGTTGTGGTGTTTCTTGACCATGAGGGAAAGAAGAGGAGGCCTGAGGAGGAGTCTGGGAGAAGCCTGGTGGAGGACAGTGACTGAAATGTGGGGAAGAGGGATGTCGGGACCTGAGGTTGGGGGCCACTGGGCACTGGACACCTCCCTTTTTAGTTCTTCCCCAAGTTGGTGACCTATATGTTTGTGGACCTGCCAGGCCAAAGGGGGGCACACTTGCTCCTAAGACAGTCATGAGCTTGCTTGAGTTCCCAGGGACTGATCACTGTTGCTTCTCTCAAGAGTCCTCCCAACCCCTGCTGCTGCCAAGAAGGGCCCAGAAAGGGCAGGGCAATTTGGGTCAAGGCTACAGAAAATACTGAGAAGTACAATGGGAGGCTGCAATCCTTTATGTTTCCACTGTGGTTCTCTTAGATCAAGTGTGTGTCCATCAACCCACATGTATGCATGCACTCAGGCATTTCCAGTCACATAAACTTATAGACCCTCTTATATGTATCAACATACACCTGGGCCATACCCACCAGACCCTGCTGATCCTCAGGTGTTTGGACACTTGTTGACTGCCAGATTCACATCTAAACTCTTCACACACAGGGCCACACATGCAGAAGAGCCTCGGTCTCCTGGACCCTCCCTTCAAGGACCAGCTCTGGGTACAATGCATTGTTTGTCAGGCACAAAATGCAAATTCTATAATTAAATTTCACTCCAGTGATTTTGAAACTTACTCATGACCTGTTAGTGAGTCATGAATTCAATTCACTGGGTTGCAACCAACTTTCCAAAAAGTTCAGAGATAAACTTGAATAGACTAGGATAGGAAATATGAATCTATCTATCTTATGCAGTAAGAATAAGTGTAATCTTGTAACTTTTAAAAAATATATATAGACACACATATACACACACACGTGTGTGTGTGTACTGGATTGCAGTGTAATTTTTGTTTTTACTATGATTTGTGGTAAAAAGAAAAAAAAAATGTTTGAAAAGAACCCCTAAGCCTTATTTCTTAGTAGCATCATGATGGGCAGTACACGAAGACCTCATCCTTTCCCTGCCCCTTGGAAGTGCCAGCTGGCAGAGAGCCTGGTCCCAGGCAGAATAGGGTGCTGTGGCCTGGCAGTGCCTTTATCCAGGGTGGATGGAGGGTGAGGCTGGCCGCTGAAGTCTTATCTGGTAGGCTGGCTGAGGAAGAAGTCAAGAGATGCTCATAAACCAGAATCAATGGGACCAGGGTAGGGGGTTGTGGCAGCAAAAGCTAAAGCTCCTCTGGGTTTAGGGTTTGGGTGACTGAGGCTGGGATCACAGGAAGAAGAGCAGACTTGTCTTTTGTGGAGGTTGATAGTGAGATTCATCACAAACATATTGAGTTTGGAGTAGCGCTGAGACTTTTAGATGGGCATGGCCATGGTGGTCCTGGATTGAGTCCAGGGGAGAGTGTGGGCCAGAGGTGCAAATTTGGGGTCTGTTGTGATGGTAGGAGAAATAGTGGGCTGAGGAAGAGCATGGGAAGTAAATCAGAAGAGGCCCAGGGGAGAGCAAGGGAGAGTCAGGGGCAGAAAACCTGTGATGGGGGCATGAAAGAGCATGAGGCCTCAGGTAGAGAGATACCAACAGGATGCAAGTCCTCTGTTAGATGCTACAGTTACCATGGAGACCGGGATGCTGGACTGGCCCTGAGGGGTTCTTGCTGCTGGTACACAGCAGAACCACACCTGCAGATTTTCAAATCCAGATTTCATGGGTCCCATGCTAGGCCTACCTACCTTAAAGCTCCAAGAAAGCAGCCATAGCATGTGTCTGTTTAAAAAGCACCATAGAAAGAAATCTAATTGTGGGAGGCAAACACACAGTATAAATACACACACACATATATGTATATATATACACATACATATATATACATATGTGTGTGTGTGTGTTGCCTTACTGTTAAAGTACACAGCTGAAGCTTATTAGATTTCATTAACCAATGTCATCATAAAAAATAAAAAAATAATAAAAAGCTCCATAGGGGATTTTGTTTCATTTGGAAAGGTGAGGACCACTGAGTGGGAAGATGAGAAGCAGCCCCTGAGGTAGAGCGGTAAGTGCTAAAAGAAAGGGGGATGGTAGGTGCTGGAACAGAAGGCTAAGGAAAGCCACAGTGGGAGTGTGTAGGCATGTGTGTGGTCAGGGAAGACTTCCTGAAAGAGGTGCTGTCTGCAGTGAGTTTTGGAGGATGCAGGAAGAGAGAACAGCACGTCCAAAGGTGCGAAGGCTTTAAATGGATGGTCATATGCTGACTTAAAGGTGTCCGCACATAAAGTACACAGTCCAGGTTGGAGGTGCACCTTATAGGCAAATCCACCTGTGACCCAGAGAAAATCCTACTGCAGGCCCCTCTTTTTTCACAAGAACTTGGATTGGTTTCCATCTTGAAGCTGGATGGGTTAGCTGGGAAACCAGTTCCGGTTAATAACGAACTAATGAAAACAAGGGAGGCAATCACATGAAACCATGTCAGGGTGAGAGTAGGCTTTTCTCAGATTTCACATGGATCAGGTAAGAATGAATAGGTTAATTTATCAAGCCCTAGTGATGGGTAGGCCTATACCTGCATTGTTCCTAGCTACTCAAAGTAGGTATTATTTCCTCCATCTTACGCAGCAACTCAGAGAGATGGAGTGACTTATCCAAGGTCACACAGCAAGTGAGTGGCAGAGCTAGAATTTGGGTGTAAGTCTTCCCAGGTACACAGTATGGGAACCAGGCTGCTTGAGTTTGAATCCCCGATTCGTATTATTGAGGGATTTTGGGCAAGTTTCTTAAGCTCTCTGTGCTTCAGTTTCTTCATCTTTAATGAGGCCAGACTGTTAGAGACTTCCTAGCAGTGCGTTGTGAGGACTGAATGAACAGTGAACAATGAATAAATGGTGGTGACAGTGTACTGCTACAGTGACAGTTATGTTCATTCCCGAGCCTGGGCTCCCAGCTCTATCACATGCAGGCAACAGGGACAAGGGACTCATATTTGATGGTGCCAAGACTGACATCCCAGCACCAAAATTCTGAAATGGATTTTGAGTCTCAGTTTCTGAAAACACAGCTGATATTCCTGGGATAACTTTCCCAGAGACAGGGGGATTGTCCCTTTGACTTTCCTGTGTGTTCAGTACCAATATGTTCAGCTTGGTCAAGGCAGGTGCAGGGCCAGCAGCTTCTTGTCTCTTCTGGGATGGTATTAGTCCGCATCAGGAGGGTGGCTCTGGGGAGAACTATGGATGGAAAAGCAAACTGGCCTGTTGTGGAGAGGGCACTGGCCTACCTGCCCCAGAGGCAGACAGGAGAGCAAGATAAAACTCCAGAAGTGGCAAATTTTTCCACAACTACTCAGCTATAAAGCCTGTTTTATCGGATTTCTAAAGGGCCTGTGTGCAGGGACAGACACCATGGCAGGGTGCAGGGGCTGTCGGAGGCTGCCAGGGCAGGACTGCAGTCCAGGTGGGGGGCCTGGGGGAGTTTCTATGAAAACGAGACTGCTGGAGGCAGTGGGGTACGTGTGTGTGTGTGTGTGTGTGTGTGTGTGTGTGCGCGCAACATGATGGCAGCCTGTTCATAGCCCCATCCCTGGAAGCCGTGTGAAGCTGTGGAGAGATGAAAGCCAGGAGACAAAGGGCTGGAGGAACAATGCCAGTGCAGATGGGCAAGGTTCCGAGGCTAGGACTGGTGCCTGCTGCTTCAAAGAGCCCACACCTCTGGGTCTGCTGGAGGCAGGAGGGACTGTGGGCCCAGGGCAGGCCTGGATGGCCATCCAAGTTGCAGGCTGCTCTGACAGAGCTTCCTTTTTGCTGTAGGAGAAGTAGAGGAAGACAGCTAGCTGCCTGGTAGATAGAGTGGTTATCCAGAAAATGTCACTTGAACTTATTTGTGTGACAATCAAAGGGCTTCTAAATTTGGCCCAAAGTAACCCAGCTGTGTGGCCACTATTATTATTTTTATTCAGCCAATTCAAAATAGTTATAGTTTTCTGCTGGACCCTCTTGAGTATCTTCAGTACCTGCTGACACACAGTGGTCAGGGAAAACATATTGATGGAGAAAGAGTTGGAGTCATGGAGCATCCTCTGTGGGCTGAAGAGTATTCCAGGTGCAATAGTGGATACTGAGCCACAAAGCAGATGAAGGCTTCAATGCCAGGGAACAGGAGCACATGTACACACACACAAATACACAGCCATGGTGATGTAACACGAACAGGAACGACAATGGCGACAGCTAATATTTATGGACATTTATTATGTGCAAGACACTGTTCTAGGTGCTTTATATTAAGTCATTTCACCCTTGGGAGAATATGAAGTAGGTGGAATTACTAACCTCTTTTTATTAACAAGGGAACAGGGGTACAAGAAGTTTTCCACAGTGAGTGCAAACCCCTTGGAGAAGGTATGGTAAGCCACATTTGCTGCTGAGGAAAATGAAACTCAGAGAGGCCTTGCCCGCCAGAGATCAGGAGCACTTAGACAGGCAGAAATCACGCTTTGCTGACCAGTACACATATTACGAATAAGCCTTGGTGTGTAATGAGTAGACCTTGACTGCATTCATGCGGTGTGCAAGCTATTGCTCAAACCCAAACTTTTTGGCCTGAAGCACAGGCCTTTTCTGCTAGTCTTTGGTCCTGGGGGCCCTTAGACTCTCCTAGCCTCCCCCAAAGCCCCTGCGCTAGCATCTTGGGGCATGCTCTGTCTGCCAGGAGCAGGTTTCCCTGGCCATTCGGCCCAGGCCGAGGATGGAGCTAGACCTCAAGGCTTCCTTGCAAAGACTCAAGGGCTTCACTCATCACAACACAGGCCTTGATGCTGAAGCAACTCGACCTTCTGATACCCTCTCGCTGGACCCTATGTGGGACTCGAAGTTCATAGGTGACTTTTAAGCTTTTGGGTCCATGGATCTCTTTGTTTAAGTGGCATCTTATTTAAAAGCTCAATGCGACAATGGCGGTGCTATACTGGCTGAGGGTGAAGAAAACCCTTCTGGCTCATTTGCTAGCCTTGTCTGGACGCTGTGCTGGCCACACCTCAGGCCCCCTTGTCTGGGAGCACATTTGAATCTCCAGAAATAAGATTCATTTTGAGGTCCTGTCCAACCCTAATACTGTGTGATTTGGTGTCTATTAGGGGGGTACTTGCTCTGTAGAGAAATTTGAACACATGGCAGGACCGTGTCTTTGGGGTCCAGACCCATAGTGGCTTACAGTCTGTTTTGGGTAACAGGGGAGGTTGGAGGCAGAGTGAAAGGAGAAAGGCTTCTGCATCTCTCCGGCCTTCGTTCCCAGCAGCAAGTGTTGTTTGAACATGTCAGCTTTGGGTGAACAGACCTGCATTTTAATCTCATCCTTTTCAGTTCCTAGCTGGGTGACCTCAGATAAATCATTACACTCATCTAAGCCTGTCTCTTCACCCTCTTAGGGATCTGGTTTAAGTAAGATAATACACGCAGAGTCGCTAGGCTAGTCCCTGGCACATGGCATACATGCAGCACGGCGTTGTTGATAGCACAGCTATGTGAGGGGTATTTTGGGCTGGCTCTGGCAGGTGGGTTGCCTCAGGGCTGAACCCAGGCTTTACTTCTAGAGAAAATGTGAGGAAATCGAGGTGTTCTGGGCACTTTCCTTTCACCTGTCCTCCTTGCTTCCTTAGAGCTATACTGCATGAAATTCTCCTGCCCCACAGTTCATCTTTCCAAGGTCAGTTGTTCTTTGGGCCTCCCAAGGTGACAATAGCAAGTCTGTTACATTGCATGCTTTTCCCAGGGAAGGCCAGTGAGCGCTGTCCTCTAGAACATGACTATCCTATCTCTGCTATCTGGGGTCACTCTGATCCCCTTTCCTCTCTGTCCCTAACACCCAGCCCTGGCCAGGGCACTTAAAATAGTATTAATGGGCATTGGATATAATAGTGTTAACTTATTTCTAATCTAAAAGAGTGATCTCAAGGTAGAAATGTCTGGCTAGTCAGGGGTGTGAAGAAAATTCCCTTTTACAAAGACCCCCATCTCCTTCTAAGTTATGTAAGTGTCTCAGTGACAGACCTTTGCCATGAGGCCAGAAGAGGGGCTTTGCTGTTTTGTCGGGGAGAGGGTTTTTTGCCTTCAGAATATGTCATATGAGGCTATGGGTTAGGGCTAAAGGGAGAAAGGAGCTTGTACCCAGAGCTGGGCCTTCTTTGACAGGTTGGAGAGGAGTTCTTTGACTAAAGCAAGCCATTCTCAAAGCCAGGGAAGGAGTTCTTTGTTTCCGTGGTAGCCAGAGGAGATGTAGAATGGATGCCAGAAAGAAACAGAAATTTCCCAGGGGAGGACACAGACCAGCTGAAGGAAATCAGCACTTGTCCAGAAACCATGATGGCGGTACAGTTTTGTCTCTGTCCAGGTCCCTTGGAGCTTGTTACCTGATGCCACACCCCCAAATCTATATTGCAAATGTGGATGTTTTGCTACATGATTATAGGTACTACGTGCAGGTCTAAACGGAGACTCCAAAGACAGAGCCAGGGGGCTTCAGTGACCATCCATGTGTAAGGTGAAGTTTCAAAGGTTTTGGCAGAGAAGGCTAAAGTTAAATGCTGCCTTTGTGACCCAGATTTCTGTCTGCTTTGTGCTCCGAAGGCCAAAGAGTGCTGAGTCTGAATTCAATATACCTGCCTAGTGGAGGTGGTAGCAGGCTTGCCCAAAAGGTGAGGAATAGGAATCTGTGGCTTAGGGCAGTCAAGACCCCTGTGCCAAGGGGAATCCTCTGACATCTGCAGCCAACAGCAGTGTCCAATAGCAGAGTGGGCAGCAAGACCCTTGCCCAGGGAACCCCAGAGCTGCAGGAGTGATTCAGAGGTAGAAGACACCAGAGCCGACCAGAAGCTTACGTAGTATCTAGTCTAACCCCCTCATCCCATGGGCCAGGAAACTGAGATCTGGAGCTGTGGAATTACTGGCAATTTCAATTTCAGCAGCCATATTAAACATCTCTGATGCCTTATAATAGTACGGGCATCCCCAAACAGCATCATGTTTATTAAGTAACTCACAGTTTTAGACAGGGTTGAAACTATAATCCAAGTTATAAAATAAAAGGCCATTTGGGGGGGGAGGGGGAATTGACACCATAAACAAAATGAAATGAAACACCAGGAAAAATGTTTTCAATTCATCATGCCAAGAAAGAGTGAGTTTCTTTAATATATAAAGAGCCATTATAAATTAATATGAAAAGAACCAATAATACAATAGAAAATTTGACAAAGGATATGCATCATTCACAGGATAGGAAATTCAAATGGTTTTTAAACATTTGCAGAGTGGTCACCTTTACTAATAGTAGCAGAAATGCAAATTTAAAATATGAGATAATGTTTTTCACCTATTCGATTGGCAAAGATCCAAAAGTTTCACACCACCTAGAGCTGCCCAGGCTGTGGGGAAACAGGCAGTTTGATACAACGTTAGTAGAAATATAATTGATAAAAATCCCTGTGGAGAGTAATTTGATAATCACTCTCGAAATGAAAAATGCACATTCCCATTTACCTCCAGGAATTTTTTCTACAAATATCTTAACACATCTACAAAGTGACCACGTACAAGGATTTTCACTAAAGCATTGGAAACAGCAAAAGAGTTAAGAGCAAAGTAATTAAGAAATTAGATAAATCGTGGCATATCCATGTAATAAAATATCATGACCATTAAAAAGAATGAGACAGCTATATGTATGGATATGGAATAATCCCTAATGCATGTATATTGTTAAATGATAAGGATAATTGCAGAACAAACACAACTGCTTGTATAAACAGAAAAAAATATGTATACGTATATATGTGTATGTGCACCTATATAGAACCTTTATATAGAAAATTGCTTATATGTGCACAGATTATCTTTGGAACGACACATACGCAAAAAATTGTGACAGCAGTTGCCTCTGGGAAGAACTGAGTGGCTGAGGGATGGGGGTAGAGGAAGACTTGTCACTGTTTGCTCTTGTTTCTTTTGAATTTTTGTACCGTGTGTGTATTTCCCTGGTTTAAAAAATAAAAACATTTAATTCAGCTACCTGAATTTAGAGAAGAGGATCTCAGGGCCAATCTTACCCCTTAGTGACAATTGCACCCTAGTTCATACTGGCTTTGATGTAGCACAGCACAAGCCTGAGAAGGAGGCTGTTTGGGACAGACTCAGCTGTGGGCCAGAGAAGGCCTGGGGGTGGGGAAGAGCTGGCTGGCTCAGAAGGTCTGGGGACTCTCAGATAGATACGTTGGAAACAAAACAGAGCTTTCAAATTGCCAGTGATGTTGAAAACAAATGGTTAGTTGGATCAAAAATCACAGGCCCATTTCCAAGTGTCTGTTTGTCTGATTTCTGACCCCACCCAGGGAGGGTAAGATGTGTGAGGACAGGCCCAAGAATGGAGCTTTTTGCAGAGTCCGTGATGACCTGTGTGGCCTGCAGAGAAGTGCTGAGCCCATGTCTGTGGACACTTACGAGGATGGTGATGAAGTCAACTGGCTGTTGGTTCCCATGGATCTTACCGACATGCTATTTTCATTGAGATGAGGCCTACACTGGGAGCAAGTGGTACAGCAGAAAGAACATGGCATTTAGAGTCATGCTGACTTGGGTTTGAGAGTGGGCTCATAGATGTATGAGGAGTATAATGTTAACTTAATTCAGCAAGGAGGCTGTTAGACTGACGTGGCTCTGATGCAGTGGCGGTCTACATGAAAAACAAAAATCTAAGCCTGTCAATGCCTCAAGTTTACAAAATTGAAACCTAAGGACAACGAATCACAGATAGCCAACTAAACCATAGCCAATCAAATAGTTTCCTTTCTTTGCTTCAGCACCTTCTCTAAATTCCCTTGGGTCTTGTCAGAGGAGCACCCCTAACCACTTCTGGTTTGGTGTTGTCCCATTGGAATTGAATAAATTCTTAAAAATTTTAATATGCCCCAGTTTATCTTTTAACAATAGATAGGAAGAAGATCCTTAACCTTTCTGAGTTACAGTTTCTGATTGGCAAAATGGGGTCATACTCTCTAGCTTGCAGGACTGTCATCAAACCTGATGTGCAGATAGAGTGTGCAGATTTCTCAGCCTCTCCCAAATGTCCACATTGCCTGGTGACACATTGGAGGTGACATTGTTGGACTATGACAGATGGTTACATTAATTAATGAGCTCTATGCAGGTGGTCTAGGCTTGAATTCTGGCTGTGCAAATTATAGGCTGTTGGACTCAGGGTAAGTGACTTAACCTCTCTGTGTTACATAATATATACAGTTGGGATAATAATAGTAGCTAGCTCATTTAGGGTTGTCATGAAGATAAAAATGAAATCTGTGTTATGCTGTAAAGCACTTAGCATTGAGTCTGACTTGGAGTAAACAATTAAGAATATTAGCTATCATTCTTGTCATTCTTATTATTTTGAAACAATGATACGATTTAGTCCATTATTGATCTTAAAAAAGTTTGGTTATCAGGTTGAACTTTTCTTTTTCTGGTTTTGGATACACAGTGGGCAGTTCTGGAATTGGCCTCTCCAGTGTGGGTAGCTTGTATTTTCCAGAGATATAGATCAAGGAAATGGGCAAAAGGCACCCAATTAGACTCAGCATTGTTTCCTGGGAAACTGCGTCCCATCTGGCAGCGCCTGTGTGGGACCAGGTCAGGGAGGAGTCAGAAGGGCTTATTTCAAAGAAATAAAAAATGCTGTGTGGCTCAATGAGGACCACCGAGCATTCGGAGTGGTCTTTGAAGAAAAGGAAAATGAAATTCGAAAGACTTCAGTGGAGGAGAGAAGCAGTGTCCGTGCCAGGGGAGAAAGTATGGATTTTTTCCTGAGAGTCCGAGTACAAAGGAAGGGGGAGTCCGAGCTCGGGAGGCTGGGGTCGTTTTGGCTCTCTTTCTAGGACAGAAATATTATGGAAATAGAAAGAAATAGGGAGGGGGCAGAAAAACCTCTAGACACAGCAACTCGAAGAGCCTCGGCAATTGCAGAGGTCGGAGAGACAGGCTTTGAAGGGGCTTAACACAGGCGGAGTTCTGGGATACCAGGGAGCCGATGACTGATGCAAGCTCACAATGGAGATTGATTAGAGGATTTAATAACAACTAGAACTCCTTGGCCGCTACCCCAAATTAGGGGACACACCTCCACAAAACTGAGTAATGGGAGACAAGGAGAGTGGGATGGAAGAGGGACCAACACAGAGCACATATATTAATTTAAATAATACACCATAATAACACATCCCACAAAAAGGATACATGGGCCTAACTAGGGCCTCTGCCTCTTTGGCATTTTATAAAACTTGTGTAATTGGTTACTTTTTGATTCAGAGGGTCCCTGAAATGTGTTTCCATCCTATGGCTGGACAAGGCTAAAAGTCCTGGGAGAAACCTGCCCCTCCCCACTACTTCTGAGTGCTGTACAACAGAAGCACAGATGGCGCTTTCCTGCCACGTTCCTCTCAGTCCTCTCTGATGCGATCACTTTCATCGCGATGTGTTTGCTAGGACAGCATGCGGCTTTCGGAAACTGGCCTGACTCAGAATCTGAAGGCTCCCTGGATACCTGACTTGTGATTTAGTCCGAGGCCACTTGTCGCAGAATGGAGCAGCGCTGGGCCAGACCTCTCGTCAATAGGAACACTAAGGATGGCTGGGGTGACATCCAGCCTGGGCCCCTCCTGGTGACTCCGGATCATTCCAGACGCACAGTGGAATCTCAGCATCCTTGACACAATAAGAGAAGAAATTGAAACAGAATTTAGGTCCGAGTCGTTAATTATGATTATTATTTTTATTTCACCGCCATTAAAATTCAACCCTGGGATAGCCAAAAGCACAAGGCCTCACACCCTGGAATATGAAACCTATTTTGTAAGCATTTCCTCACAGACTCCCAAAGTTTAAATATTAATTTGCCTGTAATTGGCGGAAAAAACAACAGGCAATTAAAAAAAAAAAAACGCTACAAAGCTGACTTTCCCCTTCTTCTGCTCTCCCCTCCCTTTTCATTTCACTGCCGCCTAGAACTGGATGTAAGACAATGGGACCCCGAGCTGTGTGGAATTCTAAGCCCGGGCTTGCCTTAAAGCTACAATATGGATTTAATTTATATGCAAATGCAAGCAATAAAAAGGCAGACACTGTAGAAATTATAGGGCTCCCCCTCCTTTTCTTAGGAGATGCGCAAACCCTTTCTCTCCTTTTCCATCTAAGACCTAATTATTATTGGTTCCTGCTACCTTCCCCCTCTCCTCTGGCCCATTCTGAGTATAAACTGGGCCATTTAAGAAAAGCAGCCGAATATTGGGAATAAGTGAAGGAGCATCAGGATAATTTCACAGTCTGACTCTTCTTCCTCCCACTTTTTTTTTCTTTTGCTTGCCGGGCCCTCCTGTTGGCCAGTGGAACGCAAAACTGATCAAAGCCAGCCGGAAGCCTTAAGTAGGCCAAAATGGGGCTAAAGTATGCTAATAGAGGAGCTAAATTTACTTTAATCCTGTTATAATACAAGGTAACTTGGAGGCAGGGAAAAGACCTAGTGTTTTTGGCAGGGGGCAAAGGGGGGGCTGGGGACCCCTGTGAACCTTGAATAGAAGTCGCTTCCTATTCTTTCTCTAGTAGGGGGTCGGCTGGGGGCTTCTTCCTCAGATGCCCACACCAGCCCCGCCTGCCCCGTTTACTGAGTGTCAACAGTTGGGTGAGCAAGACTTCACAGCCCTTAGATCAGTACCCTGTGACCCTCCACATTGAAGCGACACCATTCAGCCAAGCCTCCAGCTGTTGCCTCAAGGATGAGGTGTTTTTTTGTTTTGTTTTGTTTTGTTTTGTTTTTGGTTTAGGAGAACACTAAGGAACAGTTTTAAATTATGTCCTTACCACCACCCAGCTTGCTTTGCAGATCCTGGGGCGGTGGGGTGCTGTGCCAGGCCCGGCCTGGTCTACTCTGGTGAGAAGCTACATGGATCGACACATATTTTGGCAGAATCGAGCAGCCCTTGGGAAGAAAACCAGCCTACCTTCAGAGCTGGCTTCCACTGGGCTAGCTTCTAATTTCAGAGAGAAAAGAGGGCGCTGAAGTTGATTCCGTAACTGTCGCTGAAAGAAGAGCTTGAGGTGCTCTGCTCCGCATCTCTCTCTGGCATCTGGGCCTTGGGGGCTCATTCCAGAATGTCAGGGAAGCAGTTCCTGGGTCAATTCTCCCATCAGAACCAGTGTTAAGGCCGAAGGACCTTGAAGGCTGATGTAATTTTACAGCCAGCAGTTGGCCACTGGTATCAGAAGATTAAAAACAAAGGTCGCATTGAGGCCTACCTCCCACCGTGCGGCTGGAAGTCTGAAGGGCAGAGTGGGGGAGGAGGCAAATGGTCCTAAATATCTCTCCGTTAAGTACAAATTACATACTGGATATATTAAGTTGTAATGGTGTATTTTGAGTCTGACTTAGTTTCGTGAGAATGTTGGTGCACCCTCAGAAATGCTGAGTCTGAGAAACATGGAAACAAAAAGGAATTCAATACCAAAAGGATTTTGTTTGAATTCAGGCACAGCTTTCTCTTTCTTTTTTTCTTTTCTTGTTCACTCTTAATTCCTCTTACTCTCTTCCTTTCTCCCTGCACTTCATCAAGCCCTACTTGGATGCTCTAAGCAGCAGAACTCTCCTGACACATTGTGTTTTGAGGCTGCTGGTTTTATGAAGTTGGCCAGGAAGTATATGAACAAGTAGGTCTTGAAAACCTGCCATTGAGCAAAGAGATTTTTTTTCTCCCATGCCCAAGTTTGTAGAGTGAAGGGGGTCTCTGAGGTGGTCCCTAAGCTCCCCTCTAGGCCTCTGACAGTCCAGGTGGCATTCTGTCCCCAACCTCTGTGGCAAGTGTACACATGAGTCTTGAAGGGCTTGAAACACAGTAGGTGCTGGTGCTGACCTATGGACTATGTCCCCCCGATAGTGCAGAGGAAGGTCTTTTAGGGGTTGTATCATCTAGTGCAATAGAACCCACAGCTTCAACTTAAGAGAGACTAAAATTTTATTCTGGCTCTACCACTCATTGGCATTGTGATTCTTAACTTCTCCACCCTTGAGTTATTTAATCTGCAGAATGGGGGCGGAAGTGTTTCTTACTTAGGGCTCTGAGGGTCAGAGGAGACAATAACAGTGACATGCTTATATTGTTGTTAGAACATGGTAAGTACTTACTGAAAGCTACCTCTCACAACTACAAGACTTACTCGGAACGTTGCTATTCTTTCTATGTTGTCAGATGAAAATTCCTTTCTTGTTGTTGTAAAATTTCGCCAGGAGTCAAATGTAAAATCTGCCTGGACAGATGAGTGATCGATCATCTGTCCTCATCTTTTTTTCCTACTGAACGGGAGGGCACTGGTGTTCCTCACACCCGGTATGGATCCTGATGTCTTTGGTCCTGAGGAGCATCTAAAGCTATATAACATTCTACTTGTCTCTGATTCTGCCTTTCCTCTCAAATACCTTCCTCCAGTCCTGGGGTAAGGCCTCAATAAGCATAAATGGAAAATAAAAACTATTTGCAAATGTCCCATCTGGCCAATACTTTCTATTTCTCGCTTGAGTAGACCCCCCCATTCCCCCAATGAATCTTGAGGCCTGAGTCATCACTTCTGTTCTTGCAACAACTCATAAAATGGTTTTAATTATATGGTGTTTTTCCAAGTAAACAATACCACCGAAAGAGAAAACGACCTCTAATTTTTGTTGAATTAAGTTGGGAGCAATTCCAGCACCATGACTGCCGATGACATCAGTGACCTGGGGCTTCTGATACCGTCCTTGTTCTTGTGCAAGTCTTTTCTGTTCGGTACCAGGCCAGAGATGATAAGAAAAGTAAAACGGAATTTCAGGATGGGGCTCCAGATTCCAGCTGAAATCCAGGAATTATTTCAGTAACAGTTTTACCGGGGGAAAAATATGCAGAGATCTTTGTTCCCACCATAAACAAACACTGACTGCAGTATGACCCACAAAGCATCCTCCAGTTGACTTCCAGAACGCTGTCGCAAATATATGAATAATAACAGCTGGTTACCAAGCAAGTGTCTTCTTCCTTTATTTAAACTCTTTATGTTCCACACATTCATTAACAGTTCCCTGCATGTCTCATTATTATCTCATCAAACATTTATTATTACTTCAAGATAGATAATTAAATTTTTATACAGTTATTTCTCTGTATGACAATCCAATAGATTTCAAATTCCCCCGCCCTCCCCAGCACTCATCTGCAACCTCACAATTGGATCATAAAACTCATGAACTTTCAATTCAATGTGCAGAAAGCATAGGAACAAAATCTAAAATTCATTTTGAATGGGAGTTTAGTTTCCTGAATAATGACTGGGTTATTGCAATTGTTAAAGAATCAGAGAAAGAGTCTCGTAGGACAATCTTTTTTCTTTATCAAATAAATAACTGGACTCCATTGATAACATTACGAGATAGACAAACAATGTACATGAGTGATTTTTAAGACCAGAAGTGGATTTGTTAGAATTGAGTACTTCCAGACAGCAACTGCTATAAACTCAAAAAGATTAGCAAAGAATTACTCTCTTTCCAGGATGCATATTATATTTAGGATTAGAAATCCTGATGTGGATTATATATCACACATATTGCACAGAGCACAGAAGTATCAAATTCATGCAATTAGGGTGAGATAGTTTTTCACTAGAATTTAAGAATGTAGGTTGGTTTTTGGCTACTTACAGCTCCGAAGAGAATTTCCGGGTGGGAGGAATGTCCAGCCTTAACAAGTCAGTGGCTCCTGTTTTCTGTGCGCCTTTTCCCCGCCTAGACCCAAATGAGAGCAAAAAACTCATCTGAGACCAAACCCGGCCCTGAGGGGTTTGACATGCAATTTCTTAAATTGCTTGGATTTGGTTTTGGAGCTAAAATCTTATCATTCCACTGAAAAATAATCAGTGTGAAGCTCCAGGAAATTTAGACTGTCTCACTTTTCTTCTTTAAATGTGCAAACTAGGAAGATGTCGATTTAGTCTGTCTAATTAATTAAACAGATTAATGCCATTTAATTTGAGAAAAATTCTAATGCTATCCTTCAATTACTTATTGCCTTGATCCAGAAAGGAAATGCTATGGGTTGCAGACCCATCTCTTCTAAACTTTTTAAAAGAGCAGTTTGAGAAGCATCAGTTGGCAAACAACTACTTTCTCCACTTTGGGGCTTTTCACACATAGCCGCGTCAGATTTCAGCAAGGGTCACCAGAAGAACGTTTGCTCTGCACTGATTTTTTTTTGGCACAGTGGCTGAGCAGATGGGGCAGGCGCAGCCCAGAGTTCTGAGCTGTGGAAGGAGCTGGAGGACTAGTTTTTTTTCACAGGCACTCAGGATGCTTAACCATTGTGCATGGGTACCTGGGTCTGCCCTGGGAAAGTTGGCCAGCGCCACTTCTGGACTTGGATGCCCACTCACAGACATTATGTTTCCTCCTTTTCCCAGGTGGTCCTACGTTCTAAGTCAGTGGCAACCACACAACTCAGCTACAAGAATTTATAAACATGGAAGATAGGCCTGGCATGTAGAAAAGACATGGTCCTTACCCTCAAGGAACTTTAATTCATTAATTTATGTTGCATCCTTACTCTGCTGAGCAAATGAAACTCACAAAATAGGCAGAATATAATTTGGTCTCAAAGTGTCTGGTAGAGAGTGTGATCCTAAGAGGTGTGAGAGGCTTGGAGGGCGCAGGGGTGGCTTCAGGGTGGGGCCTTGTGTGACAATAGAGCAGGGATCCAGGAGGATTTGAAGAACATAGAGAATACTCTATATTAGGGCATTCAGGAGGCTAGTCACACTGTTATCAAATCCTTATTGAATGTCTACATGATAAGCAAGGCAGAAAGCTAACTGACACGGGGCAGGTCCCCAGAAATCGTACTAATATTAATACTCTGAGACAGAGGGCAGGATAGGATTCATCTTTCATTCCCACCCTGACTGCTTTGGAGACACTCAAAAACTATATGTGAATTAAAATCCACATCTGCCCTTCTCGATGTTCTTTGCAAAAGGCTATTGAATCCTTACCTCCTTTTTTTTTTTCCTTAGTGATTTTTAGGGCCTTCCTCTTTTATTCTGCAGACTTTTTTTCCCAAGATACTCAGAGCTTGGGTCTCGGCATTCTTCCTTACATGTATGGGTATTCTCTGAGTGCTCCTTGGGGGGTCTACCAAGGCATTTAGCTTCTTTGGGATGAGGCGGGGTCAGGAACAAAGGAAGTATCTGCCCTCCGTGATTTTACTTTTGATTGGGAAGATAAGGACTAAAATTTGTTGGTGCCTAGTGAGGACATTCTCACAACAATCCCGTGAAGTATTATATTGTCACCATTTTGGAGGGAGGAAAAGTAAGTCCCAAAGTGATTTTTTAAAGCTGCCCAAGTTACACAGCTAGTGGCGAGTGACCCAACTCCCTGATTCAGACTTTTAGAGGGGTACCCAGAGCATTTTATTTCCATGTCTGTCTGTCCCCAGTGGCCTGTGAATTTCTCCTAGGGCAAGGATCATGTTTGATTCATCTGCTGCACAAAATGACCTTCAGTAAGGACATATTGAATCAAACAGTGGCTCTCTCAGTGTGATTGGGGCTGAGAGAACAGATCCTAGAGGATCATCTATTATAAGAACAGACCAGCAAATAGCAGGATAATCTACCACCAACAACATGTGCAGTTTCCATTTTGCATTTTTCTTTAATTCTCTTCTTGCTGCGCTGATATTGACCAGTTAGTGAGAAATGTACTACATTGCACACTCAGGCACGACCTAACTTTGAGCAAATCTGAGCTCACTCTCACCCCTAGCTCCGTTAAATTGGTTTGATCAGCTTTGCTGGCCTGGAATGTCTGAACTCTTGCAAAAGACACAGGAACATTTGTTGGTGGGTCTCGCATACAGTCCCAAATTTGATATGGCTCAACAGTTGCAAGGCTATCTTTGTCTGCTTCTTGTGCTGCCTCTGCCCCACTGCCCAGCCCCCTGCCATCCTTGCCACCAACATAGGAAAGTAAATATAGCTGGTTGACTCCTTTAAACATCATTTAATTTAGAACAAAATCTTGATTTTAATAATGAAATGAGAGTTCACATTTGGAAAAGTCAAAAGAACTATACAAACGTCAGGTGGGGGATGAGGGGAAGTCCAGCTTAGTTGGGACCAGGACTGGTTTGGGCTTGAAATATCAAAGGTGTGACTCTAGAAAAGTCATTAAACCTTTCTTGAATTTTTGTGTCCCTTTTTAGAAATGAAATTTAATAGCTGTTGCTGTAAAGACAAAATGAAATAACCTGTGCAGAATACTTTGCACAGTGTTTGAGAGGGAGTGGGTACTCCATCAGGGGCAGCTGTTATTATTTTCATTTCTGGCTTCCACACAAAATCTAAATGAACATTCTTTACAGCTCATATGGCCAGGTATATTTCAGCATGCCACTGCTCATTGGCTCCTTTAGCACTGTGACAAAGGTATAGAATAGGAATCAGGGGTCAGGAACAAGGCCAGGTAAGTATTTTCAATGAGTGAAAGTTCCTGATTAGAATGCAATAGAGAGTGGTGGGGTCTGTGACAAACTGGTGTGTCCATGCCTTGTCTCAGGAGTGATTTGGCTTAGCTCTAGCCAATGCCAGGTATAAACGTGGGCCAAAGGCTAAGATTTTTCAAAAAAAATCAAACTTTTTTTAAAAGTGTGAAATTAATTGGTGACTGTTTAATGTCATCTGAAAATATGGTACAGGCCAACTCTGTGTGGACCAAACCAAACATGTATGTGGGCCAGATAAAACCCTTCATGTGTGACCTCTGGCTCAAAAACTGCCTTTCTCTGTACAGGCATGAGGCAAGGAGAAGCTGAGAAAAACAGGAGCCTGGAAGAAACTATTAGCACTTTATCTTGTGTAAATTGCTGTGAAGGTCTATGCCAGCTCTCATAGGACTGTGGGAACAATTAAATGAGTGTCTAGCACAGTGCCTGGCAGATAACAAGACTTCAGTGTTATTAGTGTTAGATGTCCCATAGTGAACATTTTCTCAAGATCACTTAGATTAGTGATAGCTTTGGAGGCCACCTCAATTCTATTTTCAGTCTCCATTTCAAGGTAAATGTCACTTGTATGATCTTACAAGCATCATTATAGTTTTGGGTACAGTCCACTTCTCTCAATATCTCTTGCATTATTATTTGTTGTTGATATAATTACACTTGAAGAATTTTAGTACTAGAAGAGCCTTGAGAAATAAGTTAGTCCCACCTCCATATTTCATAGAAAAGGAGACCTGACTTTCAGAGAAGTTGAATGACTTACCCAAGGTATTACCACTGGGACACTTGGACTTCTTAGTTGTGATGGGTTTGTGGTTCCAGTTCCATCTTTACTTAGTCCATGGTAAGGCTAAGAGCTTGTCTGACAAGGACCGGATGGGAAATATCATACTGTCTGGGGTTGGAACTGGTGGCTCGTTCACATTACTAGTTGTGACATAAGTAATGGGGCCTGACATATAGTGGGATTAGAAATTGGGGCAAAGGTGAAGAGAGACGGAAGGGTAGCTGATATGAAGGGTTTGGAGGGGAATTGCATTCCTGGGAAGAACGAGTTTCTGACTCTTGAGAAATCCCTCTTTCCCTGAGCCTGCTTTATTTTTCTTTACTTTCTAATATTCCTCTCTATTTGATGATGTATTATCTTCATTGTCTGTCTCCTCTCAGTAGAATATAATCATGGTGTTAATGAAATAGTTATTTTTGTCTGGTACACATAAAGGCAGAACTCTTTGTTTTGGATGCTTCTGAATACCCCCCGACCCCGATCCCATGCTAAGCATAGGGCCTGGGACAGAGTGGGTACCTTTGGTGTTTATTGTATGAGTAATAGTGGCAATGTATGCACATACAAGAATAATCATATTTGTCTCCATCTTTCACACATGGGATGGGACCAGTCACAGTTCCATTCATGCCTGAGGTGCTAGGTAACTTGCCCACAATGACACTGCTAAATAGTTGCTGGTAGACAAGACCCAGAAATGAGTTCCCTGAGTCTAAGTATGGGACTTAGTCCTTTATTATTTGGACATAAATTCCATGGTGTTGACAATACAACTCTGACTTTTGCCTCAGTGCTTGTGGGAGGCGAGGAAACATTGAGTTAAAAGTTTGCAAGTTAAGAAAAAATTGTCAAAGATTCATGGATAGAGTATGGTGTGGTCTGGAGTAGTTGACACCAAGACAGAACTAGTCACATTAAAATAAAAAAGATCTCACTTTTATCCCCAAAACTTTGTCTGAGTTCATGCCCCACATGGAAAGCAGGAAGTTTCTTGAGTTGAGGAAATAAGGTGAGATCCTCAGTCCTAACTTGGTGTCCAGATTTGGAAAGCTCCAAGGAAATCAGAGAGATCCTCCATTCGTAGAATTATGAACTCATAGGGCCCAGAGCTGAATAGACCTTAGAAATACCATCTGGCCCTGTGCTTCCCAAAGAATGGTACATACACATTTGCTAACAAGACTATGAACATTTTATACTTTCATAGTTACATATTTATTTTAATGTGTATTAGACCAAAATAACTATTTCATTAATACTATTATTTCAGGTTATTATTATTTAGGATAGGCTTATAAAAAGTGAATTATTTAAAAAGAAGTATTAGGCTAATTATAGACTAGGCATTATGAGAAAATGGCTTTTGCTTGGCTGCAATGTCATGCAAATTAATGTGGCTGCAATTTTTATTCATTTTTAATTATTTTGATTAACACTTCTAATGGAGAGCCAATCATCTCCGTCTCAGCTAATCAGCAATGGCCCTTTAACTGCAGTAGAAAAAAAATAAAAACAACCATTTTGTGTAAAAATTGGTGATAACTAGCACTTAAGATCAGAGATAACTTCTTTATACATGCTTGATGTCTTAAGATGCTGTCTGCCCAAAGCTCTGAAAGACTTTAAGTTAGGCAGTAGTGCTTATTACAATACTACTAAGTTTTTGTAGAATTGTTACAGTTAATAATAAAACTTGCCTATTTAATCTAAAAAAAAATCCTGTTGGCACATAAATGCCTGAAGTTTGAGAAACTTCATTTTGTAACTAAGGAAAAAAAAATCCAGTAATATCCATTTTGTTCAGTGGATAAATTGGTAGCAAAGCTCTGAGCTTGAGCACAGGTCTTGTGACTGGCCCAACATCTATACAAGGAGGGATGGCATCTTCCCAGCCTCCCCAATGGTATTTCGTCCTTTCCCCTCTGCCACTGCTCTATCATCATTCTATTTAACAAATGTTTCCTGGGCAGCAATGGCCAGGTGCTAGGTGGATAGAGAAGTTATAGAAGAATTATGTCATTCTCTCTGTCGCCAAGGAGCCTTCTAGTGGCAATACAAGGTACGCACGTGAATCAAAAATGATCACCATAGCCTTTTGATCATGAAACCATGTCAATGCCCTCAGTATGATCTCTTATTTATAATCTATATGCATCTCTTTTTGTATTAGTGTTATATCCAGGATAAAATACACAAAAACTACAAACTAATGAGCATGAGCTCAAAATGAAGTAGGTCACATGTTTAAATTTTAAAAGATTTTATTTATTGATAGGACAAATAAATGAAATTTATTAAGAAATGAAATACAAAAGAAACTAAATACTCCAGAAACAAAAGTGGTTGGAATAAAGATGAATTAAGTAATACCTTTTAGTTTAAAAATAATAATTTTAATTTTGTTAATGGCAAAAAGACATTTTGTTCTCAAAATTATTTATAGTTCTAGAGAAATATATTTGAATATGTTTAAATGTTAATTTAATTCTGTAATAGTGATTGGATTCAAAGTTTTGGTTTTAAGTTCATTTTTTAAAAATACTTAGTTTTAATGGCTGTCAGAGCTGAAATAAAAATCTTTACAAAGACATAGAATGGAAGAAATGCAATGCTGGCTGTGCTTACTAAATCAAGATGCTCATTTAAAAAAATCCCAGCCAGCAATTATGCACAGGTTTTTATTGAAATTCATCCAGTCAGCTAGTCAGTTTCCATCTTCCTTAATGTCAATTCCTGTAAACTAATCAAAAGTTATTTTTTACAAATGGGTTCAAGATCCACTGAAGCTCTTCTTTTGGAAAATTTTTAAATAGTTTAGAAATTGTTTCCAAGTTTTTAAAGTATGCAAATTTTAGAGCATTCTAAAAAAAAAAGGTATTACATATATTATCTTGAAGAACAAAATCATAGAATGATGGAAACATTTCCAAACATCTGGGCTCAAAGTACTTTTACTGTAGCACATGTTACTTTGGCAAAACAGTTATTTATCATTCCTAGTTAGAATATTACTCTTACCTAAGAAGGATAGATTTTTTTTTAAAATTAAGAATATTCCAGCTGTCTTACTATATGAGCCAAATTCATCACAAAAAAAGCCCAGCAAATTTAGAACACATATTTTTGTAAAATAAATAAGTAATTTGCCATGAAATCAATCACCTTTTAAAAAATATTTTACCATGACATGACTTATCATCGTCTTCTGGCACAAAAGATTGTCATGGTCACTCCACATCTCATCACAAAGCGTTATAAACATTCTACTACTTAAGATGATGTAATGTATGAATCCTACATAAACTGTACATGTCAAGAGATGCTGAAACAATCAGAAGACTGAGGGAGCCACCATCATTCTCACCATATTGTAGACCAGCTACTGTCTCCTTTGAATTCCCCACATATCATGTGACACATGAGAGTCTGACTTAATGACTCAGTGAGAGCAATGATGCTAATTCCTGAATTAGATATTTATAAAGTTTGTGTTATTCTTTTAAATACAAGTAGAATTACTTATTTTTCTCTCCACACATCTTATGCTGGAGGTGATTGCATTGGAGCAAGATCTAGAATAATATTCATTGCAGAATTATGTGGTGTAGACTTTAAGGAATGTGGGCTGGAATGTCAGAAGGCTTCACCGAGGAGGTGGGCATAGGCTAGGCATTAAGTGAGTGAAGTGTTTTGCAAGTGAGAGAGTTGCTGATCAGGGGCCACTTGGATGGACCCCTGGGCAACCTTTGGGAAGGCGTAGGTTCCCCTTTGGCCTCTCCTCCCGGGCAGAGACAGACAGCTGACCAGAAGCCAGTGAGCTGGAGTAGCATGTGAGGGTGGGGTATGGAGTTGGTACTCCTCTGATTCCTGGCAGAATGGTGGAGTCTGGCTTATCTGCCTGCTGCTCCCTATCCCCATCCCCACCCCTATCCCTATCCTCAGCCGTATCCATCTTTGCCTTGCTATCGCTGTGTCCTGGCTCTTTTCACAGTGTCCTAGTTCTGTTACTTCTTAGGAACAATTCAGCTACCCTGACCAGGCCAATGCATAGTTCCTTCAGGAGTCATTTTCTTAAGGCACTTTGGTCTATAGTTGGTGCCTTAATGTTGGCCAACCCAAATGTAGCAAATCTCACAGATCTACAGCCCTTATAGTGGAGATTCAAAAACTGTAGGCCATGGAACCATACAGACATTTTTTGCCATGCTTCATGCAAGATCCTCCAAGGTTTGCCATGGAGGGAGTCTCTGCATGTGGGTGGCTGAAGCTCATGTTAAACAAGTGACCATATAAATTAGTACCGATTACAATAGGATCAGTAATTTTTTTACAAATTAAAAATTGCGTATTTTGGGAGACAATAATAGTGGTAATGGAGTGGACACTGAAGGTATTTCTGAGGGAGAAAACTTTGAGCTGAGGCCTAAAGGATGAGTTAGAGTTACCTAAGGAGACAATGGAAGAGGAAGATTGTTACAGAAAGAGGAAAAGCATGTGTAGGACCCTGGAGTTGGAGAGAAACTTGGCTCAGGCAAAGATCCAAAAGCTGGTTAGTGTGGCTGAGCCTAACGTGGGTCCTGATAAAGCTGGAGAGGCAGGCAGGGGCTATATCTCAACTGGCCTGTGGGCAGTGGTAATGAGTTTGGGCTTTAGCCTAATATAAATGCAAAACCACAAAATGTTTTAGATACAGGAGTGACGTTATCAGATTGTGTGTTAAGAAGTTCACTCTGGTTGGGTGGATTGAAGGGAACAAGAGAAGAAAGTATAAGAGCAGACAGGAGGCTATCGAAAGCTATTGATAATGGTGACATAGAATAGAAAGATAGCGGAGGATATTAAAATAAGGTGAATAATATGAGAGAAAGAGACATTTGGCAATATAGCCCAGAAAGCCAATACCATTATCAGAAATACTCGTGCATAAACAGTAGTGTGACCCAGACGCCTTATACAGGATGGTGGCCCTTACCTGCTCACAAGAGCCTATTGTTAGCATTCTCCCCAGCTCAGTTCAGTGATGTCATTTAGTATAGTGAAATCAGCTAAGGTGCCTATACTTACATCATAGAAATTAGCAAATGTTACAAATCAGGGCTTGCTTTTCTCTGGAGAATGAATTGTTAAATATTTACCAGCTCACTAATGCTTACAGATAACCCCTGTTTTACTAGCAAGTGACTAAGAACTCATTTCTAGGGCATGTCATGTTGTGGCTGGGGATCTGTTGGCCACACAGCCTCTTGGTCTCTGACAATGAGTACTTGAGCTGCCACCAGGCTGGGATGCATGCATTTTTGACTACAGTGATTGAAATATAACAAACATTAATAAGCTGCTACTATTTGCCAGGGACAGTGTTCGGCATGGCAGGGTGGGAGCGGAGGGCACTGAGGTAAACTTTGCCTCATTTTCTCTTCCTAACTTGGGAGAGATGAACCTGTTTACTAGGAAATAGAGTGTCAGGTCCCCATGGTAAATTCAGAAGTGAAGTGTGAGCAGCACTCCTGGAAAGTCTGAGAGAAGAATGATTCATTTTAAATGAGAGGATATAGCAATGTTCCCCAAGATTGAGGTACTCAGGATGGGCCTTGAAGAATGAGTAAGTTGTCAGCAATAAGAGAAAGAGGGAAGAGAATTCCTGCCTGGGAAACAGCAAAAATCAAGGCCCAGAGGGAAAAAGCAAGAATGCATGAAGTGTATTTAGGGACTAACAACCAATTGTATGCAGGAGTATTAAGTATATATGTGCCCGTGTGCGCACACACACACATGTGTGTGTGCTTGTGTGTGTATATGCATGTATACATGTGTGAATGTGTGTTGTGATGGGAGGGAATTTTGAATGTCATGGTGAGGCATTTTCATATTGTTTACAGGTTGTGGGGAAAGCAGAGAGGTTTTGGGCAGTGATACAGGCAGGCAACAGTACAGCCAGGGGCATGGATCTCCACCAGGGAGACTGTTCAGTAATGCCATTTGCTTTCTTAATCCCCATCTGTGCTCCGGTATTTCACAATGTGCCAGGGGACATTCTGTTCTGCTGGTCTCAATGCCATTCTGGTCTCCTGTAATGGTCCTGAATATGTACCACACTCAGGTACACATTGGTAGCCTCAGTCATTACCATACAAGTGCCACACGCAGGTTGTGCACCTCTGGCCTTTAGTGAGGATTCCTTTTGGGTCACAGCCTTGGGACTCCCAGAAGGTGGCGCCATACCGGCCTGCCTGTGTTTTGGACCACCAAGATGATGTGTAATGACTTATGAGCCCTGACAAGCATCTGGAACGTCCATTTCTGATTCTACATTCCTCCCTGATCCCAGAGAGGCAGAGGGCTTAGGGCATTGGCCACACCAATGCAGGAGGAAGAGTATAGTCCCATTCTTCTTGAATTTGGGCTGGTTATTTCACCTCAGCGAGCCACAGTATTGTTATAAATAAAAAGGAGAATGATAACATCAACTTGTAGAGTTGTTGTGAAGGCTGAGAATAGTGACATTTGTAAAAGGAACAGAGCTTAGAGCTGGACTGACCTGAGTGTGAACTCATCAGTGTGACTTGGCCATGTGGCTTTGCATCTTTAAATCCCAGTTTCCTCAAACAATTGTAGGAATCACTTTCTCATAAGGTGGTTGTTTAGAACCAATGTGATGATGTTTGTTAAGTTCTGGGTACATAGTGATCAAACTGATGTCTGCTATTGTTGTGTTATTTGTGTTAAAGTGCTCAGTAGAGTGGCCTGGCATGGAGCAGGTGCTCAGTAAATGGGAGTTTTCAACAAGCTTGGGTTCGACAGCACACCCTAATTTAGCCTGTCTCCATCTCTTATTGGTTGAACAAGCCACTGTCCTACTCTGAGCCTCAACTGTCTTATTTTAAAATGACAGGGTTGGATTACGTGATTTCCAAGACTCTTTGGGTGTGTTTCCATATCAAACTACCAGGGCCCAGATCCTTTACTTGGCTAATATTTGACCCCTGCTCCTGCCGATTGGACGTGTTATGTGCAGTGGTAGCAGACTAAAGGCTAGGTTTCTGGTGCTACTTCTCTGGGGAGCTCAGCTTCTCTGAGGCATCTAGGAGGGTTAAGAAAAAGGAAGTGATGACCAGACAAGCTCATCTGAGGCAGAACAGGACTGCTGGTGGCATTGGTACTCCGTGCAGAATAGAGCCTGGTGCTTGGCATAGAGAAGGATACTCAATTAACATGCGCCAAGCAATTGAATGATCCAGGGCACCCTTGAAATGTTGGCCCCACTGGTCATGTTCCCTCCTACAGTGAGTAAACCTCATGTTCCAGGTAGCCAGTGTCTCACTCCAAGGGAATTTCTGACTCCACGGGCCTCTGGGCCAGGCACATGTTCAATTGGTCAGATCTTCCTTCGGATACAGTGACAAAGACTCTCATATTGACCAAACTTTAGTAAGTCTCCTCAGAACCCTCTTTTCAATTAGGCCTTGTACTTGGGCTTTCTCTTTGGCTTGCTAAGTCCAGCTGTAGCAAGAATCCTTCTAAGTCAGTTTAGAGAAAATCTCCCACCCTTGATATCTAGTCAAATTTTTCAGCTCCCCCTTGATATCTCATCACTCTGGCCTATCTTCAGCAAGAATCCTATTAAGTTGGCTTAGCAAGAAGCCCTCTATCCTTGACGTCTACTTTTAGTGATTTTCCATCCACTGATCTTGTCACTCTGATTGTTGGCTGTAAATCTCCAGCTGATTTTGTATTTGGATTTTGACTCAATCTCTCTCCCCTGTTACAATAATCCTGACACCTATTGCAATAGTCCAGAATAAAGCCTTCTTCATCATTTAAAAAAGCACCAGAATAATTTTTACTTCAACTATAGCAGGGGTGAGGAGTCATCTTACTTTGAGAAGCTTCCCTATAATTATACACAAGAACAAGGCACAAATCTTAGGTTCTTTTTCCAGCATCCAACTTAGGTTTTCTTTCAGAACAACCGGGATTCTGGGCATCAGCAATACCTTTTTTGCACCACTAAATGCCAGTTCTCCTTTTGTTTCCCCAGTCCTCACTGTCTTCACCACATGGAAGTTCTCAAGCTCTCTCTACAAATCCTTGATGCCTTCCATCTATGCTGCCTGTGTTCTGCCTCACCACCTGTTCCTTGTGGGACCCTAATGTCAGGCCTTTCCAGTCTCCATTTTGCTGTGGTTATTCCCAGTTATTCTCTCTTCCTGGCCCCTTCAGGAAGGGGATGGTCCATTTAGCTTTAGATGCTCAAATCAAGATGAAGTTTCAGAAATCTTAAAAACCTCATCAGTAACTGATGACAATGGTGACGTCTGTCTACTGAATGGGGGATATAGATATATATATTCATCACTGGAGGCTGCCACCTCTGCTCATACTCTTTGGCTGATCTGGGAATTCCAGTGGGGACAAGAATTCTTACCGAGGTGGCTTTGAGAGGAAGCATGACACCATGAACCTATGTCCAGGTCTTGACCTCATCTGTCTACCCAAAGTATTCACAAAAAGGTGTTTAAGCAGGATCCTGGCCCAGCCCCACGAGGCCACCATAGCCTGGCCTGGGTTGTACATATCAGCTTGTACAGATGGGTTCCTAGCATAGGCAGCTTCTAGCTCCTCTTGTTGGAACCACTGCTGTTGTACCAATTTCTGCTTTCTGGGACTAGTCTTTTCCAGTGTTAATGTTCTGACCCCAGACTCTTGAAGACCTAGCCTCTGCCCAACCCATACCCCCATTGCCCCTTCCATGCTGAGTGGAGCTGCAGGTCTCTATGCTCCATGCTTCCAGCTATGAGAGCTATTCTTCTTCCTCTTTGCCTGGCTAAATTCTACCTGCTCTTCAAAATTCAGCCAAGGGATTACCTCTATTAGGCCTCTATCCTGACTTCATTTTCTTCCTTCCAGCCTAGACTGGTACAGGTACACCCTTACAGCTTCCCAGTGCCTGAATAACCTCAACTGAAGTATGAATTTTGCTACACCTATACTCACTTTTACATGAACTATTTTCCAGAGAATGCTGAGGACCCTGGCCAGGTGTACAACATAGTTTTGTCGAATGAATAAAAGTGCCCAGCTCTTTACTCCTGACCCCGAATTTCCTTGTTTTCTTCCTTCTCTCCTTGTTTTTCTGGGTCCCAGACACCTGCCTTTCTGTTCTTTATCTGGAGCCTTGATTCTACCCATGAACCCAATCAGGCTGATTGACCTTGAACTCAACAGGAAAAAGGGTGGCAGATGTGGTATATTAAGTCTAACTTCTTGCTTTCATGTTGGCTAATGTCCAAGCCACCCAGGCAGATGATTCTCTAATCTTATCTCAAACAAGGAAGAAGGTACTTCATTCTTTCCTCTGCAACAATCAACCTTGACATAATTCCAAGCCACTCTTGCTCTTAATGTGCCCAGCATGCTTTTTGCTCTAATCCAAACTCCTTAGCAAGGCTCTGAGGACTTTCCAGTCTGGCCTCCATATACCTTTCTAACCCTTCTATCTCTAACCGTGTGCTCCACCCACAGTTCACTGTTTCTTAAACATGTAGTAGCTTTTTCATACCTCCTGGACTTGGCATATACTCTTCCTTTGACAAGGAATGCCCTTCCTCTTCTTCCCTGACACATCATTGTCCCCATGACCTGAATTGTTTGTAACCTCCTCCAGTTCCCGTGGAATTAGCCACTCCATCATCAGGGTCTCATTAGAACTTGGAGTCTTATACTTGTGACTTTGTTTACCTAATTTTCCCTTAGTTGTTTGTCCATATCTCACTGTCACTGGAGATTATGATGATATCTAACTTTCACATGTTCCCTCTTTTCTTCTCCCACCCCTCTAGCCTTTGGACATGTGTCTGATCCATGGTCGGTCTTTAAGAAACACTTGGTGCAAGTGGCTCTTTTTTTCCCAGCTCCACTTTAGTACACTAAGTCCTGTTCCACAGCATGCAGCCTGTGGATAGGCAGAATTGGCATCATCTACTGATCAGAATCTGCATTTAGTAAGACCCTCTGGGTATTCACACACACATGAAAGTTTGGGAAGCACTGGCCTAATATTCAAAGAGTTCCTATGTCTGGCCCAAATCTTTGTTTCTTTTAGCTGACGTCTGGGACAAAATATCACTGCACTGGCCCTTTATCTTTCCAGCGGCTTGAGAATGTTTCATTGCACCTTCACATGTCCTCAACCAGAATAAATGAGAACAGTCTTCTTAATGTGCCAACCAGCAGGTTCTTCTCCTCTAATCAAGTCCATATGCTTTTTGTGACTCTTTCTGGAATGTAAAAATAACCCTATTACCAATTCCTCCTCCTAGTAGCCTTTTCTCTGTAGCCAAGTTAATTCCAAATAGAACATCTGGAAATTCTATTTTGTTGCCTAATTTAAACCAGACTAAAACCAATCTGCATAAAAGTTTATGAACTTTCTGGGGCTTCACACCTTATATTTCTCCATCTGCAGAAGCCTGCAATTTGGAGGCCAGGAATAGGAAGGATTTGGCCATCTCTTTCTCTAGGGCTGGGAGAGAGTGTTTGTGGCTTTGTGTGTTGGGGTAGAGCTGGGCTGGTGGTGAAGTGGGTGGGTGGAGGGAGAGGGAAGTGAAGGAAATGGATAGAGCTGTACTTTCTTGTGTAAAAGTAAATGCGCATGTAGATTTAAAGGTTCTTTAACTTTAAGCTGAGGTGGTGGGTGGCCAAAAGGGGCTTGGAGGAGGAGGGGATGCCAGGGAAGGGAAGAAAAATGGAGTGTCAGGTAATGGGAGAGGGGAATGGGGAATGAGGCATGCATCACCAAGAATAGACTGAGAGGTGTATTTCAGCAGCTGCCCACTGGAACCAATGGCTCAGGGCTTCAGGAGAGGCTAAAAGAGTTCTTGTCTTTGTTATTAGTTTGACTTGGGAGGGACCTGCAGGTGAACTGAATGGAGGGGTGGCCTAGAAGTGAGGGACAGGGAGGAGCCTTTGACAGTCTGGACAGAGAGCAGGAAATAAAATCAACTAGATATTCTTAACATCAACAAAATTTCAATGAAAATGCCAGCAGACATTTCCTTTTTTGGTAGAAATTGATCAGCTGATTCTAAAATGTATATGAAATAGCAAAGCACCTACACTAGCCAAACAATTTTTTTCTCTTTAAAAAAGAATGAAGTTGGAGGAGTCATAGATCCTAATTTTAAGATTTCCTATAAAGCTACAGTAATCAAGGCAGTGGCATATGAGTGAAAGGATAGATATATCGATAATTTGAGCAAGAAGAAAGCTAATAGAGGGATTTACTTGCTTACCCAAGTGTTGGAAGGGCACGAGGAGTAGGGTCTAGGCTGAGCCTCCAGGAAGGAGTCCTGGAACTGCTTCTGCGTCCACCATAGAGTCTTTGTGACCCAGGTAGCAGCTGAAATCGTGAAGCTTCCTCCACCACCTGATGTGTCCCTTGATAACTCAGGAAGCTGAAAAAGAGATGCTGGAATGCTGCTGCAGAAATTCTTTATTCTCCATGATTTTCCTCATTGGCAGAAGAGAAAAGAAGAGAAAAGGAGGGGGTAGAAAAACACCCAAAGGAGCCTCATTTCATTTCTGCCTTCCAAATCTTGATGGAACCCAAATTGCTTTCTATATATAAGTTGTAAAGGACTCTGGAAAATGTATTTCTTAGCTTTCTATCCTCTACAGTACAGGAATTTACTCAAGAAGTAGGGAGCAAAGGAGGCTGAGAAACTAACTTATAGCATCCACCGCCTTTCATAATTCTAGAGCTCTAGCTGACTCATTTTATGTGTACATCCTTTAGCAATCATCTCCTGATGCTCTTGACAAAGCTCAGTGCTAGGTCCTGGAGCTGCAGGGCTATATAAGAGAAAGTTTTGATAAACATATTAGCCCACCTGTGCCAGGCCCTGTGCTGGATTACCTTGTCAGTCCTTATGACACCCTGATGAGAGAGGAACTGTCATTTCCCCACTTATAGATGAAGACACTGAGGCTAGAACAGGCAGATAACTGACTCAAGGTCATGGAGCTAGTAAGTGGCAGACTTGGGATTTGAACTCAGCTCATCTAACTCTAAAGCTCATTCTTTTCCAGGCTGCCATGCTGCCTCCAAAATATACACCTGAAAGACATTACGAAGAGTGGGAAGAAAAGAATGCACAGCAACCATAGGTGAGACCTGTCATGACACCCCTTTACCGAAGTTTCAAGGGATTGAGATGAAGGTCACTGGAGTTGTCCTTCATGTCCCTGCTTTCTTCTACTGGGATGTCACTAATCACTTTTTAAACTGCTGCATAGGTCTGGTTAGTGTGCAGTCATTTTGGTGAAATGGGTTCAATCGAACTTTTCAACATGGCAGGTGTAGTGGGTTGAATTGTTTCTCCCAAAAACATATGTCCAAGTTCTAACCCCTGGTATCAAGAATGCGACTGTGTTGGAAATAGGGTCTCTGCAGACATAATTAAGGTGTGATCCTGAGAGGAGATCATTCTTGAATAGAGCGGGCCCTACATCCAATGTCTAGTATCCTTGTAAGTGACAGAAAATGAGGAGACACAGGGAAAGACAGGAAGATGGCCACATGAAAATGGAAGCAGAGGTCAGAGTAATGCTGCCGTAAGCCCAGGAATACCAGGAGCTACTAGAAGCTGGAAGAGTCAAGGACGCATTCTCTCCGAGAGCCTTTGGAGGGCGCGTAGCCTTGTCAACACCTTGGTTTCAGACTCTGGCCTCTAGAACTATGAGAAAATAAGCTTCTCTAGTTTAATCACCGGTTGCGGTAATTTGTTATGGTAGCCTAAGGAAATTAATACAACAGGTAAAGCAGAGATCTCCTTGGTGGAATACATCTTCTTTAAGCTTCAGTTGGGTTCTCTTTCTAGAATTACAGTTGTTTGCAGGCACCCTGACCTTTAGAGATTGAGCATTCATCTTTTTTTCTTTTCGTGCTTTTTTGAAAAAACTACTTCCCTTTCTGAACTTCTCCCTAAATCTCTGTTAGACTAAGCCCTACACTTTCCAGGGACCATGAAGAAGAGTGGAAAAGCATGGGCTTTGGAGTCAGACAGTTGTGGGTTTAAGTTTGACTCTGCTGTGAGATACTGGGCAAGTTGCTTAACCTCTCTGGGCTTTATTTTCCTCCTCTGTAAAATAGGATACTATCAACACTCACCTCTAGGGTGGAGGATACTATGTTTAGAAAACAGTAGTTCTCATTCCTTTCCCCTTTCCTTCAAGACCAAAGCCAAGACCTTCTTCCAAGAAGCTTTCTCTGACGACCTTTAGCCCTAAAATCTTTTCCCTGCAGTGAGTTGCAGTTGCCCATCCTAACTGTACCAGCAAGCCAGCCTTGAGTTTGTACAGTGTGCTGTTCCCTCAGGTTCATAGACCTCATCCACCACCTGCTGTCCTGGGCAAGCCGTGGGGCCTTCTCCTCAGGCTCCTCCAATCCTTTCTTTTGTGGCTTTTGTTAGCTTCTGTTACATGGGTAGTCATACAGAAGGAGCCATTTGTAAGTGTTACCTCTGAGTGGATGTTGGGGAGCCTCTGACCACCATCAGGAATGTTGTGTCTTGACCTTCCAAACCCCAACTTCTGAGTGACCATATAAAAACTCAACCTGGAAATAATCAAGAAGAAATGGGGTGACCCTGGGAGAAAGGCATTATAGAAATGGGCAAAATAGCCTCTAAATAGAGTAGAAGCTCATTAGTTCTTACTTTTCTCTCTTGCAAACATAATAATTCTTAAAAAAAAAAACCAGAAATAAAAACCTGTCACTTTTGCCCCATTTCTCAGTGGCTTCTGCACAGCCTCACTGAAGGGGAGCCTCATTATGAAGACTTTATTAAGCTTGTAAAACAGATGAGGAAGTGCAGCAAGAAGCATACAGAGCTAAACTTGCCAAAATAAATGAACAAAGCACATCCTGATGCCTGGGCCCTTCGGGAGCTGAAGCCCAGGAGACCTCAGAGACTATTAGGATGCAACTTTATTAACTTTACTTGGGCTCCCGGCAGTTAGCCTGCGGCAGCTCGAGCAGCTCCTGGCCAGAGCGCTGACTCTAAGTTCATCTCTTTCTGGGTCCTGACTGGCCACTGGCAGCCCCTCCTTGAATGTGGTCACCGTTTCAGTCCAATTGTTCCTCTTGCTTCCGGGCCTCGGGATCAGAGGCTCTGTTTGGGGACACCGTTTATTAAGACAGGCTTCTCATTTGCCTGTGCATCTGTAGCCAAGAATCTATAGAGGATAAGGAGTGGGGAGGGAGAAAGAGAGACGCTGGCAGAGAGGGACATTTGTGCCCAGTTAGGATAGGCATATTTTTATCATACCAGATTGTTTGATCATCACCCCACCCCACTCCAAGCTGTCCCCATCCTTGGAAACAGGCATTCACGCTCTATTACCCTAGGACCACGTTGTACTCTGGGGGAGTTCTTAGGGGCATCACTTCACCTCTGAGCCCCAATGTTCTCATCTGTGAAATGGGGCTGACAGCGCCACCTCGTGGGGGTGGTCCTAACATTGAAGATGTACTGAACTCCGGCCCAGCTGCTGGCATGTAGCAGGTACCTACCTGCCTGTCACTCCTGCTTGTCTCTTCCTCTCCAATAAAAAGGACAGACGTGCTCTGGCCAGTGGGACCGTGGTGCACGAGAGCTGTAGGCTGGACAGGGCTCTGTCAGCCTTGACCTCTCACTGCAGCCCAGCCAGCCCTGAGTTCTTCCAAACCCTCTTCAAAACATCTTCTAGTTTCAGTCTGTGCTTACCTGGAAATCATGCGGTCCCTGTTGCCCTGACACAGGCTTGCTCATGCCCTTTAGGACCCTCCTTCTTTGTGGAGAGGCAGCGGTGTGGAAGGTGGACCTGAAGTACCCGAAGGTTCTAGTCCATGAAAATTTGCCTCCTGTGTCCCTCTGGAACCCTTGAGTTTGGACTGTAGTGGGCCAAAGACAGTCTAGAGAAGGGCACAGATCAGTTTCAGGAGGGCATGCTGACAGGGAGGAGGCTGGCTTGGGGGGTGTGTTCTCCACAACCATCTGTCCAGGTGGGCACAGTGAGGGGTTTCAGTGGAGGTAGCCAGCACAGTGGGAGAGAGGGGCTCTGGCCTCCAACTGCTGGGAGTCAGGTCCCAGCTTCTACTCTTATATTTTGAGAGACTTTTGGCAAGTGGCTGAACCTTTTGAAGCCTTAATTAGTTCACTGGTAAAATGGAAAGAGTGATGTAGCAATCAAATAAGATAGAGTGCTCAGCACTCAGTGTGTATTGCTGTTTTTATTTTATTTTAGTTTTAGTGTTTATTTTTAATCAGGATGAGGAAACTGAAATTTGAAAATGTGATCTTGCTTCAGTTGGCTCTGGGAGCTTGGGGACAGTAAGTATGAATAATAAACTCTCCAGGAGATGCAGATTAATAAGAAGATTGACAAGTCATAAATTAACATACGCTGGGAAATTCATGAGTAAGGAGGCATGGATAAGGTGCAGGAGAAGAGTATGTGAGTTTATTGTAGACAAGGCTTTGGAAATAGCTTGATAAAGGGGCGGCAGGTGTGTTGGACCCCTCTCGTTGGCGGCAGGACTTAGAGGGAGCCGCTGTCTGTATGCTCTTCATGACATCCTAATGCTGCTTGCACAATGCCCCTGCCTGTGGGAGCCTCCAGTCTAGGCAGGAAGAAAAATCCTATCCAAAGAGAGAGTAAGGCAGTAATGTGCCTGGGATATCATGGAAGATAATAACTTTGTCCTCACCTGGGTGCCCGGTGACGTGGTTCCAGTTTCAGGTCCCTGAGAGAAGTCTCATCCTGCAAGAGGCCTTGGTTTCCTTATTTAGATGAAGAGGTTAAGCTCCATCCCAGCTCTGAAGTTCTAGGCTCAAGAGGTAATTAGCTCCAGGAAATAAGCTCAAGGAGCAGGCACAATCTCAAAGCAGTGACAAATGAAGATGGAACAAGTGAGGATGGGGGTGGAAAAGTGAGGGCTTGGAAGAATGGGGTGCATTCAAGGCTTCGGGCTGATGGAAAGAAGGGGGTTCCTAGACGGCATGAGCAAGCCTGTGTCAGGCAACCGAGGCTGCATGATTCCCAAGGAAGCACAGGCTGAAACTAGATGTTTTGAAGAGGATTTGGAAGAACTCAGGGTTGGCTGGGCTGCAGTGAGAGGTCAAGGCTGACAGAGCCTTGTCCAGCCTACAGCTCTCCATGCACCACGGTCCCCCTGCCCAGAGCATGTCTGTTCTTTTTATGGGAGGAAGAGACAAGCAGGAGTTGGGAGCATACAAAGTTTCAAGCTGATGGAAAGTCCTGGGCTAAAATTCAGGACTCCTGATTCAATGGCTCATATTTCTTTATGACACATTAGCTACCTTTATTCATGTGGCATGGCTTTGTCACACAGAATTTTATGAAAAAAAGTATTTTAATTCCTATTTACCTCATTGGTGGGAATCTCACCAATCATTAAATGACAGGAAGAGGTTATGACTAAGTGAGGTGTGTGCTGGGGCATGCAGGACAAGTAGGACTGGACTGAGGAAGGCATTTCAGAACCAGCAATTTGGAGATGGGAGTGGTGGGCAGTTAAAGCTAGAACTTTCAGGTTGGTCAAAAAAGGGGAAGATGATTTCTCTCTGGGCTCTGATTTACTCTGTAAAGGCTTCACAGAATCCCACAACTGGGGAATGCAACCCTGGGAGGTCCTGAACTCATTCACCTCAAGGATGGCAAATCCATGGCACACATTCCATGACTGGTATTTGCAGGCATCATTAATCGATCACAGCACTCTTTTCTAGGGAGTCAAAATGTAGCCTCAGAATCCCTTTTGATGTAGTGTCCCAGGAGCCCCTGTCAGTCAACTGGAGGGGTGCATCTGCACTGATTTAGTCCAGTCTCTCTTATTTGTAGTTGGGGAAACCAAAGCCCAGAGAGGACTTGCTGAGGCCTCTAAGTCTGTGAATCTTTTGCTTTTTGTAGCAAACAACCTTGCTTTAGCTACATCATTCTGAAAACAGAAAGGAAAAAAGGTGCAATAATTGCTCATCACCTACCAGCTGTCACTTGGCAGTGAGCACCAGCCTGGTATTCTTGCCCATGTCAATGGTTTTTGTTCTGTCTTAATGGACAGCTGATTTCACCAACAGCCTTTCAGACCTCTTTGAGTCCATCACCCTCATGATTTTCTGCTACCAAGTGCAGAGGATCAGGCAGGATGAAGAATGTTCCTAGGGAAGATGACGGGAGAAGGAAGGGCATTTTTTAGTTCTGTTTCCACAGATTGGAGATCTAAAACTGGAAATGACTGGAGGGGGCATTTTCATAAATAATTATAATAATAATAAAAAAGAATCACACAACCTCCAACACAGCTGCACATCCTCATGAGGAAGTGATGTTTTTTGATTCACTGGAAAATAAGGTCGTTAATGCTTCTCTTTTTTTTTTTTCACTTCTGTCCAGGTTCCATCCAGAAATTATTTTCTTTGAAAAGTGATCAACTGATTGCTAAATAGGGCAGGATCTTTATTTTTTATTTCTTTATTAAATTTATTGGGCACGACACTGGTTAATAACATTATATAAGTTTCAAGAGTACAATTTTATAATATATCATCTGTATATTGCATCATGTGCTCACCACCTAAAGTCTAGTCTCCCTTTGTCACTATATGTTTGACCCTCTTTACCCTCTTCATCCTCTCTTCACCCCTTTTCCCCTTTGGTATCCACCATGCTTTTGTCTTTGTATATGAATTTGCTTGTTTTGTTTGTTTGTTGTTTTCTGTTTTATATCCCACATATGAATGAAATCATATGATCCTTGTCCTTTTCTGTCTGACTTATTTTACTTAGGATGATATTCTCAAGATCCATTCATGTTGTTGAATGGCAGTATTTCATCCTTTCTTATGGCTGATAGTATTCCATTGTGTGTGTGTGTGTGTGTGTGTGTGTGTGTGTGTGTGTGTGTGTGTAAATACCACATCTTTTAACCCAATCAACCATTGAAGGATACTTGGCTGTTTTCATGTCTTAGCCACCGTGAATAATGCTGCAATGAACATAGGGATACATCATTTTTACAAATAAATGCTTTCAATTTTTTTTTGGCTAGACATCCAGAAGATGAATTGCTGGATTATATGGTAACTCTATTCTTAATTTTTTGAGGAACCTCCATACTGTTTTCCATAGTGCCTTTTACAGCAGTGTATGAGGGTTACATTTTTTCCATATCATCTCCAACACTTGTTATTTCCATCTTATTGATAATAGCCATTCTAGCAGGTGTGAGGTGGTATCTCATTGTGGTTTTGATTTGCATTTCCCTAATAGTAAAATTGAGCATCTTTTCAGGTATTTGTTGGACATGTATGTCTTCTTGGGAAAAGTGTCTGTTTAGGTCCTCTGTTCAGTTTTGATTTTTTTGTTGAGTTGTATGAGTTCTTTATATATTTGGGATATTAGCCCCTTATCAGAGGTATTGTTTGAAAATATCATCTTCCATTTAGCTGCTTGATTTTTTGTTTTGTTGGTGGCTTCTTTGCTGTGCAGAAGCCTTTTAGTTTGATGTAGTCCCATTCATTTATTTCTGCTTTTGCTTCCCATGCCTTTGAGGTCAAGTTCACTAATGCCTCTCTGAGACCAAGGTCCATAAATTTAGTGCCTATGCTTTTCTCTATGTATTTTACTATTTCAGAACTTATATGTAAGTCTTTAATCCAATTTTTGTATATGGCATCAAATAGCACTCTAGTTTCATTCTTTTGCATGTGGTTTTTGAATTTTCCCAACACTATTTATTGAAGAAGCTCTACTTTTTTCATTGTATATTTTTGACTCCTTTGTCAAAAATTAGTTGCCCATATATGTGTGAGTTTAATCTGGCTTTCAATGCTGTTCCATTGGGCTGTGTGTCTTCTAATACCATACTGTTTTGATTATTATAGCTTTATAGTATAATTTGAAATCAGGGTGTGTGATACCTCTAACTTTGTTCTTTTTTCTCAGGATTGTTTTAGTTATTCAGGGTCTTTCGTGGTTCCATACAAATTTGATGTTTTGGGTCCTATTTCTTTGAAAAATGCCATTGAAATTTTGATGGAGATTGCACTAAATCTATATATATTGCTTTAGGCAACATGACCATTTTAACTAGGTTTATTCTTCTAATCCATGAACATGGAATATCTTTCCATTCTTTGTTCTCTTCTATTATTTTAACAATGTCTTATTGTTTTCAGTGTATGGGTCCTTCATTTCTTTTGTAAAGTTTGTTCCTAGGTATTTTATCCTTTTAGTTATAATTGCAAATGGAATTGTTTTCTTTATTTCTTTTTCTGATATTTCATGGTTAGTATATAGGAATGCAATGGATTTTTGGACATTGATTTTATATCCTGTAAGTTTGCTGTATTTGTGTCTAATAGTCTTTTGGTGGAGTCTTCAGTGTTTTCTAAATATAGAATCATGTCTTCTGCAAAAGACGATTTTACTCCTTCATTCCCAATTTGGATGCCTTTTATTTCTTTCTCTTGACTGACTTCTCTGGCTAGGACTTCCAGTACTATGTTGAACAACAGTGGTGAGAATGGGCATCCTTGTCTTGCTTCTGATCTTAGAGGAAAAGCTTACAGTTTCTCACCACTGAGTCTGACCTTAGCTGAGGGTTTGCATTATAACCTTTATGAGGTACTTTGCTTCTATACCCATTTTATTGAATGTTTTAATCATAAATGGATGTTGTATCTTGTCAAATGATTTTTCTACATCTATTGATATGATCATATAATCTTTTATCCTCGATTTTATTGATGTGGTATATCACATTGATTGATTTGCATATGTTGAGCCATATTTGCATCAGGGCAGGATCTTTACATGGACTTTTTGTCTAAAATGTGTGTGCATGGAAGCTGCAAAGTGGTGTTGTGACTTCCAGTTCCCCTACATATGGCTGATTTCCAGGGAGTTATTGCATTTGGAAAACCAGAGACTCATCCTGGCCTTCCCTTTGGACAGGTCTGAATGCTGCTGTCAGGAATCCTAGCTCAGTCCAGATCAGCCCAAACTAGCAGTCTCTTATCTAGCAGAGTGCTTCTTTGGAGAACTCATTTTAGCAGTAATGGCTTCACACATTGCTTTAAAGAGCTGTTGTTTTCCATAGTCATATCTGACCTAAATTATATTAGTCCTTGTTGGCAACCCATTTCATGGGTGGGAACACTGACAGTGTCATAGAAGCTATGATATGTGTCTGGTGCCACACAGCAGCTTTGTGTCAGAGAAGAAAGCAGGATTTGAATCTCCTGCCTGTGAGCGCAGCATGCCCCCAACACCCAAGACATAGGCAGACCTAGCCCACACTGGACAGCTCCTGCACTACTGCTAAATTTAATGAAAGGTGGCTATCTCTTTGGATGGCTATAGAACATCACTGCAGCACATGTAGAGCTTGATTAATCTGGAGTTTGTTCCTAAAGATGTATATTTTGATAATAGTGGTTGTTGGTGATGCAGAAATCATCGCAGGGAGAAGCATACACTGAAGCACAGTATCATTTTCGAAGTATGTGGTAGTTATTTCTTAAATAGTCCCCACCTCACAGATGTGTATAAAATAACACATATGTATGAGAACATTTCAAAGGTCATCTGTTACATCTCTCTGCTTCAAGGCAGTCTTCATCTAAGTTGTGCAAGACAGAAGTGTCTTTTTTATTCATTTTCCTTTTTAAAGTGCGTCAACGAAGGAGAGTCCCTAACATCTGTTGGTCAACCACTTTAGCACTTAACAACCCTCATGGTCAGGAAATTAAATCCTGACATTTAACCTAAATTCTCCTTGTTGACTATTTCCTCCTCCATTCCGTGACTCAGTGGAGTGAGAGAACAGCTGCTCACCATTCTTTCTCTGCTCTACCTGCCCACGGATGAAAACTGCCACAATGTCGCCCTTTATCCTTTCTTCAGGTTCGAGAGTAGCAATTCACTTGAGGGTTTTACTTTTCTTCATAGGACCTGTTTGTAAACTTATTCTAAATCTTTTCCATATTTCCCACATTATTCTTGAATTGAGGTAGTTCAAAGCAGTCCTGATTAAGTGGGTCTGTTTTATTCCAGACCATGCATGTTATATACCTTTCTTCTCCACTTCCATGCAACCCTTTCACTGAAATCAGTCACTGAAAACAGTCACACAAACTAAGAATCATGGCCATATCTAAATTACTCTTATTGTTCTTGTTGTCCAATATGATTCTCCGTCCTTTTTTTTTTTTTTTTTTTGGTACATGTCTTAGCGTATTTTTTCTCCACCCATTATCTCTTTATCCTGAGTCTGGATCATTTTTTTCCCCTAGAATCCTGCTTAATATATTTCCTTTTTGAATCTAACCTTGTAGATTACTGCCATGCTTACAATATGGCCCACTGACATTAGATGCTACAGAGGATTCTCCCATATTTTCTTCTTATACTTACAGATAACTTGGACACATTTATTCTTATTTTTTCAAAACTGAAAAACAAAAATAAAAAATAATAATAGAAAGCATTTGGTCTATACCCAGGAGGTACAGATCTAAGTTCTTGTTCTCAAAGATTAAGATTTTTTGATAATATAAGATGCCTATACATGACATTTTGAAAACATAATTTAAGATAGAATATACCCAGGAGTGGAAACAATGATAAGAGTGAACATTTGCTGGGGCCAACTGTATATCAAGCAGGTCATCAGCGAAATAAAAATCCTACAAAAGAATAGACTGGTGAGAATTAGAAAAGTCAGAAATGTGTTCTGGAAAAGGCAAGACTTGAGTTGGACCTAGACCTGGCCCAGGTTTCCTGGACCCTGGCCTATGCCTTTTTCACACAGAGTCCTTGCTAGGTTTGTGAAGGTTAATATTTTTAGAGACAAGAAAATTGATAGACAGTTTTAGGTTATGAAATCTTGTTCATATTATAATTGTATGTTATTTAACAGGTAACCCTTATCTTCATGAGGGGCCATTAGCACAGGTGAATTTTGGGTAAGGAGTGGTTTAACAAGGGTGCGGGCCAGATTTTGCAAAATAATTTGCCATTGATGAGAAGGCAACGGACAAATGGTTGTAGATAAAAGTCTGTTCTCTCAAGATTCTGTATAGCTGGGCTCAGGTTCATATCCATCCACTCTTATATTCCCAGCCAAGTTAAGAGTGAGTATATCTGTATTTTTATCGCAAATTAGAAAATGATACTTAAAGAAATCAAATGTCAGAACTTCATATTCAGCCCCTGGCTCTGGGAACAGAATTGGAGCAAAACCCCTCCAACTAACTGAGAGGGAAAATGAGGACTTGTGTTGAGCTGGTATTGCTCCCTGATTCACTTACCTTCTAAAAGAGAGAGGCACTCATACACATTTCCTCCTGGACATGTTCTGCCAGAGAAATTGCTCTCTAGCAAGAACCTCATTCTAAAACATCTATTCAAGTTGCTTTTCTGTATACAGCACAGAAAGTGGGATGAGAGTATAAGGCCCCCAAAGATAAGGGATGACTCTGCCTCTAGTGAGTTGTGGGCCATTGGATGAGTTAGGCATGAAAATAAGGCACAAGATGTGTAGCAGAAGATGTGTTAAAATTGGGGCCTTCTATTTGATAAAGTTCTCTCCATCTCATCCCCCAGCTGAAGGTAGCTTTTCTCTCCTCCGAACCGCCCCTGCTCAATATTATACTCTTAACTGGCATTTGTGTGTGCGCGTGCGTACGTGTGTGTGTGTGCGTGTGTGTATGTGTGTGTTTTTAAACATGTCTGAAGTCCCCTCATTGGCCACAATATCCTAGAGGACAAATCTGTCTCCATAGCCATTTTAGTATTTCCCATAATGCCTTGCGCAATAGGTACACCATATTTGTTGACGGATGAGAAAATGGGGAGGAAATATGCACCATATTTCCTACCCCCCTAGTAGTATGAGTAGGGCTGTAGGTATCAGACAGGGGAAAGTTTAATTAATCAATTTGTTTAGCTGTTATTAACTGAACACCTACTGTGTACTAGGCACTCTCCCAAGGGTTAGGGATATAGCAGTAAACAAGATAGATCAAAACCATGCTAGCCTTGAGCAGTATTGATAGTAGAGTTGTCTGTGACTTTGGCTTTAGAATATGCAAGGAATTTTGGTGAGTGGAAAAGAGTGGAGAGGTCATTATAGATTCAGTTGTGAGCAAAACCTAAAGTAAACTATGTACATTTCCATCACATGGAAGTGTGAAATGTGTCAGACCTGACCTTACTAGAGATTCTATCACCTTCTCTTGAGAACACTGCTATAAGAAGGGTTTCATAGAGTCTACTGACTCCAAAATAATGACAGAGGTGAAAAAGGAAGATAACTAACATTTACTGGGTCAGACTGTTTCACTGGCTCTACACAATGGCTCTACACTTTGGTTATTGCCACCTTTGTTTCACAGAGGAGGAAACTGTCACCCTGAGAGGATGCATAACTTGCACAAGGTCATATAAGAGGATTTGAATCCAGCTCTATCTGATTTACAAACCAATGCTCTTGACACTTTACCACCGAAGCAAAGCTTCAAGCAAACAAACAAGCAAGTCAGCTAATAAGCCAAGTCTTCTCTGGTGAATCTCTTGGCCTCTGGTGTTTATTTTCTGGGTGTTCTCCCAGGATTTTGTTTCTGGCCATGCCATGCTGATTTTACTCTGCCCCAAGTTCTCTGCACCAGAGGCCTGTGATTGAAAGCAGATGACTCTGCTCAGGGCTCATATCTAATTTTGAATGTCAGCTAGTGGCACTGAGGCCATGGGAACTCTTCCAGGTTGAGCTGAGGGTCTCTAGCCTGATGATGGCTGCAGAGGAAATCAAGTGAGAGAGTACTGGAAATAAGTCACCAGATCCACAGCAAAGTCAAGGGGACAAGTGGGAAAGCGTTTTGTTCAAGTTTCTTTAGGATATTTGGATGAAATCATGGGACATTCCCATGGATGTCCTAATGGCTAAACCCTGAGGGATGCTTCCGGTCTTCCTATAACTCTTAATATACTCTAATTTCCTATTCTCTTCTCAGAAGCCTTGACCTGATCTACCTCTTCAATATCATTCCCTCAAAACTGGCCGAAGAGCTGGACAATGTTTCTTTAGCTCCCTAGTTTTAGCCTTCCTGGGTATAAGCATATGGTCTGTTTTTCAAATAGGAGCTTTAATCATTATGGATAGACCACTAGCTGTCCCCAGCTGCACCATATTTCCTACCCCTCTACTGCAGCTGGGTAGAACCATGTGACCAAGTTCTTTCCAGTGGAACATGAGCAGAAGTGATATGGCCATTCCTGCCTGCCCTATTGAATCTCTCATACTCTTTTTCTGCCCCCTGGGCTAGAGTGGCAAGGACCAGGGTGGTCGTGGTGACCACTTGTCAAAGATGGCAAAGCCTCTGTCAGCCTGAATCTCCAAATGACTGTGTGTAGTAGGGCTGCCCACTAATATGGAACTCAGCTCTGACTATTCCTATAAACTTCTGTTATGCTTGAGACATGGCTTGGGTGTGTTGGTTACAGCTATTTAATCTACTCCAATTTATTTAGGGCAGTAACAAAGTACCACAACCTGGGCAGATTAAAACTACAGAAATTTGTTCTCTCACAGTTCTGGAGGTTAGAAGTCTAAAACAAAGATGTTAACTGGGTTGGTTCCTTCTGAGAGCTCTAGGAGAGAATCTGTTCCTTGCCTTTCTCCTGGCTTCTGTTGATGGCAGGCAATCTTTTCCATTTCTTGGCTTATGAATGCAGCATTCCAGTCTCTGCCTCCAACTGCACATGGTGTTTATTCTCCCTGTGTCTCTGCACCTTCACATGACCATCTTCCCTGTGTCTCTCTTCTCTTTTTATAAAGACATCAGTCATATTGGATTAAGGGCCCATCTTACTCTAGTATGACCTCATCTAAATTAATAATTCATCTATAACCATCCTATTTCCAAATAAAGTTACATTCTGAGGTACTTGGGGTTATGACTTCAATGTATTTTCTTTTTGGATGGGACACACTTCAATCCATAATACCAATTAATATAAGCAATAAATATATCCTAAAGTTATATCATAAGTATGGCAGATTCTTACAGTAACTCATCTTTGGTTCTAGAGGCTGATTCACTATTCTGAGGTAAACTCTCTGAAGGTCTCCTCTTGTCCTTTCCTGGGAAACAGGCCCATCCAGCCTTTGCTCCCTTGGATCTTGGGTCAGGCAGTTGAGCCCGAATCCACAGATGTAAACATCCTCTTCAATGTAAGCGTTCTGAGCCTCAATTTCCTTATCAGCCAGGTGGAAATAGTGATTCATGTCTTATTTACCTTAATAAGGATCAAATGAAGATCAAATCAGTACTAGTAATAATTAATGGTCATAACATGGTTTATAGTTTAGCACAATTATATTTTTTATTAGTTTTTCATTTTTTGTTTTTGTTTTTTGGCACTCAGGTGTACAAAATTGGATTGAGCAGTCTATGGTAAGCCATGGCAAACACAATTTTTGCATGTAAATTTTCTCTTATTTTATTTTGTGATTTATCTCCCCCCCGCCCCCCACACACTTTTTTATCATCCGTCAGTGGCCCCAGGGACTTCCACTGATAGAACTTATTCTTTCCTTGGAATGAGACCCAACTACTTTCTCTCTACCCATGGAATGTCCAGTTTCTGTGATGGATGCTGGGGTCATCAGCTTCATGTCTTTTGGGTTGAGTTCAGAGAGAGGGCTGGTAACTCAAATCAGTTTAACATGAGGTCCAACACAAAAGAACCCTGTGTGTACCTATTTGTTACTTTAGCCACTGCCCCATTCTTCAGCTCCAAATAAATAAATAAATTAGACAGAGGGAAAAATAGGGGTAGGATTGCAAGCTAAATAAGATGTTAAGTTGGTGTGCAGAAATACTTATCATAAATCCTATGTCATTTTTAGAGATCATCTTGAGCTTCCTGGTAGCTAAAGCAAAAAGTAAGCAAAGCAAATGATTGATTATGAAAATGAGCAGGTCGTTCCTTAAAAGAAGTTCAGCTTTCTTGTCAAGGAAGCCCGAACTTTATTATCTCTTGTGATCCCTAGTGAAATTCACACATTAAATATAGCAATGATTGCATAGCATACCTTTTAGAGGAGGTTAATTCCATTTACATTCATTTCCTTTTACTTCATTATTTAAAATGATATATCTGATGCTCATTATCATATATCATTAGGGAATTACAAGTTAAAACAACAATGAGATACCACTATACACTTATTAGAATGGTGAGTAGTGGTATCTCATTACTAAACTGATGAAATCCAAACTCCAAAACATAGACAACCATAGATGCTGGTGAGGCTGTAAATCAATGGGAATTCTTATTCATTGCTTGTAGAAGTACAAGATAGTACAGCTACTTTGGAAGACATTCTGGCAGTTTCTTTCCAAACTGAACATACTCTTCCAATACTATCTAGCGGTTGTGCTCCTTGGTATTCACTCAAATAAGTTGAAAACTTACATTCATCAAAAAACCTGCACACAAATCTTTATATTAGCGTTATTCATAACTACCAAAACTTGGAAGCAACCAAGATGTCCTATAACAGATGAATGGAAAATCGAACTGCAGTACCTCCCTACAATGGAAATTGAAAGTTTTGAAGGATTATATGGGAACTCATACTTTTCATTAAATATTTTTTTTTGTAAACCTAAAACTGCTTTAAAAAAGGTCTATTGATGAAAAAAATGATGCATGTGCAGGTGCTTCTGGAATTGTGAGACATTAGGGAATGAACTCAGCACCCCAGGCAGTGCCAAAGTCTTCTTTCTTGCACCCTACTCATAAAGTCAGTTCAGGATTTATATTGCACCATAGGAGCCAAGCCAAAGGGTGGAGGGAGGGCACTAACATAGAGAAAAGTTGCCTCCTTATATAAATATCTTCCTTCTGAGCGCTGCACACAGGTTTGCTGTTAGGCAAAACCTTTTAACAGCTTTTCATCTCTGGCTTAGTGGCTGTCAATGTGCTACTTCAGTAACGTGTAAGTTGTGGGGTGTCACATCCAAGTAAATGTGTCACTTTTAAAGAAAGTACTCAAGGCAAACCTCTTCTTGTGTCATCTAGGAGTTTATTATGACTTCCATTTTGTAGATTAGTGAACTGAGGCTCAGAGACCAAGTCCCACAGCAGCAGTAGGGAGCAGAGGTAGGATTCGGACTGGGATTTATGATGTGCCTTGATCATCACAAGGATTTGCTGCACTGGGTGGAGAGGCTGAGCAAACCCCCTCCTGTGCCTCTTCCCTCTCTGCTCACCTCCAGCCCTGTGGCTCTGGAAGCCCCGCCTGTGGTCAGCTCTGCCTTCACCTGGCCCAGCCTCTGCTCCTTGTCAGCTCCCTGGGCTTTTCCCATGCAAAGCCTTAAGCTTGGAAGCTATGAGCTCACAGTTAGCACCAGAAAAAAAAAATCTCCCTAGATGTTTGTTTTTTTTAAAAAAAAGATCCAAAAGACCCATCTCTGAAAGTGTACACACAACAATAACAGATGTTTAACAGGCTTGTAGGACATTCCCATAAGTTATAAACATATCTTTCAGTGGTTATTTAAGATAAACAGATACGAGTTACATATTTTTTGGTACAAGAGACAACTTGCTGTTTGGAAGCCAAATAAAGATTCCTGAACAGGAGATGCACCTGAAAAAGATTAGGGATCATATCAAGAATATTAAACTTGGGCCAAATCTAACATGCTTTTGTTGGAGTTGTGTACGTCTCAGAAAAAAATTCTGTCACCATGCAGGAGATTTGGGGCTGATGGTGACCCGGGGGACATTTCTCCCCACCCTTACTATATTTTGCTTCTCTGGTGCAAGGCTACAGTTACTGGGACAGCCTGCCCTGCTCAATTTTATACTTCTGGTTTCACTCAGCCAATTTTTGCAGATCAAGTCCTGTGAGCTGGGCACTGACCAGGTGCCAGGAACACAGACTTGAAAGATGAGAGAAGCAGATGTACAAACAGATACCTTAATCAAATGTGATTTTATGGAAGCATTCGGTGATACTTAATCATATGGGCTCTGGGAGCCAGACTGCCAGGGTTCAAATCCTGGCTCTGAGAGTTACTTGCTTAGTACACTGGGGCGAGTTAATTTACCCCTCTGTGCTTCAGTGTTGTCGTGTATAAAAAATGGAAGTAATAATTGTACTTGCATAGATAATATATTGCCTTTTGTGTAAATAATTACACAAAATGTGGTGGCTTGAAATAACAAACATTTCTAATGTCATAGTTTCCATGGGGCAGGAGTATGGACATTGCTCACAGGCACTTCTGACCATCAGTCTCTGGCAGGAAAGTCATCAAGGTATGGGCTGGGACTGCAGTCTTCTTAGGGCTCCACAGGGGAAGGTCTGCTTCCAAATTCACTGACAGTGGCCTCAGGCTCTCCGTGGCTGTTGGCAAGAGACATCAGGTCTTTGCCACACAAGGCTCCTCGCAATGGCAGCTTTGCTTCTTCCTGGGTGAGGCAGACAGAAAAGGGGGTGGTGGTGGAGAAAGAGAATCAGAGGTCAGTTTTTTTGTTGCCTTTTTAAGGATGTGACACCCCACTACTTGCACTATATTCTGTTTGTTAGAAGCCGATTACCAGGTGCAGCCCACACCGATGGGTGGGAGTACTGGGGCCATCTTCGAGGCTGTCCTGAGGCACCACCCTACCTTCTAGGATTGCTATGAAGACCAGCCAAGTTAACATGTGCAAAGTGCTTAGCACAGAACTGAGTTCACCTGTCTCTCACTGTAAGATGTAAACTGCTCAGGCCATTAGAACGCTTTCCCACCGCAAAAGACACATGCGCATGCGCATAAACATTTCTTACCCTCCTATGTTTTGTTTCCTGTTTGTCTCGCTGCACTAGTTTATAAGCCTCATGACAGTAATAGATTTTTGTCTGCTGCCTCACACCTAGACATAGTGCCCAGCACACAGCATTTTCTCATAAATAGTTATTGGATTGATTGACGGAATTGAACTTTACCTCCATTGGGAGAGATGGTATTGCAATAATGTGATTCCACTATGGCAATGATGATCTTATGTTTCTGTTTATCTTTTTACTTCTTTCATACAGCACACAGTGTCCTTTGTGCTATACCATCTTTGGCACCCCCAAGAGTGCCTGGGTGCCTCTCATAGCTCATGACCACATTGGGTGACAGAACATTTCCCTTCATGTCTAATCCAACTCCCTCTCATTGCAGTAGAGCAGGGATGGTTCAGTTTGGTAACAGAAGGCTGACCTGAAACCGCACACAGGGGAAGCTCTCACTGTGTGAAGGGTAGTTGTGTCTTTGCCTTTGGAAATCTGAACCCTTTCATTCTGACATCGTCAGAGCATGGCTGCTTGTGAGTCTGCTGCTGTGCATGGGAGAAACTGAGCTGCCTAGGGAAGGGATGGGGGTGGGCTTAGGGGCCAGTACCAGTCCCACAATTGAGCCTGGCTTTGTCTTGCAATTCCACAACTTGGCCAAGGCCTCTCAAACTTTAAAATGATACTGTTCCCCTGAAAGATCTTGTTAAAATGCAAATTTGGATTTAGCTGTGTGGGGTGGGGCGTGAGATTCTACCTTTCTGGACAGGCTCCCAGGCAATGCTAAAGTTCTGTGGACCACGCTTTAGTTAGCATTAAGGAACCAGGCAACATGTCCTTCCTTAGTAGCTCTTTTGTGTAGAGATCTGAAAAAGCCAGATAGCCACTTTTTTTTTTTTTTTGATGCAGACTGCAGCTGAGCGGTTAAGCCACAAGCAAATGAAAAAAAATGACACAAAATCAAATGTAACTGGGGGTAGACATATTGGGGTATGGGAAGAGAGGGAAGACTCTTTGGATGAGGTATAAATGAAAGGGACCTGCAGGTGAGCCCACACCAGAAAGATGGACAGCAGGGGCTTTAGGTTGGCTGGAAAGGGAAGTCAGGCTTTAGGTTGCAAAGGCTTTGAATGCTAGGCTAAAGTATTTGTATTTGGTTCTGAGGTGTGGGCCTGCCAAGCTCAAATGCTTGCAAGAGTTCTTGTGAGCCAGTAAGGAGTGGTGGGGCCTGTGGTCAACCAGAGAGAGTATGCCCATCTAAAGAGGCTCTTACTACTCACCTCCAGCTGATTATTGGCAACTGGGATTGTAGCCAGGTCTTCTGATTTTTCTAAGCCATGTATCTGGAATTTTATTTAAATCTTCCAATTTTTGGAAGATGTGAGGCCAAATCAAATTTATTTGCAATCATATCTGGCTAGAGCTTCTAATTCATGGCCTCATATGGAAGAAGGCAACTAGTGAAGGTCTGGATTAGGAAGTTGCCTCTTGAAAGAAACTGGCCCCTGGAGAGTGTCCATAGCAGCTGAGAACCTTGGTCAGGAGAGTGCTGTTTCTTTTTGCCTGTGATCTCCAAATCTTCCTAAGCAACCACACATCCAGCTGAGAGGTCTCGGGGACCAAGGCAAGATGTTCACCCAGAGTAGAGAAAATTGCCTGCTCTAAACACAGAACTAAAAAGTGCCTCTGCCTCTTCCTCCATGTCCCCAAGACTGACTACATCCTGTGTTGTTAGAAGGTATCATGCAGTTTGAGGTGATATAGCAGAGTCAGGCGGATTTTGTTTATATCTCAGTCCTGTCATTTCCATCTTTTTGACCATTGGCAAGTCAGCTGACCTCTTTTGCCTCATTTTTCCTTATTTATAAAATAGTCATGAATAATTAATTATACCTCTCTAATAGGGCAGTTGAGAATCAAAGGAGATAACATAGTGTTTTGTACTGGCTAAGAGCTCAATTAATAATGTTTATCAGCAGGAATATCATCATCATCATCATTGTCCAGTTTGGGGCAACAGAATATTATCTTTGGCGGAGTCATTAGGGTTCATCTAGCCTCCTCACTTTAAAGAGGGGGAACCTGAGGCTCAGAGCAGGTGTGTGTCTTGACCAAGGTCCCATGGTGATGTGGGGTCAGCAAGATCCACTAACTTCTGTCCTCTGTGCCATATGTTTCTCCCTAGCAGTAAACACAGGGCCTTGCACGCAGTGTTTATGGAATGAATGAATGAACTAGTAATCATGGAAGAACCAGCCACTTCTCTCATTTTCTCTTCGTCTTTGCAACACTGCAGTCTTGATTCATTTAACAGTATATGGGATTCATGGATTTGGGGATTTAGAAATAGAGAGAAATTCAGGTTATTATTGTCTGGTTATTATAGTCCCTCTAGCTAGCTGGCCTCTCTCCCTCTCACTCTTGTATTCTTCCTTCATTCCCTTCTTTCTTTTGCCTGTCCATCTGCCAGTTATTCTTTCATTCAATCCATTTTTATTGATCACCTATTATATGCTAGGTTCTTTAGGCATTGGGGATACAATATTGAGCAAGACTGGCTCTGTCCCTACTTCAAAGAATTTAGAGTCTAGAAGGAAAATCCCTAATAATCAAATGATATCAAGAGTGGGCCCTTGCTTTGAAGGCCACCACAGGAGCTGCCGTAGGGATATATGTGTATGTGTGGGGAGTGGTAGAGATTTGACCTGGTTAGAGGTTGCAAAGAAGGGCCTTCCTGAGAACATGGCATTTGAGTAGAGAGCTGAAGCGCCAGCAGGAGCTCATGGGATGAAGGTCAAGTTGGCAGAAAGGCATACCCTAAGAAGAGGGAATAGAATGTGCAAAGGCCCTGAGCAAATGCCTGAAAGCCAGGACAGGTGGGACCCAGAGAGTGTGGCTGAGATGAGGCAAGGGCTCTGTCATGCTGGGTCTAGGAGGCTCCTGTAAGGTTTTTAATCTTGATCTTGAATGCAGTGAGGAGCAACTGCAGATTTTTAAGCAGATCTGCATTGTAAAGAGATTGTCTTGGCTGTCCCTTGGAGAAGGGACTTTCACAGAGCCAAGGCGGAAGCAGGGAGATCAGCACAGGCAGGGGTCAGAGGTTTGGGTGGTGTGGAGGCTGAGAGGCATGTATCAAGAGATATTTGGGAGGTAAAACTGTCAGGATATAGGCAGTTGTTAAATGGTTGTAAATACTTACAGGATTTCCTCCACCAACTGAGAAATCCCCAGGCTCTGGGAGGCAGCTGCTCAGCTCCTACCAAACAGGGCACATCAAGCCTGAAGCACGGTCCCTGGGAAGCCACTGCCTATATGCAAACACCAGTTTTCCACAAATGCTGGATTGCTAAGAATTGATTGTGTGCCCAAGGCGGGCCAGTGCTGGGCTAGGCACTATGGGCACTCTGTCTTCAGACTGATAAGGAGATGGGATGAGTTCTGAGGATGCTTCCTTCTGCACCAGTAGCTGGATGCTGCTTCCACAACAACAAATATCTAGGAGATAAGTCGAATCTATCGCATGCTTCCTGATGTTTCCAAAGCCCCCAGGGTTGTTGTGGCCATAGAGATATTCAGGTTTCCTGCAGAGAAAAGAGGCTTATTTGTCCTTCAGAAGTTTGTTTGTAATATGTCCAATCAGTATCAATGTGTAGTAAAACTGGGTTTTCATCTGAATACAATGAAACATTTCTATGCCAGTGGTGACAAATTCAGATATTTTCAAATAAAAGAAGAGTTACTGGGAAGTATCGGGAAGTCAAGTAGCTTGCTGACTGAGTTTTTTGGGTTTTTGCCAAATGGTAGGGTTTGAAGACCTCTGATTTACCACTGTTGGTATAGCCATTCTAGAAACCTGGAATGACAGCTTATTTTAAGGCAGCCAGCTGAGATTGCTAAAATGATAAAAAGAAAAAAAAATACATGGCTTTTTTTTTTTTTTTTTTTTTTTTTTTTGCTTTACTGCAGGAATTTTGGCCTTCTGTTGGCCTTCTGCATCAAGTTGTCTGGCCTCACTGTGTCCTGGGAGCCCAGCTCTGTGGAGGACAAGGGCACTGACCGCTTCCTCCAGTTCTGGGCTGATCCTTGGTCGGACTGCCTCCCATTGTGCTGCAGACCTGCCCACTGCACAGAGGCTAGTTGGTGAAGAGGGAAAAAAGACAACCTCTTGAAGTGCTTCAAGTACAAGTGCTAGATCTCTGAGTTTTCCTTTCTTTTTCTTTTTAAAATTTAATTAATTAATTAATTAATTAATTAATTTATTTTAGGACAGGCAACCCTTGGCTGGCCTCACAGATTGCAAGGACCTTGCCGCTTTATAATCCCTGATCTTCCTAGGTGGTCTCCCATCCAAGTACTACCCAGGCCTGACCCTGCTTAGCTTCCGAGATCAGACAAGATCAAGCTTGTTCAGGGTGGCATGACGGTAAACAAGGTCTCATTTTCTAACAAAAGCATGTGGATCAGAGGTCAAACTGCCAGTGATTTGTTGGTCTGACTTTACCTATTTAAAAAATGTATTCCATGCTTTGAAAGGCTCTCTTGAGCACTTCTTATCCTCTGTACAGATCCTAGAAAATTCACAAAGTTGCAAATATTATTGCCTCAGATAACTGGGGAAGTGGCGTATAAGTGGCATTACAAATAGAGAAAGAAATGAATTATTTGCAAAAAAATGCACAGACATGTACAAAGATATTTATGCACAGATTTATAAGTTCTTATAAATGCCATTTTTATAATATATCTTAATTCAGAGCTATTTCCTTTTATGAAAAATAATTTTAAATAATTATTAATAAAGATTCCATTACCCTTAGTAAGCCTTTCAATTTGATTATTTCTTTCGTATCTTGCAGGAGAGGAAATTGCTCTCTCAGTTAGGACTGCTGGTATATTAGTTGTCTTCTAGAGGGGGAAATTTTACTGCTTGCTCCTGGAGTGTGGGGGAAAAATGAAAGAGGACTGTCTTCTAGTTTGTTTCTTGAACTGTAATGTTAAAATATCTTCTTTCAGGTTCCCTTTTATATTGACTACTACAGCACTGAAACCAGACCAAGGAGACTTTGCTGCCTGACCCGTCTGCTATCCACTATGAAATCACAACAATGAACCCAAGAATAGCTGGGTAAAAATCCCAGCCTCCCATGCAGTTCCATAATTTCCTATGATAAATAGACGAACACTAATCAAAATTACTTTCTGCTTCTACCTTATTCAGCAAGACGAATGCATGACATGGCCCAGAGGCTGGATTTAATTTACAGATGTCTTTGCTCACATGTGTCTGACCACATTGGCAGCCCTCCTCTTTTCTGTGTACACAGGAATGGAAGGTGGGCTCTTCTGTCATGGCACCCTGGCCTTCCCATCTGCTGATCTGATTCTGCAACCTGGGTGCCATTCGCCACATCTGTTTAGGTGAGCACTCTGGATCTTTCACATGCTGGAAATTTACATTCCAGAAAGCATAAGGGCTTTGGGTACTTGAAGACAGTGTTGCTGACAGTGTACATTACTATTCTTTTTCTAGGCTGGTGGACATATGTGGTCCAGTGGGCAGGAATAAGTGAGAAAAATCTATTTTTTTTTTAATTGAATATTTGGACCACAAGATGAACTCTCAAGAGACTGCAGCTTGAGAAACCATTATCCACTTGGGTTAAAGAATTTCAGGAAGAGTCTCCAGTATGGCAACCAGATCAACTAAAATGATGTCACTGAAGTTTTAGGACTTGGCTAATGACATCAGGGAAAAGGGAAGGCTGACATTAATTGTGTGAAGTGGCAAACATGCGAACAGGGATTTATAAGCTCAGACCACCATGGGCTGGCTTCCATGTTTCCTGCCGCCTGTTTTTGTAACTTTGGAAGAAGGACCAATTAATAGCACCCGAAGACTAAGTTTATGAATATCTCTCTGATAGGCCTGAGCCTTGCATGATCCCATATATGGAGCCCATCTGAGTGGGAAGCGTTGTCCTGGAGTGAGAGCGATTCCACAGCACGAATGCTATTTCCCTTCTAGGTCTTAACCTTTCATAGCGAGACAGACAACCAGGAAAGTAGGAAATCGAAACAAGCTATGTTTAGCTGAATTTTACATACCATAATCTCTTTACCATGTCAAGCAAGGCAGGAATGCTCAGGCCGATCAGTTCTGGCACAAATCCATTCCAGAGGAGAGTGATTTACAACTTAGCACCATTCTCGACTCTTCCCTGAGAGTGAAGTTAAATGACCCAAGAATAATATCACTCTGCACCAGGGCTCGAGAGAATGGTCTTCTTAAGGGTGGTCTTGGGCATAGGTTTTTCACCCGTGAAAGGCAAGCTCAGACGCCACTAAGTGAATCAAGTTTTCTGTTTTAAAGAGGTCGACGTGTGGTGAGTTATGAGGTCTGAGGGAGAAGTGGAGCCTGACCCAGGGACCTTTTGTTGCCTCCTTACCCATGAATCTTGAGTCAATCCAGGCCAGTGATACATGGCTTGTTCCATCCACTTCGATGCAACCCTGTTCCTGGTGTGTACCCGATGGAAAGACGTGAAGGCTCTTGGGCGGAAAGCTTGATGTAAAGAGATATCAACGGTGTTGGGTGGCAGGTTGAATGGGTGGCCCATGGGAGAAAGAAACAGGGCAAAGGTTTGAAACTTCATTGGTTAAAAGTATCTTGATGTAAAATGAGCCCCTTAAAATTGTCTGAGAGGGCCCAAAACCATCTGACAGGGCTTATAAATAGACAAGTGAGATGTTGAAATTATTTTAAGACGGATGCTTTTTAAACTGTATTCACACCTTTCAGGGCTCCTAGTTGCACAGTTCCAGGTGGGAGGCATTTTCATCTTCACAACATGGAACTGTCAAGAAGGTAGTGCTGCCGACCTCAACAGATGCAGGCATTTCTGCATGAAAGTGCACCAACAAATCATACCGTAATCACGGAACAACACAAGTGTTTTGCAGGCAGCTGTGGAGAAACCACGGCTCTGGCAGGGAGGAAGGAACAGTTACTGTAAGCCCGGAATCAACTCTTATTTAAGCAACTTTTCTGCAATTTCCACCAAGCATCTAACGACTGCATCAAGTTTCTTATTTATTTATTTATTTATTTATTTATTTATTTATATTATTTATTATGCTACACCACTTGGTCTTCCTAGGTGGTCTCTCATACAAGTACTAACCAGGTCTGACCCTGCTTAGCTTCTGAGATCAGACATCCGGCTTGTTTAGGGTGACATGGCTATGACCATGAACCGTGGCTTCACTGGGGTGCGAACCAGGACCTTCTGCATGTAAAGCAGATGTGTTGACTGCTACACTATGGAACCATGCCCAAGCAAGTTTCTTCTCTAGGCTTGTAGAAGGTGACTGACAAGAAAGTCTTTTTTTTTTTTCTGGTAAAATTTTCTCTGTGGGCTTGACAAGTTGGGTAAATTTGTATTGTCTCTCAAGGAATAGACATGATTACTTTCTTTGGGTTTTCCACAGGTTTGTTGGACATGGGGGTGGGGACAAGTGGGGGTGGGATAGTGACAGCCCCTTGTTACATAAAGGGGCCGCTGTGGCCCCACACTGCCTTCTCACCATGGGCAAAGACACATGGCAAAGTCAAACCTTTCTTGGGTTCCTAGCTGGACTCTGAGAACTTATCTGGAGAAAGGCTTTCCACTGAACACCTGAACAAAGTCAAAGATACTTTAATTGATATTTTCAGGAGCAAAACCTCAAATGCGCCTTAAAAACCTGTGGCTCAATGCATGGCTTGAGCTTTTTTGTGTGTGGCTGCATGCCAGACAGCTGTGGGAGAAATAAAAGCAGGAGAACCTCACAAAGGACCGAGCTGGAGCTTCACACTGCTTTCTAATCATGATAACAACAAAAGCTTGATTAGTTTTACGAAAGCGTTTTGGACCTTTGGGATTTAAAAAAGCCTCTTTTGACATAATAAGGACAGACTCTTTCAGGGTGAAGTGAAAGCTGGTGCTATGAAAAATCTCTGTCATTCACTGTTTCAGCTCTGCTTTAATGGTCACCACCCTGGTCATCCAACACATCTTTAAGCTACTTTCCTGGCGAGTGGAGTGTAACCCTGGGACTTGGGTGACGCGGGCTGCCTGGCCATGTTAGGACCGAAGGAAACCTGGCTGGGCATGACTAGGGGTGGCGATGATTTCAGAGGTCAAATGTTTACACAGCTGGTGCCTCCATGAAGCCAGTTCAGCTTGGACACTTCCATTTGGGCAGGCGGTGCAGGAAGCCTCTTGCTGCCATTATGTGCAAAAAAGAACCTGGTTTCTTTTTCCCTCTGCTTCTTAGGGAAGAACGCTTGCTCAAGTGAAAACCAGCAACTGCACAACTTCTACCCCCTGTGGTAACTTCATGTCATGACAGACACTCCTGAGAACTGGGGCTTCATTGTATCTTGTGAGAAATATCACCCAAGGTTCCTGGGTGCCCCTTTAGTCCCGCAGTTTATGAGGCATCTTTAGGGACCTTCGGAGGTCCACTCCAGCATGTATTTTCAAAGTCTGAGAAACCTCAGAACCACCAATGCTGCACTGTTCTGAGTGGTAAGTACTGGACAGGAGAAACCAGAACAAGCATCAGTCAGAGCCGACAGCGATCTTCCAAGTCCAACACTCACTGAGTGGCTGGGCATTCAGAAAGGAAAGCGATCTGCCCACAAAGCTGACAAAAGCATTCGCAGGTTGCATTTTCTCCCAGTCTGTACATCTCCCAAATGTTTTTTTCTACAGCCTGTCCCCACCACCCAATTTTTATATGTAGCAGATGGCCTTCAAACAAATCAAGAGCAGAAGCTGCAAAAAACTTAAAGAAAAAAAAGATAGTGAAAACTCATATATATCTCAAACGATAAGATGAACTACAGATGTTTGCTGAAGGGTGAGTGCTGCCTACAACTTAAGACTCGAAAAAGAGGATCCCCTTGCGTTTAGCATTGGACAAGCCCAGTAGCTGTCAGAGTATTTATGGAGATTGTTTTGAGATTTTATGTCACTGGGCATGGTAATTAAAATGCTCTGCCATTCTGTCTGCAGAGCATCTTTCTCTGTGGACCCAGCGTGGAGGTTATGATGGAAAATGGTCACTTCGCCACCAGCAAGGATGGGCACAGCTCTCCCAGGCCCAGCCCACAAAGCCTCGATCTTTGGGCTTTCTCACCAACTTGCCCTCTTCCCTGGGGTCCCTTCCTCCCCTTTTGTAGGGTTCTTGTCATGGGAAAAAAGTCGTGTTCTTACCTGACACCTGCAGTCAGATTAATCTCAGATTAAATTGACAAAGTTACTAAAAGAGAAACAGTTGTCTTTACAGAACCCGGCTGCATATACGAAACAGCTGCTCACTAGCACGGTTTTTAAAAAAGAGAAAAGGATCACTGAACAGCATTAAAAATGAACATAAAGCATACGTGAGATGTCAGCAGAGCCTATAATTAACACAGTGGTTAAGTATCTGTGTTCTATAAAAGCTTCTTTTTTCAGGACTGTTGTAACTTGTCATTCAAAATATTTATTACAAACTGAAACGAAGATGCAAGGCCTAGCTGAATGCTGTCTCCCCTTGTCTCTTTGCTTCCCAAGGCTGATTCTTAACAATGGAAAGAAGCAATATATTTTGGATACACACGCCCACTCCTAAATACAACCAACATATGTGCAAAAGCAGACACCTATGTCCATCACACATGTGCACAGGCCTTCTTGGATGCTGAGCGGTTGGTTTGAGGCCGACGTTGCAGAGTCCTGGGCAGAAGCCGCAGGAGGAGCCCCAGCTGGCCTCTGGCCTCTGGCACAAGAGATGTGGGAGGCCTTTGAAGTTACTACAACTCAGGTGGAACCTCTCAGAGCAGACCTAAAAGGAAGTCATTCATTTCAAACAAAGGCAAAAATTCCTCAGGACCCTGGTGTTTTCACTAAAACAAAACCTCTGTAAAGTTATTCTCCAGAGGATCAAGCACCAGCGTTCTCCATCTCCATGAGGTTGTGAAGTGAGAAATGGCTGCCTTACTGCAGCATGAGAGATCTAAGCTAGACAGAAGGAAGCATGGTGAGAGAGCAAAATCTTAGTATGGGAGCCAGGAACGCTGATGCGGTGTGTTCTGTGGCAGAGATGGACAATACAGCTTTTCAAGACCTGTTTGGTTCATGGTGAAAATAGCAAGCTGCTGCCTCTTACTGTTTCTAAGTTAGCTGGTGAGCATGCCAGCACACGAACTCATAACATGAACCAGAGAGTCCCTCGGCCCATCCCCTCTTTTTCCCCACTTCAGGCAGAACCATGCCCCAAAAATCTTCCATGGAGATGGGAATCTTGCTGTTTTAAAAGACTTTAAATGATCTTAGAGTGGACATTTACCTTTTTTTTTTTGACTGCCCTACCTCTTAATTCCTTTTACTTTCTTGTGTAAGAGTTCGTCACCCTGTGAATCAGAGTGGAAGCAGAAAAACTTCTTATTTCTGAGGCTCAAAGTCGGGTCTTTGACTTCTCTCCCCCTTTGCAGGTTGGACCAATGAATCTCATGCCAGAGGCAAATCATGCCTTACTTGTTCTGGTGTCCGGTCCACAGAAGTGAAGTTTCAGGAGAAAAGATGTGAATGGTTTGCCCTTCTGACACAATTTGGGAAGTGATAAATAGACAGGACAAATAACCAACACAGTGTTGTTGGGGTACATCTAATATAGGGTTCAGGTTTGGGGTGCATCTAATATTGGGTTCAGATTGAGTGCTGAGTGTATCCCATTAACCAGCTCTGGCAAGACAAAACAAATAATAAAGGCTTGAACAAAGCCTGCAAGGTAGCTGGCCACAGGGAGGGAGCAGGGCTGGCACCCTTTCACAAAAAAATCTTGGAATCTGTGACACAGAATGCTGGCTTCTAGTCAGGCTAGAGTCAGATCTGATGAGTGACTTTGGCAAGACTCTGATCTCTGAACCTCAGTTTCTTTATCTTCAAACTATGAGATTTTACAGGATTGTTGTGAGAAGTAAAATGAGGCTCCATGCTTGGCACATAATAGGTTACTCAATAAATGGTACATTCTCTGCATCCGAGGAAATCCAAAGGAAAGAGAAAGACATGGATAAGGCTTGTGGAAACAATAACTATATTGGGGTGTTACTCCCTAGCCACACAGATCCTCAAATAGCAGATTCCTCCAGATATATGTGTTTTGTGGAGCTTAATGGAGGAACTGGAATAAGAAGGGTATGCTTTATTTTGCAGTCATGTCCCACCCTCAGCTCAGATCTATTCCTTCCCTTCTCTGTCCTATGCTCTGGGGCCACAGTGGCTGACTCGCACTCCATCTCCTAGGCTCCCAGCCCCGCTTCTACTTTGTTGCCAATTCCACCTGCCTCCAGCTCTGACCGGTCTCCGGAAAACCATTCTCTAGGGCAAGAAGTAGTATAGTTTCTCTGTTGTTAATCTCGGGGCTTTGATTTTCCCATAGTGGTTTTTAGACTAGCCGTATTTCTGTAAATGGTTTCATAATTTAATTCTGTTCGGAATTTAATAAATCATCTGAGTGTGTTTCTCTTCTTCCCGCTGGAAGACTGAAAAAGAGTGTGACCGGACGCAGAGTCAATCTAGGAAGACTTCCTGGAGGAGAGTGTCCTCTTCTCCAGTGTTTTTGGAGGAGAATGACAGCTTTTGATAGAGACATAGACTAGAAGGCTGGGTCCTGTTAGAGAGAGTGGAGTCAGTAAGTGCTTAGGTTAGAATCTGCATGGGCTTTCATGAGGGATGGTAAAGTCCATGGTTAGCAGGACATCTGTGCAAAGTCAGAAAGGAGGAGAATATAAAAAATAGCAACGCTGCTATTTATTTATTGTCTACTGTGTAACAAGCATGCACAACAGTGTGACAGGTATTAATCACTATTTCCAAGTGAGAGATGGAAGCTGAGAATGGGTAAGTAGCTTTGCCTGAGGTCACATTATGCAGTGGAGCTGGATCAATAAGGCCTGCTTGGTACCAGGCAAGGCTGCCCAACGGTTCTGGTCTGCCTGGGTCGGGGGATCCGTGGTGGTGAGATTCACTGCTGGAAGATCTAGCAGGTGCAGTGGAGAGTAGTGAACGTGGGCATTAACATTCACCCATAAAATAAATTTTCTTACCTCTGAAGACACTCTAAAGCTGATAATAAAAAAGAAGCATCTGAGGGAGAAAGAAGTATGAGAACAAGAACTACCAACTCAAATCAAACAAGGAGGTGGTGCAGTCAGTCCAAATTGCAAACACAACATTTCCATTTATCTTGGGAAAAGCGATATCGTTTTTCCTCTTATAGACTTACCTTTGCAATTCTTTTTTGGCTCCAACTAATACAAATGGAAGGTGCATTCTTATTGCAGGCACAGGACTCAGAGGAGAAATGCGGTGTCTGTATTCTGTGAGCATCGAAGAGAGAGACCAGCCTCCGGATGGGGCAAAGCACAGTCTCAGGGATCTTTGCAAGTGTGAATACTGCATCCAACAAACCTGCTGTGAACCTGAAATCAGGCAAATATGTGATGATGCCATGTCTGTGAGGCAGCAGGATCATCGTGGGTACACCACGGTCCCCCATAATACCAGCAAGAAAGCAACACTTGGAGAGCTTCTACTTTCTCCAGGTGTTTCATAGACAGTGTTTTAAATACTTAGAACAATCTTTCAGAGCAGGGGTTATTAATCCAATTTTCAAGATGAGGAAACTGAGGAAGGGAGAAGTTAAGAAAGTCTCAGCGACCTCTAGTGTAAAACTGGCAGGTCTGGGCTCACAAGATATGTCTCTGGTGTCAAATCGTGCAGGCTGCACATGCACAGCATCTGAGTGTCCAGGGCTCTGGTGATGGCCGGCTGACTCAGTGAATATTCAATGGGGTCCTGGTGTGTCCACTAGTGTGGGGTAGTTTCCTGGAATGTTGAAGACTTGGATGGTTTGTTTCCCCACTACTCCATATTAATCCTCTAGCTACACTGTATTTACGCCTATTGTGACCCCTGCTGGAAAGGCCTTTCCTTCTTGTTTACCACTGGATATCCCTACCCATCATTTGAGACTTGGCTCAAACACTCCTCCATGGATGAGGCTTCCCATCCCCCACCAATCTGGTGAAGTTCCCTCTTCTGGAGTTTCCTCCATCCCATATTGAGTATGACTCCCACACTGATTATTTTATAATCTTTTGATGACTTGTCTGCCACCCTGCTCCAACTGCAACCCCAGACTGTGAGCTCTTCAAGGAAACTCACTCTGGTTTCTTTGATTGGTACAGGGAGATACTCAATACTGTTTGTTGAATGAATTAGTAACAGAGGCCAGAGTGTCCCAGGAGTTCTGGCTGGGGCTTATTGATCTCCATCACTTCTGATTGTTGCTAGTGGGCCCTCCTCAGCATCTTAAGTTTGCTTTGTGCTGGATTTTCCCATGCATGCTCCTGGAATCATGCCTTGTTTTCCCTGTAGAGCAGCAACCTGGATTGAACAAGGCACACACATACTTTTCAACGGTAAATGTACACATTCTTACTTTAGTGGTTAACATAAAAGCTGAAGAACCAACTTGGACAAACAATTCTACTTTAAATGCTTCTGTTTTGTAATACAAGTAAGGCCCTTCGGGAACACAAATCACAAAACTACTCATTCTTTCTGTATCACAGATGCTGCCCCCTTCCTCCCACCTCAGCTTTGGTGCTGTTTTTATACCTTTAAGGGGTGTCCCAGGGAATGACGGAGCTCCAACAAGGGCTGATGTGAACCACTGAACCCCTGGCACACTGCATTTTCTACTCCAATTTCATGAGCTGTGTTCGATGTTTGTTGGCCTTTGTATCTTGATCAGGAATATTCCCTTGTGAAAGTGCTACTGGAGTTTGGCTTGCTGATGTTGGCACTGTAAATATGATTTAATTAATTAATAGGCATTAATGATGATAATTAAGGCATAATTTGTTAGCTGGAAAAAATTCTCACAAAAGCTTGTTGTTATTTAGCCTATAAATGAAAGGACAGCCTTGTTTCTGATTGTTCTCTCCTATCTGTGTACTATAGCCCCATTGTAGGGTCAACTGCCTTCTACAATATGGGTGATCCATAAAATAAAATATATATATACTATATTATTTATAATCCATTTATTGCACTTTCCACTGAAGAAACTGTGCTTTGTCAGTATGAAATGAGTCCTTAATATCTGATCCTGTGGTTGGTATAGGAGGTCTACTCAGCAGGTTTCATCATCTATAAAATCCTGGGCTTCTATTGCATTCATTTTTCTTTGATTATTTGAAACTTCACTCTGCTGCTAACACTCAGGAACAATGTAATAAGTAAGTTTCAATTAAAGTTTTCTATATGTGGCAAAAATCGTAATGAATGAATAAGTAAAGACTGCATAATGGAAGCCTATTAGCTAAGTGAATATATTCTTTTAAGTCAAATTTCTATACCACTTTTGTATTATCTCCCATCAGAAGAGAACGTGCAATTACAAATTTTATCTTATCTCAGGCTTATTATTAAAGAGCAGTAAAGGAAACTTCATTCCAGGAGCCATAATGTGATTTTTGATTAATGGGGGGATTCTTATGTGACAAGAATATTTCTCTTAGGCAAAGCACACACATGGATTTCTGCCTGAGCTGACTTGTAACTGGAAGCTACATCTCAGGTGTAGGAACAACCCTTCAACAATAGAACACATGTTTCTACACAGGGATCAGATTCTTAAGGTACTCCAAAGCATGAGAAGGGCAGGAGAAAGTTGATGTTGGCTTTGCAGACACCGATTTTTATTTAGTTGGTTCCAATTATACTATCAAACACAACGTTGATTCGTGTGCAAAGGATGACATGAGCAGCCCACAATTCATGGTGTCTAGTCATTCCTTTCAGCCTCTGCTGGAAGCTTTAGCATTAAAGCTCCTCTGCACATCCCTTGCCGATGCTAGTGGGAGTCTAGGTGCATTCTGGGCACACCACAGATCTCTGTGAGTGGAATGACCCAAATGTCAGCACTCTCTCCTACCACCAACTGCACATGGAAATAATTTGAATTGGAATTCTAATCCTTCAAGCCAACTTTTCTCAGAGAGCTGTTCAAAGGAAGGTCACCTGGGAACTTGCCTTTTGGTTCTGAGTGGCATGTGTTTATGCCAGTGGCCAGGGAGCATTAGGTAGGGAATGAGGGAACGGCTGTCCTGGTCAACCTGCAGCAGATCCAGGTCAGTGCCCTCCTCTTCTCAGGGTGTAGCAGGGCCCTGTTCCTCAGAGCCCGGATGTTTCCATTGGCTCTGGTTTTCTCTTACCAGCTATGTGACACTGATCCAGCATCTTAATCTCTCTGAGCCTTAGTTTCCTCAGTTAAAAACAGTGATCCCACCTCCTTGGGGACTTATTGTGAAAACTGAGGGAGACAGTGTCTCAACACATAAGCATCACTATACTGAGTGAAGCAACCACTGTTGATCTAATGGGTTATATCTCTAACATGGTTTAACTCACATTGTGTTTCTTATGTTCCCTGTCCCTCTCTGAGGCTGCTCTGCTGGTCATGGTCGCCCAACCCCAGTGTAGATGTGGCCGGTACAGGGGACCTGCACCTTTGACAAACTGTTGGGATGGGAACTAATTCTATGAAGAAAATTTATTTTCTATCATTTAGCAGAATAGCTTAAGTGCCTAAAATATCACATACCCTTTGACCAGTTTCCCTTTGAGAAGTTTATCATAAAGGAAATAATTGAGCAAGTAGAAAAGGTATAGGTGTAAGAATGTTCATTGCAGCACTGTTCATAAGAGCAAACAACTGGGACGAAAAAACAGTGGGAGTTGCTCATTATATATTGTGGTACATCTAAACTATGTAATCTTTTGCAATAAATTAAAGGTGAAGTTGTAGTAGAATACTAATATAGTAGAAAGATAGTTATGATTCGGTAGGTGGAAAATCAGTTTATAAAACAAAGTATCCCATATAATTATTTTTGAAAAAAAAAAGAAACAAATTTAGGAAAATATACCAAATTAATAAACATTAGTTATTTTAAGATAGTCGGATTATAGGTTATTTTATATTCTCTCTCTCTTTTTGCTTATTTCTATATTCTGATTTTTAAAAATAATCAATATAGAGTACATATATAATTTTTAATAAATGAGAAAATGTTGTTTTGTAAAATCTTGCTTACAAATTGAATCAGTAGGACATCAAGGGCCTATAGGTAGATTGGGCTTGCCCGGGGCTGAGCAGGAGCCCGCATGGATGGTAGGATTTCAGGGATCCTGAAGCCATTTCTGGATCCCTGATCCCTTCTACTCGATGACCCACTTCAGCACACTTTTCTCAGCTGACAGGCAGGTTTCCTGTGTGGGAGAGAAACTCCTCTTATTGATGGTTTAAGTAACTGGCCCCTGGTAGGACAGCAAGGTGGATGGGCCATCTGACTGTCCAAGTCACCCTTGTGATCAGAGATAATTCAGGTCTGGGACAAGATAAGATGGGAAGAGTGGACAGAGAAGCAAGAAGAGAGCTCTGGTAGGAGGTGAAGGAGGGCAAGGAGACTTGGAGCCTGAGGGATGGGCGCTGGGACAGCTTGGCTTCTTTCCAGCTTTGCCACACAATTTACTGCTTTCCTGTAACAGAAGACACCATGGGTTGCAAAGGGGAAGGGGCAGCCAGGGTTGCACAAAGGGGCTGGCTCACCAGGCCTGGCTTGAGCCCAGGGAGGCACCATCCACCGCCCACTGGTCCCCTGCAGACGGGTGCTGGAAGGAGAGATAAATACTACTGTCTCCAAGGGGCTCGGGTAATTGACTTCTTCCTCAGAAGCGTTTCCTTTTTAAGGTAGAATTCTATAACTGGAAGGCTGAAAACGCAGGCCTGTGGAGATAAAGCCACCAGAGAGAGTGTTTTTGGTCCTGGGGTGTTGGGCCTTTCATTAGCCCCCTGAGCTGTGGTTTGGCCAGCCCAGCTTCCTTACATCTTGCTGAACATAGCACAGGACACCACCCTGCCCCAAACCCACCTGTAGCTCCTGTCACCTATGAGATAGAGCCTGAGCTTTTTGTGGTAATCTGACCCTAGCTGACCTCCCCAGACTTGTCCCCACTCCAAGCACACATCCTCCCTCAGCTTCCTGGAATTCAGTCGGGTCGTCTCATAATGTTTTCTGTTAATGCTGAGGCTTTAGGCCTGGAACCTCCTCCTTCTGCACATGCTGAGCTCTTATTTATCTTTCAAGGACCAGTTGGAATTTCCTGTCAAGAAACCTTCTCTGATTCACTTCATCCTATGGAAATCACTCCTATGTGTTTCTTAAACACCTAAGAAATTAGCCAAGTGAAAGAAGAGCTGAGGAGATAAATACATCAAGGCATTTTCCCTTTGAGATTCCAGGTTGCATACAAGTTCCAAATAAAACCTCAGCTCAACTAATTGTTATTTAACAAATTTTTTTTGTAATAACTTTTGAAATTTTTATTTTTAAATTAGTAACATGTTAATTTGGTTCAAAAATATAATATGAATATAAGCTAATCAAATGTAATGATATTCCTTAGAAAGTCATCCTTCCTCTTTATGTCCAGACCTATCTGATGCAGTTCTCTCTCCCACAGATAAGTAATATTACCAGTGTCATGTGAATTCTTCTAGGCTCATGAAGGCAAACACGCACAGAGATTTCCCCAGTTTTTAAATAAACGGGGCTATGCTATATGCTCTACACTGCAATTTACCTTTTCATTCAACAAAATATTTTGCAGGTTGGTTGATATCAGTCCATAAAGAAATTCCACCCCCCCCCACTTTTTCTTATGGTTTCTAAGACTTCTTTGAATAAGTGTATCATACTTCCTTTAAGTCATCCTCTGTTGGTGGGTATTTCGGTGGTTTCCAGTCTTTTGTTCTTACAAATTGTTCTGTAATAAATAACCTTCATTTAGTCATTTCCCAGAACTACATGTTTATGAGTATATCTGTAGTATAAATTCCTAGAAGTGGAATAGCTGAGTCAAGAGCATGTACCTTTTTAATTTAGATATTTATTGACACATTTCCTTTCACGAGAGTTGTGATAATTTATACCTCCCACAGCAATACTTAATGTGACCAGTTAATGTCCATTTTTGAGCAAAGTGTCTGAGCTACACAGAATGTGTCTGTAGATCAGAGTTCCCTCAACGGGTGCCGGTTTGTAAACTTAGTTCTAGTTTCTGCCAAAACTTGTAGTGGACAAATGTTTTCAACTTCAACATCCTTACCTTTAGGGAACCATGGGAGTCCACTCCTTGGTGTTACTTCCTCTTTTTATCACCATAGTGACTGGTTTTGACTACAGATAATGATTGGTTTAGGGCTGGACATGTGAGCCAAGCTGGCCCAATCAGAGACCTTCTTAGGATTCCTACTGGAACCATTACTAGATCAATTACTCTTGCTCTACAGTGATCACAAGCCATAGGGATGATGTGAGCTTGGAGTCTCCAGGGGCTAGTTAGGCACTACATATAGAAAGCCTCTCTGAAGAGAAGTTCAAGGTCAGCAAAACTGAGTGGTAGAAAGAAAGGCTGAGGCCTGGTCATAGACTTAGAGCCCCTGGATCTAATACAGCCTGAAACTAACCACTCTGGACTTTCAGGTTGTGTGACTTAACTCATTTAATTTCTGTCATTTGCACTGGAAAGAATCTTAAGTAAAAGAGTGCTTGCTTTACATGCATGATTTCATTGAATTCTGATAACAGTCTTTTAAGATTGGATTTCCTTTTTTCCATTTTAGAGATAAAGGAATTGACACTTGATGAGTCTAAGAAATTTTCCAAAGCTCACAAAACAAATAACAGAATTAGATACAAATTCACGTTGTCTAGCTCCAACAGCTGTGATATTAAAATTTCTCTGCTCTACTTTTAACAGTGCCAACTTGTTTGGTCTAATGCATTCTTTTTGCTCCCTTCACATTCTGCTTTCTGCTCATGCCTGTGTATCCAAGCCATGCATTTAGAATTGCATTATGATACAGGTTCAAGAAGCCAGCCCACCTAGAGTTTATACGTGTTTACGGGAAGCCAGCTGGCAAGAGGTGGCAGGAGAGAATGTCATACAGCTCCCTTTTGAGGGAGGGGCAGTTGGAGATGCAACTGGAGAAGGTGGTAGGAAATGGAGCTATTGACAAGCCTGTCCTGTTGGTGGTCAATTCTCGGCCCAAGCCCTCCTGTTATCAAGGAAGAGTCATCCTGAAACATGCAAAATGCTGAAGGGTTTTCTGTCATCAGGCAATGTGCCAGTCACAAAAGAAATAGAGGTAGACAGACCTGAGCCTGCCCTCCCTCACCCCCATGTATTTTTAAATATAGTATATTGATAAAAAAAAAAAACAGGTACAGTAAAGCCAACAGGAATAGGAGATGATTGCCACTGAAAAGATTGTTACTCACAGTTTCTAAGAGAAAGGAGCATGCCACATTATGGGATGTGACATGGAAGTTAGTCAGGAGGCAGAGGGACCAAGGGGAAAATGTGAGCAAAAGTCTTATTGTGATTTCCTCGGGAAGGAATGGGCAAGACAGAGTTAGAAGGCTAAGGAATGGTTAATTTGAATAATCTCAGTGGGCGCTGGGGCATAGCATCTCTCTAGCTCTCTGCTACTGGCCCTGCTGGTGTAAGAGTAGGTGGATAGAGGCTCAGAGTGTGAGAGCACGATAAAGGAGGCGTTGGGTTGTGGGCTCTGGATTGATATGTTCAAATTTGAAAAGTATATTCTCAGATGAGCCATTTACTATTGCTAGGAATTGGCTAACCCTGGAAGGGGCAGTACCAAGGCTCCAGATGTCATCAGAATATAGAAAATAAAAACCGCAGTTAATGCACAATGTGGATGGAGGTTTGGTCATCTAAGTACTAGTGTCCACACTAGTGTATATTGTTTTGATCCAACAATTCTACTCTAATAAGGAAATAAATGGATAAATGAGCAGATATATATGTACGAGAACCTTTATTAGCATAATGCTTATAATAAAAAAAGAAAAAAAAACCTTAATATTCAACAGTTAGCATATAGGTAAATAAATAGTTGATTATTTCATATAATGCATCAGCACACAATAATTGAGAGTGAATTTAGAAGAATATCTACTGATATAAACACATGATCAGAATATGTTATTGAGTGAAAAAAGGTTTATAATTAATACATGTGTAACTCTACTTTTGTTAAAAATATTTCACTCAATGTTTTTATATATTTATAGTGTGTTTCTATTTTTTTGAAAAAAGATCAGAAGGAAATGTAGCAAATTGTTAACAATAACTATCTCTGAGGGATAAGATTGTTGGTGATCGAAATCCATTTTTTCTTATTTGTATTTTCTTTATTACATAATGAATTTTTATTACTTTTGCAATAGTAACATAAGTTTAGTAATAAATGTAAAATATAGTCATTCTGTCTGCCTGTGATGCTGTGAAAGAGTACTCCTGAGTTTTGAGACATTCATTTGCACAAATTTCACCTATGAAAACGGTTTCCACATGAGAAAGAAATAACGGCAGCATGAACACACACATTTTCCCTGTTTGTCTCTGGACAATGGAGATTCTCAGAATACCTGCTCATGTTCCATCAGTCATCTCTGTGTTCGCTCTTTCTATCATGTTCTAGTAATAACTAGAAAACCACCATCCCAACCAAGGCTGGTCATTTATTTGATGGTCACAGAGGGAAAAGGACAGTGAATCCAGTGCAAACTTTGTGGTTCCTAGATTTAAAGTAACAGTGAGTGGTGAGGCTTCCAGTGCTGGAAGAAATTGATACAAATTTATCCTGAAGTATTTCTAGCAGGTTGAACCACATGAAATTGCCAATACTCGACCATCTTTGACCTACAAAACGACGATTTCTATAAGCTAGTGAAGGCCTCTCTGAACTTGATGATGAAGTAAGTTGGAAAACATCTCTTGCAAAAAGTTTTGTTTGAAAAAGCTTCTGAAGCTAAAAAACTACATGAAAATCTGGTAATAGGAGATCTCTATGGTTATTTTTACTTGAAAATACTGTCCTTTCCTTCCCCACTTCTCCTGACTCACATTCCCTAGTGGCTCAACCACTATTCATATCAGTTCAGGAGAGCATCTGCAAGTCTCAGCTGACCTTCCGGAAATGGCTGAGGGTGCTCCTTGCCTGTTCAGTCTCTGGAGCTCAACACCTGGCTCCCTGACTTCAGCTCTAACTCTTGCTTCTATCACCCCAAATTAGTGGTTTCTCTACATTAACTTGAATGTTTCAACCAAACTCTCACTTTTTGTAAACTATAGTCAGACCAATCCTTTGGCATCAAGTATGTGGATTGAATCTGTAATGCTCTTTTCAAATATGTCCTTATGGAAAGCTGACCCCATGTTGGTCATGCAGTAGTTACCTGAATGTTTCCAGAAAGAAGGGAGGGGGAAGATGTGGACACATTCATGGTGACAAGGGCTCTCTGAGCACTGCTGCACAATCATGGGCCACCTGGGGTTTTATGTACCATGTTAGCGAGGTCTTTGGAAACTGAGGTTTGGAGCGAGTTCTCTAAAAGGTGAAAAGATTTAGCAATCATCATTATCACCCTCATTATCACTATGATCAAACTTTCTAGCGGAGGGAAATTTGGGGCCTCAGTCTGTATCTTGAAGGAGGCAACAGAGAAGGCTTGGGTATGAGCAAGGTTTGAGGGGGAATTGGAGGAAGCCCTTAGGTGGAAGCTGGAGTTTATCCAAGAGACAACCAAGGAACATTGGTTTTTAAAGGAGCTTCCGTTGTAACCAAGTTCAAAGGCTATGGAAGCAACGCCTGCCACAGGCTGAACATGTAAAACCTACTGGAAGAGGAAGAGAGTGAGGGAACACAGAGGACTGGATGACCTAGAGAACAAGACAGGCCAAGACAAAGGGGCTAAGGGCATGATGAAAAAGAGACCGCGAGTCTCAAAGGAAAGGAAGATTGTTGGAAGTGAGAGGAGAAGGGTAATGCTTGGAGGGAAGGGGGAAATGAGGTTGGGAAGATGAAGCTTTGAGCTGTGGATTTTCCAAGGTGCCTGCAGAGAGAGGTGACTCCCTCCCTCAGATGCTTCACAAGACCTGCCCTGGCAGATCCTGCCTCCCCTTGGAAGGCTCTATGGGAAAAGCTGTGCTGTGATTAAGATCTTTTAATTAAGGAAGCCGTTTGCACAGGATGCAACAAGAGCCTGATGGAGAGTTTGCTCAAATTGAATTTTTTTTTTTGGTTAACTAGAAAAATAATAAGAGGAACTCATTTTTGTCTAAGTAAGAAGGATATGTTATTTTGAAGGGTGTCATATAGCTACTTGTGAATGAATTTATTTGCTCCTTCATTCATTCACTCCTAGTATATATTTAGTATGACTACTATAACTACAGAAAAATAACATGTATCAGTGCTTACTCTGTGCCAGGCATTGTGCTAATTATGTTCCATGAACAATATCTCCTTCACTCTACACAACCATCCGAGGAGGCACATGTTACTCTCTGTTTTCGGCAGATGAAAAACACTGCTGGCCTCTTCGTATGGAAACAGCTCTTCTTCTCCTGAGTGGAAAGCTAATTGAGAGAGGAAAGGCAGGACATGTATGATTCTGAGTCCCAATTTCTTTGCTTGTCTTTCTTCTTTGTCTTCTAAGGCCCCGGCCATGTCTTTTCTATCTACACAGATCTGTCAAAGCTCCCCATTTTCTGGCCTCAGTTGTCCCCAGGAACACATTGCAGAATGTACTGAGGCTTCACAGTGGCTGACTTCCAACTCCTGAATGGAGGCAGGCAAGAAGGCACTCACATTGGTCACCGTGTCTGTCTGTTTTGTCCTTCAGTGTTGGTGCAGTCTTGGATTGGAGACACAGGAGACAGCCTCTGTGTGCTGAGGTTGACCTTGATTTAAAACTCTTGTCTCCTCCACAGTATCCCTTGTACTTGCTTCACCTCTGGGACTGAAATTTTTTTCTGGTTTCGTGGCCTTGCTCCTTATCCCGAGTCATTTAATAATGCCCAGGATTGGCCCCAGGATAGTTCCTGAGCTCCATACCCTTCGGCTGGCATCCTACCTGCCTGGCTCTATGCCTAGGGTGAGTTTCCTGACCTCTGTCCATGTGTTCCTAGGGTCAGAAACCAGGTCCTAGAATCAAGCCCCATTCCATGTGTCTTATGTGAAGCCCAGCATCCTTTTTTTGGGGAAACCTCCATTTGCTGTCCCACAGTATTCCAGTTCAGTTGATGGGTTTGGGGTTGAAGAGCCTATAGCTGCCACTCTGCCCCAGTGTCTCAGGCTGGCCAGAAGACACAACATTCTTGTCTCCAGTGACTGGTTCCTGAAGGGCATGTGACCCAAGCTGAGCCAATCAGATTCACCAGAGCTTTCTGATCATCTTAGCAAGAATTATATGGTTTTTTCCTCTAAGACCATAGGCACCTGCATTAATGCAGAGAGCCTTTTTAGTAAAACAAGGCCAACCAAGTTGTTCTGAGAGACACCTTGACTTGGGGACAGAGATTGGGTCCTTAGATCCCATTGAGCCTAAAAGAAGTATGTCCCTTGGACTTTTCAGCTTTGTAAGCCATACTTTTTTTTTCTTAAATGAATGCGCATTTAATTTTTGACACTTGCAACTAAAAAAGGCCTACCTATTATACTTCTTCTGTGAGATGATCTTAATTTCTTATAACTAGCCCCAAATTTTGGCAATAAGACACAGGAGAGCAGTTGTGGCATGAATCTATAACTTGCCTTGGTATCTACTTATGGTTTTCATCTTCATTTTGTTTGAAATGTTTTTATTTTGCTTTTACATCTGAATGGTAAGGTGACTGTGTGCAGACTTTTTTTTCACTTTTTGTTAGGAAACCTATATAAAAATAGAATAACATCATAAATTCTTCTGTCCATAGGTGTTTTAAAGATTTCTATTAGCACAGAATTCTTAAATTCCTTTGAGACATATTTGTTGAGCTTTTGCTTTGTGACAGAACTGTTCTAGGTGCTGGAGATATAGCAGTGACCAGATCCAGTGCTGCTTCTGCTGGAGCTTACATTCTAGTGGGGAAGATAGACATAAGCAAGTTTTCAAATGCACTTATGAGGTCATTTCAGATAAGTCAGGCCCCTGAGTTAATGGTGAGGGAAAGATCCCTTGAGAAGAGGGCATTGAAGCCGAGACCTGAATGATGAGAGAGAATCCCTGTGTGTGATGACCTAGTGGGGGGGGGGAGGTTCCTGGCTGTCTGAGCAGTGTGTGCAAAATCCCTGATGTGAAAGAAGGCACTCGGCTGGAGCAGTGGGAAGGTGTTGGCCCAAAGAAAAGGCGCACGATACAGGAGCCTTTTCAAAATCAACCAGGAGCCAGCACTAAGATTTTTGGCCAAGGCTGCCATGTTTGGTGATATAGGTTGTGCCCTGCAAAATTCTGGGGACAGCCATTCATGCACACCAGGGTTTGTAAAGTTTCTGTGAAGGGCAAGATGGTAAATATTTTAGGCTTTGTGGATCAGATGGTCTCTCTCACAATTACTCAGTTCTGCCATTGTAACTCCAAAACAACCACAGACAATATATAAATGAATGGACATGTCTATATTTTAATAAAAAATTATGGACACTGAATTTGAATTACAAAATACAATTTGAATAAGTAAGATGAATCTTCTTTTGATTTTTTTTCAACCATTGAAAAATGTAAAGCCCATTCTTAGTTTGTGGGCTGTACAACACATAGCAGGCTGGATTTGGTTCACAGGCTATATTTGCTGACCCTGACATAAATCACGTAGTGGCCTGGCCATTTGAATGTCCCTGTGTTCCTTGCTCACTATCTCTGTTCATACTGTTACTCTCACCTGGAGGGTTCACTCACTTTTATGGCCACCATTCACTGGGCAGCCAGGCATAAAAGTTACAAAGCTGATTAAGATACTTTCTGTATTTGAAGGAAGCTCCCAAATGGTTCATCCCTTCAGGATCAGGCAAAGCCCTCCTGATAGCGAAACACCCCTGGTCCTGCTGCCCCAACAGTATTTTTCCCTCTTTTTGTAGCCCTGGAGTCCTTAATGTATTGGTGTTTACTCCCAATGCATCCTTGCTTGGGCTATGTAGCTAGTCCTGAGTGTTTGCCTCACTTCCCACCTTTTGGAGCAGGACTCCTGTCTTTGACTCTCCAGTTATTCCTACCCAGGGCGCTGCTGTGCTGTACCTGTTAAATTGATTTTGAAAGAGCCTGTTCTTATCAGGAAGGGTTGACTTTGTGTGATGGGTGGGACTCAGGGATGAAGAGGAAAGGGCTGGGGAGTTGGGAAAGGGGTGTGCCCAGGTACTGAGACTGGATTTAATTGGGATTAATTACTGCTAATTCTGCTAATTTTGTCTGCGTTGGGCTGCCCAATAAATGGATTTTTATAATGTTTTACTGATGAGTTTTCATTTATAGAAATTAATACCCAGCTACTCTACTGTAATTGCTGTCTCCTTCCTGGCTACACTCTGTAGTCACCTCTCAATGATCTCTGTTGGCTTTAATGCTTTGGTGACTTCTCACTCTTGGCCATGCAGGCTTCTCATTCACTAGTTACTGTTTGATCTGGGAAAAAATACAAATAACCACCAGAGTCTAAGCCATCATTGTTTCTTGCTTGGATTATTGCAGCAGCTTACTAAGTGGTCTGGTTTTCTTGTTTTTTTTTTTTTTTTCCCAAAATATACTCCCAGTTAGGGAGTCACTCTGATTCTGTTTACAAACACACATCAGCTCAAGTAACGCCCCTGCTCACCCCACCAATGACTTTCTTTTCCAGTTAGAATGAAAAATTATGGCTCAAAGACCCTAAAGGAGGGACTCTTAAACTTTGTTGTGCCCTGGAGCCTTCTGGAAGTACAGGGAAGCCTGTGGATCCCATCTCAGGTTGTCTTTAAATGCACACACGCAAAAAGGCACAGGATTTCAAAGGAAATATTGTCTTATTCTGCTCAGGCTGCTGTAACAAAATACAATAGACTGGATATCTTAAACAACAGAAATTTATTTTCTCATAGTTCTGATACGGGAAGTCTGAGATCAGGGTGTCAGCATGTTGGGTTCTGGTGAAGCCTCTCTTCCCGGGTTTCAGAGGGCACCTTCTCTCTTTCTGTGTCCTCATATGGCCTTTTCTTGGTGTGTGTGTGTGTGTGTGTGTGTGTGTGTGTGTGTGTGTGTGTGTGTGTGTGAGAGAAAGAGAGAGAGAGAGAGAGAGAGAGAGAGAGAGAGAGAGAGAGAGAGAGAGAGAAATCTTTTTCTCTTCTTCTAAAGTCACTAATTCCATAATGAGGAACCTACTCTCATGACTTAATTCTCTCCCAAAGACCCCATCTCCACACATACCATCACACTGAGGGTTAGGGCTTCACTATAGAAATTTGTGGAAGACACAAACATTAGTCCATAACAACAATTATATTGGAACATCATTATCAAACTAAAAAGAAAAACAAAACAAAATTAGATTAGTAATATATGTACTTCCTTATTAATGTACTACATAATAAAAATACTTAAAAATAGCAACAAGTTTAAGTTTATTTTTGAAGGACATATTAGGTGAAGGTCATAGTGGTTTAGCTTGAATAAGAACATTCAACCACAGGGTGGTCTTTGGCAAAACAAATGCATGTTATGTTGGGTATGAAAATGCAGCTATGATTCTCTTCTTGACCAGTTCATAGACACACTGAATTCTCTCCATAGACACTGTCCAATATGATTTAACCCTCTATTCTTAACCCCACAGGCCATGTCCCTCTCCTACTCACCCACCTCATTTTTCTCTAGCCACACTGGCCTTGTTGCTGTTTCTCCAACAGTCCAGGGGCATATCTGCCCCCAATTCTTTGAGTCTGCTGTTGTCTCTCTCTGGACTACTCTTTTTGCCAATACCTATATGACTCACTCCCTCACTTCTTTCAGATCTTTCCTTAAATACTACCTTCACCCTTTGAATATCTCCACCAGCTTTGTGCATCTCATCCCCCTTCCCTACTTTATTCTTTTGTATCGCTAGCTCACCTACACTATGTTTTCCTTAACTATTGCTTCTCTCCTCGTGTCCCCAAATAGAACATAAGATCTATGTAGTTATTGGTTTTGTTCCCTGCTGTATCCTCAGTGCCTAAAACAGAGCAGACACTCAATAAATATCTTTGATTGGGTGAACAAACTAAAATTAATTTTGGCTTGAGCCAAAATAATCAGAGTAGTCAGTCTGTCATTTAGCTTCATACCAAATTTGGATATACTGAATCTCATTTTCTCACTGGCCTTCACTACTATGTTGGAAATGTGCTCGTAAGATTCTTTATGAATCCATTGAATTTGGGGGACACACCCATTTAAAGGTAATGCGATTATTAAGATGACATACAAGGGGCAGGAGGGGTGAAGTTGGCCAATCCTGGGCCACTGTCTCACTATGTAACTGTGGAAGGGAACTTCACCTTTCTGTACCTCACTTCCTCATCTGTAAGAGAAGAGGGAATATTTTAACTGATCTTAAAAGGTTGTGCTGACTCTTAAATGAGATAATTTATGAACAGTACAAAATCAGACTTAAGAAATAAATGATGGTGCTGGCTGCACTTGTAATAAGCCAAATAAGAAGAAAAGAGCAAAGGGTTCCAGGATTTTTCTGCTTTGTAGGAGACCTTTAAGGTCTTGAAGAAAAGTCACAGTCCTGCTGAAGGGGACATACTGTACTGGAGTCAACCTCCTAGCCTCTCCCCCTTGTGCTCCTGTAGACTTGTCCATCAGGAGAACTTTGTGATCAGAGCTGACCCTAGCTCTGGCATCCTGCAGACACCTCTGGCTTTGTGAAAAGGCCCTGTAAATCAGAGCCGAAGAGATGGGATGGAGAAACTCAGGCCAGGATTCAAAAGGCAACAGGAAATGAATACATTTGTTGGAACACATGGCAAAGGGAACTTGAAATGTCTGAAGAGTGAGTCATCAGGTACACTGAGCTAGTGAGCAGTCCCTGGCTCACAGACTGATAGGGACTACTGGAAGATTAAGCTATGAATAAATGGTATATATTTTAGCCAACAGAAATTATTTTCAGATTAGCTTCTGTTTCAAATTATCTATTGCCTGCTTCCCATTTATTAATGCGGATGATTGGGAATTGACTGACTATAATACGTTATGTATTATTTTATTTCTCCATTCACCAGATTAATTAGTCACCAGCTATATGCAAAGTACTGAGTCAGGTGCTGCGGGCATACAAAGTTGAACAACATCTGAAAATAATATAGAATTTTAGGATTCACAGAAATAATCTCATGTTACCCTCAGAACATGAGGGAGGTAGAAGCAAACTTATTTTAATGATCGATTTGTTGAATGATCGATTGATTCATTAAATTATGCAATAAATCCTTATTAAGCACCTACTATGTGCCAGGCACTGCTCTATATGCTGGGAGAAGATAATATACAAAATAAAGACCTGCTGTCATTGAATTTACATTCTACAGGAGAGATGGAACATAAGTAAGCACATAAGCATGTATTATGTTGTCAGGAATTAATGGTGTTATGAAGAACAACAAAATTGGGCTGGGGATGATTGATATAGAAGTATTAGTAGAGAAGAAATGGCTTTAAACAGAGAGACATGAACAGAGTGAGAAAATCAGCTGAGCACTTACTTGGAGGAGGAACAGGGTTATTGGACTCCTCTCTGGAGACTGAAATTCTTCCAGAGTCTCAGATGAGAAATCAGTCCAATGACACCTTGATTTTAGCCTTGTGATAGCCCACCAGAAAGTCTAGCCATGCTGGGCCAGTATTCTGACCCATGGAACTGTCAGCTAATGAATGGGGAATATTTTAAGCCAACACATTTGTGGTAATTTGTTATGAACAATAGAAAACTACAGGGATGTATTTGTGTTTGTAAGGTGTGTGGCTGTGTGTGTGTGTGTGTGTGTGTGTGTGTGCGTGAGAGAGGAGAGAGAGAGAGAGAGAGCGAGAGTGAGCACTAGTTTTTTGAAGCTTAGATTTCACATGGTCTACTATGATTTTATGGGTCAGTCATCTCTCTGCCAAGCTCTTTACAGGGATACTTTATGTATGTTTCTTGTTTAATTCCTCTGTTAAGTATATGATTAGTAGAATTATATGGATGAAAAAACAGAGAAACACAGAGGCTAAACGACTTTTCCATGGTAACACAGCTAGTGAGTGTGAGAGATGGTATTGTATGTCAACACTCCTCTTTCTTCTGTACAACACAGCTATCAGCAATTTGAATAACTACTGCTAGATGACAATTTTGGTAATGGACTTTACTTATAAATCTAGTGAGGTCAGAAAGGAGGGCTGCAAATTAAGGAAAGAAGAAAAAATGAAGAGTCTAAACACTAATCTCTTTCAAAGCCCAAGTCATGTCCCTCCTGGGAAGCACCAGCCCCTCTGATCTTGACTCCTGTGACTCCCTGTTTATTCCTTTGCTGTGGGGTCCTACCCACTTGTCTAGAGCTCTTGTACCCTTGCTCAGTGGGCACACTGTTACTGCACATGCCTGAGCAGGCTGTAAGCTCCTCCAGGCAGGGTCTGGGTCTTACTCTTTTGGAACTGTAGCACCTCAGCATCTCGCCAGTAGGGCCTAACATGATCTTATGGTGATTTACAGAGAGTAAAATTTTATTCTAAGAAATAAAGCAATGGCCTCTTCTAGAATCCTTAAGAACTGTCCCCCCACTCACCCTAATGAGGAATCACCACCTTCCTGAATAAAAACAAACCTGAGCACTTTTAATTCTGGCAGTCTAACTCTAACCCAAAGCTTTACCTGTGTTTTGGGATCTCGAAGGCCTCAGGGAACACTGTTACTAGGTACATGGTCCAGCCTGTGATAACTTTTTTTTTGCAGCCCCCTCACCTCACCCCACCATGTCTGTTACTTAGAGCAGACTTGTTTGGATGTTCGATGGATGTTCCAACTTGTTTCATCTAGGCTAGGGGATGTGAAGGGATGACTGGCTGGCTTGCTCTTGGTTTGGCCATCCTGCCCTAAGTAATAGGGGATGTAAAATGGAAATAACCACAGACGGAACCTTTTATTTAGTTAATCTGGTTCATGGGGCATGCCTCTCTTTCACAACTTGTGACCAACTCCCGAAATTTCTGCCCACTATCCAGGAGCACACACAAGGCCCCATGATGCCTTGGTATCCAGGCCAATAAGGCAAGGCTGATTCCTAAGTTCTGAGTCCTGCTGACTTAGTGCCTATTCTTATCACTTGGTTTTCTGTCCAAGGACCACTGTCTTTTTCTGTGACCCCAGGAATGCCTTCCCCATCCTCTGGCAGGGTAGTTCTTCTTCCATGCACTGGCATGATGCTGCCTTTCCAGCTTGCATGACAGAGCTTTGTTCCCATACAATTCACCATTCCCATAATAAGGATGCCATCCAGTAGAAAGAAAAAGGTTGTATCCTTGCAGTCAGCCTCAAGTCCAGTGACGGGTTCCTTCTTACAGAGTGATGGAGTTGGGGGAGGGGGGTTAAGTGATGCAGAAGGCAGGTAACTGGGGGCGGTTCCATGGTTTCTTAGATTGGAGAAAGATTAGGCACTGTAGGGTCTGTGTCAGCATACGTGTATGTATTGTCTCAGCAAGGGAACCTGAGCAGGAGGCTTTGGGGAGGGTGGGAGGAAACTATAACCTCAGCACTTCTGAGTGAGGGAGGAGAAGGAGGCAGAAGGAAAGAAGAGTTGGCAAGGCAGAAGCAGAAAACAGAGTGGATAAGAGCCACTTGCCAGTGGAGCTGATTTGGAATCCTCCCTTTGTTTATGAAGCAGGAGTCCTGGAGATACACAATCTGAGCGAGGGAACCCTGGTGTGTGGAGGGGTTTGTCTAACATCTTGATCTACTTTCCTAAACTTTTTGGATGGAGCAAATCCCCAAGACCCTGTGCCAAGCCATCCCCCCCCCCCATTTGTTAAACCCATCTGCAGTTCAAGGGGAATCAGATTCATGTGTTTTCAATTCATTTACACTTAACTTATTAAAATATTGCTTTGTGAGAGCTATTTGATGTCCAGGAAGCCATTTGTGTCTCTTAAATAAATCTTTAAAGTCCCTTTTTCTTAGAAACAGGAAATTGCATTTTGCCAAATGCAAATTAACTTGCACCTCATAAAGTTCAAGTTGAGCTCGAAACATATACTATGTGAGGGTCGGGTGGGTTTCAAACTTGGCAAGCTACCTCAAGGTTTAATCTAAACCAAAAGACAGCAATCAGAGGCTCCAAGGACATTCCAAAAGATGGTATTATTGTCATCTGCCAGCAGAAAGTCAAAGTCTTATTCAGCTTCACTCTCAGTTATTCAGTGGTTGATTATCAGCACTCTTCTTCTGAACCTCCTTTCTTGGCCCTCTGCCGAAAGCCGGATCAAGAAGAGAAGGCCTATGTCAAGAGAACATGGGGAAATTAGGGTGAGGTCTAAAGGGCTGAGGCTTTTGGCTTCAGATTTTATCTGACTTTCTTTGTTCCTGTGAATACCAGTACCAAGAGACATCTTCCTTGAAATGCATAGTCTTAGAGTCAGACACTCTGTCCTCTCCTCATAAGTGTAGTGTGGTGAGCATATTTCACATATGCATAAGTCTCTTCCCCAAAGCTTTCCAGACCCATTATCCAGTCTGTCTCTGCTGTCAGGGTGGGGCAGGGCAGGCTGGGACTATTAGCTTCGTTTTACACAGGAGACAGGGAGGGTCATGATGAGGTGAGGCGATTCGCCCAAAGTCACTCAGTAGTGGAGCCAGCCTGTCTCCCTCCTGAACTCAGAAAAATCAGCCCTGGTCATTTACCCATGCCAAGTAGAGAGAAGCCCTCCTGGAATAGCCAGCCCAGGCAAATAAAATGCAAGAGAATGAAACAACTGAACCAGAAGTCTGTGTGGTGTTTTGCTGAGTTCACCCTGTGCTTGGCCTTTGTGAAGTCCAAGAAATGCAGACATGAACAGAGTGTGGTCTTGCACCCAAGGCCCAAAGCCCATGGCCTAGTGGAGAGAGACACATGAACCAATAACTAGAACATTTTATGGTTAGTGTGGTCACTAAGATGTGCAAAGGGCATCTGAGAAGAACACAGGAGAGGCCCTTAACCTAACTTGGGCATTCTGAAAGGCTTTCTAGTGGAGGGGAGGAACTATCCGTACTGAGCCTTTAGGGACCAACCAGCAAGGGGCAGCCAGGGGAAGAAAAGAGGGAGGGCACCCAGATAGAAAGCACAGCAGGAGTAAAGGCATAGGGGAGTAGAAAGAGCATAATGGAAGCGGAAAATTCTAAGTAGTTTGGAATTATTAGAGTAAAAAAGTACCAACGTGAGAAGAGTGAGACGGCTGTAATTCTTCTGCTCGGATTTAATTTGAGTCCAAGGGTTCTCAACCATTTCTTGATGGACCCTTCAGAAACCTGATGAAATCTATGGATTCTTGCCTAAGAAAACTGCACGTAGCCTCATGTACACAAAATTGTGACTGCTATCTGGCAGGACTCGCCTATCTTCTGAAACCCAGGCTAAGAACTCTTGCGTCGGCAATAGAGAATCACTGGCAGATGTTAAGTAGGGGGTGACTTGATTAGACTTGCATTTAGGAGTAATATTTTGCCTGTAAAATGGACAACAGATTGGAACAACAAAAGTAAGACTGGAGGTAATGAGTTTGGTTAGAAGAGTGATGAAATAATTGAAGCGAGAAATGGTAGAGACCTCAGAAGGTACAGATGCCTCCCTGGAAAGAAGGTGTAGCAGTGAACATGGTCTTGGTTGAAGAGGATTCCTTTCAGATGGAGAACTTGGTCTGTGGACAAGTCTAGAAGTATATCAAAAGTCACCAGTGAGACCAGTAAAAGCTGGAGTTTCCCAAATATGCAGGAGGAAAGGGCAAAGAAGATGAAGAAAGGATAAAGTTAATTTAAGATTTGGATTCTATTTTTCCCAATGAATGGCAATATGCTTGAGTTTATTCATGGCTCCAAATTCTGGGAGATATGTTTGTTTTATTCATTATTGCATCAATCAGATGACATCTGTAGAATTTTAGTATATTGTATATATATATCTTACTACTTAAAAGTAGTTTGACTTGGGATTTAAAATCAATTTTATAATGATAAAACAAACATTTAAACTTCCAGCAGGTTTTGGAGAGGAAGAGGAGGTTTTTTTGGGTGGTGCATGAATGCTACGAAAATGCACCATTCAGATCTGCTGCCGAGAGCATAATTGATGACAGGCCCTAAATGCTACTTTTTGGAACTTTCCATTGCATCTGTGTGGAGACCATGTTGCTTCCAGTCAATGACCATGCATCTTGTGACCACTAAGACAGCCTCATTTCAGTGAAACAACTATCCACAATGATGAAATTCACATTTTCACATACTGCTATCTAATCCCCAGACCCACTCAAGTTTGCCAGTTGTCTCAATAACATCCTTTACGCCAGAATGACTCAGCATGGTACCACGGCTCCATTGCGTTTACTTGCCTTTTTGGTCTCCTTCGGTTTGAAACAGTTTCTCAGTCTTTCCTTGATTTTCAGTCTTGATACTTTTGAAGTGTACTGTTCATTTTTTTTTTTTTTGTAGAATGACCTATAATTTGAGTTTACTAGATTTGTCCTAAACTATGTAACATTAGCAGTAATATCACAGACGTGATGTTGTGTAATTTTCATTACATCCTATCAGAGAATACACAATTAAAATTTTTCTGTCACTGATGGTGTTAACTTCGTCTGCCAGACTTCTTTAATTTACGTTTTACCTTTTGTGGTTAATAAGTATTTTGTGGAGAGGTACTTTGTATATACAAATTTTCCATTTCTCATAAAAATTATAATGTATTTATTATTTTTAGAATGTATTAAGTCAGTGATTCCTATTTTATTGAATAGATACCATTATACATATGCAACATATAACATATATAATAGATTTTGTTTATCTATCTATGATGTATGTATATATGTATCTAGATGCTCAAATTATCCTAAATTTGGCATTGGGAACACTTTCAGGCTGTGTCCTTTAGATGTGACTCTACCAATCTTTGAATAATTCTGGACTTTTTGTAACAAAAGATGTTCCAATTTTATTTTGTTCTTTTCTGCCCCACTCCTGAAATCAGCCATTTCTCTAAGGAGCATGGCTTCTTTTTAATGGAGAAGGTATTTAGAAGCCAAGATTGGGTGTCTAAGTGTGCTCATCATTATTGTACTATTGTTACTCTCCCAGTCTCAGAGGCTAGAACTTGAGAATATATGTACACTTATTTTGTATTTTCTCTATTTTCTCTTATTGTGTAAATGATGAATTCACCCCTGATTTCAATACAGTACCTTTTATAATAGTGAGAAATCTCATTATTCTTAAAACATGTACTTATTTGATAAATTCTTCTCTAAGTAACCAGTCTCCTGTTATTGCTGCTCCTAATCCCTGGCATGAACACTCTCATATCTCACTTGGGCTCTGTGATTTGCACTATGCCGTGTCCTACACAGATGTCAACCTCAACCTCTCAGGCACTGACACTTCATGCAGGGCCACAAAAGCCACCTGCCCTCCATGAGGATGTTCTCTCCATACTGTTCAGGCCCCTCATGTCCATTGTATTACGTTTTTCTATTGTAACAGATCACCACACATTTAGTAATGTAACACAACACGAATTTATGTTACAGTTCTGGAGTTCAGAAGTTTAAAAAATACCTTCTGGAGACTTTAGTGGAGAATCAATTTCCTTGTCTTTTCTAGCTTCTGGAGGCTGCACACACTCCTGGGTTCATGGCCTCTCTCTCCATTTTTGAAGGTAGCAGTGTAGCATTTTCTCTCCTCTCTGACCTCTGCTTCTATCTTCACATCCTCTAAATATCTGATCCCCTGCCTCCCATCTGAGATTGCATTAGGCCCACCTGAATAATCCATGATAATCTCCCTGTTTCGTAATTTTTAACTTAATCACATCTTCAAAGTCTCTTTTACCGTGTAGTAATGTAGCATTCATAGATTTTAGGGATTAAGATGTGGACATCTCTGGGGGCAGGGCTGTTACTCAGCCTACTGCAGGCCTTGTTCAATCTCACTTAATGATTTCGAGGATGAATTATTCAAGAAGAGAAGGGAACAGATAAGAAGGGGAAGAGAAAGAGGAATAGTGGACCACTTCAACTGCATTTGATAGATGATATCACTGAGGCTCTGAGAGATTTCATAATCACCTAAGACCTCATAATTTGTGTCAGGGCCAAGACCCAAATCCAGATGATTTGATTTCTAAGATAATGTGGTATTATTTTTCCATTATTGTGTCCTGTATTGTTACTTCTCAAATTGCACTCTACTCACCTGATACCACAGACCACCTGAGAGCTTGGTGCTCATTATCAAGCTCAAAGATCCTTCCTGCATTTTCCTAGAAGGTCTATTATGTATTTTTTGGTCTGTTTGTTTTGTTTCTGAGTGTTCAGCTGTTTGTATTGTATCAATTGATAACATTATTTTCTCCATGGTTTCTGGAGAAAAGGAGAAAAAAATCTCTAATTATTGACACTTTTTCTTTTTTTGCTGACCTTATCCACAGCCAAGAAGAAATGGAAGTGACATTTGTCATTATCTCAATATCCATAATCAAGCTATGCCTTTTTTTTTTTAACCTCTGTGGGGGCAGAATAGAGGTTGGAGTGTGAAAATAAATACTTTATCCATGTTATATGGCTATTTCCTTTGAGGTATAGTGGAGGCGAAATCCTCAGGTCCTTACATATTTGCCAAAATAAACACAATGCCCGCTACCCACCCAAGTGCCTGTATGGAGTCAATGCAGACCCACCCCACTGGCCACATAAAGGAAATCAATGTTATCAGAGTATTGCCAGCCCTTGTACCCTGAGGATACTCACCCCATTATCTGCTCTGGAATTCTAGGGCATTTTCCAAATTGGAGATATCTGTGACTGGAACAAGACCTTCAATCATTTGGTTTCACCAGGAAGGAGGTGAATGGATAAGGTAAGAACACCTCCCAGAAACTGTCCAGAAAAAAATGATGTTTCTTCTATAAAAATTTAAGTTCTTATTTGATTTTTTCCCCATAGAAGTACTCTTAATATTATGGGGATTCTAGTGCATTTGTCATTTTTTCTTTTATCCATTCACCCATACATTCAGTGATGCCAATAGATGATTAACTATGATCAAGGCACAGCGCATAGCATAGAGGGGTCCGAGATGACTTGGATTCTGGCTCTGCCTTCCAGGAGCTCACAAGGCTTGGTCATAGGGAGCTGTGGTGGACTATTTGAATACCTAGCACCATTTCATATTTTGAGGTAAACTTGAAATTTCCGGCACATGGTTGGTGCTTCTTACATATTTGTTAAATGAAAAGGCATAGTTGCTGCCCTTGAGGACCTAGAGTCAGGGGAAATATTCAAGCAAAAGGAGGTGAGCCAGAGAATGAAGACTGCTACTCAAGAGAATCTTAAGGATAGTTTCAATTTTTTTTAACTACTCCCCCCCAACCAAACTAAGTGAAAGCTGTTTACCATTTAAAAAACAAAAATAAAAAAACAAACTTTGAAAGCACAGACTAATTTAAAGAAGAAAATAAATTTGCAATCCCAAGATCTAGAGAAGATCATGGATGGAGACTCCAACATAAAAATCTCATTTGTTATCTTGGAAAGATGATTAATTTTGATAAACGTTCATTGAATATCTGAGATGGTTTAGTCCAGCCACTGAAAGCCATTTGAAACTTTTTGAGATGGTGCATAAGAAATATAGCACTGAGGGGGCAACAGATTCCAGATTAGGCTGACATACCTGTTTGTGCATGGGGGTCCTTGGGAGCGTGGGCTGTATCCAGATTATAGCTCTGGGTTCCCTGCTTTCCTGGGGCTGGCATCTCTGAAAGGAGCCACTGGAGAGGCTGAGCCACTGGTACTGATCACAAAGGCCTTCTGCCTGGACTCAGTCCTATTCTCAGGACTGGCCTGGGGAGGTCTGATGAAGAGACAGGTGTCAGGGTGGTCCTCCCTAGCCTGGCCCCAGTTCTTGGTGCCTGGTGTATTCAGTGTTTTGACCCACCATCCTGCCTCTGAGATCTGTTCTGATAAAATCTGACATAATGGCAGGACTCTCAGCTTCTGGTTTGCCAATATGAGATTCTGATTGGGAGGAGAACCTGGTAATCTGCTGAAACTGGAGGACAACCCTGGTTAGCTAATCTCTGGTTACAACATGATGATGGCAGGGGGAGAGAAGGGAATCAAATGCTCACTGACTGAGCACTCTGCTAGGCAGTTTCTTGTATGGGGCTTAATTTCACCCTCATAGTAGTTCTTCACAGTTGCTGTTATTACATCAATTTTCACAGATAGTAACACAGGTTCAGAGAGGTTGCAACTTGCCTAAGGTAACACAGTCAGTAGATAGCAGAACCAGAATTTGGACTCATACACCCTACTCTTGTCGTATATCACTAAGTGTGTCCCAGGCTCAACCACACACATAGAAGAGTATAAAAAGGAAGCAGGGCCAGGGAAGATTCAGGCTCCATGTGTATGAGGATCTCAGAACCTGTCTCTAAGGGAAATACACCTCATTCTCTGGAATATTCCTCACTGCTACTTCCCCTGCATTATCCCTTCAACATACTCAGAGCCCTGACACACCATTTGCCTGGTGGCCAATAGAGGAAGGTCTTCCTGTTTATCCCTTTCTATCTTGATGGCCCTGCTTCCGTCAGATGCTAACTGTGCCTGACCTGGACCTCTGATCTTGAACGATGAATCTGCCAAAAGAGGGCCAAATAACATCCCCAGGACCTGGCCTTCTCAACCACATTTCTCAGTAACCTTGTCTATCCATGTTGGCTCCATGTCCACCAACCTAGGCTCTCCTTCCACCTCAGAGGTGATTGCAGGAGCTCCAGACTTGACATCTTCTCAGCTTCCAGCCCAGCAGGAGGGCACATGCCGCTCTCCCAACTGTCTCCTGTTCCTAATCCCTTCATTAAAGCAATCACCACCAAAGGGAATGAGATAAGTCCATGGGCTTAGGTCAGGGTTATGTGTTCCTTTCCTGAAAATGGGTGGGTCTGCCCATTCCAAACTGCCAGAGAAAAATGGAGCAATTCTAAGAAGTACGTGAGGGGAAAGTAGGTGCTGGCAGGCAAAAAAGCAATGCCTTAAATGATTTAATAAATATTTATTAAGTTGAATTATTGAGTATCTCTGAGAAACTCTTGGTGAAAAGGACATCCAGGGAGTAGAAGTTGACCATTTTTATGTACATGAATGCCTTGGTAAAGAAACCAGGAGAGGTTTATTCTAGTGGCTCCAGGGGGCAGAGTGGCCCCAGCACTTCTAGGCCATTTCCAGGAGTGGGGATCAGTATTTCCTATGCTAAGATTCTATATCTTAACAACACCACCAATTATGTAAAACATTTTTGTATAATGCATAGTCATTGTTTTTTTCACATGCAACAAAAATAGGGGTGAATCGCAGGCCTGCGCACTGGGGGAAAGGTTAAAGGAGAGGTGGAGAATTAAAGTTGCCTTTGAGACCTGGAGTCGTTCACCCCTCTTTCTCATTATAAACTGGGGGCTGGTGCTTAAATGAATGATGACTTTATCTTGAACTGCTCATAGCAGAGGAGTGTCACCAGGGCCAATCAGTGCTGCTTGTTTGTGATAGAAATAGCTCTGACAGGGAAGGGAACTCTGACCCTTTCTTTCTGGATCTAGTCCAACTGACTATTCCTCCTCCTCTATTTCTTCAGGGTTTGTCTGTGGGGCTGTGAAAATATCAAACACAGCTTCCCTCCTGAGTGGAGAAATAAGACACGGTAACAGGTTTGATATACATCTTGTCTCCTATCAGTTAACCCCCCCGTCCTCCCAGGGCTGAGTTCTCTCTGTTTCTTTCTCTCTGTCTCTCTGACTCTATCTCTGTCTCTGTCTCTGTCTGTCTGTCTCTCTTCCTCTTTCTCTCTTCTTGCTCAATTTCCTCAAATCCTCTATATTAAATTACTGTTGAAATGTTTCAAACTCTCAGCATCAGGATCATATGACAGAACACATGGGGCTTTGCTTTTTAATCTTGCCCAAGAGAGAGAAATGAAAATGACTTGCAGGATTTTGACACAATGATCAGACAAAAAAGATTTTTATCCCCCACCCCTCGAATAAATGGAAACTTGTCAAATGCCATTATCAAATCATATAGCTCAGAATTGTCTCAGGTTTTTTTGTGGGCCTAAAAGCAATAAAGAGTTATAACCGCATTCCAAATTCTGTTTGGATTATTGACGACTCCATGACCAAAGATTTATCTGTCCTGAAGGTTGATGGAGTTTGAACTGATTTATCTCCTGGAGCTAGAGGCCTGATCCCTCACTGAGCCATAAAACGCCAGAGTGAGCTCTGATGCTGACCACTTTGTTTGAACCAGTGGGCTTGGATTTTCTGAAGTGACCAGCTCTAAATTTAAACCCTGAAGATACAGGGAGAGGGGGGAGGAGGGGAAGGGGATGGTCTCATTTTCCATTCCTGGTTTTCATTTGCATGGGAAAGAAAAACCTATTCTAATAAAGATCTCTGCCTGTGCTGAGCGATGTTCAGGAATTATGTCCTGCTGCCATTCCTCCATTAAATGAATAAATTGCTCCTGTCTTTGATTTTTCATCAGGGGATTTTGACAGATCTCGGATGGGTGACTTCAGGTTTAAAGACTTATTTGAGATCTTTTGGCTTTGGGTGACTTGACCATGAAGAGGCTGTTAAGTAAAAAGTCTAGTTTCTTGAAGGGCATGGGGATCATCCAGCACCCCCTCCCTGCCCAACATTTCATTGGTTCTTTTCTAATGAAGACAGATGCCAGGCAACTCTGGTTTATCCAGCTACTCAAAGGTGTAACTGACTTCCCAATTTATTAACATTGGTGATTCATTATCATGACAATTGGGAAAAACTGATTACCTTTGAATTTGTGATGAGGTAATCCTGCCTCTCTCAAGCCCTGGTAATGAATCACCATTTCCCTACCTCCTCTGACCTAATTTTCCAAATCATATACCTGTATAAAATATTGTGCAGAGGCATGCATCTATTTATCTTACAGGAGTCCTCTCCTTCTGAATTCAAGGGAGAAGACAACCCTTCCAGCTGGGAGGAAAGATTCATGAATGTTTTGGGTCTGGAATTCACTCGAGTCCAATCTCTCAGATAACCAGTCTGCACTGTGATGCACCTGGAAGCAGCCATTCCTGTCCTGCTGGCTGGAACTCTGGAGTTTGTACCTGATGGAAATGGAGAAATCTATAGGGACAATGTAATTTCACTTCCTTCTGTCAAAAGATGATACCTTAACCTTAGTCTTAACAAACTGGAATTTCTTTTGATAATTCTTTAAGCTTCATAATGTCTCAACCAGGAGAACTTGATGGTGTCACAATTGTCAGTTGTGCTATTGACTACTTGTGGGTCTCAGGATCAATGGTCAGTTTACAAAGGGTGATGTTTAAAAACTGATGCTCACTTCATTTTTGAGATTCCCAGACACAGGAATCTTTCCCTATGATGGTGAGGGTGCCTCTGATTAACCATACTATTTTGTGCGGAAAATGCAACAGTGGTGAGGGGTGGAAAGGAACCACCACTACCCACTTTCTCCTAATCACTTATTAACTAACTTTCTTTTTATCCTTTTTTTCCCCCAGGTATGAGAAGCATTCATAACATCATCTCTCTGTTTTTAGATCCCTGGTTAAAAATACTCTTAATATTTTTCCTGCTGACAGGAGCACCTACCTCTCAGCTAAAGCATGGCTATACAGGCAAAAAGGCTCATCTCCTGGACACATAGGTCAGGCAATTTGATTCCCTTTAATACATATTTTCTGAATGTTCACTTTGCTGGGCACCGAGGACAGCCAAAGGTAAATGGAACACATAGTTGTTGTCTCAAGGAATTCTGTCTTTCACTTAGAAGATCAACGCCAGTGTAGTCCAGACTGCTACATTCATATTGCATTTTCATTTTTGTCCTGGTGCTTAGTCTAATTGGCTTTGCTGGTTTGGAATTCCCCAAGAGCAGAGCCTGAGATAAGATATTGGTTCTGTGTGGTTATTTAGGAAGCTTAAGTGAGGAAGTGGGAGAAATGAGCAAGGAAGGGTTAAACCTCATTGATATGTATGTTAGTGGTGGTGGGGTGGGGGCTCAAGTAATGAGGTAACCTCTGCAGACCCATGTGGAACATGCCTCAGAGGTGACCGAGGGGACATAGAGAGGAATTTATCCACTCTATCTCATCCATCTTTGGTGGGCAGTAGCTCCCTATTCTAGAGGATTGTGTCTGAGTCAGCCAAGAAAACTCCACGGTGCCAGAGCAAGTCCTTGAGGGCAGGTTGGGGAGAGGAAGAGAAGCATGGGCAAGAGAGTGAGAGGCTGAATACCACAGATCTGGGTGACTCAGGGACGAGTGGGATAGCCTGCTATGCTTGTTCTTTTAATAATGGAATCCTTCTTTTCCTATCTCCTTTCTGACCTGAGTGAAATCTTTCTATAGTATGACCTTACCTAATAACTCAGGTTAGCCAAAAATTCTTTTTGAGAATTTACACAGATATGTGAAGAGTGTCCATCTTCTAAGGACCATTTATATTTAAGTCTAGATCAATGGTGATCTCTCTACCTACTGTGTTTGAGAATAAAGCTCATTGGCTGGAGAGTGCAGCATCAGAAGTGGGGAGAGAGGCAATGAAAGAGAGAATCAGGACACACCATTTGAATTACAGAATTCATAAGTGAAGTATCAATCCCTTCGAAAGTCTTATCACACCCTTCACAGCCACCTCAAGCTGGTGGAGGTTACCTTCCTCAGTTATCCAATAATGCCATGTTAATAAGTCTATTTGTACTTATCACATTATATTGTAATTGTCCAGGTGTTTAGAATAGTCTGGCACTTGGATGTTAATATTTGTTAGTTGAATGGATGAGGGGCCATGCCACCACCACTTTTCTGGTTATCCTTTCTTTGCATTGTAGGAACAGCATACTTTCTGGAGGCTGCTGGACACCCCAGGCTTCTTCATTGCTCCCCCTCTTCTCTGTTGTATTTCACAAACTCATGGGACCAGAGAACCATGCTGTGACCCAAGAATGGTTGGGTTATGTTATCAAATTGAAGTTCTTCTTAATGGCTTTTTGAAGAATTCATTCATCTAATAGGGGGTTCTAAAGGAACAGAAGAAAAGAAGAGACGTTGTGGAGAACCCACACCTTCTTGTGTCAGTTAGAAGTAACTAAACATTGAGAGTTGAGAGACATGAGGGTCTGACTTTGCTGCTACATTGGTCATCTCCAGTCAAGTGATCATTAGGGTTAAGAAGGATTTTGATTTGGTTAAGAATTATGACTTATACATGGAGGTGTAAATAGAGCATTAAGATGGGCTAGGAATTCAAGTAGTTTCAAGGTTTTTTTCAAGTTATAGGCGTTTAAATATGCTTATGTGATGTGGGAAGTTCAAGAGATATTGGTACATAGTTCTGGAGAAAATAAAAGGCATTGAACTAGATATAAAGGAGCTAGAGGCCAAGCATGGCCTTGTTACTAAGTGTAAATTTAAAGAGGCCACTTAACATCTCTATCTTTCAATGCACTGATCCAAATCACATACATGATAGTCCAGTTCTTTCTGATGACATGTAGAGGTCCAACAAGATAATGCATGTGAAAGTGAGTGTGATGAGAAGTGTGGCTGGTTAGACTGTGTGAAATGTTATTGAGGGGATCTCAAATTTGAGGAGCACTTGCTAAGGGTTTGTGTGCAAGAGTAAATGAGACATAATCTGTTCTTCTCAACTGGGTTCTACTCCTTTAATTCTGTAAGTAGTAGACATATTTATGCATACATTCATTCATTCAACAAATATTTGTCTAGCACCTACTACATGTTGGTGTTATCCCAAGAACTGGAATAATAACAGTGAATAAAAATAGACAAAATCCTCATCCTCACTGATGAACAGAATGAAGACTTAAAATGGAATTACTATAGTCAAACTGCTAAATTACTAAAACCAAGTAGGTTAAGCATGAAGAAGAAATTCTATTCTTATAATTAGCATGGGAACTTAAACTTTTAAAATTTACAGTCCTGCATCAATATCTGGATAGGCATCAGACCTCCAGATAACTCTCTGATTACTCCCTGAGGACTAAGGAAAGAATGTTCATGTATTCAGACCACTTAGGTCTATTATCCATACCACCAGTCATCTCAAAGACTACCATTTCAGACCAATCCAGAGGCTAAGGATGCAGGACTGGTTCTTCTCAAGAATGTACCTTTTACTATAAGAGCCCCCAGCTTTTCTTTCTTCTTCAGACACTCTGTGTATTGTCTAGTATTGTTTCCAGTTTACAAATTCTGAGACCCTTGAGTAAATCTTTATCATTTATTTCTAGCTAAGGGCTCAGACACTTTTTGAGTTAGTTTGACAGTACACAAATACAACAAAATGTGTGCTAAGAGGAGAAAGAGAGTGATAAGTATGGGCTGACGATCAAAGACCTTAGCTTCATGTTCATTATCAGAACACAAAAATCATGAAATGAAGTGTCAGCTTCAAAATTTTACTTGAGGCAAGTAGGTAGGGCTGTTGCCCTTTTCTTTCTTCTTATTTATAAGTCATGGTCCCTATTTTCAAATATCTCATCACATTGAGAGGACAAAATATAACAAATGCATGTCCCCTTATGTCCCATATATGAAAAACCATGCCAGAAATTTATTTTAGATTTAAATATCATTGAATTATTTGTTTCTCTTAAAGTGAATTTATTTTCTCTTACACAGTGTGAATTATTTCCCCAGATTTATTGAAGTATATACACAATTAGTTGCTCATATTTACATTATGTAATTCAATGAGTTTTTTTTAAAATTACAGTTGGCATACAATAATATATTCATTTCAGTTGTACAGCATTGTGGCTAGATATCTATATAACTCATGAAGTGGTCACTCCACTAAATCTAATACCCCTCTCCCCCCTTACATTTTTTTTAAAACATTGTTGATTATTTTCCTTATGCTGCACTTTATCTCCATGACTATTTTGTATCTATCCATTTGTACTTTTAAATCCCTCTGCCTTTTTTCACCATTCCCCCAACCCCCTTCCCATGTAGTAGCCCTTAAAATATTCTCTGTATCTATGAGTTTGCTTTCGTTTTTGTTGTTTATTTTGTTTTTCAGATTCCACATGTATGTGAAATCATGTGGTATTTGTCTTTCTCTAGCTGACTTACTTCATTCAGTGCAATACCCTCTAGGTCCATCAAGGCAATATCTTTTTCCATCCCCTTCCTTTCAGTCTGTGTGTGTCTTTTAATCCGAAGTGAGTCTCGTGTAGGCAGTGTATGTAGGGATCTTGTTTTCCTATCCATTCAGCTCCCCTATCTTTTGGTTGGAGCACTTAATTCTTTTCCATTTTAGGGACTTCTTGATAGATATGTAGTTATTACCATTCTTTATTCACTTTTTTGATACATGTCTTTTCTTTTTAAAGAATTTCCTCCAACAATTCCTGTAATACTGGCTTGGTGTTGATGAATTCCCTTCATTTATTTTTGTCTGAGAAACTATCTGTAACTTTGACTCTAAATGATAGCTTTGATGGATAAAGTATTCTTGGTTGTAAATCCTGGTGTTTCATCATTTTGAACATTTTGTGCCAAGCCCTACTGTCCTGCACAGTTTATTTTGAGAAATCAGCTGCCAGTCTTATGGGTGCCCCCTTGTAGGTAACTAATTGCTTTTCTCTTATTGCTTTTAAGATTCTCTTTGTATTTAACCTTTGGCATTTTAATTATGATGTGTCTTGGTGTGGGCCTCTTTGGGTTAATTTTTTGGGGGGGACTCTCTGAGCTACCTGGGATTGTATGTTTATTTCCTTCACCAGGTTAGGGAATTTTTACATCATTATTTCTTCAAATATATATTCAACTTCTTGTTCTCTCTCTTCAGGTACCCATATGACATTGATGTTGTTATCCTTAATTTTGTCCCATAGACTTCTTAAATTATTATTCTATTTTAGGTTACTTTTTTCTTGCCATTCTGATTGGATAACCTTGGTTTCCCCACCCTCTACATAGGTGGTTTAATCCTTTTCTTTATGCACTCTATTGAGTACCTCTAATATACTCTTCATCTCAGGTAATGTGTTCTTCATTTTTGTCTGGTTCCCTTTTAGAATTTCCATTTCCATTTTTGTGTTTTTCTTCTCTTTGTTAAAGTTCTCACTGAGTTCATCTACACTTCCCTTAATTTAATTGAGCATCTTTATAACCAGTGTTTAGAGCTCTGCATCTATTAGATTACTCGACTCCATTTTATCTTGATCTCTATTCTGTTGTTTTATATGGTTTCTGCTTTTTCATCTTCCCATTTTGGCTGACTTTCTGAGTCTGTTTCTATGTAATGATCAAAGCTCCTAAGTCTCCCAGTCTTATTAGCATGGCTTTGTGTAGTAGGTGTCCAGTGGCACAGTCCTGGGAGAGATTTAGCCACAGGCCAAGTTTAGCCCCAGCTGGTGCCCCTCTAGAGTCACCTGTTAAGATTTAGAAAGCAATTCATAGATGCTGCACTTATAGTTGCCTCAAGAAGCCATGCCAGAAACCGAGATCAGCTGTTACCAGCGTGAGTATTGGTGCTGCTCAGCAAGTGGCACGGGACTCTCTGAGGACACAATTGAATGTGGCTTGGGTAGGGCCACGAGCTGAGGGAGGTGGCATTTCAGAGAATCTTCTAGGCGGAGCGATCTCTGTTATCCACTTTGATGATGGCTCAACTGTGGCGGTGCTGTGACTGCACACTGGGCTCAACAGAGGAACAATGGACACTATCAGCACTTCTGCCCAGGAGAAAGCCTCACCTTCAGTCCTCACTCCAACAACTCAGTGTCCCCCTGTAAGTCCCTGGTGCCCCCTAAGCAGCCTACCTGGCACTGGTATTTTGAACTAGCAGGTCCATCACCACTTAGGTCTAGTTGTGGACTTTAAGAGGAACGGCCTTTTAAGAGGAACATCTATAGCTGCTGTAGCCTCTGTTGCACTCAGCTGCTTGAGGCCAGGCAGCCTCATGTCTTTACCCCCTCCTTCCTCCAACCGTCTGGGTGATTTCTTATTTCTCCCTCTAGTGGTAGGGCTTCTATTCATCTGGACCTAGATGACTCTGCTTGCTATTTGCTCCATGTTTCTGTTGTAACTTTGATGTGGTCACAAGAGAGGATGAACAAAGCTTCTATCTTCTATGCCATTTTGTTCAGTCTGTCTATAGTATGAATTTTGTAACTAATCTTATTTCTCATTTCTCTTTGGCTACTTGAAAGCTCAGGTCTGAAGCTATAGCTCAAAATTCATCACTAGAGATTCTTTCATGAATATACATACGTGTGTTCTACCTATTCACTGTCATTAGCTTCACCTATTTATATCTTTCCTAACCATTATTTAAAACTTTTTTCTGCATCATTGTATCATATGCATTTTTTATGCTGCTTCCAATCCTATGTAATAAACTGGGGTATAGATTTTAAATTAAGAAAGAAATACAAGTCAATATCTCTAAGCCTTAAGGCAGCTATCAGTTCAGACTAGCATACCCTCCCTTGATGTTTCCCTTGACATGTCTTGGGAGCTGGGACACTAAAATTAATCTTTCTTGGTTGGAGTGTGGGTGAGAAGAGAGACCTCAGTGAGCCTATGATGGGGGTCCATGTTGTGTGATGGAGTGTGTATCAGAGAAGTTCTACCAGTCTGGCTATATGCAGCCACTCTGCTTACTTTCTTTCAGTGTTAACACAATTCAGATATATTGTGTTAATTTCCATGTTTATTGATTTTCCTTCCATCTTCCCATTAGAACACAAACTTCACGAGGGCAGAGATGCTGATATCTCTCGCGTTCACCAGCGTACATCCAGGGCAGTGCACTTGACTTGATAGTCTACTGTGCTCAACAAAAATATGTCCAATGAATGAACAGAGTAGACATTGATTTGATTGACAGTTAAGTCTGAAAGTCTTTGCTTTAAGGAGTTCCTGGACAGGAGAATTCATCTGAAGAAGGCGGAGATGGCTTCCTAGAAGTGCCTTCTGAGCTCGGATCTGAGCAGGTGGCTTTACCACCTAGTAATTTATCTCTTCCTTGCCAGGAGGGCTGATAGAAATGCCCCTGTAAACTTATCTCCACTGCAGGAAAACCAGCTGTTCCAGAAGAGCCAATGGGTAGTAGCCAAGCAGGCTTATCTTCATCCTGGAGAAACAGCTATCTGGGTCCTGACACTTTAAAGCATGTCTTCTTCTTCCTTCCTGTCTTCCTTCCTGTCTTCCTTCCTGTCTTCTTTCCTTTCCTTCCTTCCTTCCTTCCTTCCTTCCAAAAATGTCTTGAGTACTCCAATCCCTGGACATTTTCCCTTATGAATTATGTTCCTGTTGCTGTGTAACAAATCACCACAAACTCAGTGACTTAAACCAACACAAATTTGGTGTCTCACAATTTCTGCTGTGTTCTTACTTAGGGCTTAAGTTAATGTGTCAGTTGGAGCCATCTGAAATCCCATCTGAGGTTTGGGGTTTTCTTCCAAACTCACTTGTGGTTGACAGAATTTAGTTTCTTATGATTGTAGGATCAGAATCCCTGCTTTCTTCCTGGCTGACAACCAGAAGCTGTTCTCACCTCCTAGAGACTCTTGCCACCACCTGCCCTGTGGCCCTCTCTACAGTGAGGCAGTGCGCTCCTAAGGCCAGGATAATCTTTCCTATTTGGAATCACTGTGAACTTTTTTAAGGGCTCAACTGATTGGGTCAGGGCCACCTAGGATAATGTCCCTATTGACTAATTCAAATTCAACTGATTAAGTAACTTTTTTATATCTGCAAAATCTCTTCTGCCATATAAAGCAACATAATCATAGGAGTGATATTGCATTATACTCACAAGTCTTACTCAAGGACAGGGGATTACCCAGGCATGTATATCAGTGGGCAGGACTCTTGGGGACCATCCTAGAATCTGTCTATCCTTTCCTTAGGATGATTGATTTGTCATAAAATAGTGTCTGCCACTTAAGAGATTACATGATGAGAAGAGGAGAGAAGCTGGCCTAAGGAAGAGTTCTCAGTCAGGCTGGTTTTGGTCCTGGAGGACATTTGGCAATGTCAAGAGACATTTTTGGTTGTTCATAACTGAGAAGTAGGTGCTATTGACATTCTAAGGTAGAAGCAAGGGATGCTGCTAAACATTCTCAAGGCACAGGGCAGGTCCATCTTACCCTTATCCAACAACAAATTATCCAGACAAAAAATATCACTAGTGCTGAGGCTGAGAAATTCTGCCTAGGGTATAAAGAAATGGAGCTGAGATGTTGGTGTATCGGGAGAGGGTGAGTGTAGAGGGCTAGTTCAGCCACAGGAAATGGAATTATGACTTTTAAGGATGGTAAATGAATGAACATGAATAGCTCCACACATGGGTTGCAATATAGAATATTTATTTCATCAGACATGGAACAAGTATGGAAGGACCAGTAAATGCAGTGAAATAAAAAAATTCTGAAACCTGGAGTCTCTGAGTCTCTCATCATATTTCGGGATTTGAGACTGGAGGCTTGCTGCAGGGGGAAAGATAGAAAATTAGCTATCTTAGTGGGAAGAAACAAAAACAAAACTTATTTATGATTAAAATAGAAACATTAACTATCTTGCAGTTTGCTAAAAACTCCTTTTAAAATGTTCCTTACTAGACTTTTGGAGTTAGAATAGATATTAAAGATTACCTAGGGCTAGGATTGCAAACTTGAATGCCTATAGGCACCAGGCAGATGGAATAAGGAGCGACGGGCCTTGTCTGGGCTGTGCCCACCTGGAAGGCACCTCCCTGCCTGGAGAAGGCACTCTTCTTCATTTTTCTCGAACTGCAGAAATGAGGGCTCAGTATTGGTATGTCTGATTTTCCAGATAAAGTTGGAGAGTCACATTTTTATTTCAAATATTGGCAATGGATTTAATCATTATCATCACTATCACTATCATTATTATGATCATTATTATCATGCTCATCCTTACCATCACCATCATCATCATCACGCTCATCACCATCATCATTATCATCATCATCATTGTGCAGGCCAACACTCTAGGCCACATCTAGCATTCTGGGCTGTACCCAACCCTTAGATCACTCACTGCTTTGCAGCATGATTCTGAGTGGCTTGTTAGCCAGCAAGAGTATTTGGTATTGATAACGAGGGAGACCAAGTTACAGGGGCTTAAACGAATTAGGAATTGATTTCTCACATAAAAAATACCCAGGATGGGTTGTCCAGGGCTGGGATGGTGGTCTCCTGAATTGGTTCACCAAGCACTTAAGTTCCTTCACTTTGCAAGAGAACACGGAATTATAGTTATTTCTCAAGTACTAATGTTTATTTCACCAATATCAAAATTTTACCTTGGCTTTGTTTCTATGCCTTCCCATGTGCTCATCAAGTTTTTGTTTCAATGTTGAATCCTAGTGTAATTTGAGGAGGACATTATGAACAACAATTAAACTCAACATGTTCAGTACCAATAGTGCTCACAACACAACTGAAGTGGGGCACCTTGAACATCTATGACCATGTGCACGTACATTCAGGCAGTGACAATTGAGCCATGTTATGGCTGCCTGGTTGACATTGATGCTAAGATTCATCCTGATTTTAAAGATATTACATTGTGGGGAAAATGTGTCTTAGAATCAACAAAATGCTTTTTGTGATCTCATTTATCCAGGCTCATTTGTCCTTTCCAAATCCAGGTCTCTTTGGTTTATTGACTGGAGATCAACATTTTGGCACTGAAATTTACCTTTTTATCATAAGATATATATATATATTATATATATATCTAATTCCCCGCCCCCCCATTAAAATGTGTTTTCCTCCCAGGTAACATTGTAGAATGTCACCAGGCACTCATTCTTTACAATAGGTGGTTCTCAGATTCTTTCTTGGGAGAAGATCTGAAGAGATAGAAGACTCAGAAGATAATGTAAAACTGAAGGTGGAAGGGAGATAGAAGAAGGGGTAGGGCAGGCATTTAGCAAGCGGAGAAGGTCACTTACTCATTTAGTGATTTTCATGACTGGCTGTTGTACATGGTGGCAGACACAGATTTTTGTTTCTGAATTTATTAAATTCCTGGCCCAGCCTTAACCCCATTTCTTCTTAAAGTACTCCTTTACTCCTGCTATCCTTAAGATTTCATTTTGTTCTTTCAAACTTCCTGAAGCCACCACTCTGTTCTTTATTTTTCAAATGTTATGCATTGACCTTTTAGAACAGCTTTGTTTGCGACTCATCAGCTTTAATTATATATTATTCTTTCATTTTCATTATTTTCTACACTGTAATTTTAGCTTTTAGCTCCTCCATCTTTCTTTCTTTCTTTCTTTCTTTCTTTCTTTCTTTCTTTCTTTCTTTCTTTCTTTCTTTCTTTCTTTCTTCTTTCTCTCTTTTTCTTTTTCTCTTTACTTTCATACTCCTATGGCATTTACCACCACCACTCCACCTCCCCGCCCTCCCCCCCCGCCCCAATGCCAAAGCTCTGGGGATATCACAGAAAACAAACAAAAAAAAAGGCAGCATCAAGATCCTACCAAAGGCATAGGACCCATATTAATGTTACCAGATAGTCAAATTACCAGAGATTGCGTATTAGATAAAATGGACATTCTGTGACCATATATATTTATCACTTAGCCCAAATGGGGATCTGGCAGGTGCCAGTGGGTAGCCACAATTTGTCCTATGGTTATCTTTAAGAAATACTCATTCTTCATTAGCATTTTTATTTAACAAGTTGAAAGCCTCATGTATGCCAGGAACTATATTAGGCAGAAAAAAAGACAGAAACACCCCTTGATCTTCTTTCTGGTAAAGAAAATTAGCATTAAAGAAGTCATCATCCAGAAAAAATATGTGTGAGCTAAGTGCTAGTGGGAAAGCCCACAGCTCTGTCAGAGCTTAAAACAAAAGATTCTGTTTTGCTGGTGGGTAGGGGTGGAAAGGAGGAGCATACTAGGGCAGGAGTGAGCCTTGAACTGAGATGTGAAGTATGAAGCTTCAGGGACTAAGACCTGGAGGATGAACAGCACTGAGCTAGTGAAGATGAGGTGTGAGGGCAGGAGGATGGAACAGCATGTGCAGTGCCTGGGGGCTGGAGCACAGAGCTGGAAAGGGAGGGCTATGCATGACGGAGCAGCAGGTGGGGACAGGACCTGTGGGGCCTGCAAGCCTGTTAATGATTTTGGTCTTCATCCTAAGGCAATTGGATGGTCTTGGGTAGATCTTTGTATTGAAGAAAAGTTTCTGTGTTTTCGAATGTTAACTCAAATTCAGTATTCAGAAATGCTCTCTATGACTGTTGTGTTGAAAAGGGGCAAGGGTGGGTGCAGGAAGATGAGTCAGGAGGACTCTGAGTGTCTAGGGAGACAACAGTAGCTTGGACCAGGCTGCAAGTGGTGGGCACATTGAGAATGGGATGGCTCTGAGAGATCTGCATGTAAGAGAACTGAGATTGGTGATTGTTGGCTGGGAAGAGGAGGACCATGAGAGGAGACGGTCTGACTGACTCCAAGTTTTCTGCTTGGATATCCCCTGGTACAGTGAGTGTGTGGGTTGGCCGAGCTTGAGGACAGAGCTGCAGTGCCCAACACTGCCAGGAAGGGGAGCCAGGCCAAGCTCTGTGGAAGTGGGTTTTCTTCTCTGGTGGTTATCTCTTCCCATCTCTTGTAGTCTGGTTCTTCTCCTTACTGTTTTGAAGTGCAGTTCCCTGGGATCTGATTTGATGTGTATTTCTGAATTGGAGGGTTTGGTTTTAGTTGAGGTAGCTACACTCCCACCCTTAACAATCCTCCCCTGCAAAGTCAAGTGGAACCAGATGTCTAATAAGCTCCTGGCACCAAAAAGGCTCATTTAAAACCAGATCAAGGGCCAGAGTGATTTGGGTGAGGGATGGGGGTTTTGAAGTGTTGGCCACATGAGATGATGTTTAGAAAGCTTCTTGTTGGTCAAATGGCATTGAACTGCTTTAAGAGAAAGGCTTCCCCCCAGTCTTATCTTTGTTATGACTGCAGCAGCAGCAGGGTGGTGGTGGGGTGGGGGAAGCAACAGGGCCCTAACAGGCTGCATTCATGGAAACTTAATTCTCTGATGGTGGGCACTCAAGCTCCACTCTGAGCAGGGCTGGACAGGGACAGGCGGGGGATCCATTTGTGAGAAAGAGTAGGAAGCATCCACTCACTGCAGGAATTGAAGCAGGGTGTCTGGCTGCCCCTGAGGGATGTGGTAGTAGTGGGCATGAGTGACTTTGGCAGCATCCATTGGACCAAGCTTTATCAACAGTGGTATATGTAGCCTCAGTGGGTATGTTAACCATGGCTTTCTTTCTATTTCCCTATTTTGATATTTTGACATCTGGGGCCTTGCTGACTTTGGAGAGATTGTCCCCCAGGGTTAGCTAATTCCTAAAGATAATAACTCACATGGGAAAACCACTTTTTAAACACAACCAACCAATGCAGAGTCCACACCCCAACCACCTCATTTATCAAGGTTTCATACTGTAGCCACTGCTCACCAACACTGATACCCCAGGCCCAGGTGCCACAACAGGGACCTCCCACCCTTCACTTTAGAGCCCACTAAGATGATATGATTCAGACTAGCCAATCTTAAGTGTGCTGACCCTGATTCACCATCTCCTTCTCATTGGAAACCATAGTAAAGGCATTTGCCCAAAGTTCCCCTTGTTCCTCTGCCTCCAGACTGGCCCTGCTGCCTCTCCATGTGTTGCACTTGTGGAAATAGTGAGGAACAAACTAGATTTTCACTGGCAGTCATCTCCTGATCTGTTGGCCTTATGTTACCTTAAATGTTCTGTTAGCACACTGTATTTTAGAGAAGGAGGAAACAAGGGTTTCCTAAAAACTAAAAAATGGTTCGCTCAAGGTTCTCCCTTGAGTCCCATGTCACAGAGGAGGTTGTCATTTATTTCTCTTGCATATGAAAATAATCAGAGTTGTGGCCATTTTTGACATGGCCCCCAAGTTCTTTGACACTCTTTCCCATTGAGCGGTGGGGTCCTATGCCACCTCCTCTCAAGTCTGGACTGATTTGTGACAGCTTTGACCAATACAGATGCGCACAGAAGTGATGTAAATTGACTTCAAGGGAGGGTAGAAAAATGCCTTGCAACCAGCCCTTGTTTTCTCAAGACTTTTGTTGGGGGAGTAAGCCAGACAACATATAACAAGTCTGACAAAGCTAAGACTACCATGCTGGAGAGGCATATGGGAGGTCACACCCTTCTCCAAGTTGTGATTCATATAAAAATCATGGAAAATTACAATGATTGTTGTTTTAGACTAACTGATTTTTAGGGTCATTGTTATTCAGTATAGTATGGAAAATAGAGTACATTTATTTTGCAGTTATCATGTGCCAGGCATATAATAAAACTTATATACATTATTCATTTGATACTATTAACAACATTATAAGCAGAATTATGCTCCCTCATTTCACATCCAAGGAAGCTGAAGCTTAGCTTAGAGGAGTCATGTGACCAAACCAAGGTCACACAGGATTTGATATATAGTATGCCAAGACTGTGATTCAAATCAGGGCTATTTGGGTTCCAAAACATTTTGTCACTTTTGGGAGATATAGTGAAGACTCAATTCTCTTTAAGGCAAACCCCCTAGAAAAGCTACTATGGAAATGCCACACTAACTTCCAAGAGTTACCTAGAAAGTTCCAAATATTATATCCATGTTATTTAATTTTCATTTAACATTTTGGCCTTTCTAACATGCGTATAGTAGGTGCTATTTTAGTTCTTTAGTTTTAGGCTGCAGATATGATTTGAGATTTAGGTTATCTAGGTCTCAGTTTCAATGAGCTAACCTGTATCTCTCCCAGGTGAATCTCTTAGAATAAGTTTCTGGAGGGTGGAAATGCCTTTGGATCACTCTCTGTTTTACTTCTAATACAAGGTCCTTCACTGATAAGGGAGTGACATACCCACATCACCAAATTAAGGGTGGAAGAATGCCTGGCACCTACTGGTACTTAATAAAGAATTTGTGAAGAAATTAATTAATGAATGAAAGTAGTTTTAAAGTTTAGTAATGTTTCCTAGAGACTGTTCTTAACTTAGTGTATTATTTGAATTCCTAACACCAAAAAGCCCTCCTTGGGTCTTACTTTGGGGTTAGAGGGACTCTCCCAGGCCATTTAAATCCTACTATAGAGACAACTTTTCTTCTCTGGTCCCTCTATCTCTCTCTCTTTGGCAGCCTACTGGTTCTGGGGCCCACCACTGCATTGGGTCTTTGCAGCTTCCTGCACCCCAGGATCTTCCTCCTTGCACTAATCAGTGGGGAGCCCTTTATACTGACCTGTCACACTCCCCTCTCTCAAGAGTGGGAAACTGGGGGATAAAATGCTTTTGGGCCTAGCAGGGGGAGCAGGGACAGATAGAGCAGGATGCATTTGAGGCAAGGGCAGTAGAGAGCACCTGTGTGCCCATGGCAGGGGGGAATAGCTATGTATGATACTGCACTGTCAATGGGAATGGGGAGCATGATTCTAGAGCATCTTCTGAGGTGGAGTCCTGGCAGGTAGGGATGAAAGTACATATCCCAGCAGTCACTGCAGCTTTCTAATAGCTGGCAATACAAGACCTTCATCTATAAGGCCAGGTTGGGCAACTGTGTAGACATACAACAATTTTTAATAGCTACCACTTATATGTGTTTATGCATCATTGTACACCCAAAATAGCTGTGCCCATGATAACAAGTCTTCATGACTTACCTGCAAAAGTAACTCTCACTATCCGATTTTCACAGCTAAAGGAAACTAAGACTCGGAGAGGTTAACTCACTTAGCTAAGGTCACACAACTAATAAGTGGCGAAGCTGGCATAAGTTTTTGTTTATTCATTCATTCCAACAATATTTATTGTGTTCTTAGTTTGTAATGCTCCAGTACTGATGTAACAGTGGGAGAGAAAACAACAAACTGGGAGATCATGTCAAAAAAAATCAGCAGAGTATAAAGAAGAGAGAAAAAGGAGTGAGGTGAAAAAGAGTGATTTGGGGCATGGGAGAGGCAGATAAAAGACAAAGTCCACTATTAAAATCTAAGAGGCCTGGATTTTGTCCTAACTTTGTGCTGCTGAGTCGTGCCATCTTTGGCAAGGTGCTCAGCCTCTCTGGATCATCATCTCCACACAAGCCTGTTGTCTCCTGGAGGGGAGGGTAATGTGAGAAAAGCTGCACTGCACCCCTAAGATTCTGGAGACCTCCTTTTCCCTTACCTCTATGTTTTGGATAACCAGAGTCTTCTTCATAACAGACTGTGGGGAAGGCAAGCCATGGAGAGGAAATACCTTTTCTCTCCGTTGTCTGTCCTGAGTCTCACTTCTCCCATTTTCCTGTCCTGGTGGCATGGGGGACATGCTCTCTGTTGCCATTGATAGCAGATTGATATTAAGCTGCCCCTTTGTCATAGCAGGATTTAATACACTCTCCATTCTTGGCACTCAGTGGCCTGGGAGTCCCTTGTTGCCTCTTCCTCTATCAGAAGCCTCCACATTCTCCTCTCTTTGTCACTCCAATTCCTGTTCAAAAGCTATGAGTTATCCCTTTCAAGCACATGTGCTCCTGCAAATCGATTTCCCCACTGGCACCTTTTGCTTTGTTGGGAGCAACCTGTTGGTTTTTCCAAGACGGTAGTACATTGTCTCTGATGCCCCACCGCCTCCCCCACCCCTTGAGTTCCCCTTACTTCTCAGGCTTGTGTGTAGTAGGAATTCCCCTAGTGGGAATTTCATTTTCTAACGCTGGGGCCGGTCCCTGGCTGGTGTGTGCCCAAAAATCCTTGTCCTCCTTGGCATTTTTTCATTCTTCTGACTTCTCTTTTGTTATAAACTCCAGACAGACAGAGGGGTTTATCACATTGTAATTTGCAGACCTCTGTACTGTAAATTCACATGACTCAGAAGCTCTGAGCAGGAGCTTTGTGGGGTGTGTGTGTGCGCACATGTGTGTATGTATGTATCTGTGAAAAATAAATGAAGGATATAGAAGATAGGAGGATTGATAGATAAAATTGATACATGAATGCGCAAATACATGTAAGCAATAACTCAGAGCTTTATAGAGTGAGCCTCTGTCACCTGCCTCCTCTAAGCCACCATAGGTGGAATTAATCATTCCCTCTATTGTCCTTTTAAGTATATGCTTCGATTCACACAGCTAATGTGCTGTGGAGTGTCCGTTTAGACCTAGAACTTTCATTTATTCCATAAATATTTATTTAACACATACTAAGACCCAGAAACTACATGGCTCTTGCAGGGGCCTGATTGTTAGTGTTGGGATAAGTGTTCACATTTCAATGTATGAGCAAGTAGGAGAGTGGAACAAGATCTTGGAGCTTTGTGGGAAGAAGAGTTCTCCCTGCCATTGTTCCTCTCTGCATCACACACAGACTTGTTCGCTCTCTCTGCTGTCACCGCTTCTTTCCATCCCTTGTGTATGTCCATTATCACACTGATCTTTTACATATCTGCCTCCCCAACTAAACCATCAACTCGCTGAGAGCAAGGATGTCTGCATCCTTGCATCTAGCCCTGTACCTGGCATGTAGTAAGTGCTTAATGGTGTTTGAGACCAGAATTTCCTCATCTCTGGGCAGAGGATTAGTGTTGAATTCCATGGCTTATTTGGCTTTTTTAAGTATGAGTAATAACCTGAAACATAGAGATTTGAAAACTTAAATCAAGTGTTTAGAGGTAAACAAGGCAGATTTGAACATACATTTAAGTATTTACTTATTTGAATATTTTCCTTTCCAGCACCTTAAAAAGCACAGTAAAGGAATTAAAAAGCAACAACTCCTTGGGACAAAGAGAGAGAAGATGACAACAGTTGAAAGATGTCAAAAAATTTTTTGAAGATGGCAAGTGGATGGATAAATGGAACTTACTTAGCAGAAGAAAGCTGAAACCTAGCCTGCCAAGGTGGGGACAGAGCAGGCAAGGGGCAGCTTATTTTACAGAAGCCCAGAAATGCTCAGAAATTGGAGGGATTGAGAACCTCTGACAGTCCAGGTTAGGAGCTTTAAGCAGTAAGACAGTCCAAAATTCCTTATACAGAACAGGTAAACCTCGAGATTTCTTCTCCCATTCTAAGCAGCAGGCATTAGCTCTGCCCTTATGCAGTAGTATGATGGAGGTCAACTCCGGAACAAAGAGCTAAGGAATCTCTAATTTCAACAACACCAGCACAGTGTCCTTATTAAGAACACAGGACTGAAGGCAAATCTACATTCTGAAGAGTGAGGCTCCATCCGCATGCTTTCCGCTCCGCCACTTGGCCTCCTGCAGGTTTTGTGCTGCCTTAGCAGGAGTTTGGGATTGTTATCTAATGAAACTGACCAGTTAAGAAAGAAATTAAAGAGAATTACATTTGGGAGATGCTAATAAAGAAGCTGGCCCACCATTTCTTCACCAATAGCAAGGCCTCCTATCAACATATCCCATCCATGCACGAAACTTCCAGTTGGCTTCCAGTACCAGTCACGTAAACATGATGGTAGACAAGGACCACTAAACATTTAAAGAAAGATTCTATTATGAAGGCTTGACAGAAGAAAATGCATAGACAAAGAAAAACGACAACAAATTAATACAAGCAGAGTTTAAAATAGGTTGCAGCTATGGAACAAGAACAGGAGACTATAAAATTCATAGAACAATAAGGAGCTCCTGGAAATTAAAAATACAAAAGTAATTAAAAAGTTTAATAGAATGTTTCAAAGATACATTGATGAAATGTCTATGATAGGAGAAGAAAAATATGAAGAGATGGAAATTAGGAAAAGATAATAAGAAAATGAGAGGATTAGCAAGAATGCCCAACATTTTATTAACAGGCTTCCAAAAACAAGAAACAGGGAAAATATAGGGGAGAAAATTTTCAAAATCAACATTGGCAGTTTTCATAGAAGGACATGAGTTTCTGAACTGAGAGCATCTACAGAGTGCCCAGTGCCCACATACACACACACACATCCCATATCACACACCATACAATACACATAACACAAACCATACAATACACATAACACATGTAAAACACACCACATACACACCCCCACATTTCACAGCACACATAGACCTCCTCATATACGTGCATCTCGTACCATACATCCCACAACACAAACATATCACACACATGCCACATACTAGTTACACACCAAACACAAACACTCCATACCACATATACACTCACAAATATACCGCAAACATACTACATGCATATATACTACACACACACACACTAGATACACGCCCCCCACAATACCTACAGACCCCTCATACCTCATAGACTCCATACCACACACTCCATAACACACATACCACACATCATACACAGATATACTACAGAACACAGTGTACATGCTCATACACACATGCTCAAACCAAAAATGTGAATTTTCACAACACTGAGCATCAAGATGGGATCCTAAATTTTCTCGAGTAGGAAAACAAATTAAAAACAGAATGCAGACAGCAAGTCATGGGACAGTAAACTCTTATGATTTTTTCTCCTTTTGGAGATTCCAGCCCTCACAAATGAGAAAAGATGTGACCTACAGATTTTTCAATGAAAAGAAAACTGGTCAATTATAAATACCTTTTAATGGACTCTCTTCAAACTTCTGCTTAGAGTGAAAGTGCTATAAGGAGCCCAGTGTGTCACTAAATGGGGCGAATCTAAGCCTGGCATTCGAGGCTCCAGGGATCTTGCTGTCCTAGAGTCACCATTTAATCATTGGCTAAGTTTGGAGGTAAAGCATCTATTTTCTGAGGAGGATGTGCAAGGAAGAGCTTATGATGGGCTCTTTGGCCCTGTGACTTGCCGTGCCCCATCAGTGTGAAAAGCCCTGCCCTGGTGAGTTGGGCTCTCGCCGGTGAAAGTGGACACGTTCACTGCCTCCATGCCCCTCACAGAGACAGCACACAAAAGCCTGCAGCTGCTCTTGTCCCTGCTGCTTCACCCATGCAACCTAAGGAATCCTGTGGAGAGTGAGTGGAGTGGTTCCAGAGGTATCACTCCTCACCAATGCAGAATTTGTGTTTGCCCTAAAGTTCACCAACTCTCAGCTTTTGGGACTCTTCCATCTCCATGCTTTGTCTCACTCTCCTCCATACAGAAGATAATGAGAATCTCCTCAGGTGGTGGACTTACTGACATGAGTTCGAATCCTAGCACCGCCTCTTGCTGTGAGCACATTCTGTAACTACACTGAGCCTTGGTTTCTCCAGTATGGAACAACAACATTTATAAGGACTTTTTCAAATCCAGACCTCTGTCAGCCTGGAGATTTATGATGAACAGAACACAGGCCTTCTCCTCAAGGGACTCCAAGGCTTATAGCTCAGTCAAATACACAGAAAATTATAGCATTTATAGCATGAAGGGCTAGAAGGGAAAGAAGACTGTGGACACCAGGATGAGGGGTTGAGGGACAAGGCAGGTATGTCAAAGGAGGCGGGGGGCTGATCTGAATTTCAAGGAAAGGGGGAGACTTTGATGGACAGCTATAGCATGTTTCTCACTGGTTTTCAGGTCTACAGTGATAAGTCTGTCATCAGTGCCTTGCTGAGAGAGGTGCAGTGTACCACATTGGTCAACAGACATCCTTCAGCTGCATCTCTTATTCTCTGGGCTTTGTGCATGTGGTTCCCTGTTTCTGGAATACCTTTCCTGTTAAGCTCCCAGTTATCATCTATGATTCTGCTCCTGCAAAATATTCTTGGAGAAGGCTACTTTTGACCCCTCTCATGCATCTGGTAAAAATGTTTTGAGTGAATAAAAGAATGGGTTAATGTGTGACATATGGGTCTCTGGAACTTTGTATTTTCAGGCAGTCATGCAAACTGCCATATATATACTCAACATCATGTTTACTCTATTGGTTAAAGCCTTCTGAATTATCCTTTCTTGGCTCTTACCCGCAGTGTGAGGTCTCAGAAAATTGAAAAGCTTGGTTCCCTGGTTCCTTCCTCTCAGCTCTGCAACCATGGGCCCAAGAGAGCTGCACCAGCTGTGAGATGACTTGTTAGATCAGCAACTGTAAGGGACAGAAACATCTGTTGGCACCCCTATGTCACTAATCATTGTCATGGTTTTATCCTGGCTGCTGACACCTGCAGCTGAGCCCAGAGTTCTGTGATCTGAGGTTGGCAATTGGTAAAATGCCACTTCAAATGCACACTTGTCAGAGCAGTCAACGCCGGCTGCATGGCCTGGCCCCAGGGCAGGCTAGCAGGCAGGCAGCTGACACGGGTGACAGTGGTAGAAACAGGGTCCAGCACAATGAGCTGGGCACCCCACTGTCTAAGTTTTGAGTAATGCATGAGGCTATCTCCTGACACCATGTGTCCTTGTTGATGGCTTATACTCTGACAGAATGTGTAAAGTGACAAGGTTTAGAGATGTCACTGGTAGCGTCGTTACAACTGTTTTTTGGACAATCAGAGAAAAGAGTTAAGAAGTAAAGATAGAAGATTCTGTCAATCAAAAGCAAATTTCAGTGAAACATATCTGACAAAGGATTGATAACCTTCATATATGAAAAGCACTTATAAATCAATAAGAAAACATTATTCTACAATAGGAAAATGAACTAACAGAAATACAGCATGGAAGAAGAATTATAAATAAGCAATAAACCCCAAAATATATTCAGCTTTGTGGATAACAAATGGGCATATGGAAATGATAAGATCTTAATTTTTACTTATCAAATTGGCAAACTGCTTTTAAAAATTATTCTTCAGTTTTAGTAAGAATGAAATTAAATGGTTACACATTCTTTTGTGAGTACGAACCGCCTTTATCTTTCTGGAAAACAATTTTGCCTTATGTACCTAGAGACTTAACAATGTTCCTAATGCTTGACTTGTAATTCCTCTTCTAGGAATGTCTGCCAAGGAAATAGAAACTGGGACACAGTTTCATATGTACAGAGATGTTTATTGCAGTTATTTGGAAGCAACTCAAATGTCCAACCATAGTGAAATGGTTAAGTAAACTGTAATATAACAATGCAGTAAAATATCATGCAATCATTACAACAGTGCTTTTGAAGAATTTTAAATGACATGGGAAAATATTCATGATATCTTTTTAAGTGAAAGAAGCTGTATAGAAAACTCTATGTACATCATAAATTCAATTATATAAATACTCCTCCCCTTTAAATACTATCTATTTTCAGAAAAGAAAGGTTGGAAGAAAAATACAAAAATACAGTGGTTATCTCTGGATCATAAGATTATGGTGAATTTAAATTTTATTCTACACATTTTCTCAATTTTCTAGGTTTTCTCTAATAAATATCCTTGTAATTTATCCACTTATTGATTCATTAAACAGACTTATTGAGTACCAATGTTGTAGGTGTTGGAAGCAGACAGCTGGGGTTTAGTTCTATTTATATTACTTAGGTCTCTACTCTCGCTATGCTGCATCATCTTCAAGAATAAAGCAAAGGATGATATTGATATCTGTTTCATCGTGTGCTCGTAAGGATTAAAGAACAAGTTATATGAAAAGGGATTGGCTTAGGGCCCGGCACACCCTAAGTATGTCTCTACCACTAGGAAAGCCACACATAGAGAGCTCCTCCCCCACCTTCCTGCCAATCCAAAGCCCACCCAAACTGTACACAAGTGCAGAGGGAAAAGGGGTGTCTTGTTCAACGTTAGTGCCCTTCTCTTGCCACATAATTCTGCTTCTGCTTCTATCTCCAGAAGTATCACATGAAACAGTTTTTTTTGTTTATCTGTCTCCCACATACTTTCTCTGCATTCTTGTGTGTATGTAGATATGGAGTTCTATACCCCTGTGTGATGGATCTGATTGTGCAAATTTGTCAAAAAGGAAGTAAAGGCTCAAGGAGAATAAGCAGAATGACCACTGTCATACAAGTGGTTACAGCCAGACTAGGAAGGCAGACTCAGATCCATGTATGCCTGTGTACAGGCCCTCTGGACTGTCCCTTTATCTCCAAACCCTCTAAATAGGGTCCTTTTCTCTATAAAGAACATCATCCCAAGGAAAATCCAGGACACTGGAAACTCAAGGATGAATAGTACAAACATCAGAGGCATTATATTTTTTGTTTTCTACTGCCATTTAAATTGTGCTCAGTGGGAGTAGCTCTCTCCTTTGCCCTTGAAGCCAACTTTGGCAAGCCCATGACCTTTGTCTTCAAGTTTAATTGACCAAGTCTTAACATTATTATGACCCAGTTGTAACTGAGGCATTCAGTCTTCTCTTTCCCGCTGGCTTGATTCTAGCACAGCCTATGGACAGGAGAGAGGTAGAGCCGCTTCTTTCCTTTGCATTTTCTTATCCACCCACTAGATACTGTCTCCATTGATCCTGGATGTGTGTGTGTGGGGTGGAGGGCAGGGAAGAGTTGAAGAAGGTGAAGAAATTTTTTACTTGCCTGAAGCCTGAAGACTTCAGGCTGCCTGCATCTGGCAGATGTTTATAGCTGCTTTTAAGGGCACTGTTGGGCATTCTGAGAGACTCCCTTGTTGGGCCCCTCAAAGTACTCCCTTAGTAGATAGGGATTTTTCAGGTGGCTAATCCTGATGGTCTCATACTCTACAACATCTTACTGGTGAATTCCACTTACCATGTTGAGCTATACTCTTGGGGAGGATCCATTTCAATATGACCCCAACATTACCTAGTAACCTAAGATCTGGCCTTCAAGATTCATGAACTATTTCTTTTTGCCAAAGGAGGGGAAGGTAGCACATATCTAAACCAGTCACTTACAAAGGAAATGGAGCCACCATGATTGTGTCAGGGGCATGTCTGTGTGTACATGTGTATTTGTGCATGTGTACTGGGTCTCTGAATTACAGATGAAAAATTAAAACTCAGAAAGATGAAGTGTTTGGGGTAAGATCTTGTGGCTATCTGCTGTGCAGTCAGAACACAAACCCAAGTCTTCTGGCTCTGGCAACCAGAGCTCTCCCTTAAACATTTTCATTATCCATAAAAAGCAGAACTAGATTGATTATCTCAAAGAACCACTCAAGTATTCTAGGACTCCAAGTTTCTGTCTATTCTGTGGCTCCAGAATGAACCATAGCTTTCCATCATAATGCATGGCTAAGAATTCAAATTGTCTACACTTAGTGACCTTGTTCACGATATTTTAAGCTTATGGATAGCCTTCATTCCGAATCAGCATCAACTCCTGTTGATTGAGGTCTACCTTGGTGCCAAGCCCAGGCCTGGGCACTTTGCGCACATTATCTCTGAACAACAATAGAGAACAAATTAAGAGGAGTGGGTAAGACATACTGGTGGATGTTTTAAGGCTTATTATTTTCCAAAGAAAAGAACCAACATAAAAATCATTCGAAAAACTATACATGAATGGAAGCATTATTTAGAACCATTAAAAAGATGGAAACAACCCAAATGTCCACCAATTGATGAATGCACAAACAAAATGTAGTACATCCATATAATGGAATAGTATTCAGCCACAAAAAAGGAACGAAGAACTGATTCATGATACAAAATGGATGAACCTTAAAAATGTTAAGCTAAGTGAAAGAAGCAGCCACAAAAAGACAAATATTATATTCCTTTTCTATGAAATGTTCATAATAGGCAGATGTGCATATAGCAAAAGTAGATAAATGGTTGCCAAGGGCTGGAGGGAGAGGAGAATAAGGCATGGCTGCTAACAGGTTCTTTTTGGGGTGATGAAAAAGTTCTAAAATTAGCTTGTGGTAATGGTTGCACAGGTCTGTGAGTATACTAAAAACCATTGAATTACAAGTTTAACTTGGGTGGATTTTTCAGTTTGCAAATTAGATCTCAATTTTATGGTACATGACTTAAAAAATCAAAAAAAGCCATATGGCCAAGTCATGAGGACTCTACTTGGCTTGTGTGCCAAGGGACCTAGGAATGTAATTGTAAGAATTAATCAATACATTCACTTTCAAATAGAAATGGTGTGTGTTTGTGGTTCCAGAAATCTATCCCTTTTGAGTCTCTACATTAGGACTGAGGCCTATTACCTTCACATTGGAAGTCTGATCTGCTGAAGATATGAAAAGAAGTCACTTACTTTCAGTTGAACATATGTGTGAAGGGGGAACTCTCAAGGTAGCCTAGTGGAGGGGGGATTGTTTTTCCTGGGTTATCGTAGGACCCCGCAGAGCAACTGGCAGCTTGTCCACAGCTGGGTGAGGCCTCTCAGCAGGCGGCTCAGTGGGCTGGAATCCTCAGCAAATCATCCAGACAGTTAGGACCATGAAATCCAGCCCAACTCCCAAAAGGTGACCCCCGAAGCCCCAGCGCCTCTGAAGCCCTCTGGATAGGCTGGCTTCCATTTATGGTCCAGTGTGGCCACTGAGGAATGCCAAACATCTCCACACCTGGCAGCCACAAGGCCACCACTCAGGCCAGGGTGAAGGCTGGGGAAGTATTTCTACTCTTTCTCCCTGCCCTTTATGGAAGGCCTCTCCAACCTTTCACCTCATCCCTTTCCTTTTTTGCTCCTGCTGGCTTTGAAAGTGGGACAAAGCTATGACTCTCTCTGTTGGCTAGGAGAGAGAGCGGGTATCATTCTTCCTGGGGTATCATTTCTTAGGAAAATGGTTGGGCTAATTGGAGACAGGTGTCCCCAGGTGCTAACATGCAGACTCCCACTGGAGAAGTGGGTGCAAAGTGAAACCACATGGGCTACTTACAAATAAGTGAGGTGTGAGCAGGCTGGCCCTTACCTTCTCTTTCCTTCTCCTGCCTGCGCCCCTCTCCCTTTAGTCTGAAAGGGGAAGAGACCCCAGACTCACACGTCGGGTGGTATGGATGTGGTTTGCACACTGAGCTTTGCTAGGTGCAGAAGAGTGAAGGACAAAAGGCTTCTCTGAGTCTGTTCCCAGCCTGAGGCTTGAAATTGGGGTAGTGTAGGGGAATGTGCCTTCTCTGTGGCAACAGGAATAAGAATTGTGAGAGGAAATAAAGATAGTCAGTAGGAGTGGGTCCTTTGAAAAGAGGCCCAAAGAACTAGGGCTATTTGTTTCAGGAAGCCTGCAGATGCTTTACACATATACTTTTGGAGTTTATTTGACCAACGGGTTTGAAAATTTGGGGCCAAAAAAATTATAAATTATAACATTTGCCAGCTATAAAGGCCTCTATGGATGTCCAATTCCATTTGCCATTTTACAGACAAGAAAACTGAGACTCCAGTGTGACCACTATCACATGGGCAGAGCCATGATAACTGATGTTTTGGGGCCCCTGAAGTCAGGGCTCATGTTTTAACTGTGGTTATATCTCTGGGGTTCAAAGACAGGTATGGAACATGGACATGGAGGGCCTGGGCCCATTTTACTAATTCCTCTGCCTTTCTTCTTTCTATTTGCTGAGTCTTCACTTGCAAAGGCTTGTTAAGACAGTGAGGAGAGCAGGTTGGGGGCAGGAAGTCTTCACAGCCCCTGAAATTGCACCTAAGAGAGTTCCAATCCTGTCATACTGTCTGACCCCCACAATATTAATGATTTCATTACAAGGTAGACTGGGCTTCTGAGATGTTTTTATTCTAGAGACAAGGCCATTGTGTTGATAAGTTAAAATGTTGGGTGCTATGACTTTTGTTCCCTGATCGTGTCCTATGAATTCTGACTTCTTGGTATTTGCCATTTCTATTCCTTCTGTTGGTGTCACTCTTTTCCTTTGTAGCCTCTTAACCTGGCTGCTGCACAGGCGTTCTTCAGCACAGACATTCCTTCCTGCAGGAGGATCTTTCCCCAGTCCTGGGTACTGGATAGGGTGACTTTGCTTTAGCCTCTTGTCCTTACCCTAGTTGTGCATTGCAGTTACTTGTGCACCTGCATTCCCGCTTCACTGGACAGTGAGCTCCTCAAGGGCAGAGGCCATCTCTTTGAAGACACATACACCTCTAGCATCTTGGAAAGCTAATTACGTCTTTTATGGTTGTAAGCAGCAAAACCCCATCTCAAACTAGCTTAGAAAAATGAGGAACTTTTTGAATGACAAGGAGTATTGCACAAAACCCAATGAAGATTAAAATAATCAAACCAAATGGATAGGGCAGCGATGCAAAAGGCCCGAGGAACACCTGGAATCAGTTCAGCTGCCTCCAATATTTATTTTCTTTGTCTGTCTCTGTCTGTTTCTTTTTCATTCAGTGCCATTTTTGCTTCTCTGTGTGTCCACCTCATTATCTTTCCTTGCTTACTCCACATGGTAGGAGACATTGCCACTCACAGTTTTCAGACCTCTTGTCACACTACATTTGCCCCAGGAGAGGGACTGCCTTCCTCAGTTCCTACTTGAAAAATCCCAGGGCAGGCTCTTCCTTGGCCAGGGGAGTGGGAGTCACGTTAGCACATACAGCTCCTGTTAGCATTGATGTCTGCCGTAAAGGAAGACAAGTGCCCCCAAAGGAGAGTGAATTCCCAGGTGGGCTGGTGGAGGGACCAGCAGGCATAAAAAAAGGTGTCCACTGCATCTAAGATGGTCACTCAAAGGAGCGACCCAGTATCTGGCACCAGGAGGTTGTTATCAACAGAACCTGACAGTCTCTTGCATTGGGGAAGGGTTGATAGGGTGAAACCAACGTGTGAGCATCTTATCCCTACTCTTTACCAGCTTTCCCAGCCCCACTCCTGACATCCTTTACCTACTTGCCTTTGAGATTTGGGGGCCTTCAGAGCATGAGGAGAAGGGCCAGGACCTCAGAAGTATTGCTTCTGAGAAAGAGTCGGGGTGTAGGAAGAAAGAGTGGAATGGAAAATAAATGAGAAAAAGAGGCCAAGGGGAGAGGGATTCGGGAAAGATGGAGGGAGAAGAAAGGAAAGGAAGAAGAACAGTAGATGAAGATGGAAGGATACAGATAGAAGAGGAGGAAAAAAGTAGATAAAGGTAGAAAAGGGAAGAAAAGACCATTATTGGAGCTCCTTGAGCTCCTCTGTGTGACAGGCATTTCTATACTATTAACACCTAACAGCGTTTCCAGGAAGAACGTGATTAGCTCCACCTCCCAGAGGAGGAAGAGAGGGTATGGAAGTACCACAGCTTGACAGGGCCCCCAGCTTGCTTTGGCCCTGCCAAACTTTTTCCATGTCCCTGCCCACAAGGCTTTTTCTCACTCCAGGGTTTTACTAAACTATCTCCTCTGCCCATGACAGTCTCCATTTGCTTCTTCTCTGTTCATACCTTAGGTCTCCCTTCCTGTAGGAAGCCTTTTCTGAGGCCCCAAAACTGTGTGAATCACTGACTGTGTGTCCCTATCCTAGTCTTTTCATGAGGATCTTGAGAACAGGGTCCATGTCTTTACTATTTATCTCTTTAATCTCAATATCCAGTACAGGGCCTGGCATACAGCAGCCATCCCATAACTATTTGTTAGATGAATGAATGGGTGAGCAATGAGAAGGTGTCTTGGTTTAAACTGGGTGCGTAGCAGCCAACTTTTGCTGAGCACTTACTATGTGCAAAGTGCATTATCTTGTTTTGTTCTTACCACCACAGTGGTGTGGGGGACATCATATAATTACTCCTGTTATTTAGATGAGGGCTTTGAGGCTAAGAGAAGTAACTTGCCTAGCTCACATGGCCAGGAGTTAGCGAAGGCAGAACTTGAACTCAGGTGTTCTCAGACTGCCCTACTCTTCCCATGGTGTCACCCTGTAAGACTGAAGGTGAAAAGAGGAAAAAGGGGGGAGATGAAGAATAAAAATGGAGGTAAAATCTGAATCGAGGAGAAGGAAAGAGGAGGGGGGATGATAAGTGAAGGAAAAGGGAAAGAGAGAAGCACAGAGGGAAGGGGGAGGATCGGAGGGCTTCCACGGGCCTTCTCTGTGCGCCTCTGAAGAATAAGCACCCTTGACTCTCTCCGCTAAGATCCTCCCCACTCAAAGGTGGAGGAGAGTTTGAGCTCTGTTGGTTTCCTTCCCCATGGCAGTTATAGGTACATGTCTGGTAACAGCTTGCTAGGTCTGAGCTTTTGGGTTCTTGAGGGAGCCTCTGGAGAAGATATAGGGCAGCAGGGGCTGTCAGCAGTCTCCGAGTGACACCCCTTCCCCCATGGGCCTGGGTAAGCATTCTCCATTGGAAGCTTGCTGACTTTTTCTCTTGGTCAGTGGAATATCTACCTGAGTGACAGCTGGGAGAGAATTCTGGTGTTTCCGTTTTCCATTTGCTGTTGGAGAATGAAGACCTCATCCTGTTAACCTAATCATGTGATTAGTGCAAAACACAAAACAGACAGCAGTCTCAGAGTTCACATTGATGTCTCAGGTCCAGCAAATTGGGGGTATTTTACATGTTTTAGGTTGGAGTGCCTTTTCCGTGGGAGTGAGGGGGAAATTGAGTGTCCATGGGTAGGGGAAAGAGCCTGGAAAATCCTCTTCAGTGGGTTTTTAGAGAAAGAATCCCAGGTAATCCAGAATGGCACCAGTTTATAGACCTGGAGACCCCTCTACCAGCCACCTACTCACTGAAAGAGTGGATCCTAAATAGGGTACCACATAGGAATCACCCAGGATTCTTGACACCTAACACTTGTCACCAATAGGAGTTTCTTATTTATTTATAGTTAGCCAAATCAATTTGGCTGGCCTTTATGTCAATTTCCTTTCGTTTTTCTTTCCTCTGGTCCTAGGGCAAATTAGTATGCAAATTTCTCCATGAATTAGATTTTTCATATATGTACCATTATCATTTTTAACCTGGAGTTGGCAAACAAACCAAAAGTGCTCATTGCTTCGGTGGAGGAAACAGCAGCAAATCAGCTGGGAAGCCATAAAGTGTGGTGACCTCTGGAAAGCATACATGGGAAGAGTGAGCTGGAACATTTTGTAGGGTTGTCCCCTTCAGAAAGGACCAGAGTGGCCCTCTGCCACATTGCTTCTTCCCTTGCCCTAAGCGTCAAAGTGGCTGCCACATTTCCCAGCAAATCAGCTGGGACCCCTGCCCTGTGTCGATGGTGTTGTAGCACCTGCTGCCCATGGTTTTATTTATGCCTCTCTCCAGTGTCAGAGTTCTGAGCAGGGAGAGGACTGTTGGGTAGGCTGTTTATACAAAGATGAGGATCAAACCTGGAGGAAGGGAGATGCAAGGAAAAGGCTGGGTAGAAAACTCAACCTGAAGGACTTAGAAGGATTTTAGAGGTAGGATTGACTTGGATGATGCAAGGGGGTTCCATGCGTGAATCATCCAGCATTTCTCCAGCAACTCTGCTATTCCAGGCTTTGGAGGGACCACCATTTATGCATCATTAATCTCCTATCAGTTCTCTGGTATGGGAAAAGCTTTCTCTGCATTAGGCTCTGATGGGGGTGGGGTGGTATGAGACCTAACCATGACCCATTCATTCATTCATTCATTCTTCCACTCATGCCACATCATTTACTGACTCTGGTCTTACCAAGTTGGCTCAGGTGCTAGGGTCTCTTCAATGAACAGGATTCCAGCTCTCAACTTTAGAGGTGGATACAGACAAGTCAACAGATGGTTACTGCGTAGTATGGAGTGTAACAGTGGAGCACAGACTCATGAGCTGAAGGAATAAAGATGGAGTAGGTAGGAGGGAGAAGAGGGAGCTAAGAGGAGACAGCTCCATAAAAAAGGTATTGTCTTGAAGACAGTCTTGAAGACAAAGCTGAGAGCAAATGGGGAGTGTTTTAGACAGTGTGAAAAGCATGGGCTAGACTTTTGACTCACACTGCTTGATTTTAATCCTGGCTCTAGCACATTCTCTCTGTGTGACTTTGGGCAAGTGACTTATTTGTGCCTCAGTTTTTTCAATGGTCAAATGAGTATAATATTGATGTCCACTTTTTAAGGTTATGTAAGCATTAAATGAGTCAGTAAAGTAACGCATTTAGACCCGTGTTTGCTATTTTGCTTGCTATTATTTATTGGTCATGGAATGGTGTGACCAGTTTCAGGGACTAAAGCAGTTCCATATGGCAACAGGATGGATTGGGACAGGATTGCAGTGGAAGATGGAACTAGAGAATAAGCAATCTGATGGAGCTGCCCTTTCTCTTGTAGAGGGGATGGAGAACCAGCAAAGAGTTTTATTTGAAGAGCATGGCAGTGCTCTTCAGATTCATTAACAAATAAAAAAACTTTCTTCTTAAGGAAATTATAAATCTAGAAGACAAAGACCGGCTCTACAAGACATCAGAGAATAAGTGAGAAGCAACTCAGGTCCAAGAAACTACAGTTTCAAGGCGGGCAAGATCAGATGAGTAGAGCAGGAGGCTTCATGGCAGGGGGTGTTTGAGCTGGGAGTAAAGGCCAAGTTGGATTATTCAATAGTAAGAGCACTCTTGTTAGGAAAGCACATCCTGCTTGAGGAATCACTTTCACTTTAGCCAATCTCAGTGAATACAGTTCTGCAGGCTACTCAGGTTAGGGTTAGTAACCCCACCATACGGTGAGAGAACAGAGGCATTCTGGTCCAAGGTGACTGGCTAGGCACTGAGAGAAGGAGCACTGAAGCTGAGTGTCACCCTGACCTTCTGAATCACTGCCTTTCTCCAAGAAATGGGGACTGGTCCACAGGGCACTGTCTGTTGAGGGGAGCAGGTAGACAGCCACAAGACACAGAACACAGGGTGACCATGGGACTAAGGCCACTGCTGGGGTCAGAGGAATTTTAAACCTGGAGAATTCTGGATTAGACTGTGCATGAGGAGTAGAGGCTGAGAAAGAAACAGGAATCAGTGGAAAAGAGTGAATTCCAGAGAATCATTATTATTAGAATGGATTGGTCATGTGATTTAGAGGAGAGAATTAGAGCAGAAGTGGTAAGAGGGAGTCTAGTACACCACGCCTTTATTATTTATTTATTTTGTTTGTTTGTTTGTTTGTTTGTTTGTTTATTTTGCCCCAGCCCTTTCTTTGAGAGAGAAATGGAGAGACAGTGGAGGGAGGTGTGGGCCAGATCCACTCAGTGTGACCTGCAGACTGGGGCCAGGCACCATGAGCTAAAAGCAGAAATGGAGAGCAAGTGTCTGGAAACGGCATCCACACTTGCAGTCAGTGGGCTCATCTATTGAATGGGATATTGGCCAGTTTGAGTATTGTTCTGTTAAATCACTGTCTTAGTTTGTTTGGGCTACTATAATAGAATATCATAGACTGGGTGGCTTATAAACAACGACAATTTATTTCTCATAGTTCTGGAGGCTGAGAAGTCCAAGATCAAGGCATGGGCAGATTTAGTATCTAATGAGAGCTCATTTTCCTGGTTCATAGATGGCTATCTTCTCTCTGTGTTCTCACATGGTTAAAGGGAAGAGGGAGCTCTTTGGAATCTCCTTTATAAGGCACTAATTTCGTTCATGAAGGCTCCACCTTCATTACTTAATCAACCCCCAAAGGCTCCAAATATCATGACATTGGACATTAGGATTTAACATAAATTTTAGGAGGACACAACCATTCAGTCTATAGTGGTTACTGAGTTGCATGTGGCATAACCTCTGTGCTTATTTCACCCAGTAAGGGCATGTTGGCTCCTCATCACAGGTGGTTGTGGGGGTTTAGGTTCTGCAGGATTATCAGGGGCTGGGCTGAGTCTGGCTTTTCCAATATGTTGCTGGGAGAATTGAGGTGGGTGTGTCTGGAAATTTCTGTGTTTGTTTTTATTTGTTGTAATGAGGGATGATTGAATTGATAGGTTGCAGGTTGTGGACTGAGGAGCCACTGGCCAACTGTGGCCCTTAGACTTTGTTGCTTGGCCTACACATGTTGATTTTTATAGTATTTGGAAATACTTGAGTCAGATGTCAACTGATTTCACATAAAAATTGGATGCTGGCTCTCTTGAAAAATTAGTTTACCTGACAAACCTGGGCCACACTCTTGCTCATCCACAATTGGCTAATGTGCCCCTCTAGATGGGGGCACATGACCTTCAATTTGCTTCTGTTGCTCCTGTGCGCAGGCCTGACCTGTTTTATTAATTTACATGGCCAGCCTGGCCTCTGTAGGCTTTTTAACCTGCCAGATTTAAGCCAATGTAGATTTATTCATCAAAACATTTAATAGGTGTCTATTATGTGCCTGGTGCTAAGTTATTATTATTTTAAAATCAGGTGCCTATTATGTTTTGTGGAGAGTGAATAAAAAGATGTTTTTTTAAAGCATGGTTCTTCTTACAAAGAGCATGTGGCCTCATAAGGAGGCAGGTTGAAGACATGATTTATAGTAAGAATCCTAAACAAGAACTTATATGGTTGGCGAAAAGCAAATACTTCAGAGAAAGGAGCAATTAATAGTATACATTATTTATACTTGTATAACATTACAGCTTTTCAAAGCCTTTTCATATACAATATTTGCTTTGACAAACCCTGCTGCGATAGGTAGCACAAGAATTAGTCCTTCTTATTAAGGAAGGTACTGAGGCTAAGCAGTGACTTGGCCAGGTCTCCCACCCAGGATGGACTCTGAGCCAGGCCTCTGCATTGTCTTGCAAGACAAAGTCTGCAAGGGCAAGCCCAGTGTCTGCAGGTAGATTCTACTGCAGGCAATGAGGACTCATGTGGTCTGGAGACTCTGGTTGAATGATGATTTCAATATGGAAGAATTATCCCGCCAAGAATAATTCATCAAAGAGTGAATCAGTTCAGAAATGGACGCACCCAAACTGTGTCATCACCTGGGGAATGAGTTCACATTTTTCAATGCAGGGCACGCCTTACAGTTTGAGAGAAGCCATTTGGCCTGGCCCATTTCCTGAGATGTAAAGTTGTAGGTGTATTTGATGATTTGAGCTGGAGTCTTTGCTGGAGATGTCCCAGGCTTCCAAACAGCAGAAGAGTTCATGGGGTTGACACAATGTATGCTGAGTACCTAAGGAGATGCAGAAGGACTTGACAGAGGGCCAAGCGTCCAAGGCAGCCATTTTCTCTCTGTTAGCCTCAGTTTTCCACCTTAGCTTCTGAGCAGCTCAATTTGTCTGAGGCCAGGCTGGTAAATATCGACTCTTGGGGAGATAGGATGGAATTATTACACTCCCAAGACATTCCTCCCAGCTTAGAGGCAGAGAAGACTAAGAACTGGGTAGTCAAAATGCCAAAAAATGAATGGAAAGGCATAGAGGATGATCCACTTAGTAAAGGAGGTCATGTTTTAAGTGCCTACTTAAGTGACTACGGTTAGATACCATGCTGGTGTGTGTGTGTGTGTGTGTGTGTGTGTGTGTGTGTGTGTGTGTGTGTGATATCAATTCAATTTCAAATAAATCCATTGAGAATGGCATTAATATCCCCTTTTTATAGTCAAGGAAATGAAACTTCAGAAACATTAAATATCTTTCCCAAAGATAGGCACCAGGATATGAATATAGAAGTATCTGACTCCCAAACCCATATTTTCTATCTACTACTCTCTGAACCATGATGTGCCTTTTGATTGACAGCAAAGGTTCAAATACCTATGTCTCTTAACAACTGCTGTCTTCTACCTAGGTGACACTTGGCCGGAGATGTGGGTATAAGTTACTGACCAATAAACAGATATGCATTAAATGTAGCAAATTTCAATAATTACATTGTAACATTGGTCCATTTTCACATCTGTAGCCCTTATGTTTGTGTTTGAAATGGCCTGTAGGATTGAAGATGAGCAGGGAAAGGAAATAATTACAAGTTATCTGAATAAAATCTGCAACAAATTACCTATAAAACTATAACTATCCAAACAGGATGACATTTACTTTATTAGTTCATGACTCCCTTTCTTTTAAAGTTTGCTAAAAAGAGAGCGAAGTAATTACAGTTCTTCTCTGATTGATTAAACATGACATATATGCTAATATGAAAGTAACTCTTGTCCTTTGTTACTCTATCATCTGGTTTACAGTAATTTGGAAGGTAGCAGATATAATCATTTCAGAGCTGCTAGTTTGAAATTTTCTATGCTAAAAATAAAATCTCTGGTCTCCTTTGCTTCAATCAAAAATTAATATCTCCTCTCTGTGTTTCAGCTTTCAAATAGACCTGAAATGTTGCTGCAGCTATTAAAACCTTGTTTTTTTTTTCTCTCTTTTACATCAGAAAACACATGTTGTCACGATTCAACAAAAAAATAAAAAAATAAAAGCCACTTGCTAAGTTTTTTTTTTTAAAGCAATTAGGTAGTTAGTGGTCTGTCTGATGGAGTATTTTTCATTCTCTGAATAAAATGTTAGACATGACTAAGAAAAAAACAAAATTTAGAACATCAATAAAATATGCCACTTGTCAAGTTTTAAGAAGGACTGTTCAATTTAAAGTAGCAATTATTTGAAAAATGTTACAATCGCATCTATAAAAATTAGTCTGTATTTTGAGATTGCAATTATTACTGCAATAATTATTTAAAAATCCATATGAATGAAAGAATTAGAAACAAAATATAGTAACAATAGATACACATCACATGTATACTATGTGGTAAGCATATTATTAATAAAGTATTATTCCAAATACTTTACAGGTATTACCTAGATTAATTCTTGCAACAACCCGGTGAGATAGATACCATTATGAGCTGCTTTTTAGAGATGTGGGAAGAGAGGCATCAAGAGGTTAAGAAGCTTCTCCATGATTAAATAGTTATAAAGTTCTAGATGTCCAGTTATCTTCAGATCATGCTGCTGGAATACTCTATAGAAAGAAATAACCAAATTCTTGGTTAAAGAAGATGAAGATTAGATTTTCAACAGGAAAGCTGTGAAGCAAGCCTCATTCTTGAATCCTTCTTCATCCTGGAAAAGAATGGTCTGTGGACCCCTGACTCCTCTGTTTTTGGCAACCTCAATAATCCCAGAGACCCTTGTGCCAAAGAACATAGACAGGGCAGTGGACCATGAGGCTGGGTGGATCGCCAAACCTATTGGCCCGTTACCCTGTATTTTTGAAGCTACCGACAGCTTCGGCAGCCCACTCAGTCTCATAGCCTGGCCTTGGTCCTAGGCTTCTCTCACGAAGCTGAAGTTCTACCCTAACCACATCTTATCTGACTTTTCAGATTTTGCTCACATGTTGTCTTCTCTGGAGAGACAGTGTGGCTCTATGCTTTAAACATACCCTGAAGAAGATACACCAGTGTAGGAGTCCGGCCCTGCTACTTACTAGCCTCTGGGTGACTTTAAAAACATTATTGCAGGGCTTTGTGTCTCAATTTGTTCATATGCAAAATGAAGATTTTTAGGGTTTCTGCAGATCTCAAGATATAATGTATGTCAAGCACTGGACACAGAACATGTGCTAGAGGGCTAGTTCTTCCTTCCATCCTTAAAAGTCAGTTCTCTCTGGGCTTCAGATTCTCACTGAAGAAAAGAGGATCTAAACTGTTAATATCCCTTTATTTTTATATTCTGTGGCTTAAATTGTCATAGTGATGTTTCTTTCTAGATAGTTGAATAATTAATTTAACACACATACACTGAGTTTGTCCAAAGACAAGACAGGCAAACTTATTTTGCCCTTTTGGAACTTACAGTCTAATCAGAAAGAGAGATAGACAGACAGGCAGTGATTTTAGATGAACCCATTGCCTGCCAGAATAGAGGCCTGCCCTGAGTGTAACTGGCACACAGGAGGAACAGGCAGAGGATTCATTCAACTTCCTTCCCTGCTGTAGGCATACCTGTGTGCCTGGAGGCTGACACTTGGCGTGGGACCCTTGTCTTGCCCTACACTGCAGTGTCTCCAGCCCCCCGCACCCTTACTACTTGGAATGAGTGGCTACTGCGGACTCTACAAGGGCAAAAAGCTGACTGAATTCAGAAGAATTTCCTCAAAGAGTGTGGGACAACGCCCGAGTACAAAAGGCAATTAACAGGAAATTAATTAAGTCCCCGGAGTTGATAGCACGGAATGACACCATGTCTAGAGATGCCAGACAGCCACGATTCCTGATCACAGCTTCCAGCTGGAATGCCATATTCTTGCCCCTAGCAGGTCAGGCCAAGTCGGCTCTATGAAGTTACCTCCATGTATGGGGGCAGCCGGCTCTCCCGCAGGGGTGCCCTTTGCTTACCCTTTCTTTACCTCTCTTTCCTTTTCCTTCCTGATTGAGTCTTAGGAATGCGTGTAACACTCCCAGCCCCCTTAGATCTAGGGGCTTCCTAGTCTGTGCTTCTCATCTTTCTAAGCTACAGAATCACTGACAGACATAGTTGTTGGTAAACAGGGCCGAGGTAATGATGATAGTGCTACCACCTACACTATGCCAACTGTGCCTGCTTGGGATAAGGGAGGTTAAGAAATTTGCCTAAAGGTCACAGAGTTGGGAGGATGGAGTTTGAAGTTCTATATTAATTTGTTGAACAAATACGAAGTAAGCGTGATTATGGTCCAGGTCCTGGATGGGAGAGAGACAAAGATGCTTTAGTGGACATAGTTTCACAAAAAAGGTTGATAGATGGTAAATACTACGAGAAGGACAAGCACAGGTTTTAGCAGCAGCAGCAGCAGCAGCAGCAGCAGCAGCAGCAGCACAGAGACAGGGAGTTCTAAGAAGGCTGCCTGGAGGAGGTGCTTCAGGAGTTTAGTTGTGAAAAATGAACAGGAGTGTTTTAGGTGAGTGCTGGAAAGGCATGCTGGGTACAGGGAAAGAAAACTGTATGTGGGAAAGGTTGATGCAGTGTGGGTGGTTTGGGTTGGAGAGGTGGGTAAGGCCAGATGCCAAACAGGATGTGTGAAGACATACATGGAGCTTGAACAGAAAACAAACAAACAAACAAACAAAAACCCGTCAGAGAGTTTTAAAGCACCTCCTTCATCTTTTCCTTCATCAATACATCACATTTTTTTTTTCAAGTGCTCCAGTGATCTACATCCCTGTATCCAACCATGCCAATACTTAGTAGAGGAACACAACCATCTCTTCACACACATGTCCTGATCTTGTGGATCAGGAATTCAGAAAGGGCACAGTGGGGACAGCTTATTCCTTACAATGGCTGGGCTGGAGATGCTGGGGCTAGAGTAGGTACTAAGAGGTGGTTTCTTCACTTCTGAGCCAGGCACCTGGCTGGGATGGCTGAAGGATGGGCACACTCAAACTGCTGATCAGTATGCCCATTTGAGGCCCTCTAGCATGGGGGCTTCCAAGTCATTAGACTTCTTACACAGCAGCTCTTATTTTTAACAAGGGGTGGTCCAGTGAGCAAAGATGTTGTGAGGCTTTTTCTGACTTAGCCTTGAGAATCAATGTCACTTCTGCCATATGCCACCAGTCCATCCATTCACAAGCTCAGTAGGGTTCAAGAGGAGGCCACATCTAGTAAAACCTCAAAAGTCCTGAGGGCTAGTCTCTTGACTCTAATGCAGACTCTTAGAAACTTACTAATTCAAGATCTGAATGGTATTTTCAGAAATCAATGATTTCTAAAACTCTTTACCTCTAGCGAAACAGATGAAAGAAGAGCTGGTGCCAGGGTGGGAAAGGGTTGTGAGCCCACCGGCCATTCCTCTCCTTGCTTCTCTCTCCCTAAAGGCATTTTCTAGGTTCCCCTCTCAGAATTCTGGGGCTCTGAGGAGAAAGGTTTCCAGTTCATTCTCTTAAAGCATTATTTGCCTTTCATGAATACTCACATGAGGGGCGTAAACCCAGGCATCTTGAGAAGCCCAAGGGGGTCCATCAGGAATATCCCCTCAATTCATGCCACTCAGGCCAGGGCACATTCTGCCCACAAATGGGGTTCTATTTATAGCACCAAACAAACCTAAACCAGTTGCTTTCTGTTCCACCTGTTCTCCAACCACTTTTTGTTTCTGGTTTCAATTTTTTATTTATTTTTTTCCTCTAATGATATAGTCTTTCTCCCTCTCATTTCAGTCTTCTTTTTCACCACCCTTCTGCCAATGTAGCCATGTGGCTACATAGAAATAAAGTTCCTGGGGCCAGACCTCAGGGCTGCCCAGGGGTGGGGGTGTCTTGAGAATGGATGTGCGGTCACTTCAGCCATGGCCAGGAGACCAGAGGAGGCAGAGAGTGAGATGCAGCAGGCATGTCTCTAGTGCCTCCTTCTTTCCCAGCCAGAGCCTTTTTTCCCCTTGTAAGTGACCTCAGGCCTGTCCTTTTCCTTTCATTCCCCAGGCTTTGGGGTTCAGGGACTGCTCCTCGTGGTGTTGTCTGCACCCTGGGGTGGGGAATGGCACTGGCTGACCTCACAGGCCTGGATAGATTGCTGGTGACTGCTCTTTCTATCCCAGGTCTCTTCTACCAGCATGCTCTTCAAGAAGAAAACTTATAGTTAGTCAGAGTCCCTGCAGGCAGCAAATGGAACCCTCAGGTTTGGATCATTTGGGGAGAGTTTAATTAAGGAACTATTTGAAAAACATGGGCAGGGGGTAGGGAAGCCACACGGGAAGGAGTCCTCATCGGAACATAGAGAGAGAGAGGGCTGTGTGGAAAGAATGGCCCAGCAGGAGCTGTGACGGTCTCAGTGGAGTACAGTTAATCTGTGAGGTCCCCAGAGGCAGAGAACCTCAGGGAAATGGTGCCTCAGTCTTATTCTCTTCCCTTATCCTGCTGTTGCTCGCCCTTGGCCTATCCAGCTGGGAGCCATGCACAGGGGCAGCCAGTTATAGGTTAGCCTCAGGAGCATAGAGCAGTGTCAAGGGTGGGAGAGTGGATCTGGGGAGCAAGAAGGAGATATCCAGTCTGCTCACATGTATTGAGTACATACTGTGTTCCAGGATCTTTCTTGTTTTCCAGGTCAGGGCACTTATGCCAGTTAAGGATAGACCTCCACTTACAAGTGGGATCCTCAGGGCTATAATACACATCTCTTAGGCCAGCTATGTGGTGGTGAATGGCAGTGTGAAACTCATCACCAAGCCCTCTGGCTCCCAGCCTAGAGGATGCCCACAATTGCCCCACAGCTGCCTCCCTGAAACATTTCCGAAACTCATCAGTCATAACAAGCTTCCTGCACCAACTTGCTTTCCCAAATGCACAATTTCTTATTGCCTGTAATTAACATGATGCATCGACTTAGGGCAGAGCTCACAAGCACATATTCATTTTGAAAAGTCAGGGTCTTTTGCAGGAGAGGAGCTGATGATGAACACCTACCACAGGAGTTTAAAAGTGCAGGAAAGGGAGCAGGTAATTATGGGCTGGCACCGCCCGCAGGTCTGCGTTTCTGTCCCCCCTCCAAACACCCTGACAGTGAGTGATTGGCCCCGCCTCTGGGAGGGAGGCTCTCAGGGTCGCCCCAGCTCTGCATCCCTGATGCCCAGTCTCCTCCTTCCCTCAGGGAGCATCTTGGTTCAGCCTGTCTCTCAATGTAGTTATCTCTGATCAGAATTTGTACCTGAGCTGTTCTTTGCCTAATTGCTTCCCCTGACTTGGATATTTACATCCCCCTTTCCTGAAAAAACCATCCTTCCAGTAGGTCACTGGGCAGCCCTGGGCAAATGAAGGGAAACAAAACAAAGATGCTCAGATCCTTGTCTGCCTTTCATTCAGAGCCTCCCTGACAGTTGGAATTTCCTTTAGAACTCTGGTTTCATGAGCCAGATGTTCAGCAAATTCCCCTCTCTGTCTCCTCTCCCAATGGGGAGGGTAATTTTTTCACACACCATTGTGTACTAGGGTTAGGCATCAGGAAGACAACTTTTTCCCATCATTCCTGGTGAAAGGCGGGTATTTTGTTGAGGGGAACAAGCTTCCTCTGGTCTAGTCACCCCCTTCCCCCATTCAGTTGTCTCTTCTCTGAACCAGTAGGTCCACAGGAGATTCAGGATAGGGTGAGGAACCCTTTCATGTTGGATAATTATGGGGAGGCCTGGGTTCAAATTCCATTCTGCTTCTTTTTAGCTATGGGAAGCTGGACAAGTCACTCCATCTTGTTAAATATCAGTTTCCTCACTGGCACCTTGTGGGTGATGATCCATATCTCACAGGTGGCTGTGTGACTCAGTGCTTAGCGCATTCCGAGAGCATGGCGCCTGCTCTGTGGAAGGTCCTGGGGAGATGCTGATTTCCTTCCTGACTCAGCCTGCTCCCTGTACTCTCAAGTGCGCCAGGAGCTGCTGGGGCGGTTGTAAAGTTTGTATTTCTTGGGGGACGTGAGGAAACCACCACATACCTCTGTTTAAAAACTTATTTTGTGGTTTCCTTGGTTATTTATAGAACGCTGACTTTCTCTTCCCATTGCTTTCCTCTTCACTTCATTCCCAATCCATTTCCCCACTTTTTCCATCTCTCCTTACAGACAAGTCTCCCTGAAAGATTTTTAGCGCTTGTGAGGGGCCTTGTTTCAATACCTGTGGTTTTGAGATGATCCTCTTTATGTTGATGGGGTCTCCAGGGCTGAATTCCTGTCGCGATTTTTCTCCACTGGAGCAAGACTGCCCCACCCCCACCTCCCTTAGCAGTATGGAAGGCTCTTTTTAGTACACCTCTCCTCTCACCCTCATTCCCCCATCCGCAGTTCCCAGACTGCTTTGCGCCTTGGGCCTGATGAAGCTAGATCTGATGACAGCTTGCCTCTTCCCAGCAAAATTTCCATTTCTGGATTTCTGGCTGGAATTTTTTTGCTTGTTTCCAAAACTGACTCCTTCATCACTTTTTTCAACTTCCTGCTACTTAACCTGGCCACTCTGCTGTACTGACAGCCCATCTTCATTTAGTGTCTCCTGATGGAATTAGTTAACAGCTTCACCTCAACTTCCAAGGACTTTAAGGATATGTTCCTCCATCTAGCCCTCTACGAAACCTTTTCCCCCTATGTGGAATCACCATTAAGTCTGGGTTCCAATTCAAAACATAATTCTCCAGCCTCTCAAACAGGGGCTTAGACATGTTTTCTCCAAATAAACATCCTTGGATTATTAACAACCCCAAACTAGCTGAAGCCTGAGAGTCACCTCCCTCAGAGCAGCCCCAGGGCAGGACCCTAGGGCCTGGACTCCATTTCTGAGAATTCGGGGCATGGATGCTAACACTCATTCCACTTTTCAATCTTGCACTGGTCCTAAGGACATGTGGCATTCAACTACTACCAATAATTCTTTGAACTCCTTTGCCTTAATAGCTATCAGATGGAAACTCTCGTTCCTTTATTAAACTAGGCTGGATGTCACCCAGAGAACTACTGTGTGGTGGAATTTCTATCCTGGATTCACTTTCCTTTGGTTGACTCCTTCTCCCCATTCCTGACCCAGTACGAATGGAGGCATTCCTAGGAAGGACAGATCCTCCAGGCTTGCTTCCAAATTCTCCGACTACTATTTTGATACAGAAACACCTTTAGTCTTAGGTCACATTTGGAGAGAAGTTCTTCAATTTGTGACAATCTTAGTCAAACCAAATCTAATAGATTACTTTTTAAAATGAGCAGTCATCGGACAGAATTCAGTGGATTGAGTTTTAAACAGGGTTCTCTGAAGCTTTCATACCAGAGACTTCTGTGTTTCTGAGTCTTGAATACATAAGTCTGTCTCTCTTAGAATGACCCACCTTCTCCTCTCCTGGCTGACGTGAAGGCTGCAAAGTAGTGACTACGCAGTGGTGCCATCTGCCTCTTGCTGGTACCCAGGAGGCATTAGTGGGCTAGGGACAGCCTAAAGGCTAAGATGTTTCTCCCCCATGACATCTGGGACTTTCAGAAAGGAAATCTACTTTAATAAGCATGCCCTGTGTACCAGCCACAATGTTGGAAGCGCTATACCTGCCATCTCATTTTGTCTCCACCTAAAGCCCTGCAGAAAAACCACCCGTACTCTAACTATATGATCAAACAAGGCTCTATGAGGTGGATGTGGATAGGTCTTCAAAAGAGATGTTGGAGTCCAGGGTGCAGATGTTATTGGAGATCAACACTTACGGAAGAAAGATGTAAGAAACAGGATCAGGCAGAGGGAGAAGTTGAGTTGTGAGGTAGATCCAGCAAAGCCTGGCCAAAGTAGAGAGAGTTTGCACATCTGTTTCATGTTCGCTGAAACAGCCAGGTTTTGATACCCATACTTTGGTTTGATTGACCCAGGAAGGATGTGACCATTAAAGTCCTTCTGTGAAGTGGGATCTGGGCAGTACACTTATTTCTATCATGAAGACAGCTCAATCAAACTAAAACTCAGGGCCCGGGATTCACACAAAGTTATGATTGTCTGCAAAAGCCATCCTCTCTTCACAACACCACCGCACTGAGTGCTCTCTGCAGATCGAGAGCGAGTATTACACTGGTTTGGGAGTTATATGAAAGCATGGATTGTGCCTCTTCCTTCCTTTGCTTCCCTGATAGGAAGACACTCCAATTCACTTTGGGACCCCTGAAAGTGTGATCAGAGAGGGCCTCACAAGGCACCCAGAGCTACCTTTTAACTAAGGCACCATTGCTGAGGGCCAGCCAGCCATTTCCAGTTTATAAATCTGATACCTGAATCTGGTGAACTGAGTTTCCAGCCTAGCACCCCTATCTCCATGAGCCAGGACATGCCCACTGGTCATTTTTGTTCTCCAATTCCAATCCACGTCTCCTCTGTGTTTTCTCTATTTTGGTGTTCTCATTTACCACAGATTGAATTTTTCATTTTCAAAGGTCAGCCATTTCTTCAGCTGACTGGTGAATGGGGCATGAGCAACAGTTTGGAGAGGGGGCTGGAAAGAATCTGAGGGAGAGGCCTGGGGATGCTGCTTTTCAGATGTTCTAGTTCTGTCTTGTCTAGAGGACAACATAAAGCTAATTCCCTTTCCTTCGAAGGGGAAATAATTAAAAAGACCTCATGTGGGCTTTCATTTGCCAACTTTATGGCATTTTGTGCTCAGGCCAAGCTGGGCAGGCTGGAGAACACAGGGATGGCACTCCTGAGCCAGCCCCACAACTCACCTGCTCCACAGACAAGGAAGCCTTCTGCTTGTTCTATCATTAACTCACTCTGTGACCTTTGGCAAATTACTACTTACTTCTGGGTCTCTGCTTCTCCCATTTATTTCAACAGTAAAATAAGATCATGATAGTGTATTAGTGTGCTAGGGTTGGTATAACAAAGTGCCAAAAACTGGGTGGCTTAGAATAACATAAACTTATTTTCTCACCATTCTGGATGCCAGATTAAGGTGTGAGCAGGTTATTTCCTTCTGAGGGCTCTGAGAGAGAAATCTGTTCTGTGCCTGTCTCCTAGCTTCTGGTGGCTTGCTGGCAGCTTTGGCATCCCTTGCCTTGTAGAGCTCTGTCTTCATCTTATGGCATTCTCTGTGTGTCTCTGTGTCCATTTTTTTTTTTAATAATGACGCCAGTCACCCTGTTGACCTCATTTTAACTTATTACCTGTGTAAAGATGCTATTTCCAAATGAGGGCACTGAGACACTGGAGGGTTAGGGCTCCAATGGACTTATTTTGGGGAATACACTTCAACTCATATTAGGTAGTTAACTCACCTAGTTTTTAAAAGGCTCTCGCACTGCTCACACCCTGGGTTTCTAGCTAATTGAGGCACCGAAAGAAGGTTTTGGGGAGGACACAATGGTCCTCCCTAGATGTGCCTCTAGGGATCTGTTCCAATTATAGTCATTGCAAAACCCACAAAATTTTTCTGAAGTATTCGTGCTTTCATTGAGGGAGATTTGGGACCACACTTTGCCTTGCTCTCCCATTCCTGTTTAACTATTTTTTTGAATCCCTAGGTCATTTAGAGGAAGTGAGACAATAGCAATCAGGTGATCTTATGGTTATGAAATATTTTTAAGCTTTTCTCTCAAACCTAATTGCTCACAGAACCCTAACCTGTAAAGCAAATCAAACCCAAGCTTTATTATTAAGGTCAAGGTGAAGATACTTTGAAAGCTGAGGAATAAGCTAGAGGAAGTCCCTGAGAATTAAAGCCATGACTTTGATTAGGGTAAAAGCTGTTTGATGGGGACATTGGTGACAACAGTTATGCCAATCATTTTGAACTTGTAACACCTGCTAATTGATCAGGGGATTCACGTGATGTCAAAGCCGTGGCTATCAGAGCTGTTATTAAAAAAAAAAATAACTGTAAAAGTAAAGAATAGAGCAAGACAAAACCATTTCCATGGCATATTGTGTTTGTGACTTAATGACTTTGTCTTTCTATTGCTGAGGCATCTAATTAATAATTTGACACCTAACAGTGTTTTATTCAATCAACATTTATTTGTTACTTACTGAATATATATGATTGACAGAGAGAGAATTGGATTATATTTTTGAACTTTGTCTCTGGAACCTCTCTCTCTCTCCCTCACGCTCACTGTCTCTTCTCTCTCTCTCTCTCTCTCTCTCTCTCTCTCTCTCTCTCTCTCTCTCTCTATATATATATATATATATATATATATATATATATATATATATATATATATATATATATATAATCTATATTAATCTATATACTGGAAGATAAGGTTAAAGAAAATAATTTCTCTCTCAAGGCAGATCAGACACTTCTTATGTACCATCTTAGGACCTCTTGGCCTCACCTGCCTCTTGTTCCAGCTCTGTGAGGACACAACCCAACAGTGCTTTACCTTTGATGGGTAGCACCTTTGATGGGTGGTCCCTGACTCTCAAATACAATCCCAGAGCTTCCTTGTTGATGACATCTGGGATTTTACTCAAACGTTTCTGCCCTCTTTGCACAACTCAGAAGAGCAGAGGAGTTACTGCCTGTGAGGTAAACGCTTGATCTAAGGGAGTTGAGATCCAGTGGGTCCACTTGTCTTCCTTTTCCCACCAGAGGTGGTCTAGAGAGAGTTTACAAGGCCTCTGGTGTCACAGTCCCCTGGATAGAGCAAAGTCTCAATTGGCCCCTTCATTTTGTCACACTGGCAGGTCCTCCTTCCCCAATTCCTTGTATTACATTCTCAGTGAAAGAAGATCCCATTAGGCCTTTCCCAGGCTCACCTTTCTAAGAGCTCAGGCTGTTATAGAGAGAACTGGGCTCTGCCGCATGATGGCTCCAGGTGTGCGAGTCTATTATCTTCATTTAGGCGCTCTGGCCAGATGATGGGGCTTTGTTTGAGTTTCTTTGGCTTGGGAGGTAGTAAGAAAGAGGACTTATAGACCAAATCACTTGTAAAGCTGTGTTTGTAATTGTAGACTTTCTTTTGTGATATAACATGAAGACCCTGTCTCCTCTTTCCATGGTGGTCTTTGGGGAAGCAGGATTCCTGGAGAAGTAGGGGAAGGCTGTGTTGTGTGATGGGATGCAGACAGGACAGAACGTCAGGAGCCCTAGTTTTGGGGCTTCGCTCTTCCACTGATGTGACCTTGGCTAAGTGACCTTGGCTAAGTCGCATTGACTCTCTGGGAGTCAGCTTTCTTATCTGCATAATTTGAGCTTAGGCTAGATCATTTCTACAATCACTTCCAATTCTAAAGTCTTATGATGAACTATAATTCCTGCCATTTTGGCTGCATTTGCATGGAAGATGCTTTCATTCTTATCCAAAAGGTCAAATCAATGCCCCCGTGAGGTTTTTCAGCATAGGAGCTCAAGCAAAAACAAACAAACAAAACAAAAACAAAAATAAAAAAACCCCAAACAACAAGAACAAAAAAAACCTCTTATTTTGTTCATTCAAGGGAAAAATAAAGACTCTAACGACCCAAGACTTTCAACTCTAAATGAGAGTGTTTATCTCTTGCAATTTAGTATATCACTACTGAGGGCTGCTTTGGGGAAGGATACCTAAGATAGCCTCATATAGAGGAGCAAGATGGACCTTCCCCTTCGACACAAGCATTGGCCACCTCTTTCTGCATATCCTACCTTCCACTCACTCTTGGAGAGAAAGTTCTCTGTATGTGAGGTCAAGGCCATGACCACACCCAGCACACTGACCACAGCCAGAGGGGGCTGGGGGAAGTGGTGTACACAATATTCTCCTTAGGAATTCACAAGGACCAAAACAAATTGCTTTTGGTGATTGCCCAAACTGGAAAGAACATTTTTTCCCCCCAGATCATTATTAAGAATTTTATATAATCGTATGCTCTCTTCATTCTCTTCTCTCTCACTCCCAAAGAGAAAAACTCATCTCTGAGTATTGGTCATAAATTATATGAGGTATATTTCATTATAAAGTACATTTCTTTAGTCCTTCATGAATGTTCTCCATTTACCCCAGGGGGGTTGTAATGTACACTGACATCTTACTTTCTTCCAAGAAGCATTCCCTCATATTGTTTAGTATGTGGGGCCTAGCTGGGCAAACAAATCCTATGCTGGAAAAAGAAGGCAGTCAATTCATATACAAGTGGGAATACAATCACGCATCTATGCCTGGGCTCCAGGGAGGCCACATATAATCTTTAGAAAAACTGGGTAAGTAAACATCACTGAAACAAATGTTTGGTGGGGGAAGGGGACTGCATAAACAGTGAAAATGCATAATTGCTATGGCCTAGAAAAATGGAAAGCCAAGTGATTCTAAAGCCAGAAAGAAGGGAATGAGTATTTTATAACAAGTCATTCCTCATTATGTCTGATTTTTAACTTCACCATCTCTGTCCATGCCGCTTCCCAGCCCCCATCCAGTCCTTCTAAGGCATTTGTTTTTCTTAAAGTGGAGAACTGTGAAAAGGTAAAAAGTCAAGTGAATTAGAGATAAAGTTGAGGCCTCTCCATTTTCTTCAATTAACAAAGCCAGGAACAGCAGAGGCAGCAGGATCTTTGAGCACTTGAATTTTTAAGTGCTTCACTTTTACCTTGAAGAAGATCAGAAGCCAAAGCCCATAAAATTGAACTCAGATGAGGAGCACTCGTATCTTTGGAGTGCTACTAAACAATCTGCAAATTATTTAAATTAAACCAACCCAGCCTTCAACATCTGCACACAAAATGCTTAAATTCCAAGTGCAACTTTACTGGCATAAGAAAATAATAAGGGGAGTTCAATTTGTGTCAGCATGGCTCAGGAAAATAAGATATCATGTCTTGCTGTCTGCTTGATGTCAGCTTCTCAGATGCGAGCCCTAATGCCTCATCCTAGACTGTCCGCACCAGAGCCTGCCAAACAGGGAAGTTCAGCCAAAGTTCACCAAGCTACTACCAAACAGCTTCCCCCTCCTTTTTCAATCATTAGAAAACTTCTGTTTTATATTGTGTACACGTGATTGTATCTACCTCTTAAAACATATATAACTCTATTAGCTTCTCCTGTTCTTTGGGAATACTGTCACTTTCCTCAGATGAGTTTGTTTATGGCTTAGAGTTATTTAGTTTTCAAACTTTCACTGCATAGACTTGATTCTATCTGAAAGGATTGGTTAGGACAGACACACAGTGGTATTTGAGATGATTTCAAAACAATTCTTTAAAAATAAATAAAGTGAAAAACAAACAAAAAATAGACCTCAATCAATTACCGTTTGAGAAGACTATAGAAATGCTCTTTCAGCCCTCTTTCCCTCCTTTTCACCTGAATTGGAGGCTCTCTGCCCTCAGAAAAGTTCTTAGCTCAGACCTCAGTTCTAATCTTCCTTTCAGCTGGGACATTGAGACGACCAACAGGGCAATTACACAGGCCATTTTTCTCATTTTCGTTGTTTAGTCTTGATTTACTTTAAATGACTACAAGTCTCATTCCTCCAGTGAAATTGTGCACCCACACTTTTAATCATGCAAAACCAGCATTTTAATGCTGCTGGATGATGTATCAATTTAGGGTCTTGGGATTGCCAAAGAGCTAGAATTTCACTCATCAGCAGAAATGCAGGTTTAGTAGGTGTGTGAAGACAAAAATAAGCACAGTGAAGTCTTTGATCTACTGTGTGCATGTTCTATAAAAATACCTTTCCTATAGTGTAACATGTCACATTTAATCTATGTTTTACCTTTAGCATCTTTCTTCCAACTGTCACTTGGTCCTTTTCAGACACCCAAGCACCAATGCTCAGAGCAACCTGTTGGAAGGAAAAACCTTTGTTTCCATTTGGTGGTGGTGCTTGGGATATGGTAGGCATGGAAAATCCATTCCAACAACTGGAAAAATAGCTCCACAGCCTCTAATCTTCAAACTCATTACTAGGCTACTATCTTCTTACTGTTTCAAAGACAATTAAAATAATGCTAAAATTTACATTTCAGGTAAATTATAGCTGGTTATAATTACTGTAAAAAATCCTTTACATTTCATGTTGATTCAGATAATTTTCAAACTCCCACTAACTCTCTGACCATCAATAGCTGAGTAGTTTAGTTAAGCAATTTGATAAATTATTACAAATAAATCTGATCTGAATACATACATTAAAATGAAACGAATCATGGAATAGAGAAATATTAAAGACAGTAACCTTGTCACTTACTGATCATTATTATCTTGACTTCTTTTCATCTTTCATATCATGAAATAATTCATCTTAAACACTGGATTTAAAGGAACTTGTCTATGATTCATAATTCACTTAATCTGGTATCAATTACTGGCCTAGATTTGGGAAATTCAATGTCTGTGTAGTTGAAATGCTTTAATACCTTAGATAGTAGCTGGTTTCTGGATTCAGCCTGAAACAGCATGGTCAGAAAAATTTAAAATATTTTTGCTAGATTCAAAGACGAGCAAGATTAAAAATTCCCAAATGTGTATTCTGGAATCCCTCCAAAAACATTCCATCTTTATTCATTATTGGATATTGTCTTGATTAAAATTCCTGTTGGTTTGTTCTATGGTTAAGTAGTAATCTTGTATCTTAGCATTTGGAATGTATTGGTATCATGTGACGTGCACAGAGCCCAAATGAATATAGAGAGATCTCTTTCACAAGTCAACAAGGAAGACTTAAAGCGTTCAGATTTCAGCAGAACTGTTTGGGGGGAGGGGAGATTATCTGTTCAGCACTCTTTCCAAAAAGTGAGTCAGAAAGAGAGCTGATCAAAGCAAAATGATTTTTCCTATACCAATGTCCTGAATCAAGGCAGATTTCTCTAGAGGAAATAAAATTTTTTTTTTTTCTTTTTCTTTATCTTTTTTGTTCTATTTCTAGCATTTGCACCCTTTATTGCTAGTTTCACCCAGTAACATGTGAAAAATGTATTCGACAATGCAAAGCAGATGACTTGGTCACCATCTTCTGAGTCACCGTTCTGTTCTCTGCATTCCTGCAAATGCCTTTCAAAACCAGAGAACAATTGTGTTTGGAGCCACTGAAAAAGGAAAAAGAAATGGACCTCCTTGTGCAGCTGCACAGATACTTTTGTTGCTTATCCCCCACTGGCAATCTGCTTTGCACTGGGTTTACTCAGGGACCCCAGGCCAGGGCCTAAATCCTGGAGACCTAAGAGAACATGGGAGACCATAAGACTCTGGCAGACTTGGCTAGTCTTTTGTTCTGTTTTACATGGTAACGGCCACTTGGAAGTGTGCTCTGTGGCAGAGAAGAAAGGGGAGGTCATTGGTGAAGATCTGGGCCCCTTAAATTGATGTAAGCTGTTACTACCTCTGTGTGCTACATGGAAATGCATATGTCAGAAAAAGTCAGAGCCAAGCTTTTGAGGATTAAACCCAGCTTTTAGACAAGCTGTTAGGTACACCAAGTCACCTCTAAGTTCTCCCTAGCATAGTGGGTGGGGGTATCTCACAGGATTAGATAAGGATATGATCTCAGTACCATGATTCTCTGGCAGAATCAACTGACTGCTTTAGTGGCTGAAAAGGAGCACACAATAGATGGTCAGTAAGTTTCTGTGCATCAAGGAGCATGCCTCCCAGGGAACTGGTCTTTGCCTTGAGGGAAGTGAGTGAACCAGATTGTGTTCGGTGAGATCAACTCACAATGTGAGTCTCATTTCAGGGTTTTACTAATGAACTTGCTCACTAAACATCTCATCTTCCACATACAGAAATACTGACCAAAAACAAGAAGTTGACCAATCGTTGAGCACAATCTCTAAGGAGAAGAAAGCTGTGTCCATCTCATTCATTACTCAAATACAGCGCCTTCAACAATGGCCGCACATAAATATTTGTCAATGAATAGATGGTATTATATGAAGATTCTGAATTAAAAAATCAACCAATGCAATGGTCAAATGGCTTTTGAGCACAATGAACCTAGGAGTACACTTATTCTAACAGGCTAAATTTTAAGAAGTCTAGAGCAAGGAAAAAAGGAGAAGACCAACCATTGTTGGTACTATGTGTCAGGAAATGGCTCATGTTCTTGATGAGTAGGCATTGTCTCATTTTCCAGATTAAGAAACTGAGGCTTGGAAAAGTTAAACCATTTGCCTAACGTCACACAGCTAATGCCTGGTGATCTATGGTTCAGATTCAGGGCTCCCATGTTGGCGTGGTTTCAGAGATCCAACTCTTGCAGCACTGCATGATTAGAGACCCACTGCACCAGCCTTTAAAGATGTATTAGATAGACTACTTTCACTTGGTGTTGGAAAAAAAGTTTTAAGTTCCTTTCATGGGAAGTTTTTAGAATTTTAGACTTAAATAAGATTAAATAGGTGAAAGCACTTTTTAAAATTGCTTGGCTCAACACTAAAAAATTTATTCTGAAACCAAATCCAATATAAATGTCTTAGATTTTTCTAGCCAAGGGTTTATAGATACAAGAAACATGCCTCCAACCTCAGCTACGTGATCCTGGATAAGTCACTTTACCTCTTTGGTCTGACTGGCAGGTTTATCAATGAGCAAATAAAGGACTAATAACTCTTGCTTTACTTACTGCTCAGATATTGTTGGAATCAAGACAAGTAACAGAATTAAAATACTTTCAAAATTTATAGCATCCAATTGAGTAAAATGTTATGCTTGTGATGAAAATGCCCTCTACTCTGCAATAAGGGGGTTTGAGCTTTTCCCAATCTACTTACTTAATTTAACTAGTTTAATTTAATTTGTATCTTAGGTGATAACATATATGTTTCTCATTTAGAATTCTTTTAGCACTTCATTAAGTTAAATGAACCTTTACTCCCTTTATTTGGCATTTTTGAATATTTTCCTGATTTTTATAAAATTTTAGCTCAATCAAAATTTATTATTTTCTCTAAGATAGCAAGTCCAAGTAACTGAATTCACTTCAGAGGGCATTCAGGAGAGTCGAGATGACATTTCTCTCTGAAAATACATTTCTTAGGTTGGCCCCAGATATGAAATATAATTATTACGCTTTCTTGCTTGTTATTGGACAAGTCTGAGGAGGCCTGGCATACATTCCTTGGGCTCATGAGTAATTATGGTGTTGGTGATGATCGGGTACTTTATAGGGTCTTGGGCTGCTGGCATTCTGGTTTTTCTGTAATGCATATACTGCATGAATTTAATTACCACTGTTTTGGTGCCTGACAAATATGCTTCACTTGTAAACCTTGTCTTTATGTTCAGATAGGACTGGAAGCTGTATGTTTGTGTGTGTTGTAACAACTACATCCAAGACATTCACAAAAATGGGATCCCAAATTCAGACCTGCTTGTGGTTCAATGTCCCATGCATTTGATATTCTGATTTTGGTTGGAAAACTATCTTTCAAATTCTCTTTTTCTCCACCCTCTTTCTTCTCCTTTCCTGCCTCTCTCTAAACTTTATAATGCTGTGTTTCCTTTTGAAAGATTAGGTAAGAGGGAACACGTGTGTGAAAGTCCTAGACAACTCCCATGTGCTGGGGGCCAGTGAGACTAAGGCCAAAGGCCAAATGACTTCAGCACCTGACAAGTGTGTGGATCTCATTATGGCCATGGGGTCTGGGGGCTTAAAAAAATCAATTGATTTGCAGGATGCATGGTCAACATTTGGTGAGAAAGCAGGTTTTCAATAATTTTGTTTCTAATCCATGGCACGACTTTAGTCCTTAAAAAAAGAATTTTTTTTTGTCTCTTAGAAGAAAAGTTTTCATCTACCCCTATATTTAGAGATTCACAGAGCTTGAAGAAGTCTTTAAAATTATCTTTCTAATCCTTTTATTTTATAAATGAGTGGCATGAGTCCAGGAAGGACAAAGAGAGTTTCCCGTGATCATATAACTGGTGGGAGTTTTTGACTGCCAGCCCCTGTTCCATATTTTATACTGGCACTGTCCTGGTAACCATTCACATATTCACTTATGCACTGTGGATCTTTGGTGCACCTACTCTGTACTTGACAGTAAGAGGCTTGGTTTGGGGCTTACAAAGACATCATTGAGGCATAGTTTTGGCCTTCAAGGAATTTGCTAGCAAAATGGACAGTTAAAATTAAAATGACACAACAGCCTCATTATTGTAAATGGCAGTTTACAGGTCAGAGCTGACATAAGTGGGGTAGTAGACTAGTTCCCCAAGATATCAGAGTGCAGAAGTTGGAGAAGGCTGGTCTACTGAGAGGAAACTTGAAGGTACAACTTGAAGCAGGTTTTGAAGATTTTAAGTTTTCCAATTCTAGGAAGAGAGCAGGACTTGTAAAAGGCTCACAAGCCTTAAGGAGAGGCATGTGAGTGAGGGTTCTTGTGTAGAAGGTGTGGGAACGAGGTTGGCACCACAGGGAAAGGGCACAGTGCAGACAGCTGTTAGTGTAAGCTTAAGTGTCTATTTTCTCATGCAGAGGATGAAGCTCTATTGAGGTTTTAACTAGGGCAGTGAGGAGGAAAAAATGAAGCTAACGGGTTAGAAGAAAGATTAGAGAGAGGCAAGATGAGAAACAGGAAACCAGTTGGGATATTTTGAAAAAGAGTCCCAGCCTGAGTAATGAGCTTCCTGAATAGGGGGCTGGAGAATACAGCACAGCAGATGCCCAGCAAATCCCTTAACTCTGCAGAAGCTGCCTGGGTAACAGTGCAGTGAGACCCACAATGACAACTCCCGAGTAACTAATTTGCTTTTCAAGGTCTTGAGAGGTTTGCTCTGGTTGTCCATATGGCTTTTCTAGGAAGGCCAGTGGGAGATAGGAGTCTTCACCATATAAAAGGCAAAGCTGGAGGTGGAAAAAGAGAGACAGTTGCTTCACAAGACCAAGACATCTCAGGCGAACACTGAATTGCTCATTGGCTGGGTAGAATGATGGATGTGCATTCTAGTTCGGCTAGTTCGGCATCTTACTAATTGTGAGCTATGGCCAAGCCTCAGGGTTCTTGTCTGTACTTTACAGATATAATAATGCCTGGCCCAGCTACCTCACAGGGGGGTATAAGAGTCCATTGAGAGTATTGTGAACTGTAAATAGACTAAAATCATTGCTACATCATAGAGCTCTTGCTGCTGAGATAGTGGAGCATTTGATGCAGGGAGAAACTACAAGAGGAAGGCCATATTTTCCTCTAAGGAAATCATTGTCTTTTGTCTTGCCACTTGGAGCATTCTTTGACATTGTCTTTTTACTACACCCCACCCCCAACCCCATTTACAAAGGAATAGAAATGGTTAGAATTCTGTTCAAACTGATTACCATGAGATACTCTAAACCAGAACTGATCAGACTCTGCTGGTAGAGCCTTCAGAACTTGGGTGGCCCCATCCAATGCTGAACAATCAACGAAAAGATGGGAGAGGGTGGTGAGATGTTCATCCCTAAAAAAAAGGGGAGATGGCATTCAACCTATATTTTTAATGTATATTTTAAAGTTTAATAACAGCTCTGTCTAAAACCATTAACAGCTTCTAAGGTTCCCTGAGCAGGATTTTCCTTGGAGATTGGCTTGATTATAGGTTTAGGTCTTGACTATTTTCTAAAGAGCCAGTTCTAGAACTCCATAAATGCTCCCTTCCAAAGGAAGAGGCCTGTGTTGAAAGCTGTGGCAGGCCAGAGAGAGACAGAGTGAGGATCTTGCGGTAAGGGGAGTTCTAAGCTAATGGAAGCAAGGAAAGCATTCAAAACATAATTATTGAGCACCAACTGCTCCAGAGAGTGAGAACATGAAAATGTGTGTGGAAGGGACATTTATTGTGTGTTTTCTATGCGCCATAGTTGCTTTTGATATCCTATTTTATAGTGTCAGAGTTTAAGAAACCATGGATTTTTTTCTCAAAGGCAACAGGAATGGCATAGATAAAGCCTTAGAGAGCTCTACCAGGGTGCCAAGCTGAAGATAGATAGATTTGGGTCAGGGGAGTGGAAGCTAGGAGCAGAGTGGGGGGATAACAGCAGGAATCCCCTGAACTAGGGAAGTGACAGTGGAGAAGGATAAGATTTGGATCACTTTTGGCAGCAAAAGTGAAAAGTGTTGGCCTTTGAGAAAAAGGTACCCACAGTTTTTGCTCCCTGTATCTCTAGGCTCCAGCACTCACACAATCCTCAAGCTGAAGGCCTTTGACTGCTTGTCAATTAATTGTTTGTTCACCATATATCCTAAAGAAAATTTCTCACTGTTTAACCTATCCAGAGATGTGGACCGAAACTCAGCCATAAGAATGTGTATCATATTGTCATTTTCAATTGCGAAAATATGTGCAAATAGGGGAAGCCTCTTATGTTGGATAGGTGTTTGCAATTATTAAAAATCATGTTTTCAATAAATTGCTTAATGACATGGGATCTTCTAATATAATGTTAAGTATAAACATAATACAACCTACATATAAATAGTAAACTCCTGAATCAGTTAAAAAAATACATACAGAGGGGAAAAAGGAGCGAAGGAAATATATCAACATAGTTATCTTGAGTTATAAGACTAGGACTGTCATTTATCTTCTTCCTCCTACTTTTTCATTTTTTTTCAATTTTGTACTCTGTATAGGCAGAAATTTTCAAATCAGAAGAATAAAAATCACTGTGGAAGAAAAAAAAAGCAAGAAGATAACATTCACAGATTCAGCAGATTACGTTCAAGTGTCAGTGCTGCCTCATGACTAGGGCAGTCACTTCACCTCTATGGTCTATAGTTTTATCATCTGTACAGTGGACCTAATAACATCTGCTTGCTAATTACAGGCCTATTGTAAATGTCAAACACAATAAGAATGTGGAAGTGTTTCATTACTAGTAACTTGCTTCAGGAATATATGAGATTCTGGCAATTTCCATGTTTCCTCCCTTCATGGGGACCCATAAGTATGGTTAGAGGGCCCCCAGGTGGGTATGGGTGGCTGACAACCCAATCTGAAGAAGAGGAGGAGATTATCACAGCTTGAAGCCATTTTGCCTAGATGGAGACTATCAAGTCTAGCCAAAGGCAATTTATTGTACTGAGGAGAGAGAGAGAGAGAGAGAGAGAGAGAGAGAGAGAGAGAGAGAGAGAGAATGGGGACACTCCAGGAGTGTTAGGAAAAGAGGAAGACATTTGTGTAAAGAGGACCTCAGTCCTGCAAGCCGATTGAGGTTCTGCTTCTCGCTTCCAGTCTGTGTGCAAGGCCAGATTCCCCTTCCAGTGCTGCAACTCTGGTCTTGAGTAGCATTGGACCAGCCCTACTCCCTCTGAGCCTCAGATTTCAGTCTGAAGTATGAAGGCTTATAAAGGCTGATTCCCACCCTCCTCTGTTCCAGCATCTTTTCCTATATTCTGTAGGTCTTCTGTGAAATCATTCCTTTCATTGTTGTGATAGTCATCATGAATGATCCAAGTGAAAGGGATAAAGGGTACAAAAAGAACACACACGAAAAGCCAAGAGATGATATTGTATCACAATCACAAACATGTATAGAGTCTGTGTTAAGGGTAGGCCTTTGTATTTCATACTGAGGGTTCAGAAATGTTGATTCCAGTCCCTGCCTACTTACAGAGAGACAATAAAAACATTTGGATTGCTAAGAATGCATCACAGGCAGTGGTTGGGTGCTTAGGAGATCAGAAGAGGCAGGTGATGACAGAGGTGATAAGAGAATGACTTGAACCTTGAACAGCAGATAACTAGGTGAAGTCTCCCAAGCTGGGAGTGAGCAGAAAGTACTGCTACAAAAATAGGTTTAGGACACTTCTAGTTAAGTTGTTTTGGAAAAATTACTTAACTCAAATGACTTTCTGTTTCTTCAGTTGTGAAAATGAGGCTAATGGCATTTACAAACTGTTGGGATGATTAAACGAGGGAAAAGAGAGGAAGTTCCAGGCATATGTTAAGTGTTCAAACAATATTAATTTCCATTTCCCTCTCTTTCCCCTCCCTTCCTTCCCCTACGCCTTCCCTCTCCTCTCTAAGGCAGATACTGTCTAGTCCCAGACCAACGATTGAGAACTAGTGGCCTATGAGCCAGACCTGGTCTATGAACATTGTTTTGTTTGGATCACAGAATTCTGGCTTACACTATGTTTTAAAAACATTTGGATTAGTTGGCGACACTTGAAAATTAGGAGATTTTATATAACTGTTTAGATTTCCGGCATCGCTTGAAAAATCAGATCTGGCAATGGGGGGCCCACGTTATTACTTGGCACTTACCAGCTGGCACTGAGTCAGGGCTGCTCCTGTGGGTGGGGCCACATTTTCCACTTCTCCACAGTCCCCACAACTCCCTACTGAGCTCCAGCCCTGAGGCAAGTGTCAGCTGCAATCTATCATTGTGTTTGCACGACTTTTTTTTTAATACTTAAATTGAGTTAAGAGTTGAGTGAAAATTCTTTACAGCAAAAGAAATTTTATAGCAGAAGCAGAAAAATGAAAGATTGGCCAAGAATAGCAGAAGTTTCAAAAACAAAAACAAAAAAAAGAACAGAAAGAGAACATATTTCTTTGGGGAAGTGAAGAAAATTCCTGTGTGTTTAATATTCAGACAAAGTGTGACTATATTGAAAGAAGACACTTGGCTTGCTTCACTTGTTTATGTTACCTGCTTGGCCTTCGTAGACATTTGAGTTTATTGGCCTTAACCTGGGCCACTTGCTGTTATCAGTATGTGCTTATGGAAAACATCAGTCCCTCTTTATAATTTCCTCCTGCTGTGAAGGGGAAATTCAGCCAGAACTGAGGCAAGCCACACAGGCACCAATGGTAGTTGACATGAAGTCCACTGAGTTGGCTACTGGACAAGATCTCTTGCAAATATGAATACATGTCAATTTACATGAGAGCATACACTTTTTGGTTTTGGAGTTATTTGGTGCTTTAAATGCTTCCTGGTAACACCCCAAGACCAAAGGTAACTCTAAACAGGTGAGGTGATGGCTGGGGCAAAAGGGAACAGTGGTTTAGAAAGTCATTGTCCAATAAAAATGTGATATGAGCCACAAATGTGAGCCACATATGTAATTTAAAAATTTCTAGTAGCCACATTGTAAAAAAGCTAAAAGAAACAAGCAAATTTAATTTAAATGTTTTATTTTATCTAGTATATCCAAAATACTGTCATTTCAACATTTTAACATGTTGTTAATATAAAAATAATTAAATGAGATATTGTAACATTCTTTTTTTTCTTAATTAAGTCTTTGAAATTTGGCATTTTTCATTTACAGTATGTCCTACTTTGAGCTGGCTAGTGGCCACTGTATTGAACAGTGTGTTTAGAAGATGGGTGGGGTAATCAGCAACTCTAGAAGCTTTATTGGCTTCTTGGCTTTGCTGCTCGCAGGCCCTGATCAGCCAGCCGTTAGTCACTCCCTTCTCAGGTATTCCTTATCCTCTGTATCATATGCCTGTACTTTCCTTCCAGCTTTACCAGTAAGCAAACAATTTGAGAGCATTCCTCACATTGCATTTTCCTTTCCTTGTAAATTCTTCTAGATGAAGGATGGTGTGGAACACTAGCGGATATTCACTATGTTTTTCTTAACCCAGTATATGCTTTTTTCTATTATTATTATTTTTAGAGTTTGAGTTCTTCTATGACAGAAAATTCACACAGCTGAGGTCTCTATTCTGAAACAGGGTATTGACTTTGGCTGCTCCTGTTAAACCTCCAAGGTTAAAGATCCAACTGAATCTCAGACTTTCAGTGTCAACAGACCTTCTTTCATTAATTCACAGATTCATTAATAAACATGCCAGGGATATTGCTATGCACTGGAAATTCCAAAGAACACAAAAGCACATTTATTACTCAATAATTGCATAGTATAAAAAACAAATACTGTTTAGCACGACAGATACAATAACAGATGGAGAGTGAGAGAGAACAAAAGAGTAAGGGACATAAATGGAGCAGTAGCTCATTTGCTTGGAGAGATTAGGGAAGGCTTCACAGAGGAGGTGATGTTTGAGCCTGGCCTTGAGAAATGAGGAGAAATTCAGCAGGCAGCAAGGAGGGCATGAACTTATACTTGTGTGGCCAGCACATGTAGAACTCTGGAAGATGGCCCCAAATAGGGGCTAATGGCCAAAGCAGATGGACCAGCTGTGTCTTTTCATTGTGAGTTTATAGGTGAGACTGCTGTCCCCTAATGTGAGACAACTAGTTTGATATTCACCTGGTCTTCTGGTGTGTGTGTGTGTGTGTGTGTGTGTGTGTGTGTGTGTGTGTGTGTGATTTTATCAAGATGCTGCAAGGTGTGAAATGCCTAGCTCTATGACCAACTTCAGAAGACTTCTACTTCTGGACATCTCACAAAATTTACACAACTTTACTTGTTTTTATACAAGGATCACTTAGTCCATCTCTAGAACTCATTTCTATAGGAGTACAATAAGCAGATTTCTGAATTACCCTCACAATTAAGAACCATTAAACTGTAACCAAAATGTACATGTGGATTTGAGATGTGTCAACATATGTTTTGCATCTTTCGCTTGTGAAATTTATGTATCTTGCATGGCCTTTGGACAGACTCCATGTGTTTCACATATGGTTGGTACATTTCTTATTAGGAATGGTATAAAGAGGGTCAGGAGAATCTGACTACTGTATTGATAAACATAAGGTTTGAGATCCACTGGTAAAAAATGACTTCCGAGACACCCACTTTAATGGGCAGGACATTTATCTTGGGAATATAAACTTTTATGGCTGGAAAGAATCTTAGAATCTGGTCCAACCCATTTATTTAATACTTAGGAAACTGAGACCTTGAGGGGTTAAGTGACTCACACAAGGTCCTCAGATATTAGTGGCAAAAGCAAGGACAAGAACTTAAGCTGTTTGATTTACAGCTCATTTTTTTTTCCTATTGTCTACACTGCTTTGCTCATGAGTCTTATTAAAAAGGCATTATCATTTTCCAGTTTAAAATGATTTCTGGCTAGCAGTTCTAAAAAGTTTTCCATGTTCCAACAGTGAAGAAATGAGAAATTTGTGGGAGCAGAATCATACATTTGTGACTTAGTAGTGTAGCCCCAGGGCCTAGAAAAAATGCTTGGCCCATAGTCGTTTTTTAATCAGTGTTTGGGGGAATGAAGAAACCGCACCAACAACCAAGATGACGGCCAATGCGCTGCCAGAGTCTGTGGGAGTGCCCACAAAGATTACAAGACTATAAAACTAAAATGAGAACCACAATTGGGGGCCCAGCATATGTTTTGACAATGAAACAGGGCAAGTTTGATCTCCTGTAAATGTGTCTCTACCCAGAGGTGAAATTCAAAATATTCAACGACCACACAGGCACCAGCCATCAGAATGGAGGCTGTTGTGAAAAATTGGAATCAGAGCCAACCAGTTAAATACCAACCCTGTCTTTTCTTCCATTTTACTGTTCTTTGAGATGCTCGAATGTGATTCCCCTTCCCACCCACCCAATAATTATCTTTTCCATGTCCCCTGAGAGAATGAAACTCCAATAAAACTGCAGAGAAAGAAAGTAATAATGATAATAGAGGTGGATATTACTACATGGAAGATATAGTCTCAGTGAGTGAAGTTCTGCAGGTAGGAAGAACTCTAGTGGCATTGCATGCTGGAGATTAATTTTGGGGTACTTTTTCACTTTAGAGTCTCCATGAGCCAGAGAATTGAAGAAGGACATTTATGCTGTAGGGGTGTACTAAATAATCATCTGCTAGGTGTATACATCCTTCTGCCTTCTAGCAATATATCTGAGAAGGGGTTTTACCAAAACCAAAGTGGTCGGCAAGCGGGGTGAAAGGAACTCTACAAACCACACCTACTGGTAAATACCAAGTCTGGATGTATCTCTGCTAATTTTAAGATTAGAAAGCAGGAAAAACCTAACATGGAACATAATAGAAAGATTGCATAACAAGTGATGGAAAATAAAACACCAAGAAACTTCTTGAAACACTCTGAAGGATGCATGAAGTCTTGGTTTTCATGAAACAGGAACAAAACACAATGAGGAAGAAATAGCCTGAAATGATAATAATGAGGACTGCAAAGGAACTAAAAACATAAAACTACAGAATTTAAATTCTCACTGAAGATTTAAAAAATAGCAAAATTGGTGATGCAGAAGATGGAAGCAACAATATGGAAGGCAAACTATATAGTCCCACCCATCCCTCATCCCTAATGGAGAGAAGAATGGACACAATGAACAGAGAGGAAACATAGAATCAAAAGTATGGTATGTGAAGGTGTACTACCTTTCTTTTGGCTATATGAATAATGCTGCTCTGAACATTCACATATGACTTTCTTTGTGGACAAATTTTTTATTTCTCTTGGATGTATACCTAAGAGTAGACTTCTTTGGTCATATGGTAATTCTATGTTTAAATTTTTGAGAAACTTCCAGGCTATATTTAAGAGTAGTTGCACTACTTTACATTTGAACAGCAGCATACAAGGGTTACAGATTCTTCACATTCTTACCAAAACATTATATTTGTTTCCATTTTTTAAAATTTAAATTACAGCTATCCTAATGGGTGTTAGTGGTATTTCATTGTAGGTTTGATTTGTTCTTTCTTGGTGTCCTGTAATGTTGAACATCTTTTCATGTGTTTATTGGTCCTTTTGAAGAAATGACTAAGTCTTTTGCCCATTTAATTGTTTCTTTTTCTCTGAGTGGTAGAAGTTCTTTATACGAAAGTTGTTTTTTCATTTTCTTGATAATATCCTCTGAAGCACAAAAGTTTTTAATTTTTACAAAGTTAAATATATCTATTTTTATATTGTTGTTGCTTTATGTTTAGGGTGTTCAATCTAAGAATCCATTGACAAATTGGAGACATAAAATTTACTTCTATGTTTTCTTCTAATTGTTTGATAATTTTAGCTTTTATATTTAGGATATTGATTCATTTTGACTTAATTTTTGTACATGGAATGAGTTAAATTTTGTATATAGGGGCCTAACTTCATTTGTGTGTATGCGTGTGTGCACATGTATGTGTGTGTGTGTGTGTGTGTGTGTGTGTGTGTGTATCTTGTTGTTCTAGCACCATTTGTTGAAGAGACTATTCTTTCCTCTTTGAGTGACCTTGCCATCCTTGTCAAAAAACATTTGGCTATAAACATTTGGGTTTATTTTTGAATTCTCAGTTCTATTCCATTGGTCTATGTGTCTTTCCTTATGCCAGTAACACATGGTTTTGATCTTTTCAGGTTTTAGTAAGTCCGAAATAGGTAAGTGTGAATCCTTCAACTTTTTCTTTTTCAGTATTGTTTTGACTATTTGGTTCCTTTGCAATTACGCATAAATTTGAGGATCAGCTTTTCTATTTCTGAAAAAAGGCCATTAAAATTTTGATAGGGGTTGCATTAAATCTGTAGTCAACTTTAGGAAATATTGTCATCATAACAATATTGTCTTCCAATCCATGAGATCAGGATGTATTTATGTCTTTAATTTCTTTTTTAAATATTTTGTATTTTTCAATGTACAAGCCTTTCATCTCCTTGGTAACATATATTCTTTGGTATATATATTTTTGGATACTATTATAAATGGAATTGTTTGCTTAATTTCCTTTTTGGATTATTCATTGCTGCTGTATAAAAATGCAATTGGTTTTGCAACTTACTGATTTTGTTTTTTGGTTCTAGTATATTAGTGTATGTGCATTCTTTAGAATTATCTAGATATAGAATTTTGTCATCTACAAATAGCAATAGCTTTGCAACTTTATTTTCAGTTTGAATGCTCTTTATTGACTAATTGCTCTGGCTAGGACTTCCAGGGCAACAATGAATAGTAATGGTGAAAGTGAGCATTCTTATCTTGTTACTGATTTTAGGGGAAAGATTTCAGTCTTTTACTGTTGAGTATGATATTAGCTGTGAATTTTTGTTTACCCTTCATCATGTTGAGGAAGTTCTCTTCTATTCCTAGTTTATTAAGTTTTTTTTTTTTTAAATTTCTTTTAAATCAATGCAAGGTCTTCAATTTTGTCAAATAGTTTTTCCATGTCTATTGTTAATCATTTAGTGTATTCATTCTATTAATATGGTATATTGCATTGATTGATTTTTCTTATGGTGCAACTCTCTTGCATTCCTTGGAAAAATCCCACTTGGTCATGATGCATATTATTTTAATTTGCTGCTAGATTTTGTTAGCTAGTATTTTATTTAAGATTTTTGCATCTATATTTATAAGGGGTATTAGTGTGTGTAGTTTTATTTTCTTGTGGTATCTTTGTCTGACTATAGTATCTGGGTAATGTTGGCCTCAGAATATGTTAAGAAGTGTTCTTTTTTTGTGTGTGTCTTTTGGAATAATGTTAATTCTTTATATATTTGGTAGAATTACTAGTGAAACCAGCTCATCCTGGACTTTTCTTTGTTGAGAGAGTTTTGCTTGCTGATTCAATCTCATTATTTGTTGCAAGTTCTTTGATGTTTTCTATTTCTTCTTGAATCTGTATTGGTGATTTGCATGTTTCTAAGAATCTGTCCACTTCATCTAGTTTATGTAATTTGTTGACATAAAATTGTTTATAATATTCTTTTATAATCTTGTTAATTTCTTAATGTCAGTGGTAATGTCCTTACTTTCATTTCTTATTTTAGTTGTTTGTATATTACCTTTTAAAAATCCATTTAGCTAAAGGTTTGTCAACATTTTAATATTTTCAAAAGTCAATGCTTCTTTTTGTTGTTTTTCTCTATTATTTTTCTATTCTCTGTTTTGTTTATCTCTATTCTAATATTTGCTATTTTCTTCTTTATACTGGGTTTAGTTTGTTCTTTTAAAAAAATTTCTTAAGGTATAAAGTTAAGTTGTTGATTTGAGATCCTTCCAATTTTTAAATGTAGGCATTTACAGCTATAAGTTTCCATCTGAGCATTGCTTTCACCATATTACAAAAATTCTGGTATGTTGCCTTTTCATTTTTTTTTTCAAATAAAGAGTTTAATTTTTTAGAACAGTTTTATGTTCACAGCAAACTTGAAGGGAAAGCACAGAGATTCCCCATATAACCCACACATTTATAGCCCTCCCCCATTATCAACACCTCCCACGAGAGTGGCATATTTGTTACAAATTATAAACGTACATTAACACATCATAATCACGCAAAGTCTAATTTACTCAATGTTGTATGTTGTGTGGGTTTTGGCAAATGTATAAGGACATGTATTCGTCATTATCTTGTTGTACAGAGTATTTTCACAGCCCTAAAACTCCTTTGTACTCTGCCTGTTTAACCTTGCACCACCTACTACCTACCCCAAAACTCTTGACAGACAATGAACTTTTTATTTTTTTCACAGTTTTACGTCTCCAGAAATCACATAGTTGGAATCATACAGTATGTAGCCTTTTCAGATTGGCTTCTTTCATTTAGCAACATGCATTTAAAGTTCATCCAGGCCGTTTCATGACTTGATAGCTCATTAAATACCACAGTTTATTTATCCATTTACCACTTATATAACATCTTGGTTCCTTCCAAATTTTGGCAATTTTGAATAAAGCTGCTATAAAAATTCACATGCATCTTTTTCATGTGGATATATATTTTCAACTTCTGTAGGTAAATACTAAGGAGCACAATTGCTGGATCCTCTAGTAAAAGTATACTTAGTTTTGTAGGAAAATGCCAGTCTTCCAGAGTGGCTGTATCATTTTGCATTCCCACTGGCAATAAATGAGAGTACCTGAGCTCCACATCCTTGCCAGCATTGGGTGTTGTCAGTGTCCCATATTTCAACCATTCTAACACATGTGTAGTGGTATCTCATTGTTCTTATAATTTGCATCTCCACAATGGTTTAAGATATGGAGCATCTTTTCAAATGCTGTTTACCATCTCTATATTTCATTTGGTGAGGTGTCTGTTAAGATTTTTGGCCCATTTTCAAATCAGATTGTTTCTTTACTGTTGAATATTAAGGGTTCTTTTTATATTTTGGATATCAACCATTTATAAGGTGTGTCTTTTGTGACTGTCTTATCCCAATCTGTGCCTTGTTTACTCACTGTCTTGATATTGTCTCTTACAGAGTTTTTAATAGTAATGAAGTCAATCCAGCTTATCAATTATCTCTTGCATAGATCGTGCCTTAGGTATTGTATCTAAAAACTCTACCATACCGAAGGTCACCTAGGTTTTCTCTTATGAATCTTTGAGGAGTTTATAGTTTTGTGTTTTACATGTAGGTCTGTGATCTGTTTTTGAGTTAGTTTTTGTGAAGAATGTAAGGTCTGTGTCTAGATTCATTGTTTTGCATGTGGATGTCTAGGCCTTTTCATTTTAATTCATCTCAAGATATTTTTTTATTTCTGTAGTCATTTCTTCTTTGACCTATTGCTTTTTTTTTAATGTGTTGTTTAATTTTCATGTACTTGTAGATTTTCCAGTTTTCCTTCTGTTTTTGATTTTTGTTTCATTCCACCGTGGTCAGTGAAGGTACATTTTATGATTTCAGTTTTTTAAAATTAATTGAGAGTTGTTTTATAACCTAATATACAGTCTATCCTCGAGAATGTTCCATGAACATTTGACAGGAATGTGTATTGTGCTGTTGTTGAATGAAGTGTTCAGTGTAAGTGTTAGGTTTAGTTGCTTTATAATGTTCAAGTCCTCTATTTCTTTATTGATCTTCTGTCTAGATATTCTATCTATTATTGAAAGTGGAGTAATAAGTTCTTTAAAATCCTATAGGACACAAAAAGAAGAGCTACAAACTAAAACTTTAATAATATTAGCTATTACATTTATCTATGTATTTACTTTTACCAGAGATCTTTATTTCTTTATCTGACTTTAATTTACGGTTTAGTGTCATTTCATTTTATCCTAAAGAACTTCTTTTAGCATTTCTTGCATGGCAGGTCCACTAGTGATGAATTCCCTTAGTTTTTGTTTGTCTAGGAATGCTTTGATTTCTTCTTTATTCTTTTCGTTTATTTTATTTTATTTTAAATTTGAGATATAATTGACATATAACATTGTATTAATTTCATGTGTACAACAATAATTTGATATTTGTATATTATGCCAAATGATCACCACAATAGGTCTAGTTAACATCCATCACCACACATAGTCACAAATTATTTTTCTTGTGATGAGAACTTCTAAGTTTTACTCTCTTAGCAACTTTCAAATATAGAATACACTGTTATTAGCTATTTCACTATACCGTACATTATATTTTATGCTTTGTTTTAGAAGTATAGTTTTGCTGGATAAGGAATTCTTGGCTGATAGATTTTAATTTCAACTCTTTAAATAAATATCACTCCACTGCCTTCTGGCTTCTGTGGTTTTCTGATGAGAAATTGGCTGTTAATCTTACTGAGGATGACTTGTACATGAAGAGTTGCTTCTCTCTTGCTTCTGTCAAGATTTTTTCTTTGTCCTTCGACAGTTTATTATAGTGTGTTTTGATGAGGATCTGTTTAAGTTTATCCTGCTTAGAGTTCATTGAGTTTCTTAGATTTATTTATTCCTTTCTTTCATCAAATGTGAGCAGTTTTCAGCCATCATTTCTTCAGAAAATTTTCTCTGCCTTTTTCTTTATGTCTTCTCAGATGCAAACGTTAGTACACTTGATTGTGTTCCATAGGTCCCTTAGGATCTGTTCATTTTTCTTCATTCTTTTTCTTTATACTCTGCAAACTGGATAATTTCAATCACCGTATTTTTAAATTTGCTGATTCTTTCTTCTGCTTGCTTAAATCTGCTGTTGAACCCTTCCAGTGAATTTTTTTTAAATTTCATCTATTGTACTTTTCTGCTCCAGAATTTCTATTTGATTTCTTTTGTATAATTTCTATCTATTTATAGATATTGCCTACTTGCTCATACATTGCTCTTCTGATTTCCTTTATATCTTTGTCCATAGTTTCCTTTATCTTGATCTTAGCCAAAAGGCCAAGAAGCACATTTATGACAGCATATTATCGTAAGCACATTAATGTCTTTTTCTAGTATTCCCAGTGTCTGAGCTTCTTGTTTTTTAATTCAGTAATATTTTCTCTTGGTTTATTTTTATCTTGTTTCTTTGCATGTTTTGATGTGTTGTTGTGAGTGTGTGTGTGTGTGTGTGTGTGTGTGTGTGTGTGTGTGTGTGTGTAGAAGGACATTTTGAATATTGTAATGTATTAACTCTGGATACCATATTATTCTTATTGCCAGGGATTGATAATGTTGTTTGTTGGGGTAGGGCAGGTGCAGTTGTTTATTTGTTTAGTGACATTTACAAAATATTTTAGCAAGGACAGTATTTCTTGTCATGTGCGTTCTCTGAAATCTCTTTTCCAGTACCTCTGTGGTAAGTCAGTGACATGAACAAATTAGAGAAAAGAAAAGAAATATATAAAAAAAACTGTTCTGTCTATTTAAACTCTTCAACAGCTACTGCTCAGGAAGCTATTTCAGTCCATGATAGTTGAAATAACAGCCAGTCACTGTGCTGGTCTCTCAGTAGAGGGCAGATTGAAATATACAGTCCCTCTCCTTGTAGATCAAGGTCTTTATTGCTCAACCTGGCACCACAAACCATACCAGGAATGTGGGTCATTATTTCCACCTGCTATGGGGTTACAACATGGAGGATGGTAACTACTATGCAAAACTGAAATTCATCAACATTTACCAGCTTCTTTTCTTCATAAGGCATTCTCCTGGATGTTGCAAATGTTTGACTAAATTCCAGCATTCTAAATAATTGGTTCCAATGGATCTTGCCAGTTCAATACTTGTTTCACTGGAGGGATTGATTTCTGGAACTTCCTACTTCTCTATCTTCTGTTATGTTACTTCAACTTAGTTGTTTAAAGCCACTACATTTGTGGTAATTTGTTACAGTAGTACTAAGAAACCAATAAAGCCCTGATCTTCTCCAGAGTGACAGGCTTATATGTACAATGTCTACTCTACATCTCTTCTTGGATAGTTGTTAGAGCACTAAGCAGAATTCTTGATTTCAATGTTCCTCCTTGTGATTTCTCTTTATTAGTAAATGGAAATTTCTAATCTACCTCCAGTTACTCAGTGTAATAATGTAGACATGATTCACACTTCGACATTTTTTTTATCCTAAAATCCAATTGATGAAACAGTTGCACATCTTCTGTCTACAAAAGGTATCCCAAATTCATCCACTCCACCCTAGTCCAAGTTACCATGAACTCCTATTGGAGCTGCTGTAATAACCTCCTAATTTCATTCCTGCTTACATTCTTGCCACTATTGTATTAGTTCTTCATATTATATCTGAGCCTTTTTTAAAAATGAGTAAATCACAAAATATCAGTCTCCTGCTTAAAATCCTTCACTGACTTGCTATCACATTTAAAATAAAATCAATAAGAAAATAACTTCCTTAAATGACACATTAGATCAACTAGACATAATCAATATTTACAGAGCCTTCCATCCCAAAACAGTGACTTATACATTCTTCTCTAGTGCACATGGAACATTCTCAGGACCACATGCTGGGACACAGAGATAGCCTTAACAAATATAAGAGGGTTGAAATCATACCAACCATATTCTCTGACCATAATGCTTTGAAGCTGGAGATCAACTGTAGAAAGACAGTGGGAAGAACCATGAATACGTGAATATTAAACAACATGCTATGGAAGAATGACTGGGCCATAGAAGAAATAAAAAGAGATATCAAGAGATACATAGAAATGAATGATAATGATACTACAATACATCAAAACTTTTGGGACTTGCAAAAGCAGCAATAAGAGGAAAGTTCATATCATTATGAGCCTATCCTAAAAACAAAAACAAAAGCAAAATAAACAAACCAAACCAAACCAAACCAAACCAAACAAAAAAAGAATGAGCCCAAACAAACAACCTAGCTCTTCATCTTAAAAAAACTGGAAAAAGAACAACAAGTTAAGCTTAAAATCATCAGAAGAAAGGAAATAATCAAATTTAGAGCAGAATTAAATGAAATTGAGAACAAAAGAAAAATTGAAAAAAATGCAATAAAGTGCTTTTGAGAAGATTAATAAAATTGACAAGCTCCAGCTAGACTCACTAAAGAAAAAAGAGAAAAGGTACAAATAAACAAAATCAGCAATGAAAGAGGAAAAGTTGCAATAGTACCACAGAAATACAAAGGATCATACAAGAATACTATGAAAAAGTATGTAACACCAAATTTAGTAACCTAGAAGAAGTGAACAAGTTCTTAAAAATATACAGCCTTGCTAGACTGAATCAAGAAGAACTAGAAAATCTAAATAGACCAATCAACAGTATGGAAATTGAAACAATCATCAAAAATCTACCAAAGAGTACAAGTCTAAGACCAGATGGCTTCACCAATGAATTTTACCAAATATTCAAAGAAAATTTAATACCTGTTCTCCTCAAATTCTTTCAAAAAATTGAAGAGGAGACAAATATTCCTAACTCATTTTATGAGCCAATATTTCCCTGATACCAAAACCTGGTAAAGATAACACACACAAAAAGAAAACAACAGACAAATATTTCCCCTGATCACAGATGCAACAATTCTAAAGAAGATACTAGCAAATCAAATATAACAATATGTTAAAAAGATTATATGCCATGATCAAGTGGGCTTCATCCCAGGGGCACAGGGAAAGTTTGACATGTGCAAATCAATTAATGTGATACACCATATAAACAAAATAAGGAATCAGGACGTGGTTCCATAGTGTAGCAGTTAGCATGTCTGCTTTACACGCAGAAGGTCCTGGGTTCGCACCCAGTGGAGTCAGGGTCCATAGTCTAGGGCCATGCCACTCTGAACAAGCCCAATGTCTGATCTCAGAAGCTAAGCAGGGTCAGGCCTGGTAGTTGGCTGGGAGACCACCTAGGAAGACTAGGTGCTGTAGGCATAAATAAAAAAAAAATAAAAAGAATAAGAATCATACGATCATATCAATAGATGCAGAAAAAGCCTTTGATAAGATATAGCATCCATTTGTCAGCACAATACTTAATAAAATAGGTATAGAAGAAAAGTACTTAAACATAATAAAAGCCATATATGCAAACCCTCACTTAATGGTGAAAAATCAAAAAATTTTCCTTTAATGAACAAGACAAGGCTGTCCTCTATCACCACTGTTATTCAGTGTAAAATTGGAAGTCTTAACGAGTGCAATCAGGCAAGAGAAAGAAAGGCATTCAAGTAGGAAATGAAGAACTCAAACTGTCACTATTTGTGAATGACATGATTTTCTACATAGAAAACTCTAAAGACTCCACAACAGAAATAATAAACAAATATAGTAAAGTTTTAGGATACAAAATCGATGTTCAAAAATTCAGTGTTCCTATACTTTAATAATGAATTGTCAGAAAAAGAAATGAAAAAAACAATTCCTTTTGCAACTGCAACAAGACGAATAAAATACCTAGGCATAAACCTAACAAAAAATGTGAAGGGCCTATATAATGAAAACTACAAGACTCTATTCAAAGAAATTGAAGAAGACACAAAGAAAATGAAAAAAAAAATTTTTTTGTTCTTGAATTGGAAGAATCAACATAGTTAAAATGACCATATTACCTAAAAAGCATTATATAGATTTAACATAATTGCCACAAAAATCCCATTGATATTTTAAAAAGAAATAGAACAAAAAATCAGATTTGTATGCAAGAACAAAAGACCCCGAATTGCCAAAGCTATCCTGAGAAAAATGAACAAAGCTGGAGGTATCATTCTACTCAATGTCAAATTATAATTCAAAGTGACAATAGTCAAAACGGTATGGTATTGGCAGAAAAACAAACACACAGACCAGTGGAACAGAATTGAGAGTCCAGAAGTAAACTCCTGTTTATACGGGGAAATAATTTTAGACAAGAAAACAAAATCATACAATGCAGAAAGGAAAGTCTCTTCTTCAATAAATGGTGCTGGGAAACTGGAAAGCCACCTGCAAAAGAATGAAATTAGACTGTTGTTTATCACCACACATCAAAATTTACTCAAAATGAATTAAAGACCTGAATATAAGACTAAAAACAATAAATTGCAAAGAAGAAAACGTAGGAACTAAACTCAAGGACATTGGACTTAAAGAGGATTTTATGAATTTGACATCAAAGGCAAGAGAAGTAAAAGCAAAAATAAATGAATGAGACTATAACAAACTAAAAAGCTTCTGCACAGCAAAAGAAACTGTCAACAAGACGAAGAGGCAATCATCCGAATGGGGTAATAATTTGCAAACAATGCCTCCAATAAGAGCCTAATATCCAAAATATACAAAGAACTCGTATAACAACAAAAAACAAACAATTCAATTAAAAAATAGGCGGAAAACCTGAACCAATACTTCTCTCAAGAAGACTTACAAATGGCCAACAAGCATATGAAAGGATTCTCAACTCACTAGCTATTAGGGAAATGCAAATCAAAACTACGATGAGATACCATCTCTCACCTGTTAGAGTGGTTATGGAAAGAAGTCTAACTATGAATGGTGAACACATGACTTACTGTTCAGAATTATACACTTGAAACTTATTGGATTTTGTTAAACAATGTCACCCTAATAAAAGTGAAATAAAAATAAAATAAAATAAAATAAAATAAAATAAAATAAAATAAAATAATAAGATAAGATAAAATCCACTCCTCTTCTATGTCTTTGTGATAGTTAATTTTGTGTGTTAACTTGACTGGGCCACAAGGTGCTGACATTTGAGCATTATTCTGGGTGTTTCTGTGGGAGTGGTTCTGGATCGATTAACATTTGAATCAGGAGACTGTGTAAAGCAGACTGTTTTGTCTAATGTGAACGGGCCTCATTTGGTCAGTTGAAGGCCTGAATAGAACAAAAGGCTGATCCTTCCACAAGTAAGAGGGAACTCCTTCTTCCTGACAGCCTTAGCAGGACCATTGGTTGATTCTTTCTTGCTTTTGGATTCAAACTACACTATTGGCTCTCTTGGGTCTCCAGCTTGCCAACTGTAGATCTAGGGACATAGTAGCCCCTATAATCACATAAGCCAATTTCTTATATTAAAGCTCTTTATATATATTCTATACATAATTTATATATCTATCTATATCTATCTATAATTAGATAGATATGTGTACTGTATATAGACTAATATCAATATTATTGTAGCAGAATATTCTATATATATTCTTCTATATGTAGATAGATGATAGATTGATAGAAAGATAGATAGATAGAAGATAGATAATTTCCTGTTGGTTTTGTTTCTCTAGAAGAACCTGACTGTTAAAATCCTAGAAGTTTCCACTAGTCTCTCTGGCCTCAACTTGAACCTTCCACTTCCTATGTTTATTGTCCTTTAGCCTCATTCTTTTATTTTTATTTATTTATTAATTTTTTCGGTGCCAAGCTGGCACTGGCTCCTCCTTTTGCCTGGAAGCTCTTCCCCAAATCTATATATGAATTACTGGATCTCTTCATTCAGATGACTGCTCAAAAACCATATTTCCCAAAAGGGTTCCACAACCACATAAGCAAATGATACCTTACTCTCTCTATTACATTATTTTATTTTCTTCATTATAATTATCATAAGCAGAAATTACTTTATTTATTTAATGTTTATTACATATTTATTGTCTATCTCTTCTACCAGAATTCAAGCTTCATGAGTTTAGGAATTTTGTCTGTTTTGTTAACTGTTTTATCCACAGTGCCTGGTCTATAGCAATGCTTAGTGTGGACTTATTGAATGCAAAGATGAATGAATGCAATCAGGTGTAAAAAGCTTTTATAAACCTATCTGCAATGTTGGACACAGAATTATTATGTCCAATCCAAAACTAGATTTAAAACAATGGAAAGTTGGTGGCACTCTAAGGCATATGTGTAAGAAATTGTCCTTCTCTGAATTAGGTTGCTGAAGGAGTCACAATGTCAATAATTTGAAAAATATAGAGTAAAAAATCATCTAGAGAAAAGGTAAAGGTAATCTTTGATAACAATAAAAACAGCATGTATATCATTAGGTGAAGGAGAAGATTAAAGCAAGCAAAATACATTGTTGGTAAAAAAAATACAGGAAAGAATAAAGATTTAAAAACAGAAGCCAAAGTGTACATAAAGATGGAAGACTAAACATGTCATTTATGACTATAAACTCAAATGACTTACCCCTATTAAAAATGAAATACCTTCAAACAGGTTTAAAATATTCAACTATGTATTGAGTAGGAGAGAGTAATACAGAATTCCTAACAATAAAAAATGGGAAAAGACTTACCAAGAAAGTGAAAACCAAAAAAAAAAAAAAAATCAAGGGGACTATATAAATTTCACACAAGATAGATTACTAGGCAACTGTGTTACATGGGATAGAAAGAGTCTGTTTATAATGATGCAAGGTAAAATCTACAATGAAAATATAAAAGTAATATATACTACATGACTGTCATGAAGTATAAAAAGCAAAAATAGGAGACAGAGTGAAGGAACAATTTCTCGCTGTGAGAAATGCCCCTTCTACTATTTAACAGCTATTGAACAGCACAACTAAATACATAGAAAATATTAGTAATACAATTTAAAAGACAGGATTAATTGATATTGTAAATGTTTTATACACTACCAATTGAGATTGCATCTTCATTTTAAACATGTATGAAACATAAATAAAATTGATCATATAATAGGCCCTTCAAAAAAATAATAAATCAAAACCTTCTCAAAGGCAAAAATTTCTCAGCTACAATATAGTAAAACTAAAAGTAGAAGAGGGGACACACAGAGAGAGACATAAATAAAAAATCTTAAATTAGTTAGCAATTAAAAAAAACTTTATACTTCTAAATAATTAGTCAAAATGAAATTAAAAGTATGATTACAGACTATTTAGAAGATAATGAAAATAACATTGCATATCAAAATTAATGTGACATGGCCAGTCTCCATCATAGGTTTAATTTTTTGTCTTAAATAATATCACTGAAGCATAATCACATGATAAAACAAAAACTGAAATAACCAATCGATAATTAATGCAAGATGTATTTAAAAATAAGACAAGCAGAAACAAGAAGGAAAGATTAAAGGACTAACAATAAATAAGAAAACACAAAAAGTAAACACAATAATTTCTTTCTTTGAAAAAAGGCATATCTCTCATAAATGTAAAAAAAAGAACACAAATAAAATTAAAAATAAGAAAAGGATAAATCAAAGGATACAAACATTTCTTTAAAAATTAGAGAAATATTGTGTACATTTCTTTGCCAACAAATAAAAGTATTTCAAAGGAAATGATATTTTCTCAAAAAATATAATGTATCCACTTTGAATCAAGAAGAAATGGAAAATCAGAAAGTGAAAATCATGAAATAATAAATGATTTTCAAACCATGAAAACAAAGAATTTATTAAAATATAACTTAAAAAAATAATTCTCTGAGACAAAAAACTTTTACCAATGTGATACCTCAGTCCATACCAGTTCAAGGACCATAATTCTTGTATTATATAAAAAACTCCTGAGCAAAATGAAAATCAGAAAGCTAATCAATTTGAAACTAGAATTGATTATGAAACTAGAGCTACCCGAATATAAAAACTTAATAATAGATACATGTTCAAAAGCTATAAAATAATATATATGAATATGTTTTAAAATTCATAATTAAAGTCGAGCAAATCAAAATCAACAATATAATAGAAAGCACATTTTTCTGTAAATAGTGGGCCTGCCCTTATGATTTTATATTAAGACATCTATCTCAATTCTAAGATGCACCTTTTATTTTTCATGTTTTAATATCTCTGAAATTACAATGTATTTTATAATCTATGAAATTTAGTAGTATACAATAACTCCTGCTAACTTTATTAGATACTAAAAGGGCATTAGGCCTAATTAAACACCACTTCCACTTTTAAAATATTTAGGAATCCAAGATTCTTCTTATTTTAAAGAAAACCTAACTCGGACCAACATTTTACATCACAGTTAATAGTAAAGTACAAGAAATAGTTCCATTAACATCAGGAACAAAGTAAGGATGCCCACTCTCATTATGAGAATGGTAGAACATACAACAGAAAGTAGTGGAATTACTTTTAAAAGGAGGAGACACATTTATTGATATTTCTAATGTATAATTATATGCTTAGAAAACCCTAGATAATTGACAGAAATTCTAAAATTGATAAGAAAATTCAGCCAAATCACATGATACAAGATAACAGGCAATAATCAGTTAAAAGCTATAAAGGGATTAACAAACAATTCAGTACCAGTGAAAAACAGAGTAGTTAAGCATAACAGTAACAAGACATGCCTAGGATCTATAGGAAGTTGAACATTGTAAAGATGTTCATTGCTTTGAAATTAGCTCCTAGTTTTAAAGTAAATCCCTTCAAACATGACAGAAGTGTTCTAAAGTTCATCTTGAAGAATGATGTGGCAAAAATAGGTAAAAGTAAGGAGAGGGGGCTTACTCTAACAAATATTAATAAATGTTAAAACTGTAATTCAAACCTGCAGATTAAAACTTCAACGTAATCATCTCTGAAAGCTCTCTGGCTGTCTGAGCAAGGCTGCACAAGCAAGCAAACATGCCATCACACAACATTACACATTACCATGGCACAACGAACTGAATTTTGATTGAATTAAAGAAGGCAGCACAGAAATAGAAGATCATGAAATAGGAAAAATATAAGCAGACATTAGATTAGGGAGGTGGGTTAGGAAAAAACTTTTTTAAAGTGGAAAGAAAAAAGAAAGATGAATCTGATAACATAAAAAAAAAACTTTAAAGGCAAATGACAACTTGAGAAAAATATTTATGAGAATAGTGAAGTAAAGGATGAATTGCTTATGTCTTAGAAAAGCTCTTAAATTAAAATTAGTAAGTGAAACAAAAATATTTTAAAATCCCTAGGTATAGAATATGATTACATAATTAGTGAACAAAATTGAAGAACTGAATTTGTCCATGTAAAAATGTCTTTCTTACTATTAGTCAATGAGAAGAAAATTAGCATATGAGCCAAATAACACTTTTCTTTTCACATTAGAAAGAATAAAATAATCTGTTAATACAAATGAGGCAATGATTAAACAGACAATCTTATATACTGCTAGTTGGAATAGAATTTAGTATAATTTTTCTCAAGTACAGTTTCTCAGTGTGTATTGTGAATCTCAAAATCTTTATATACTCAAGTAATTCCATTGTTTAGGAATACGGTCTCATGAAATAATGAGATACACAGGCTTATGTTCAAATATTTGTGGCAGGTATATAAAATAATAGAAATACACAGATAACATAGAGAAAGGTATAGATGCAGATAGAATATTATGTAGTCAATATAATCAAGTACTTTTACTGAAAAAAGCAGGACACAAAATTGCACATACAGCATGTTCTCGATTTTGTTAAAAGAACATATATGTGTGTATATATGTATATAGTTAATATAGTATACACACATGTATATAGAGTGTTTTTGTTAAAATTGATAGCATGCTGCTATACACAATATTACATATATACAGATACAATAAAATTCTGAAAGGGAGTGTACTTAGCTATTAACACGATTATTTTGGGATGATGGGATTATAGGCAAATTTTATTTATTTTTTTATTTCTTGTGTTTTCCAAGGATCCTAAAACCAATGGAATGGTCCTAGGGAACCTACAGAACATAGATAATGAAACTTTGTATGTAATGTTGCCTTCTCAAAGACTCATAAGGATCATGCGTACTTTACAGGCTGAGAGAATTCCTGCAGGTAAAATAAAGATAAACACATCTCTCTTTTACTTTATTTAATCTTATATTTTCCATATTTCTTTGATTTCTCTGATAGAAATGGTTATCAACAATTCATCCCATCTCTTGTAAACACAGAGGTGGGGTCTATCTCCTCCAGCTTAAATCTGGGCTGGCCTTGTGCCTTACACAGTGTGGGACAGTTGACACTTTTTCAGCTCTAGGCCCAGTCCTTCAGAGGCTTGACAGCTTCTGCCGCCTTCTCTTGAAAGGCAGCTGCTGTGCTGCAAGGAAACGGGAGGAGGATTTGCTCTGAGGCAGTGTAGCTCTAGCAGCAGTGCTCAAAACCCCAATAGCACATTACCTGATAGAGGGAGCCTGAGCTTGAGAAATGTGGCAAGATACCAGGTGGTCTGAGGTTAAGAAAATCCAGCAGGAAATTCTCTGGGGTAGTAATGGATCAAGGACTACCAGAAACTGGATGCCCATTTGATTTGTGGTTGCTGGGATTCAGTTTAAATTCCCTCTCTTCCTTCTTCAGTATGACTCAGCTATGCACATAGGCTTGTATGCTGGCTGCTCTAGGGAATCAAAAGTAAAGGGTGTGCTCCAGGCTGGGTCTAGCTCAGAATGCAATGGAGAGAAGGGACTAGATGTGGAGTGGGTGTGAATGAGATGGGCAAGTCGGTGAAAGCAGTGAAGTGAGGCAGGATGTTACCACAGAAGAGAAAGACTTTCCCCAGGTTTGCAAGTAAGTCCCTGGAGACAGTGGGAGTAGGAAACACTGAATTTTCCATCCACATGGGATGGGGGTATTGAGTCATCTTTGTTTTAATAGTGAAGTAAGAGTGGTTCTTTGAATTTGAAGAATTTTAGAGTTTCTAGTGATTGCAAATGCTTGGGTTATAAATTAGGGCTAATTCTGACCATCCTCCTTGTTAGCTTAGACGAGGAATCTAAAGTGAGTTAGGAGGACTTTTGTGTGTGTGTTATTTAGTAGAGAGCCATGGGGTTCAGGAACTTGGGTAAAAGAAAGAGACTGTTACAGAAAGTTGTAATTAGAACAATAGCTTTGAACTGGTCCTACATGGGGTTCAGCATGAGCAGAGCAGTTGGGGATAGGGCAAGTTTACTAAAAGAAGCCACGCTGTCCTGCCTACTCTGTGGAGAATACCATCTCTACCATGGGCCTCTTGAGGCCCTGGAGTCCTCATGGCACCCAAAGTCCTGCTGCTGTGGTGTCCAGAGCCCAAGCGATTTGCGGTGGTAGGAGCATGTGAATTTTCTAACAAACAAATGCAGCCCTACCAAATTCAGTTAGGCTGAGGCCTAAGTGACTTCCTCTACTTTTGTGTTCCTGCTTTTGCATGAATGTTGGGTCCAGCTGTTGCAGTGCAACCTCACCTTTGGGAGAAGTTTACAAACTGCTTTACACATAACACTTTATTTTATTGTCATGGAAGCCCTCTCTTGCAGGCCAAATAGGTATTTTCATTTCCATTTTACAGGTGAGAAGACTGAGGCTTGAAGAGGATAAATAGCTTGCCAAGGACACACAGCTGCAGTATGCTAATATTAGCAGGTATGTTGTGCTGAAAGTGAGCTTTCTTGTTTCCAGGTTACATCTTTTATTTTCTAGGATTTAGTTCAGTTTTTGCTTGAGAATTTTAAAGCTTTTCTAGGGCAGAAAATGTGTCTTCTCTGCCATTAGAATCACCTAGAAAGTCTTTTGAGTCTGTACACAGCAGGTGCCCAATACATGCTGTTTACTGAAACTCTGTCTTTTCAGAGTGCAGTTTCCCAGTGCCATCTGCTCACTTGACATGTCCCCGAACTTGAATCTAACATTTGCTGGGTGTATGAATTGGATCTTCTCAGACTCTATCAGCAGTGTTCTCTATCACTCATCTAAACTTTCCTCTTAAAGGGAAACCGAAGAGAAAGATGGGAAAAACATCCTGCTGCTAGGCTATGCAAGGCCTTTTGGGCTTTATCCTCAGGCTAATGGGATAAAATTACTTGAAGGAGCTTAAATGGGGAGCAATAGGCTCTGATTTTCACCTTACAAAGGTCTTTCTGACTATCATAGAGGATGACTTGTGTCACGGGGGTACTGCAGGCAGGGGTGTAAGCAGGGAGCAGTAAGCAGGCTGTGTCAGGGGCCCAGGTGGGAGATGGAGGTGGGCTGGACCAGGATGTGGAGGCTGGGCCATGAAGATAGGAGATGTAGGCTGATCTGAGAGATATATGGAGGCAGAGGGACGTGACTTGGAGAGGCAAATGGTATCAAAGATGATGCCCAAGGTTCAGGGGAATTGTGACATAACTCCTGAGGCCAGGGAGAATGGAGGGAGAGCAGCATGTGCAGATGTTCAGGTTGGGCCATTTCAACTTAGAGATTCCCGTGGGAAGTCTGAGGAGCTGGGGACCTGGGATGTGAATATCTGTTTGGGAATTCCGACACTGTGGTAAAGGATACAATTACCTAGGGAGGAAGTGAGGTGTGAGGAAACAAGAAGGCTGGGATTGAGCCTTGAGAATGTCCCTGCCAAAGGCAAATAAGAAGCTACTGGAAAAGCATGAGGAAAACTATTGACTGGGATGGTGATAGCTAGAGGAGGGGTGTTTCAAGAGAAAGAGAACTATTAAATGTGCCATATATTTCATAGACAGCAAGTAAAATGGGGCTGCAAGTTGTTTATAGTGGCCAAGATGTTACTTCAGAGGAAGCTTTTAGGAAGTGCCTGGGTTTGCCAGGGGAAAAAAAGTGAGAAAGTAGAGTTAGTGGATGGAGTCAGGTTCAAGTTTAACTCTGGTTCTGCAAAGGTGATTTCCCTTTCCTGAGTCCCAGTGTTCTCATCTGAAAAATGAAGGGCTTGAGCTCTTAGGTTTAAAGGATGTTCGCTAATCCCAGCAAAGTAGGATTATTCCAATTATCAGTGTATAACTGCAAGAGCTTTTTAATGACATGAGCTTCCACTGGCTCCTTTGGGCTGTCAAACTTGGTGTAACAGGCCAACTGGGAAATTTCCTGATCAGCTCCACATTTCCTCTGCTTGATTTCAGGTCATTGCCCCTAGCGACATTCCCTCTAGACTATCTTAAATATTCTGATTTCTACACCACTGGAACACTTATACAATGACGTAATATTTTCTATTGTTTCTTGTCTGATTCCTTTGCTTTATCTTTTTCTTCCTATGACCTTGCTAAGTACATATATATTAAAGCCAATCTTGAGCATTTATTGAACAACTAGGTACTAGCGCGAGTTGTGTGTGTGTGTGTGTGTGTGTGTGTGTGTGAGTGTGTGTGTGTGTAGCTGATGACAGTGGGGCATTGAGGTTCAACTACAGGTATAAATTTTGATAAATTTTTGAGGGCCAGTTTTTAGATTGACCCATTTAGAGGAAATTCTGGAAAGGAGTAAAAGAGGGTTTTATGATTAAAAATCAGTTTTAGACAATGCCCCCTGCTAGTGAAGACCATGCCCTCTGCTAGTTGTTTACTGGCATCAGAGCATTCAGAGATGGAAGAGACATCAAAGATTACCCTCTTTGTTTTCATTTCTCCGTTTTGCATTGTATATACTGAGAGTAAACCAGGTACCAGATAGTTAAGCAATTACACAACAAATTGATAGCACTACAGACAATATAAGACTTGTGCACAGGGCTCTTAATGCCTACTCTCAGCAAAACAGAGCACCTGATATGTGTTAAACACTAGGCTGTGGACCACCTCCATCTTTGGTCTTAATTGGGAAGAAAAATGAAACTCTCATAGAATAGTACAGGGCAATCTTTATATTCATTATAATGTGCACAAAAGTACTTCAGAGAAAAGAAGATGTACTGTGGGCCTCAAAGCCTTGAATTTTCAGATAGGTAGAGAGAGTGAGGAACGGTGTAGGGAGATGCTAAGAAGAGTGGTGGGAATAGAGTAGGGTAGGGTGAGTAGCTGGGAAGACTTCACTGGATCAGAGACAATGTGTGAGAAGAAACCAGGGAGAGAAGGATGGACCAGAAGTATGGGGTTGAGTTAAGAGAGATCTGATATGGAAGGCAAACTAAAAGCTGTTATAGAAATATTATATAGTTATCAGTTTTCTATATATACATATATAAACAAAATAGTAACCTGAAGGTTCGTGGTTTTTATCTCTCACTCTTGCAAAGGAGCACTTGGGTATTATTTGCTTTGCTGTTCTCTTTTCTGGGGAGAGAATTGGACTCAAAGATCATTAGCTGGGTGGAGTGGAAGAGATGAGACCCAATGTAGTCAAGATGGTGTGACAAGGTGGTCCTGGGTGAAAGTTCTCCTGGGGAAGGCCAAAAAATTCCCAAGATTTGAGAACTGCATACTTAAATCCCCTTAAAGGATTGGAAGAGATAAGTGAAGTTGGAATTCCAGTTTGGAGAGTACATTTTAAGTGAGTGCCTAATTTAAATTAGGCCACATTTTATACATATCCCTTTCTTAGCATCTTTAATTTGTTTCCCCAAACTTTGTCTAAGAGAAAAGCTGTTGAATGAAGAAAATATTTCCATTATTTTAGTAGGAAAAATTATGGTACTTTTACCAACAGAAAAATATCAAATAAACAATAAAAATAAATATACATAAATAAAGAAACCAATTTGGAATAAATTAATGTACTTTATTCATAAGTAAAGTGAAGAATTAATTTACTTACCAAATGAAGAATAAAAGACTTGACAGTAGGTGGTGGTAGGTGGAGGCCAAACATTCATTCTTTATAAAATTATTGCTTCTTTCTCTATACCATTTCTCTAGAGATTTTATAACTTTTGAGGAACTTGTGGGTATCTTGCATTCAAGATGTACTTTAAAAAAAGTAATGGCACAGAAAATCACCTTCAACCAAAATAAATGCTAGCTATACTAACGCACAAGAGAATAACATGTTCATAACAGCCTGAAAGTCATAGAAGATGCTACCTCTTCATCTCCCTTGCTGGGGGTACATAGAGCAAAATGCTTTGGGTTTATTTAAATATGAATTCAAATTTGTCCCTGATGATATTCTTTAACTAGAAGCTGTGGTATCAATTAAATTGGTGAGTGAGTCTTTGCCTGAAACCATATTGTTGAAACTTTATTATCTTTATTTGAGTTGTTGTGGTGTGAACAACTTATTATACCAAGTAAAAGGAGGTGTTATCTGAGAAGTTGTTGAGCTTTTCAAGAGCATTTACAATGATAAGTAGTTTGCAGATATATAGAGAATAAAGTAAACTAGGCTTTCTCTCATCCTCAAGCTTTTGCCCATGATGATTCCATGTCTCAGGACAACTTCTTCCCTACATCCTCTGGGCTTTTCTTGGCTGTTACACTTTTCAGGACTAGCTCAGATGTCAAATTTTGTGGGGAATCTTCTGTGATCGTCCTCAATGCCTTCGGCTCCCTCTATTTGTTCCCGTTCATTCTCCTCGATACTTCTAAAGTCCCTTGCTTGCAACTAGAACATTTAGACACCTGCTATGCACGTTCATGTTTATGGTCTGCTTTCTCAATTAGACTACATTTCTTGTGAGTGGAGACATGGATAAATTTAGTGTTACTAGTACTGGCAGAGTAACTGGTGTACAGGAGACATTCAATCAATGTGAATTAGTGAATGTGTATGCAACAGTATTTAGAAAAGAATTCAGAAGTCAAATTTCAGGGTTGTGAAAAATGTATTGGGAAAGTGTATTTGTCACCTTTTGATGCAATAAGAAATAACCCCAGTATCTCAGTGGCTTACAATAGCAAACATTTATTTCTCATTTGTATGAATGTGGGCATTAGGTAGACTAAGGACCTGATCTAAGCTGTGTTCAAAAGAGAAGTGTCTCCATGTATGTTCTCAAGGCAGAAGGGAGAAGTGTAACTAGCAAAACAAAATATATTATATAATTAAAAGCTTCTGCCTAGACATGGATGGGGAAGGGTACTCTGCAATTCTTGTTAATTCAACAGAGAACATATCCTCCTTTGAATCGGTGTTGCTGTAAGAACAAAGGGGAAACAGAAAAACAAAAACAACTTCAAATTTTATCTCTGCCATACAAAGAAATAAACTTGAAATGAATCATAGACAAAACTACAAAAGTTAAAACCATAAAGCTTCTAAAAGAAAACATGAGAGAAAATTTTTGTAGCCTTAGAAGAAAATATGCACAATGCATATGTCAAAGAACTTGTGTTTAGAATATATAAAGAATTTTTATAATTCAACATTGAGACAACAAACAACCTAATAAAGATGGACATAATTTTTGAACATTTAACAAAAGAAGATATAAGCATGTGAACAAATGGTCAACATTGTTAGTCATTGGAGAAATGTGTATTAAAATCACTATGAGGTGCCACTATAAACCCACTAGAATTGCAAAAACTGGAAAGACTGATAATAACTAAATTTTAGTAGAGGCGATGAACAACTAGAACTCTCATACATTGCTAGTGGGAATGAGAAATGGGACACCACTTTGGAAACAGGTTTTCAGTGTTTTATAAAGTTAAACATACATTTATGACACAGTTCAGCAATTTCATTCCTAGGTATTTACCCAAGAGATATAAAAAAGTATGCCAGTCTGTATAAGACTGGCCATAGCAGCTTTGTATAATAAATAGCTTCAAACTGGAACAATCAAAACATCCATAAATAATGTAATAGATGAACAAATAAGGGTTTATCCATACAATGGAATACTGTTCTCCAATAAAGAAGGAATAGATATATACAACTTGGATATATACAACTTGGTATATACAACTTGGATGATATATATAACTTGATATATACAACTTGGATGAATCTTGAATGTTTAATTGTACAGAAGAAGCCAGACAGAGAAGAGCATATGCTCCCTGATTCCATTTATATGAGGTTCTAGAACAGGAAAAAAAATCTATAGTGATAGAAATCAGATCAATTTTTGCCTGGAGTCATGGAGGAGGATTGACTAGGAAGGATATGAAGCGAGTAATAGAAATACTCTGTACCTTGATTGGGGAGGTGGTAATAGAGATAGTCATATTCATCTAAACTCATCAAAGTACATTAAAAATATGCACATTCATTTTAATATATGCAAATTATACCTCAATAAGTGCATTAAAAATAAGAATAGTATCTTTGCATGTTAAACGAAGATAGGTGCCTGTGGCTTTTTCAGCATACCATCAAGGTACATACCTTTCATGGATTCAACACCTAAACTCAGAGCGCAGGAAAGAAATTACTGGGCTCTACTGAAGAGGTGACTCCAGCATGCCTGGCCCATGCAAATCCAGAGTTAAAAGTTATCTGGCATGTGTCTTTTTCATTACCTTTTTTATGGTGGAAAACAGATACTGCCATATTGGACCTTGAGGATAAGGGCTCACCTTACTAGAAATAGTAGGTGGTGAGCTGAAAAGAGCCAGGATCTCAAAGGATTCCAACACAGCATTGGTGCCACCCTACCTCTGGACTTCTATGTTATGGAAAATGAGAAACAACCTGCCTTTTTTCCCTCCAAAATATATATTTTATTAGTATCTTTTCCTTAATATGAAAAAAAAATCATAGCAGTTTCTCTTCACATCTGAAAATCTTGTTCAGCCAAAAACATGACCAATTTATGTTTCTTCTCTAAAAATAAATCTAATTCTTTTCTTTCTTTTTTTTTGAAATTTAAGCAATTTTTTATTCATAAGACAGGTTAAATTCTTCATACTGTTTAAAAACAAAAGATACTGGTGCTCTTTTAAAAAAAAAAAAAACAAACAACCAACCACGACCACAGCAACAACAACAAAAACAGCTACTTCAAGAACAGCAAAATCTGTACTTAAAAACAATTTAAAAATGGGAAGTTAACCTGCTTTTTAAAGTCACTATTATTTTGAGTCTCTCATGTGGATTAATTTAAACTCAACTAGTATAATTATCCAAAATTGTTGAAACAAAAATTGAACCATGATTTAGCTTTAATTATGTTTGTTGAGCACTTTCTATGTATTAGATGTGATGTTTCCATTAACTCTTTCTGTTGACTGGTATTCAATCTAAGTATGTGGAACTATTGCATCATTAATGAATTCCTCCTCAACCCATCTCACTTAGTGTTAAAGTCTGAGACTAACTTGACTGCAGTTACTAACCAAAGCCCTTTAGAGGTTAAATTGACAAAGCAGGAAACCTCAATCTATTCTAGATGCAAAGAGAGCAATGGATCCAATGCAAACATGTTTGGAATTTAGAAATCTGTCTTTGTTATCTGAAGAGTACTATGAAACCAGAGAAGAACTTGGAAAGAATATGTTGAAGAGGTTGTTGTTGTGTGTTGAAAGCTCAACTGGGAATGAGAAAATTTACAAAGTTCTCCAAGATTTTGATTGATATCTGTACTGAATTGAATAAAGTCTCTCAAAAGTGCATGCCTTCCTGGAGACTCAGTATGTGACCTTACTTGGAAATAGGGTCTTTACAGGTTTTTGTAATTAGTTAGGATACCAGATTAGGGCGGTCCCTATATCCAGTGACCAGTGTCCTTATGTGGTGAGACACAGAGACTCAGATACACACAGGGAAGAAAGCCATGTGATGAAGGAGGCAGAAATTGGCATGATGAAGCGACAAGCCAAGGAATGCCCAGGTTGCCTAGCAACCACCAGAAGCTGGAAGAAGCAGGGACTGGTACTTCCCTAGAGCCTTCAGCAGGAACATGGCCCTGCTGACACCTTGGTGTTAAATTTCTAGCCTCCAGAACTATGAGAGAATAAATTTCTGTTGTTTTAAACCACCCAATTTGTGGCAATTTATAATGGCAGCCCAAGAAAACTAATCTGGTCTCCAACATTTCAAATCATCTTTTCTTTGTTCCTGTGGCATTTTCACCTAGCTTTGCATTTTTCTTTGTTTGTTCACACCGAATTCCTTAAATCAGGCATTGCTCTAAATTCTGATTTTTTTATAATTTTCATTTCACTCATGCATTAAAAATACAGTAGAACTCTATCTTTTGCCAAACAAGTATATAATCTGAATCTTCTTGTTTCACTAAAGTATGCTGAATCTGTCCTGAACAAGGTTTAAAGTTTCTTCTCTTCGTAAGTGTGATGTGGGAGGAACAATGTCTTGTGGAACTCATGTTTGAGATGTCAGGAATGACACTTCCCAGTCCAGCCAATCTGTTATGCTTCATGCAACTTAATTGACAGCATTGCAACAAAGATTTGTAAGCATTTCTCCCAAAATCCTTCAAATTTCCTGCAATATAAATCCCTTTAGCTTAGTAAAGCTACAGTAGAAGTGAAGACAGCTACATAGATGCTGAAAAAGTTCTCAGAGCATAATAAGACAGGGTCAAGATGCTTTAGAAGGCCACACTGGCAGTCATGTAAACATAGGCTGTCCTGTTTTCAACTAAGTGAAGTAAGCTGAAACCTTTTTTTTTTTTTTTTTTTTTTTTTTTTTGATATTCAGCTAGAGACTCTTTATGTTGCTGACTCTGAAAGCAAGGAAAACTCTAGACCATTTTGCGCTTGGGTAGGGCAGCCCCATTTGTGAGTCAGGATGTATCCTCATATGGGCTGTAGGAGAAAGCTGCTTCAGTCTACCGAATGTTTCCAGATGTTAGAATAATTGACGATATTCTAAAAACGAACACCAGTTGTTACATTTGGTTTCAACATTTTTGTTTTATTTTCTGCAATGGTTACCTTTCCTCATTGAGCGATTTCCATTTCTCCAGGACGCCTAATGCTTACCTTTAAAGGTGTGATCTCCCAACACTTCATTCCTTGGATAGGTTTCTTTTTAACAAGCTAAAACAGACATAACTAGGGCACTGTTCCGGCTGATATGACAAATGTGGAACTGAAGAATATTGAAAGCCACTCAAAAATGGTTGGGTAAAAGACAGTGCTGTATAATGAAACCAAATGCACAGATCAGAATTTTAAAAGAAATCTTGGTGTGAAGATAAAAGGACATGAAAGATAATAAATGTTGAAATGATACACCATCTAATGGTATCCTGTCAAGGAAGAAAGATAATATGATAACTTACAGAACATCCCTGAGCCTCTATAGGTACTTGACCTATAGTTTGCAGGGAAATAATCTTTTTGTTTCATCTGGCTCATATTAAAAACAGGAAAAACAAAACCAGCGTTTTTTTTTTTCTCCACTCTCACACAGATGGTGGAAAAATCCATGCAATTTTTAACTGTCTGAAATTCTTTAAAGCAATATAAGACAAAAAGAATTATTAAATCACTTTTCCATTTCATATAATGAAAAACCGCACTACTGCAGTAGGGCTGGGGCCATCAATTTTGGAGTAAGTGGGAGCTCTGATTGGTCCTGCAGGCAATCAATCACCTGGAAGTCCCAGGTTTCTATCTCTGAAGTCATCTTGCTAAGAAAAAGAAATTTCAAAAATAATCAAACTAAAGTTAAACTGCTTATTAGTATTTATATAATTCCATTTTTGACATTTGCTTACACCTCATTTACATAGATGACATACATGCGGGTGTTTGGGGGTATATCTACGTTCATTCATGCATGTGTTTGTTCTTTCGTTTATTAATTTGTTCAATTGTTTATTCAAAAAGTATTTACCAAGTGCTTACTCTAGGCATTGGGGAGCTCATTGTCCACTGGGACAGACAGAGAATTGGGTGAATAAATGACTATGTTATGTATCCTGATAAATTGTGCAAGTTATGTTATGTATATTGTTGACATTAATATGTATATTTGACCATTTCCAGATATTTGGGCCAAATTCAGGGCCTTTAGAAGGGCAGCTGAAATTTGTCTCAACTTCTCAGTTTATTTAAAATTAAAAAAGGGTAATAACTTCTATTTTTATTTACTTTTGCATTTGGACTTACTTTTGGTACAAAGGATATTAGATGTAACTTATAAATACTTATGGTATCAGTAAGTCGTTTCCCTTGGCACCCATCTCTAGGGGCAGAAAGGACTGCCTACTGACAAGATTCTTCTTTTCTAGGATCATGTATCTAGACGACAAGACTGGACAGGAATCTGAAGTTACCTAACCATACACAAATCATCATTTTTACAGTATCTCAGTTTCCTCATATGTAAAATGAAGTTAATAAAGCTAACAAAGACAATTAATTTGTTGGGACCAACGAAGAGAGTCTGGCATGTCACAAGACTATGAAAATGTTAGTTCCTGTAGATATTGCTATCCAAGACTGACTTGTGAGAGATAAAAATGCTAATGAATGGACAACCAGGAAAATGCAACCTAGACTTCTTCTGGGTTTTTCTTCATATGTACGTGCCCTATTGCCCTGTCTGTCTTCCATTGGAATTGAGTTCCCCAGGACAGTAGTGCTTTTTTTCTTATCTCAAGCCAAGCTCCTTGAAGGTGGAAATTGTATTTATACCATCAAACTATCAGTTCCCTGATCTTATAAAGAAGACATCATAATTAGAAAGAGGTTGCTGACTGGTTATACTTCCTGAAGAACAGAGAGGAAGTAGGGTTGAGTTCAATAAGAGGAGACTTTAGCAAGAGTGATCTGAGGAGTAATAAAGAAATGCTTGGGGAAAGAATTCAGAATGGGAGAGAAGTCTGCGGCGGGCATGGCATGGCATGCAGCATGAGTTCAGGTCACGGAAGTTGGGAGGAGATGACCTCCCAGGTTTCCTTTACAAGCTCTCTGATTAAGGTTTCCTCCATATCATGGCAGATGTCTCTAGGAAAGTTTCTCTTGGTGGCCGTTGTGGATTTCTTCTTCCCTAATTCCTATGATACAAAGCCACAGATAAAATCTATATCAACAAACATAAAAGTAGCATTTGCTATATGAAAAATTGAGAATCATTTCTAATTCTAGGCTGGAAGTGGTAGGGGAATGTGCTGCAGAAAGATGTCCTTGGCAAAGGGAAGCTTCTATTTTGTTTGGGAATATGCTTTCTTTGGTCTGTTAGGTGGTGGCTTCTTCCAGAATAGTGAGAGTGAAGGTGATAAGAACACAAATTGTTCTGTGTGCAAAGTTAAGGAGTAGCCTGCTTGAGCAGACCTACTGCCTTTTGAACTTGAAGGGATTTTAGTGTTTCCCTTATAGGCCAGGAACCTGGTTTTTGTGACTCTTGAGCTGGCATGAAAAAAGGTGAGAGAAAAAAAATGTGTAATTATACATGTACATGCCCCCACACCATGGAGGCATGAGGGGGCCAATAAAGGAGAGAGAGCACTAAGGATTTCTGGTGAAAAGGTATGAAAAAGAAGCTTTAGAAACAGAGCTACGATGTCTCCCAGCACCCAACCTGTCAGGAAACGGTGTTAACCTCTAGAACTGAGCCAGATTCTTAAGGATGAAGAGGTGTGAGAACTGTGTGCTGTTAACTGGGAGCCAGGTACTTAATTTTGTTATTAAGGAGAAGGGCATCTCAGATTGGCAACTAGGACACTTGGGATCATGTGGCTAGGCTACTGCTAAAACCATCTCAGTCATCCAATTCTCCGGATGTAGAAAATGGAAGGTGCTGGAGGCTGTGCCAGAATCTGGCCAGATGATCAGTGCTGTGTCCATGGGCAAGGGCATGGAATCTGACTGAAGCCTGGCTGCGGTGCTGATGGACCCCCAAGTAGGGCTCCCCAGCCTGTGTTACTGACATACCTGCATTAGAGTAGCTAACATGGTGGCCGTTTCTAGGGTGGTGGTGGTGGGGGTGTGTGTGTGTGTCTTAGAAACAACACTGTCTTCCTGAAAGGATCTCAGGGGTAGCTATCTCACAGATCCCCTTTTTTTAGAAACTTAATCACCCCGGTGGTGGGGGGTGGGGTACCAGAAAAACACAAATGAAGCCCTTTCTCTCAGAGGAACATTTACATTAAAAATTGCTAACCTTGGTCAATTTAAAGCACCCAGTTCATCTTTTTATCACATATTTGATGAGTACCTATTATGAGCTAGGCACATGCTAGGCACTGGGAGTACAGAGGTGACAAGATGCTGTCATTGTCCTCAAGGAGCTCCAGTCTAGTGGGGAGAGAGCTGAGACAGGGTCAAATGATGGCCCACGGGCTCCAAACTTTGCCAAGAGGAGGCCCAGGCAGTATGGGGCATAGCTGGAGGTAGGGGTGTCAAGGTGCAGGGAAGCCTTGCTGAATCCCCAAGGCAGAGTGGGAGAGAGCTGGATAAGAGTGTGTAGCATGAGTCAAGTGCAGGGAACTGGAAGGACTGTGGAGACAGGAGAAGGTGCTCTCAAGGCAGAACAGCTCTCTATGCAGAGGGCACAGAGGGAAGAAAGGAGGCACAGTGGTTGGCCACCTATAGGAGCCATTTCTCATCTTGACTTTCATGGGCTCCCCAGCAACATCCAGGATCTCTCCTGGAGACGCCTCACCCCAACCTGGCCAATCATGAAGTACAGTGTCCCTTGCCATCTTTATGTTAGTTAGCACCGGGAGCTCATGGGGATGAATAAAATCAAGAGCCAGGGCTAGAGTGATCTGGCCTTGCACACCATGAATATTCAGACCCACAAATGGCAGTCTGTGGCACAGGACTTTCTTCTTTGCCTATTGTCCTGGGGTGCTGAGGAGACACTAATCCTTGACAATTGTGTGGGCTTTACGCTTGCCTGCAGCTCTGCCAGTGCTGCCCTGTGATTGTGTTCTCAGGACCCTTAAGCACACAACACAGGTCAGACTATAATATTTTTGCCTTCACTTGCAAACAAAAATAACGACCTTAAGGAGAGGATATTACAGCTCTTTGGATTGAGTTGCATGTTTGTTCTGTGTTATTTTTTTCTGTTTCCTAATATAACACACATTTACTATTGAGTAAATATTGATCCTGTTGCAGTCAGCCTTAGTGGTGGGTGATGCTGAAAAATAAATAGCCAGGTAATCAGGTCTGCTCTCTAGGATGAAAGTGAGCATGGTGGTAACCCTATTAGAATGGGGGTCATGTTCACGTCACAGACAAATCAATCAACACTTCTGTAATTACTAGGTTCATTTTAGACTCTTGTAAATGTGCAAATCTTCCCTGCATAACACCATTTTTTGAGCAGTTATGAATCAGTCTATAATTTAGGTCTAGGTCATGTGTATCAGAAAGGAGAAATTTGCCTTCACTGTCTTTATTTATTTATTTTTTAAATTTTTTGGTGGGGTAAGTGCTGGCTGCAAGTTGAATTACAATTAGACTATTTGGTGATGCAATAAAACTCTCATGAATATAATGCCACTAATGTTGAAGTAATGGTAATTTTGACCAAGGATGAGCTGTATCTACATAAAGAAGAATTAGGCAAACAAATTTATAGTGTACTCAAGTTTACAAGGGTTATGAGCTTGATGTTTTCAAGTTTTTCAAGCAGTGTAATAGTTATATATATTTTATTTCCTAGAATCAAGAAATCTAAGGTCATTAAATGTATCTACTCTTATTTAACCTCCTCTACAATATCTTTGCTCCAGATACCACTCCATCCCATCTTGGATATTCTAGGGTAGAGAGAGATCATTACTCCACAAGGCTTTATTTGAAAAGCTTCAACAGAAAATACTTCTGGGTCAGAGCTGAATTTTCCCCCTTACTGTTAGTAATGGGCTATACAAAAGAAGCCTAGGTATTTGTAGACATAAATATTTGCGTGTTTTATAGGCACTTAGAATCCAAGATCTCAGAATCTGAAGCACAAAAACCTTAAGTCAATTATTACAACCCGTCTCTTGCCTTCTTTCCCTCCAATCTAATGCCTAAATTGCTGTTTTCACATCAGTGTTGAACAGCTCACTACCAAATTTCTTCAAATTTTTCTTTAATTTTGACCAACCTCTAATACAAATGGATCTTCTTCCCAAATTTATTAGAATTAGTGAGATGAGATGTGAATGGTGAGTTGAAAGTGGGAAGATAAAATCAATTCTGTGATGTTCTCCTTGAAGACTCTCTGGAGAAAGGTGGTGTCTAAATATGTGAGTAAATTAAAAGGTCTGTAATAAGCCAATGAACCTATCCATCAGACCGTTGTTAGTCCACAAAGGCAGGACTAACTCTCCTAATGTTGCTTTAGGCAATTGCTCTGGACTTTTTTTCAGCCCTCATCCTCACCTCTTTCGCTTATATGTTTGACAAGTTAGATTTCACTGGATCTAAACTTCTCCATTCCAGGTCTAGAATTTTGTCTCTGATTCTGACTTATTTCCTTGCCTTTGATGCCATTCATCTCTGAAGTCTTTGGTGCTGAGATCTGGCCCAACCATTTCTCCATCTCAGTTCCAGCTCTGTATCCCCAATCCAAGTAGGCCATATCCAAGCCTATTAATGAAAGGATTTGTTCTGTCACACATATTTATTCCCACCCTATGTCCCCAAGGTTAATGTATTAGAATACTCTACATACTTCCTGCAGAACTTAATCTGCCGGAAAGTCCATATTAATTATTACCATATTAATTTCCATTGTAAAACAACCTTCGATAGGAATGTAGTATGAAGTCATTTAAATGACATAAAAAGTGGGGGGGGGGAGTCTGATCTTCCTCAGCACGCCACAGGCCTTCTTGGTGAGTGATTAGGAACAAGCTTCCCACAGATTTGTTCCCTATTCGATAAGTTTCAGGAATTAGTGAGTCAATAGGGAAATGCAAGGTGACTCAAGTGAATCCTGAAGAGGTGCCATCTGGAGAAAGAGGTGGCAATGTATGGAACTTGGGGCTGGGTTGAACCTGGGGAACTGCCTAAGGCAGACCAAGGCAACTCAGAGAAAGAAGACAGCCAGGTTGGCTTTGAGGGAGAGAAGGGCAGGGAATGGGGGTGATCAGACAATGTAAGGCTCAAGAAGAATGTGCCAAATGTCAATTTGGAGGGACCAAGGTTGAAAATAGTGAATTAATAGAAAGGACAATAGCTTCAAAGATTAATAACAAGAATGGAGTTTAACGTGAGAATGCAAAAGGAATGAGCAGTTATAACTAGGGTTGTGAATATGCTGCTGTTTTTGTTTTATGTAGTGTCTGGTGAAGGGTACCTACAGAATGATGTGAGGCAGGATGGAGAATGGCAAGGGCTCAGCAAGTTTCCCCAGTGGTTCCTAAGGCAAGAGTATGGGTAAATGATGAGGAAATACACCTCACTGTTTTCCAAGTTGAATTGGTTATTGAAGTTTCTTTATTACTTGTGTCTACCATCTAGGGAGATTGTGGGGGCAGTTAATATTTCTGGAGCAATTTATTTTTTGATGAATATTTTGTCTAACAGATAGAAGCAGATATAAAAATTGAATTCAAGTCTCAAATTGGCAGTGGCATTTATGTAAGAGAAAGGGTAAGATAACTGGAAGTGACAAAGTTCATGGCAAATGGCACTGAGAGGAGGATCTGCGTGTGTTGAGCATCAAGAAATCCCTGACCACTTGTCCTGAGGCTTTCTCCTCAATCCTTTGAAGAAGGAGGGCAGTTAAGGCCTCACTCTCAGCCTGAGCAGGAGTAGGTGCTGGCCAGAAACCTGTGATTCTCAGGGTCTCTGCAGCTCCACACTTTTTCTGCAAACCACTTTGCCCTCTGCTCACTTAGGAATACACTTTAGCAAAAAATGGAATGAGACGAGGCTCACTCTAGCACATGTGTCAAAGTGAAGGCCCATTAGGACATTTGCTTAAATGAATACACTTGATATTTGCATCACTGCCTAGATTCTTGCCAATATGCTTTCATGCCCATCATCTAATTTCATCTTAAAAACAACCCTAAAAAGCATGTTGTTACCAGATTGTCATCCTCAGTTCACAGAAGAATGACGGCTCCTAGAATTGAAGAAAACTGCATGGGATGATGCACTGATAATTAACAAAAATAGGAATAAGATAAGTCTCATGTATTTTAATTTCTAGTAATATATAGCATTATTTACTAATTTACTATTAATAAAATTTATCATTTAGAATAAACCAATTTAGATGGAACATATTATCTTTATGCCTTTCCATTAAGTAATGGTGAGTTACCTATATATTTACATATTTACACCCTACCTTGTTTCAAAAAAAGTTTGAGGTAGCTTCAAAAATACAGTATAGGCATGCTTTGGAGAGATTGTGTTTTAGTACCAGCTCATTGCAATAAAGTGACTATCGCAATAAAGTGAGTCACATAAATTTTTAGTTTTCCAGAACATATAAAAGTTATGTTTACACTATACTGTAGCCTATTAAGTGTGCAATAACATTATGTCTAAAAATATATGTACATTAATTTAAAAATATTTTATTGCTAAAAATTGCTAACCATCATATGAGCCTATTGGAAAAATGGCTCTAACATACTTGCTTGACACAGGGTTGCCACAAACCTTCAACTTGTAAAAAAAGGCAGTGTCTTGGGAAGTAAAATAAAGTAGAACACAATAAAACAAAGTATGCTTTACAATAGTACCTTCAAAAATAAAAATAGAATAAGAACCTGAACATGAAACTTAAGGATGGAAAATGTTCAGTTCAATCAATTGTTGTCGTGGAGTTGTTAGTCGTGGTGATGGTGGCAGAGGTGGTGGTGGAGGTGGTGGTTTTTCAGGGAGTTTGAGGAGGAGGTAAAGATGGTGAGGTGCTGTTGTTGTTAGTGGTGGTAGTGGAAGTGGTTCTAGTGTTGGTGGTGGTATTGGTATTGATATTGTTGATAGGGATTGTGGTTGTGGTTATTAACAGTAAGTGAAACATCCACAGCAGAGGGAAGTGAGGGGTTGGGAAACTCACAGTTCAGCCAGAGAAAAAGTTAATAGACTATGGGTGACAAGAAAAGATAGAGTTAGAATAAAAAGAAATTTGAACATTTTTGTTCTAACATCATAACTGAGGCATAAAGTAGGCTATACTGACTAATGGGAATAGCTATAATAGTAATAATGTTAGCTAATGTTTATTGGTATCACAAGCATCTTAAATGCAGATCTCATCTAATCCTTGTAACAACTCATGAAATAGGCTCTATTATCATTCACACTTAAAGGAAGAATCGGAGGCACGGAAAGGTTTAAGTAACTTGAACAATACTGTATTGACAAAAGTGAGAGCCAGGATTGTGTCTACAGGTCAGGTTCTTAACCATAGAGCATTGGGGAACCTGGCAGAAAGTGAGTTGTGTACACAGGGCTGACCAACATCCAAGGGACAGGGTTAAAGGGGAGACTGTACTTGTTCTTACTCTTGGGTTAAGAAGACTTGGCTTTAAAGTATTGGGGTTAAGAACCCAGGGAGGGTTCTGCAGCCACAGTTTAACTCATAAACTTCTAATATCTAAGGCACGAAGAAACTGCTCTTCATCTGCAGTCCATTTCTGTCTGTCTGCTTGAGGCTGTATGCTTGTTCCTGGGAAGTACAGGGTTGTTGGTATGTGTGGAGTTGGTATCTGGGTGTAGATATCTGTCATAAGAATGTGGTCCGGGAAAAAGTATTAGCTGCTTCCCATTTTCACAGACGGAACAACTGAGTGTTTTTTAAAAGAAGTTTTGATGTTAATGTCTGTGGCCTGAGCTGTCAGTTGCTATCCACATTACTGGCCAGCGGTTCTCAGGCCTGTCTTTGGGCATCTGTGTGCGATTTTGTGGCTCTGCCCTGTTTTGCTACAAACGCTTCCTCTGCTGCATCCAAGCAGGCTTTGCAATGGTCTTGACACGCTGGCTTTCACGCATGCTTTAATGATTATCTCTCCTTCCCCCTGCCTTGCCATGAGAACATATGAACTCGATGTCTATTTTTGTTTTGTATCTTTTGGTCTTTTGCTTTTATTAATAAACTCTTTCACACTTTAATTTTCTTCTCTCTTAGAGGAAGGGTGAAAGAGCAGTCACCTGCCTTGTCATCCTCAGTGCTCCTCTCTGCCTTCCATAGACCTCCCTCACCCAGCACAGTGAAGCTACAGGCCTGTAACCAACTGAAGCTGGGTTTAGAGGAGGCTGAGTGCCCTTCCTAGAATTTAAACAATATCATTAGTTTAATCTTCTACCTCACAAAACACCATTACAAAACCATTTTGTCCCATACAATGTCTCATGAACTGTCACTCCAGCATACCATAGAGAAAGGAGGTAGATACATTAATAACCAATGATTTCAGAAAAGTAACGTACCTTGGCATTTACACCAGAGCCCAAGAAAATAGGATATGTTGTTCTTTTAAAAATTTTGCACTTTTTTTTTCTATAATGGAGGTAAAGTCATTTTCTCTTAAAGGCATTAACAGGAGTAGGAACATGAAGAGCATACAGAAAATATGTTTGTACTTAGCAGGAGTGCCCATCTTTTTTGGGCCAATATTTATAGGAATGTCAAAATCAAGGAATTTTTAGTATTAAAAGGCAGGAGATTATAAAGTTGCTAATAAAATTTTTATGTGGCAACAATGCTACTTGTAGAACTTGTACTGTAACCTCAAATCTAAGCTTTTCAGGGGAAATAGTTGTAGTGGAATGCTGAAAGAAGATTCCTAAAGCAAACATAGGCAGAGTTTGTCAGAACCGATTACAGACTGTTACTGCTGGCTTGGGAGTTTGTGGGTGGGAAGTGAGAAACCCACTGCTCTGAATAAAGTTCAAAATGATGCTAATGGTGCTAATGTTAACAAGAACTATCTAATCTTTACATCTGCTCAAGTTTTACATGTCAGTCAAAATTTTCAACGTGATTAAATACAATTGCATGACTTACAGCAGTTACTGTCAAAACAAAAATTAGAAGGACACCTATCAGAATTTAACTTCTACTCTTATTGGGTGTTAATAGCAGCCACAACTTCGACTAATGAAGAAATCAACTGACAATTGTGCCCATTGACTTGTGCTCAGATTTAAATTATAGAAGATGGTGATAGGTATAAAAGAAAGCGTATTTACAGAAAGTGTTTATTTGCAAATGAGTCTTGTTCAAGTTCAGGAAATGCTTAATTCAGAATGAGCAAAGCAATAAAGCAAAATTTAAAATGACTTATTGAATTCAAAAATTGTGAGCTAAAAGCACTCGAGTTAAATTAAAAAGCAATTTTATTGAGTTAATGGTGAGTATAAAGAATTAAATCAATGAAAACCCCACTTGCCATTAAGTTCAAAAACAGTGAAAGCATTTTATTAGCTGTGTTGTTTTAAATTCAACAATGTATGTTTTCTCAATTTGCAAAGCTTTTTTTGCTCCTGACTGTGGGCTTTAAAAATTGCTGGTATATGTAAACACACATGTCTATAATCTAAACCACAAGTAAAACTGAACTTGGGCAGGCCATTTAACTACGCTGCTCAGTTGCATCACATATGAATCAAGGACAGCTATATGTACTTCATATGTGTTACATTTTGGAGATAGGCTCTCAATCAGTGAGGTGAGCCTGCACTAACAGATGGCTTCCTATGCCCTTTTATTTCATAAATATTTCATAAATTTATTTCATAAATATATAAGATATTTATCATATATTTATCATAGATGTAATAAATACATGATAAATATTAGTCAATACATAAAATCACTGTTTTTGTAGGTCAAAGGTGGTTGAATAACAGAAATTTCATATTGTTCAACCTGATAGAGCCTTCTGGAATTAATTAATTAAGTCCATCAGTCATTCAATAAATCAAGTGACTGCTCTGTTAGGGGCTGAGTATACAACATTAACCCAAGAAGATGTTGACTTTTAGAGTGAGAGACAAACAGCAAACAAACTTTCAAATAAGTATATATTTAAAAATTATTATGAGCATTATCAAGGTAAAAACTTAAGATAACAAAAGAATAATGGAGGACACCAAGGAAGGCCCTGTGCAGTGCCATTTAGGCTGCACCTGAGGGATGAGTTGGAGTGAGCTGCAGCATGGGGAAGGGCATGTGTAAAAGACTAGGGTGGGATGTAGGTGGCCAAACATCTAAATGGAGTCCATAAGGTTGTGGGTAAGGTGATAAGTTCTGTTTCTTGTTTTCATACTTGGATGCCCTCTCTGCTTAGCCCCATGGGACTGACTCCCAAGTGAGATGGTCTGGTCAGCTCATGTGCTGCATGATGCTGCCCATGGAGCCAAGCACTACTAGTCCCAGGTAAATAATTCTCTACTACTCTGATAGTTTTTTACACAGAGTGTGGACTTAGAGCCTTAGGACCCAGCCTGAAAATGAGGAGGTGCTGGTCAGCTAAGGCAGCTCAACCAGTGGGAGCTGTACCCAACCAGAAACTTTGTACCCAACCAGAGCATTGTCAGACTATATTAACAAGTACAAAACATTTTATTTATTGAGTACTTATTATGTGCCAGATACCAAGATATATGCTTTATTTAAATTTTGTTACTTACTTACAGTCTAATGAGATAGACATTATTATTATCCCTTTTTATAGGTGTGTAAAGCCTCAAGGAGGTTGAGTGCTTTGCCCATGGTCACACAGTAGGCAGGGGGATTAGTCAGTCTGGCCCCAGAGGCTCTGTCCTTAACCATTCTGCTATGTTGCCCTCCCCACTCCATTCCACGCCATTAACTAAGCATGCAGCATGGTTTGTGCTTTGGTTTTCTTCAAGAAATACTAAGTCAAGCCACCGTCCTGTGAGTCAGAGGTCTGATATTTCACAATTAATGAAGATTTTCTTGTTGAACTCATTTACTAAAGAGGCAGATTCTCACACAAGAACCTGGGGAGTGAAGGCTGCAGGTCATAGCAAATTAGGAGAACAAGCTCAGCTTCTGACTCTTGGTAGAGACCCCAAGATTCAAGGGATATGTACATGTCCTCCTGGGTAATGTGGTTAAGAAGGGTGTGGGGAAGACCAAGAGCTAAGCAGGGCACCAGCCATCTGTTACAACACTGACCTTCTAGCTCTCTGCTTCTCGGTGGGCCCCCAACCCAGTCTCCGCAGGGCATCAGGAGGTGTTTGTCCACCTTGGGCCAGACTGGTAATGCGGGAGGTCATCACAATGGTGCCAGCAGGGACAGGCCAGGAGGAGTTCCAGGGAAAAGTGAATTCCTAACTCCAGGTTCCCCTTCTCCACTGAGAGTTCCTTTCGGTGATAACCCACAGCCCTGTTTTAGGGCTAACACTTTTCCTTGCCCCATTACAAGTGACCAAACATATATCACAATCCATGGGCAGAGTTCACAGGCTATGTTATCTCCACTCCCTGGGGGCTACCAAGCAGGAAAATGTGCCCATGAAAACACTGGCACCAGAATAAAAAATGACTGTCCTACAACTGCAATTGTCTCCTGAGTGTCTAGGCATCTGAGAGGCCTGTTTCAGGCACATCCGCTGAGGCACTTTTGGATGGTGGCCCTCCTGGGCTCTCCAGCAAACATATCGATTTCAGGGCCTTACATGGAATCAGGGTGGGGAGAAGAGGCCTGAAACACTGTGAAATGTGATAAAGCTGGTTTGGTTCAGGAAGCCCATGCTTTGTGACACCTGCCTATCTGTTTCACTGATGCTGTTACACAACTGTCTGGGAATTCATTGGCATCCTCATGGGTCCAATGGTGCCAACTTACCCCAAAGTGTTAGGTACTAGGTGAGAAGAGCTAGACTGGCTTTTATTCCTGTTTTTGTTTTGTTTTGTTTTGTTTTGTTTGTTTTTTGATTTTTGTTTGTTTGTTTGTTTTGGCTATGCAGAACTCCCACACACACCAAATGACACACTGGCAGAAATGAGCAGCACAAAGCTAGATTCTTGATTTCAGTAAAGCAGTTGCCTAACCTCTCTAAGATCTAGATCATTGGGGATGTTCTTCTGCCTCTGTCATCCTCACAGAAAACCCAAGCAAATTCTAAAGCTCAAGAAAAGATGTTCTCAATTTCCCTGGAAACATCTTTCAGTATTTAAGTTTATGAGAAAAAATTCAAATGTTCACATTAACAGGTGAATGGATAAAGAATTAGTAGTTTCCCTGTGATGGAATACTACTAAGCAATAAAAAGGAAGAAAACTGCTAATAGGTGGGCCAATGTGTGTGAATCATATTAAGTAAAAGAATCCAGACTACAAAGGCTACTGTGTTATTTTCCATTTACATGACATTCTGGAAAAAGTAGCTACTAGAAAAAAAAATCACCCCCATGGCAAGTAGTTTTCAAGGTGTCTCATCATTTCAATGGGGGATAAGAGTGAAATAGCATTGGGAAGAATATATCTCTGCACTTCATTCAGAGTAACTTAATTTTTATCTATAATATATATTGGAGTTTTAAAAAAATTGTACTATACTTGAAAAAAAAAGAATTGGATATGTTAAACCATATGTTAAACAACATCTGGAGATAAGTCTTCTCGGCTCTTTGTCCAATCCAATGAGCTTGGGAACTCCTGAGAAAAGAGAATCCAATTAATTTAATGATGTCCTTCCCTTGAGAATGCATATATGCCCAGGAACTTATAAATTTGCATGCAGTGTCAGGGTGAGTTATAGACTCCCTGAAGTCCATACCCGGAGTCCCTAAATACCCAGAGATTTCCAGCTCCATACTTCTGTCTTGGAAAGTAGAAACCATGTCTTCTCTCTTTGAACACAATCTTATATCATCTAGTCCAACTATATCAGTTATCAATTGCTGCATAACAAGCCACTCCAACACTTATTGATGGACTTAAAATAGTAACAATTCTGTGCACTATTTGGTCTCAGTTGGGTGGTTCTTCTGTTGCATGGGTGTTGACTAGGGTGGCTCTAGTAGCTATGTTCATCTGGGCACTCATCTGGGTGCTCTGCCAGAGCTGGAATGTCCAACAGAACTTCAGTCATGCCTGGGGCCTGGGTGTTGACCACGAACTAGGGCAACTTAGTTCTCTTCTATTAGAACAGTGTTTTTCTCCATGTGGTCTCTCAGTCAGCACTTAGACCCGAGTGGCTGACTTCCAAGAGAGAAAAACTGGCAGCTGCCATACGTCTTAAAAGCTAGAACAAGAACTGGCAATGTCACGTCCACCACATCCTATTGATGAAAGCAAGTCATGGCTATTTCAGATTCAAAGGGAGAGGATCTAAACATTGCCTCTTGATTGGAGGAGCACTGTGCATGCGTAGAGATGGTAGGATTGCTGAAGGGTATCTTTGGAGACAATATATTGCACTAGGTTCTTGCAAAGTGTGAGAGGACTCATCAGTGTTAAGGGCAATCCCACTTAACTAGTCAGAACTGGGATGGAACCTGAATATTTGCTTCCCGCTTTTTAAGAATCTATTTCTTAATGTGTTTATTCTCTTGTGTTACTATGAAAGCCATCAGAAAGGTAGACATGCCTTGTTCCTTGAAGCTTATATTTTCTCCCTCCAGCTTCATTACTCTGCTAATGTCCTAATGACACATCCATATGATTCGCAAACACCACGATATATTTTGAACTTCGTTATATATTCACTTTGCATTTTTCTCTTCCCAGAAATACATGTCTGTTTTCTCTAAACAAACTGAAAGCCCCCCAAGAAAAGAAGCCACAATTCCTATTTCAGGAAGCTAATATAGTTCTAAACACAAACAAGCATTTGTATCAACTTTTTACTGGAGCGGCAATTGTGCAAAGGCACCAGAACTTCATGGACTCCCCTTCTTCCCAGCAGATGATAAAGTGGATAGGCTTTCGCTCCCATGGACACCTGAGGTGAAATGAGCTATCTTGCTATCTCCCAAGCTGAATTGTGTTTTTATCATCCCTATCTACTCCTCGTGATTTCATTAGAAAGCATTTCCCATTGGTTGGGGGCAGGATATAATGAAAATAGGGTCCCACAGCAAACATTCCTAGGGAGCACTGATTCTTCTCTCACTCTACACTGTAGAATCTATCTGTCCAAATGATTTTCTCCCCTTGGAAAGCTGCTTCTGTTGCTTCCTGACGTTTCTGCTCCTTGCCTAGAATACTTTCTTCTTTCTCATTTCCTTCCCTCAACTTTGCCCATTCCTCAAATACCATCTCATGAAGCCAACAATGGGCTCACCATCCTCCCAAATCCATAGGTTCTCAGGATCATTGCAACATAGAACTTGAAAGCTACAAAGCTTTTTTGAGCTTCTAGTTTAGTAGTTTCAAACCTGCCAAGTATTGGGGTTCAAGGAGGGCCTAAGCTGCACAAGGATGATAAGCGAGTCCTATAAGCCATGCTCTGTTCTTGCCACTTACATTTCAACATGAAGTTTTCCTTATAATCCGATCTTCCATGCAAACTTGATCTCCCTTGTAAAATATTATGTGATAATTTAAAAAAATTATGGCAGCAATTAAGATTGAAAACCACAGATATAACCCAATTTCTTTTTGGATAATAATAAAAAATAACTAGTCTAGAGACCTGGAGTGAACTGCTCACCTTTAGATAAGTAGCCAACGGTAAGCTCAGAGCTCAGGTCTCCCCATCTTGGTTGACTACTGTCTCCCATTTCTAGAGCATCCTGGTTGAGGACAGGATCCAAGCAGGCTTAAGAACGAGAGTAAAGGTCTCAATACTACTTTGCTTTGTCTGAAGAAATCTTTTATTTGACTGAGATTCTGCCTCTGCTTTGCTTGAATTTTCTGTGCAGCAGCAGAACGATTATTGCAGGATTATCTTGTGCTGCAGGACTGTCTCTAGAGCCTGCTGGGAGCTTGTTTTGCTAGCTCAGCTGTTTCTCAGCTTGCCCTGCTTGGATGATGTCAGCTGTGATGTTGTTTCACTCAAGAATCCCCCTCCCGCTGCTCCCTGCCTCGGAGTCTCTTTTGGTCCAGCCAGCGATGTCTTCATCTTCCCCCTTTTTTTCTGTTCTCTCCACTTTTGATATCCTTGAGGCTGATGGTGTTTGTCAGGTCTGTCTTTAACTCTGGGGAAAGAGCTGGTGGAGCCATCTGTGGGTTTGGGAGAGCATCTCTGCTAGTAATTATTTTTCTTGGAGTCATCCTTGATGAGGGGAAGACCCATTGTTGTATTATTACCAGTTGTCGCCTGGGCTTTCCCATCATGAAGTGTGTTTTGTGGGGCAACAATAGTATGATGGGTCTCAGAAAAACAATAGTTGTTTATTCTTCTCAGACAATTGAATGAAGTTGGTTCCCAGGACAATGCTCGGTTTAGTTCCTCACATCATTTAGCTGCAGAGTTCCCCATGATGGGAGTAAGATTTTCGTCAGTTCTCCTCATCCCAAGTGACAGGGAGCTGTCAGGAGCTGGGAAAAATGGAAAATGGGCACTTTCTCCACATGAACAGGAAATCCTTGCCTCAGAACAATGGGCAAGGATGAAATCATCAAAACCCTCTAAAGCCTTAGTAATTTTGGCTAATTTTTGCAAAGAACAGTTAGAATTATTGAAAGGGCTCAGTTATATGAAATCCAGATCAACAATTGGAAGAGAGTTTGATGTTAATAGAGCATTAGATAGGGAGTTGATAACCTAGGTTTTAATTCAAGCTCTGCCATTAACTCCTGGGTAACCTTAGGCAGCATTCCTCCTCTTGTTGTGTTTACATTTCATCACTTTAAAAATGTGGAGTTTTAAATAAATAATCTGTAGGCAGCCTTCCACATCTCACATTCTACCATTTGGAGTATTCGTTAAGTACCAACCCTGGGCAGGGCTGTGTTCTGGGCCTTCCAGGATAAGCAGAGGACTATACTGGAGCCAGTCTGCACCTTTAGGTTTGGGATAAAGACCTGCTACTGCATTCAGTTCAAGCAGAAACAGTTAGGCATTAGGCTAATGAATCATTGCCCAAAGAATGGGCTTTATTTGAACAGCATGTTAGTAATTAGAACATTAATTGTTTAAATGCAAATGATTGCTTATGAAGTGCCTAAAAAGACTGCTTCTCCTGAATAGGTTGAGCAATCCTCTTGCAACTGCAGTTGTCCTTTTAAGCTGTTTAGCTTGTGCTTTTTTTTCATAGACTGTTATTATAGCTATTTATGATTTATGTTCTGCCTCCTCTAAAAAGGATTCGAGGCAGCTTAAAAAGAAAACACACACATAAAACACGGCAATTCAAATTTTAAAAAGAAAAAAAAAACTACAGAAAAAAATAATAAGCAGGAGAAATAGGCGTTTCCAAATATCTCAAATGAGTTCGTTTCTGCACTTGATCCCCAGGTTAAGAACTTACTATGTGAATGGCTCAATGAGAAGCAGAATCCTTCCCTGAAAGACAAGTGGAAAAATAGACTTGCAAGAAAATTCTTAGGATACAATGTGCTTAGTGTACATTTCTCAGTGGTCTCAAATTATTTTGATTGTGTACTTCCGTCAGAAAAATATTTTGGATGTGACCCCCCAATATGTGTATATTTATTTGTACATAACTTCTATATGTGAACTACTAAGGTGTTGTATACATCATGAAACATACACAAAAATTTTAAGTGTTTGAGATAAATGTAAATATAAACAGTTTTAACATTTCCTTCCCACATTCCAACGGTGTGCCTATTTGTATGGAATGTTGATAAGTAGAACGATAGTTGTTTAATGTTAATAAGTGAATTAATGCTTATAAAGTGATTTAAAAGAATGTCTCATACATGTACAAAGTAATTCACTTGCAATTGCACTTACCCTTATAAATTATTTTGCAAATGTGTTTTTATAAATAATTTTTTTAGGAGGGACAATTTTAGATTTATAGCAAAGTTGCAAAAATGGTATAAAGAATTCCCATATACCCTTTGCCCAGCTTCCCCTAATGCTAACTTCTAGCAAATGTATTTTTTCATGGATTGTTAGCACCTTGAGCACCTCTTGGGATGTCTGCACCCAAGCTGTCTTTGGGAACTGTTAGCTTTTTTTATTCTATATTCTATTTTTTAGGTAAACATTTAATTAAAGTATAATTATGTGCAGCAAAATGCAAAAATCTTGACTCCTCCAAGGCCAAGAGTAGATCCTTGGGAAGTACACTCCAAGAGAACCCATGAACACTGGCAGTGGGTTTTTTGTTCACTATGAACCACAGCCACCTCCAGGAGAAGAGCTGAAGGCGAGGCTCCAGCCCTCTCGTTCACAGCTAGACCTTCAGAACCTAGAAAAAAGTCCAGCACAGAAAAGGTACTTCATAAATACTGGCTAACCAACTGACTGAGAAAACAAAATTTTCTCCAAGTATCTTAGAAGTAGAGAAGAGTCATAAATACATTTTTTCCTGTTACATGTTTAAATGAAAAAAAACAACAACAACAAAAAACCAAGGCTTTATTGGTCACAGAAAAGGAGTGGAGGCCAATAAAAGTTTTGCCATTTATGAAAGGAATCGTAAGTTAGCTGGCACCATAGTTTCAGCTTCCTCCAGAACTTTGGTTTGGAGTTCTATACAAATGGGTGTCCTGAGTGGCTTGGTCCTCTTCTTCACCTGGCTTAGGTGCCCATGCAACTTAGCTCATACATGGAAGACTTTCCTGGCCCACATTGGTCTCTCCTTTGAACTCTCTACAGAACTTTTCATTTGAATTGACAGTCCCATATCAGCATTGTTTTCTATCTCCTTTATGGGATCCTGATTGTTTAGCAGGAGAGGTCGTGCTAAGTTAATTAGTTTCATGTATACAATCCATGCATTATCAACTAGATAATGAGTTCCTTGAGTACAGGCTAGTGTCTTCTCATCCTTCTTGAGATTTTTATAGCACCGCAATAAAAAAAATTAAGATGCTAGAGTTCTCAACTGCCATGCAGCTGTTATCCAGAAAGGTTTCTACAGTGAGGTATCATTAGCTGGTCAACAACTTTCAATAGATATGCATTAAGTTCCTACTGTCTTCAAGGCACTGAGTGTGTGTGTTGTGTGTGTGTGCGTGTGTGTGTGTGTGAGGGAGGGCCACTTTTATAAGTCAACGTGTAGCAGAGACTTGAATGAAAAGAGAATGAACCATGAAGATGTCTAAGAGCAGTCGAGGAGGAAGAAATGGCCAGTACAAATGCTCTAGGGTGAGAAAGCTAGTGCTGGGCCATTGATATGTTCCTTAGATTTTCATTTTTAGAATAGTTCCAGTCAACTCCTCTGGGAGACAAGGCAGCCCTTCATCTCTTTGTGCTTTCGAGTCCTTGCCAGCCCATTAGGTGAGTCAGTTGGACCAGATTTCCAAGCTAACATTTTTGTGACTTTATGGAAAAACTATTATGTATGGAGAAAACACATTTTTTCTCTTCTAGCTGAGACGGGCCCTCTTTTGTCACATACTTCATTTCTCCACCCCTACTCCACCCCCATGCATACTACTAATACATACAAACACATTCACACACACTCTAGTTATCTTTAGGTTAGTCATGTTAAGCAACATTTTGTGAGTGTGTTTAACATAACTGTGGGTTTAGGGTTATACATGAACAATTGCTTGTGTGGTTTAGGTTGAATAATGCCAGTGGCACTCTCCACTCTCCACCCAACACACTTCCTGGGTGTATTCAGGTCTCTAATCTAGAAGGTTCCTAATGTGGTCACCTCCCTTGGTGACTTTCCTTAAGTATCCCTCCTTCCAAGATTACCTGGGTGTCAGCTAGACAGATACCTGGTGAAGTGGCCTTCACTTCATTGCTCTTCTCCCCCTGCTTTCTGGGAGCCACCAGGTATCACTGGAGACTTTTCAAATGCCACATTTTGGATTACTCTATTCTCAGGCATCATTTCATTTAATTTGAAACACTGTTCATTTGTATTAAAGTAGAACATATGGTTTTGATTTATTTACACTTAGATCATGGAATAATCATTTAGTAGTGAGTAGACAAACAAGAATAACATTTTACCCTTTGCCTCCAGAAGCTTGGGAGCCTCTGTTTCCCACAACAGTGACTTGCCTTACAGTAACACTGAGTTGGCCCATGTCCCATAAAGTATGTATCTGATGGGACTGGGAAACCATGGCTGGCAGGGGTTTTTTGGAATAATGCCTTGGTTCAGGACTGACTTCCTGGGTCTATATCAGAGACTTGCCTCAGGACAAGGATAAAAGGCAACTGAAGACAGTAGCTACTTCCTTATGTTTCCTAGAAATGCTAGGATGTCTGTTATTTTGCATATAGTGAGGTGTATTCAATTTCTGTTTTCCAGGATGTATGAATTTCTGTTCCCTATGCAACTCTGTCAAACCAGCATCATATCTTCAGCACCACCATGAAGAACAAGCCACTTTCCCACCATTCTCAGCCTGAAGCCTACCGAGGTCTCTTCCAATGTGATCCAATATTCTCCCTACCTGACTCCTAACATCACTTCTCTATTGATGACATTGGAGCTCTTCTTCAGCTTTGATTTTCTTTTCTGTTAAGGTAGTAATTCTTAACCATTTGGGGGTCATAGATTCCTGGACCATCTGTTTCATAAAAATTGCTCACCTATAAAATCTTATACTTTTATGGGGTATGAGGATTTATCAAATCTTATCTGTGGACTATTGATCCCATATTAAGCACCCCTAAAATCCTTTCTGCTTTCTCAGTTTGTTTACAGACTCCATCAGACCACAGAATAAAACAGTCATTCATGGGCTCCTTATGTCCTACCTTTCCATAGCTGGTGCTGTCCATTTTCCATTGCTGCTGTAATAAATTACCACAAACAGTAGGCTTAAAATAACACAAATTTAATATTTTACAGTTCTGGGGTTAGAAGTCTCCAAAATCAATTTTGGAGGCTCTAGAGAAAATCTGTTCTCTTGTCTTTTCTAGTTTTAGGAGCCACCTGCATTCCTTGGCTCATGGCCCCTTCCTCCACTTTTAAAAATAGCAGCCTAGCATTTCAATTCTCTTCTCTGACATCTGCTTCTGTTGTCACCTCTCTTTTCTAGACTCTGACTCTCCTGCTTCTTTCTTTCCCCTAAAAGGACCCTTGGGATTACACTGGGCTCACTGGAATAATTCAGGACAATCTCTCCATCTCAAGATTCTTAATTTAATCACAACCTCAAAGTTTCTTTTATCATATAAGGTAAGAAATTTATAGAGATTAGAATGTGGACTTCTTTGGAGGACATTATTCTATCTACCATATTATCCTTAAGCTTCACTTCCCAGGAATTCTTTCCAGATCCCTCAATATTCAGAACAAGGAAAACTGAGTCACTTTCTTTCCTACTCACACCCCATTTTCTAAGTGTTGTTTTTTGCCCTGGTGAATGACCTTTTTGAACACTTCTCCATCCCATAGAGGATGGGCCTTGCAAGCCTCTATGGGATAGCTGTATACAGACTCAGTGGGTGAGGCCAGCATCTGATCCATAAGAAATACATGCACAGCAAAGAGCACATATTTTCTCTCATAAGCTATGTACTAAGCAATGTAGGGGAAAGAGAAAGAATAGGTCCTTTTGTATTCACCTTGTATTAGACCTCTCATTCATGGAAACCATTTTGGGGGATCCTATCCAGGAAGAGGGGTTGCAGGAGAATGTTTGTACAACTAAGCAATTCTTCCCCACATCCCTGAAACTTTGTTTTTCCCTGCATCATTTTAACTTCCTTTTTTTCTGCCTGGGCTGCAACTATAGGTGCCAGAATCAGAGAAAATCCCTAAGTAATAAATGTAAATATAAGTTTAACCTTTATAACAGAATCTCTAGTGGCTTAATGGAGTGGATTGTGACACCTCATCTGGCAAAACTGGTGTTCACAGTAAATGAAACTCTATTGATTAGTGGTTGAGATAGCCCACTAATTGTGTCTCTGTAACCTTACTCAATTTAGAGTGAGAGGACTGAGGGGAAGGCTTGCTAGGCTGGTATTGCAGCTGGTGATCTAGACCAGCACACTTCCAAAGATGGAAAAGTTTCAGTAAAAATCAATGGTAAATGAAGAGAAGAAGGGATAGTATCTGAGGGTAAATAAATGGACAAGTACAGGTTACTCAACAAGGAGAATTCACTATTACAATGGTGCCTCAGTAGAGGCTAAGAACAAGAGATAATATTTATTTTTAGCTCACTTCAGATGCCTGAAAGGGTTAAGCCATGTAGTGCTAAGACCACTCCTAATTCTGGAATTTGAGGTTGAATGGAAGCCTGCAAACCTAAGTGACATTGCTCTGGAAGACATTTTTGTCATATGATATGATGATGAATTGATGGATCATCTGTTAATGACCGAGCGGGACTCTAATCATGTACCAATATATTTTGACTCCTATTTTTCTGGTTATTTCTATCACTATACTGTGATAGTGTATTAACACTGACATTGTTGGTAAGATCTTATGCTAATACTGATATTGATTGATGATGAAATGTACTGGCAGTCTAAGTTAAATCTTCCTCAGATGTAGTACTGATAAAAATGACTGGCCTGAGGAGAAACTGGATTTAGTTAACCATCAGCTAATTTCTATGCCAAATAGTTTTGCATAAGTTTATTTAAGGTACAAATAGTGGTAGAACAAATAATCAAATTTGTACAAAAATATGAAAATGTTTGTAATATGTTATAGAATGGATTAGTTGTTTCTTTAGACACATCTCTACCTCACATTGGCTCCTCCAAATGTTAGACATAGTTATACTGATACTATTGCTGTATCTGTGCTATAAAAGCCTTACTAAATGTAGATGCTTAGACAAATATGAGAATAATTTTGCTGTAAGAAGGCCTTGGCTGAAGGCCAAGGGAGGTCTGTGTAGTAAAGAATTAACCTTACTCAAAAGAGTTTTGTCCTTCACCCTCAGCTTCTGGGAGGTAATCTCTAAGCTTTTGGCATGCATTGCTTGATCTATATTGTTTCTGGGGGCTTTTGGCCACACTGGATAGTCTATCATAATGTGATTTATGATGGAGGCTTTAGGTTATGTGGTATCAGCTTGAACCCCAGAGGGGCTGGAGACTAAAGTCAGCATGCAGTTAGTCACATTGTCAACCATACCACATGATCGAGCCCCAATAAAAACTCTGGACACCAAGGCTCAGGTGAACTTTTCTGGTTGGCAATGTTCAGTGTGTATTATCATACATCATTATCAGGAGAAGTTATGGAGGTCCATGTCTCCACTGGGAGAGGATACCTGGAAAGTCTACATGGGGAAATATCCTGGACTCTGTCTCATGCACTCTTTCCCATGGCTGATTCTAATATATATATTTTCACCATAATAAACTGTAACTGTGAGTATGACAGCTTTCAGCAAGTTCTATGAGAGCTTCTAGTGAATTAACTGAAATAAAAGGTAGTCTTGGAGACCCTGGAACTTGCAAATTGGTGTCAAAAGTGAAGGGGTTTTGGGGACTCCTTAACTTGCAGGTGCACTTCAACTCCCTCACCTCTCTGAAACCTGCCTGTTCTGAATGCCATTGCTCAGATTTTCTTTCAGGTAGGGTTAAGCTGATGGCTGATAGATTACCTCTTGTCTGAGGCCAGCTACTGAAATTTCCCAAAGGCTTTGGTGATTTTAACATAAAGGGGAAATTAAGGGTAGGGCAATTTGGCTACATTTGGTGACTTGGCTACATTTGGTAATGGAAGAAGCTGCATATTGGGGTTTTATATGAAGATTGACAGACAGTTGCCAGTTTCACCCAAAGGCAGGCTAGACCCAAGCATCCTGTTTATAGGACAAAAAATTATCCAAGTTTCTTGTTTTATTTGGTTAACTTTTCAAACACATTTACACATTGAATAGGGCAAATTGGTTAGCTCATATACTCATGGACAATGCTAAACATGTCCCAACAGTAAAAATGGTAGCAACTATCATGATTGAGGACTTAACTGTATGCTGGCCACCGCACAGGATTCCCTCATCTAATTCATCCAATAATTCTTCTAGTGTGCTTTACTCAGCGTTATTTCATAGAAGAGAAATGGAGGCAGAGGAAACTTTAATAACTTGCTCAAAGCCCAACTCTAGAGCTGGCACCCATAGCCACTCTGTGTTTCAGTTGGAGGTATTACAGTTAATTAGGGCAGAGAGAGGCCCCCAGGTGTCAATAAGATACTCAATCTATCTGCATTAGAATGTAGGAAACAAATATTTCTTGACTGATTGACAGGAGGAAGCATGGCCATTACCCTCAAGGTGGAGGGAGGTCAAGCTGGGGTGGGAGCACTGGCAAAATAACTGGTCTTTTGAGAACTTCTTTGGTGCTAGGTTCTTGACATACAAGATTTTGTTTAATCTTTATAATTTTAGGAAGGATTATTAACTCTGCTTTACAAGTGAGTGAGATTTACTTCAGGTTACAAACCCTCGCTCTAACAAAAGTTATGCTACATGCTGAAATGTGCCCTCCAATACTCATTTGTTGAAGAACTAATCCCCAGTACCTTAGAATGTGACTATTTGGAGACTGGGTCTTAAAGAGGTAATTAAGGTTAAATGAGGTAAGTAGAGAGGGCCCTAATTCAATATGACTCATGCTCTTATAAGAAGAGGAAATTTGGACACAGACACAAAACGAAGGACGACCATGTGAAGACATAGGGAGAATACAGCCATCTGCAAGGCAAGGAGAGAGGCCCTCAGAAGACTCCCGCCCCTTGACAGCCCAATCTTAGACTTACAGACTCCAGAACAATGAGGAAATAAATTTCTGTTGTTTAAGCCCCCCATCTGTGGTACTTTATTATGGCAGCCCTAGTGAATGAATAAAAGGTACAGTGGAGATTCATCCCCAGATAAGACTAATTCCAAAGCCCTGGCTTGCCCTTTCTCTGTATCAAGGAAAAGATCAGCTAATGATGTGGGAGGCAAGCATATAGAAGCCAAATGAATGATGCGCACAGTGATCAGATGTGATGAGAGGGACTGGCGGGCAAGGGTGAGGGTCAGGAAAGGCTTCCTGAATGAGATGAACATTGAGTTAAGTAGGGAAATTCAGGAAAGACACAGCTGGGCAAAAGGAAAATGAGGAGGGCATTCCAGGCTATAGGGCTGCTGAATTTGCTGGATCCCAGGGCCACCATCCCTTCTGTCTGGAATGACATTGGGCCAGCTAAGCACTAAGCAATGTTGGCCCCGACTGAGCATAAGAAGACGATGTTCCCCTGAAGCCCCAGAAGATAACCAAAAATGAAGAAGCTAGTAGCTTCTTATATTTATTGACACAGAGAGGGATCAGGAAGCACTGGCAGAAAAAGAACAGTCGACCCTAGAACCCTGGGCATTAGAAAAAGAAAGCTGACAACAAACCAGCCACAGGGTTGAATACAGAGCATGAGAATAAGCAAAAGGAGGGGTCCCAACCAATTCTGACACACAATGTATCAAATATAATAAGTCCTGTGAGGCCAATCAAATCCCCTGTCACCCTAACCCCACACTATGCCAAATAGTAAAAGCAGATGTTTTACGCACTGGTAACAACTCAGAAGTCTTTCTTGTGATTGGCAAGAGAGTGGGGAGCCTTTTGAGAGGGTGGAGAGAGAAAGTTTTTGGGAAAGGTCCAAATATTAGTGCACCAGAAACCTTACCCTCCAACAATAGAAAAAGAGGGATTCAATTTAGCTTGGGCAAGGAGAAATCTATTGTAACATGGAAGAAATTCAAATGCGATAGAACAAAGCAACATTTCAAATTGCTGTGATTTATCTAGCCCATTGCAGGACCCATTTCTTTCAAATACCAAGCTGACAGGGCCAATTGAAATACTTCATAGTAGGGGTGCAGTAGAAGCCCCCCCCATTATGCCTTTGGAAATTTATTCTTTTCAATGCTTTGTCCTGAGCTTTTGGCCTTCCTCCTTATGGTAGGGAACCCCAATCTCTGCAGCTTCCAGCACATTCTTAGTGGGAGTAATTACCTGGGTAGCACAAGCTCTCCAAAGTTGTCATGGCATGGTTTCAGCCCAATGACAGCATCAGTAGAGCAGCCCATGTTCACTCCTCTGTTGGCACATGTACAGTGCTCAAGGCCCCATGAGTAGGAGAGAGTCTGGGGCTCTGGGAGACGCTAAAATAGGAGTCTGGTGGTTTGAGTCTACGCTTCAGACAATTTATGGATTCTCTCTGCTTTGATTTCCATATTTCTCCAATGGAGAGGACATTAATATGAATTCTGTGCTCTTTTTATTTTCTTTTTGGTATAACATACAAAAAACTACATTTTTAATGTATACAACTTGATGAGTTTGGAGACAACTTTTGAAATTATCATCACAACCTATTACATATATATCCATCACCTCCAAAAGTTTACCATTTTCTTTATTATATTATTATTATTAATATTTCATGATATTAACATTTATCATAAGGTCTACCCTCTTAAGCATACTGTAAAGTATAACTATTATTAACTATAGGCACTATGTAGTAGCTCTCTAAGGCTTATTCATCTTGCATAACTGAAACTTTGTACCCTTTGACTAAGACCTCCCTGTTTCCTTCTCCCCACTGCCCCTCTTAGCTACCATTGCACTCTCTGCTTCCATGAGTTTACTATTTTAGATTTCTCATATAAATGGTATGATGTAGTATTTGTCCTCTGTGTCTGGCTTATTTCACTTAGCCTAATGTCTTCTAAATTCATTCATGTTATTGCAAACGGCAAAATTTTATTCTTTTTAAAGTATGAGTAATATTCCATTGTATGTACATACCTCATTTTCTTTATCCATTCATCTGTTGATGGACATTTCGACTGTTTCTATGCCTTGGCTATTATAAATAATGCTTCAGTGAACATGGGAGTGCAGCTATCTTTTTGAGATTCTATTTTCAATGCCTCTGAATATATACTGGAAGTTGGATTGCTTGATGATATGGCAGTTCTACTTTTAATTTTTCCAAGAACCTCCATAATGTTTTCCATAGTGTCTGACCAACTTATATGCTCACCAACAGTGTACTGAAGTTCTTTTTTTCTCATCAATGCTTGTTATCATTTGTGTTTGTTTATTTGTTTGTTTTAATAATAGCCATCCTAACAGATGTAAGGTAAAATCTCATTGTGGCTTTGATTTGCATTTTCCTGAATGTTAAGCACCCTTTCATGTTCTTGTCGGCCACTTGTATGTCTTCTTTGAAGAAATCTCTATTTAGTTACTTTGCAGAGTTCCACATACATTACAGAGTTGATCATTCCCTTATTTATTCCACCCACGCACACTGTGGTGTTCACCGGGGCACAGCAAGGAACATCACAAAATTCCTGCTTGCACAAGTGTATCTTTGGGGTATGAGCAATGGGGAGAAAGATGGTGAGTGTACAAAGATGTCACTTGGCCATGGTAAGGACAGAATAAGGTTGTAGCTCTGAAGGGTCTCTGCGTACATTTGGGGCATAATTGTGCCAGTGGATAGTGTTGCCCTGTAACCACTGGAGAATAGCTGGATGAGAAAACTCTTTAACTTTTGGTGGGAAGAAATGAACTTGATTGATTGCTCTTTCTAAAGGCAAGGAAGAACAGACATGAACAAGATGACTATACCAATTTTGTTGTGGACTCTGATATGGTGATGTTTTATTGGAACAGTCTGGGAATGTGCAAGGTGATTCAACTTCAGCGGCATTATAATCATTCATGCCCCAGTCATATGCTCATATAGGTCTATCATACCAATTCTCGAACTGAGAGTGGGGCTCAAATCTCTATCTTTTCGTTCTTATGGATTAGAAAAGAAATGATAATATTTGGTTGTCTAATACAAAACAAAATTGAGGCTTTTTCTTGTATAAATTCACCTAATCTTCACCTTAACATCATGAAGTAGATGTTTGTTTACAACTCTATGGATGAGTGAATATTCAATAATTTGTTCAGAATTATGTAATTAGTGGTAGAGTCGATATTTGAATTCTAAAGAGGAATTCTGAGTATTCCTCTTAATAAAATCCTCATTAGTTTTAGGTAATAAGACTGAGACTTGGACAGTGGTGGTCTAAGGGGTATACATTTTTCAAGGGTTTGATTGCGTCTATTTTGCCATCGTTGAACCTATTTTGTTTATATTCTGGCTTTCCAGGTTGCCAGATGCCAGAAAGTTGCCTTAAAGTATCATCTAGAAAGATCTCAAGACAGACACAGTGCTATTGTCCTGTTTAAGCATCATGTTAATTATAACAGTGATCTCTGTTGGCCAATGTTGACCTTAGAGTAGGCAAAAGAAAAAACTCAAGGTGAAGGTGAGGAAAAATGCCAGACAGGTCATATTTTCTTGCTGAAGAGAAGAGCTACTAAACTCTTAGGAATATATACAAATGAGGACTATTGTAGATAAGATGTATATGAATTTTAAAAGTTGTTGACAAAGCCTCTTAGAATCATACCTGTATTTTTAGGTGCTTTCATAGTAAATAGAAGTTTTTACCTCAAAATGTTAATGCCTAGCTCTAATTCTGGTGTCTTAACTCCCCTTTTCTCTTTATCATCAAATTAAAAAAAATAGCTGATATTCATATTATCAAATTTCTCAATAACTTTTTTTCTTTAATACCTATTGCAATTGGATCTTTGCCTCACTATTTGGTCACTAAGGTTCTCAATGGACAAAGCAAGGGAACCATTTCTGGACTCATTTCTTTGACCTCCCTGGAGATCAGTATTTGATGTTAGTGATAAACCAATACTTTCTAAAACTTTTTTTTTTTTTTGCTCCCAAAGACTTAACAGCTCCTGTGCCACCTGGATGACTGCAAGCAGTCCTTTTTATTTTTTTTTACATGGCTCCAATATACACAAGTTTTAGTTTCTGCAATAGAGTTAAGTAACACCAGTCTCCAATAACATGGTTCAAATTTAGTTACCATGACATATTGACTGAATTATTGCATATATTTCACTGTTGGCTCATAAGTCCAAAAACCATTATATAAACACCAGATATGCATCATGATTAGAAATGCACGTCATATTTTTTAAAGCCTGTGATGATTGATCACTGTGCATCTGTTATTCAGTTCATATACAGACAGCAAAGCATTTAGTTTTGTTGGCCAACTAATATGTAAGTTCAGCAGAGGACCAAAATATGATAATACTGTAAGTAAAATTTGAATGAAATGTAAAAGGAATTACAGAAGAAATACATGGCCATAGGAATGTTAACACTGCTACTTCACCAGAAACACTAGTTGTGCATCCAGAGGAACTTAGTGAAGATGAACATATTGACATAAAAGAGAAAAATAACTGTCACAGAAAGGATGAAGACTTAGAAGAAGTGACACTGGCAAAAAACTTCACACTAAAGGAAATTTCAGAGATGTTTTTCAATATTGAAAGTACAAAGGATAAAGTGTTGGAAGGTGATCCAAACTTAGAATGTGAAAATTCACTAAAGCTTAGAAAAGACTATGTATTAAGTTATACAACTAGAAGAAGGCAATCACTCCTGATGAACTTTTTCAACAATGAAATAAAATACTTTAATTTTCAATTCTTTAAATGTTTTATGTTACAGTACATTAAATAAATATTAGTTGCATTATTTTTTAAAATTTTCTATACATTTAGAGTCTATAATAAGAGTTTGTAATATTTTGACAAAATATTTAAAGGTCACAAAACAATTATAATTGATTACTAAGATAGTTTTGCATGAGGCCAGCTTGCCCAATCATCTTTATGGTTCTGTACTCCCATACAAAACAATGACTGCCTGCATTAGGAATCTCCAAGTTAACGTGACTATAATCTCATACATTATCTTGACCTCAACCATATCTTTCTCCTGCATTCTCGAGTTCAGTTACAGTGAGTAGGACACAGTAAATGGTCAATAAATGTGCCTGTACCTTTCTATCTACTGCCTGTCTGAGCCATCATAGACTGCTCAGCCTCTTCAATCTAATTAGCCTCAACTATTTTCCACTCTATCTCCTAAACTTGGCTTGAATCTGATCCTTCTCTCCATTTCCACTATTTGGCCTTAGTTTAAGTCCTTATTGTCATTCTCCTACAACCACTTCCTAATTGTTCTTCCATTCACCAGTCTCTATTTTATCTACTATGCATCCTTAACACAAATGGCAGAGCTATTGACCTAGAAGAAGAATCTGGTCACATTACCTTACTTTGGAAAAATTACTATTCACTGTCTGTTGTCCTTGGGAAGCTTGAACATTTCTCAAAGAAGGCCTGTCCCTTTAAGTCTCCCTGCCTTTCCTTGTAATGTTTCCTCCTTCTGGGTGGCCTTCTCCCTCTTCTTTTCTGGGATAACTCCACTTGTACTTTGAGATTCAATACAAGTGTTTCCTTCCAAGCAAAAGTTTTTGTAATGTCGTCAAGTTTAGTCATTGCTTTTTCTGTGGTTCTCTAATGCTTTATTTATAATTCTATGATGTGTTTGTCATAGAATAACATATTTATTTGTATATCCATATTTCCTACTAGACTATAACTCCTCAGGGTGAGAACCTTGTTTTATTCCAAGCTTCTGTGCAAGAAAGCAACAATAACATCAATATCAATAATACTCCTTACAATTAAGAACAGGAGTTTCAATGGGGCAGGGGGCAACAAAACAGCAGCCACATAGGACTAGACTCAATAATTATGAAAGAATGTGCTAGAAAACTTTCAACATGGTTATATTTCTACTATACTGCTAATCACTGATGGACAAGCTCAATGAAGTGTGCCAGCACGTATATGAAGGTACTGTTTGAAATCCAGAAGTTGAAATAGGTTCTTTCAGACATCAGTAGATGCATTTAGCTAATAGATGTTTCTACAAAACAATTAAATAGTTTGGTAATCAGGAGGTGTGTTAAAATTTAAACACAGCTCTCAGGAATTGGGCCCTTGGTGGGAAATCCCATTCCCTTGCTGGCCACCTCCCTTTCAGAAGATTCCTCTCTGGGAGCCCTCTGTGAACAAGGTCTGACCCAGGCTTCTGCCCAGGAGTGTCCTGGGACATGTTTATGTGGTACAAGCAAAGGAAAAGCAGAGAAACGCATTCCTGTCTGTTGCTCAGAATATAAATCTGTCACAGGAGCCCTCCAAAGACAATTTGGCTAAGGAATAATGAAGTGAGGGAATGTGTAGGTGACCGGGGATGACACAGTAAACTCCAAATAATTCAATATGATTAGGGAATTAGCAAGGACCCAGGCAAGCTGGTGAGAAGAGATGCGTAAATTTCCTCTGGCGTAAATGAGCCCTGGATCAGCCTATCCAGGGAAGGGAAGTAGCCGTTCTGGAAAGCTGGCTCAGGTTTTAAAAGCTATACATCTCTGAACAAATCCAAGGATTGGCCTTTGAAGATGAAGTCAGCCTTGACAAAGAAGGGAGTGGACAGAATCACAAAGGTTCTGTCTGGAGATTGGCTAGGAACGTGGGCGCAGCTACAGCCCAGAGACTGGCAGGAGAGAGGGCCAGGGATTCCGTCGCATCCAGGCTGCAGTTTCATTACTAACGCTACTCTGGAGGGCATCTAGGAAGTCCTGTCCACCTCGGACACTACTTTTACGTTGTAGAGTTTGTTTTTTTCCTGGGACCAAATCACCAAAAATATTATTGGTCATATTTCTAACGTTAATGCAACGCTTCAAAAACATTTAGTTTGCTTACTGTTTCATACATAGTATCTCATTTGAGCCTCACAATAATCCAGTAAATAAGAAGACAGATAAGGTCGGCACTGATCCTAAAACTTTTTAAAATTATACTGTTATTTCCTTTCTGTACTTTTATATCCTTTCTGAAACATGTTCATTGAACAAATCAGAAAATATAGGTGTGTGTTAAGAAAAAATTCAATTACCTATAATATCCTCAATAAGCTATGAATCCTTTCATTTTATATACAATTTTATATTCCATTTATATGTCCTGTTTTGCAACTTGTAAAGTGACTTTTTAATTTTTAACAATTAATAACAAAATACATATCAACATATACACAATTACATAATCTTTTAAAATGTGTATATATACACACTATTTTATTGTACTGATGAACTTTGATTAATTTAACCAATCCCTAAAGCTGAATATTTAAATCATTTTCAATGTTCAGTACTGAAAGTAATTATTAAAATTACTTTTATGTATTATCAAATCAAATAAGTTATAGGTATAACATAATAATTATACAGTTAGTAAATAGTGTTACATTAAATAAATGCTTATTAATATTAAAATAATAATGATAATAGCATCCTTGTGACAAAGTCATCAGGCACATCCATGGTTATGCCCTGGGCTTTTACAGTCTGGTTGGTTCTGCATTGATGCAGGTGTTCCAGAGTCCATAGTCAATGAAAATGAACTTCAGGTGTTTCTGTCCTCTTCCTGGAATTGCAAACTATCTTAGTACCCACCATTGTTTCTCCTCTTTACTCAATTTCAGCTACCAACCACCTCCTAACATTTTCAATGTTAATTCAAAAACCACTTTTTTAAATTGTCACATATGCCAGGCATTATGTTACACATTAGTGCATACGATACAGTGCATAAGAACTGGTTCCTGCCCTCAAATTTCACACAGTTCAGCTGAGAATACAAACAAGAGAAGGATGATTACAGTATGATTTGTGAGTGCTGGGATATATGGAAGACACAGGTGCTGCATGATTCCAGAGAGAAACCTCTAACCCAGATTAAGGGTTTAAAGAAGCTCCTCAGACAGATGATGGGGCAACATGTGCTGCATCTGGAGTGATGACTGAATTGGCCAGGACATGGAGGGAGCTGGTTAGGGAGAAGGAGTCATTTCCGGCAGAGGAAGCAGTTTCCACTATGTTCCAAAGAAGATGTAAAGATGACCCACTTCTTGGAGCTGTCTCTTATTCATTGTGGCTGTTTGGGAAGTATAGATGAGGCATGGAAAGAAAACATGATTTCAGCACAAGGTCTGTGATGTTAGTATGAGAGCTTCTAGCCCTTCCTTCTTGAAGGTGATTTTGGGTGTCTGAGTTCAGATGAATTATATCCCAGCATGTGAAAAGGACCTGCAGGTGTGATTTATCTCACAGTCAGTAATACTTGAAAAGTTTTAAGTATATTTGAGATGGTCAAGTTATATTCTAATTTTTGTTAAATAGGTCAAGAATTATTTCAAGAAAATTTATACTAATAGAGTTATGTTAATCTTTGCTTAATGCCAGGATATATTGTTAAATAGGTGGGTTTTTGGCATTTTGAAAATCATGTGGTGACTTCTGGTCATCAGCATAGGTTCATTAGGAACATAGGTTCATTAGTCATACCAAACTAATTTCATTTCCTTTTTATACAGGGTTACGCAGATGGCACACCTTGAGCAAAGTTAGAATTTGATTTTGACAATGCATTGGGTAGAATATTTTGTGTTGTCTTTGTATAGAAGAGACAAAATGTTAAAGTTGAAGGGGAAGTATAGAAGAGAGAGATAAGACTATGAAAAAAAAATAGTTGCACATTTAGATCGTCTTAATAGATGTTGTTTGTAGTTCCTTTTATTTGTGATTAATGGTATCAAACTGCATCTGAAGCAGTGAATTTTACTGTTGATACTACACTTGAGGAGCAATGAAGATGTACCAGTGTTTGGACATGAAGAATCTGAATACAGTGTTACCTATGGAATGTAATAGGGCTATTGTGCATGAAGGAAAACTTACAAGGAAAATTATGTCAGTCTGAATTTTTGGACTTAAATCTATTATTTGATAATTTTCATCAATTTTTCATCATTTGTGTTTATCAGAATTCCTTCTGCCCCTTTTGGAACTTCAATTAACTTTTCTTTTCCTTTTTTTTTTTTTTTTTTACGATTAAACCTATCCATTTGGGCTTTTATAATGTGGTTTTTCAGTTATAAACTTCTATTTGATTTTATGTTATTTTTTACATTTTCAATTTTCTGATGAAAATGTTCATTTTTGCCTTTTATCTTCTTGATCACAGAAGCATTGTTATTTAAACGTCTTTATCTGATAAGTCTAATAACTGGACACCCTGTAGATCTGATTCTATTTTCTGTTGTTTCTATTTATTATCAGGAAACTTTTTCATAAATCTTTGTATATCTAATTTTCTTTTGATTATGTTCTCAACATTGCGCCTAAAAACTGTTTATGAAAAAGAGGTGCTACTAAAGATAATGTTACCTTTCTTCAGAAAGGGATTTTTGTTCTTCCAGAAACCAAGAAAACTAGCAGTTAGGAATCACCTCAATCTTGCTTTATAGCTTGATATTTTATTTTAAAGGTCATTTGGATGACTTGTAGCTGCCCATGTCAGGGTTGGCTTATTTCTGATTCAATTCTATTTCTAGGGTATAGCCCTTTAGGGGTTGCAGCCTAAAATATGAGGGATTTAATAGTTCCCATCACTCCCCTTTGGCTGGCTCTGGAATCCAGCTCTTTTCTGTTTAACCAAGTGAGACTAAAAACCAGGGGATACTGATTAGTCCCACCACCTCTGATCCAGAGTCAACATCTGCTCTCAGGAAAAGAACAACTCCTACCAAAATTACTCTTATATATTTCCATTTTCTACTGGATCTTAGCCTGGAACTTCTTTATTACTTTAATAGCTTTAAAAAACATTTTGTTCATCTCTTCTAGTTATTTTCAGTAGGAGAGTTAGTTCTAATTATCAAGTGTGTAATTACTAGAACCCATGAAGTGAGAGAATAGATTTGTTGTGCTTTGTCCAGTGATTAGACAAAGTCAGATGGATGGAATTTCCAATGAGGACTACTAACCAAAAGAATAATTTTCTAGCAATAATACTAACAATAATAAAATGGGCTGCCCATGAAATTGGGAGGTCTTTGTTATGTCTTAGTTAAAATGATGTCTTGCCAACATTTCTTCTGGAGAATCTAGCAGCAAAGGAAAGGGAACTTATATTTCTTGGGAGTGTGAAGGTGAGGGACATATAAAATGTCTTTGAGATTTCCTGAACATAAAAAGTATCTTAACCTGACCCAGCCTAAACAGAACCCTAAATTCTCTCTCATCCCTGTGATGGCACTACCATTCACCCAAAATGTTCAGGCCCTAAACCTGAGAGTAGCCTTCATTACTTCTTTCCCTCATACTTCCCTTCTAATACATTGATAAGAATGGTCAGTTCTCCTCAAAAATATACTCTGGCCTGACCATTTCATTCTCATTGTCTTCAGGACCACAATCCTAACCTAAGCCACTATATTAATTTTACTAGGACTGCAATAACAAAGCACCACAGACTGGATGGCTTTAACAACAGAAATCTGTTGTCTCTCAGTTCTTAGAGATCAAGGTAATGGCAGGGTTAGTTTATTCTGAGGACTTTCTCCTTGGCTTCTAGATGGCCATCTTTTCTCCATGTCTTCACACAGTCTTCTTTCTGTACATATCTGTGCCCTAATGTCCTTTTCTTATAAGGACATAAGTCACATTGGATTAGGATCTGTCCAAATGACCTTGTTTTACCTTAATTACATCTTTAAAGACCTATCGCCAAATATAGTCACATTCTTAGTTACTAGGGGTTAGAGCCTCAATATATGAAATTTGGAGGAACACGACTCAATTAATAAGAGCCACCATCTTTTCTTGCTCTGACCACAGCAATGGCCTCCTTATTTTTTCAGCCTCATTTTCCCATATTTCCAGAGTCTATCATCTACACAGCAGTCAGAGTTATTTTCCTAAAGTGCAAATTATATCACGTCATTCCTGTGCTGAAAACACTACAATGACAACCAGAATAAAATTCACACATAGGTCTACAGACCCTATTTGACCTCACCTTACCCACCTTTCTGACCTCATCTCCGACCTAACAGTCACTCTATATCAGTTACCCTTGCCCTCTATTGTCTCCTCAAACATTCCAAGTTTGCTCTCAGGAATTTTTGTTGTGCTCTATTTTCTGTTTAGAAAGTCCTTTCAACCTTACAAAGCTGCTTTCTTTCCTTTCCTTTCCTTTCCTTTCCTTTCCTTTCCTTTCCTTTCCTCTCCTCTCCTTCCTCTCCTCTCCTCTCCTCTCCTCTCCTCTCCTCTTCTCTCTCCTCTTTTCTTTCTTTCTCTTTCTTTCTTTCTTTCTTTCTTTCTTTCTTTCTTTCTTTCTTTTCTTTCTTTCTTTCTTTCTTTTTTTCTTTCTTTCTTCTTCTTTCTTTCTTTCTTTCTTTCTTTCTTTCTTTCTTCTTTCTTTCTTTCTTTCTTTCTTTCTTTCTTTCTTTCTTTCTTCTTTCTTTCTTTCTGTCATATCCTTAGTGGGCCTTTCATCATTTTGCTCAAACTAAAGCAAGAACGCACCTGCCACCACTACCTTCTGTAACATAACCCTCCTTTATTTTATTCGTATTACTTCTAAGTCTGAAAATGCAATATGTTTTTACTGATTACCTGTTTATCCCTGATTATCACTCTACAATGAAAGCACCTTGAGTACAGGAACACTGCTTATCTTGGACACTGTTGTCCCGTACACCTGATGCAATCAATGCCTGCCATGGGAGATGCTCAAAAATGTTCAAGATTTCAAGAGTAGAGAGACTCAAAAATCTTTCTATTTTTCAATATTTTAGTAAAGTTAATATAACGAGCCTTTTTTTCCTCCTGTAAATTTACTCACCTCCTGGCATGTATTGCTTATCCTTGGGGACTAAAGAAATCTTTATTTGAAAAGCTTTGATTAGAGGATTATTAGATCTGAAGTGGCAAATGAGTTTCTTCCTGTGTAGAAACACTGTTCACTTGGAATTAGTTGAGAAGGATTTTGAGGCTCCACTTGAATTCACTGAGAGTGTCATGAGTGATTAACAATGCCTGCCACTGCAGTGTATAGAAGAGTCCAGGCTCATATGCTCAATGCCTGCTGCTCATTAGGCTAAATGGTATTCATAGCACCCACTAAGTTATGAAGAACTTGTTCCATATTCCGTCTTTAGTGGTATTCCAGGCAGAATTCCAGGCTAAAATATTCTACAAGTATAGATTCATAAAACCATGGGGTTCATTTAAAGTTATGCTGACTTGAGACTACAGTTTTGAGGAAACTTGGCATAGCCAATTTCTTCCTTCCTGGATGTAAATAAGCACTCAACATCAATAACTAAGAATTTGAAAATATTTTCAAGAATAGAGTTTCTTCAACTTTTCTAGTGAACCCACTTTTATTTTCCATTTTCACTTAGCTATCACTTGGCTGATCAAAGTTTCATCCAAATATACACCAGAATCACTTTTAGCTTGAGCACATCTTCTTGTTTAGTTTTTGATGAAAATATAGTATAATTTCTTGTCTTCATTCATGAATTGAAAAGTTGACAGACATCATTTGAACATCACTATGTATAGGTGTGAAAGGAGTGTAGAGGTGAAAGAACCTTACTGTGCATTCTACAAGCTCCCATTCCAATGGTGGAAAGACAATTATAGGATCCTGTGATAATTCTGAGTTGTGCTTGAGGTTACAGACACAGAAGAAACAGAAATTTAATTGCTCCTCAGTCTTCTGTTTTTCAGGTAAAATAGGACCATTTCTTTTAACCTTTCTTCAAAATCACATCAGCATAATTTCCTCAAACAGACCTCATGGCCAACTTCAGCGCCGATAATTTTTAACCACACCACAGGGCATACCCAACCTCAGAGACACGGAGCCAACTACAGCCCCATGAATTATAACCAAGCCTAAGTATTTTTGCCAAAAGAAATTCCTAAGACTGATTGAATGCTCAAATCTCAAGGCAGCCCTTCAAGAATTTTGCCACTGAAGATTATGTTTGTAGACCAATCAGCAAAATGCAGAATGAGATTATCCTGTTGGTGGTTTGGATGAAGAAAAGCACATTCTTTACTGTGTAGATGAAAGCTGAGAAAACAGTGGAGTGGGGTGTTTCCCATCAGAATTCTCTGGATCCTATAATTGAGGATACCTGGGACTTTTGGAATGTTAGACATAAGTGAACAGATGCAAGCATTTTATGAAGTGGTGGGGGGGGGAGCATCCTACATTTTTCTAATAATTTAGCAAAACACAGCTCTTAGCTTCTTTGTATGACCAAGATAATAAAGGTGGTCACTCTTTGTCCTTTATGTTATTAGAGCAGTTGTTGGTGAGGAAGTGCTGTCTGTGAAAAAGCAATCGCTAGCATTTAATTCTCAAGGATCAAGGTGGAAATAACCTACTATAGTCCTCCTGATCATAACAACCAAGACTCTCATTTCCAAAACCCAGGGGACTCTCTCCTAAAGGTAAAGCCTATTGGTTTTCCTTTGTTTGGAAATTTGACTTAAGGAAGGCTGTTGTGCAAAAGTCTCCACTCCTGGGGTTGTCATTATTAAATAGGTCTCAAACAAACAAACAAACAAATAAAGTACTTAAAACCATCTATTTGAATTATGGACATATACATATGTATACATTTATTTGGTTTCATCCTATGTGTCCTATTTCTCTTGTGTATTCATTTTTATATGTGTGTGCTTGTATTTGTATATATATGTCTGCGTGAATCTACAATCAGATACAAAATACATTTGCATATGGAAGAAGGGCATATGGAAGTCATCCTTAGCAGATCAGTAAAGCTGGGAGGGTTGAAAGCATAGCGATCAACTCACTCTCTATGTCCTGCCTCTATTCCCCAATGCCAAATCAGGTAGGAAGTAGACCAACCCTAACTATGGACCTTTATTGAGGTTCCAATGGGAACATTATTTTATTGAGTCTTCACATTTGCCGTTTATAGGAAAAAAAAAAACTGAGATGAGATGAGAAATGAGAATTCTTTTAGGTTGGGATTTAAACATAGGGGTGTGTGTGTGTGTGTGTGTGTGTGTGTGTGTGTGTGCATTATATTATGTGTAATATAATCACAGCTCTGATATTATCATGCTGTGCTCTAAAACATTGGTGGTATCTTTTTAGATCCTCAAACAAGCCAAGTTCTATTGTTCTTCTACCCACTTTTCATGGGACTCCTTATCATTTTCTGCCCTAAATATCACTATTCATAGAGGCCTTTCATGATCATATTATTCAGATTCCCCTGTTTGTTTCCTTCAAAAGTCTTATTATTTATAATTATCTTGTTTGCTTATTTTGTCCATTTGTGTACTGTTTATATGTAGCATTCCCATGAGAAAGAAGGTAAGCTCCATGATGTTGGAAGTCACATCTCTCATTTTGTGCTGTGACCCCATTACTCAGCTCAGAACATTTGATGCCCCAGTGCAGTTTCCTGGCTGCTCAAGAAACTCCACTTCACTGTCTCATCCAGTCCTGAGTCTTCTACAATTGCTGCCCTAAAGGTCTGTTTCTCTGCCTGTAGTAATGTTGTTCTATGATCTGTTCCATTTCTATTGCTTCTCACTGAGATGCTCTGATACAAATATCCTGGCTAAAGTGCTACTGGGGAATAGTGGCTTAATTCACTGATTAATTGATTCATTCCCTCTCTTGCCCATTCTTAAAAATGTACTTAATGGCTTCTTTTGAGAAAACCTGGTGGAGGACATTAAACACACTAATATAAACAGTATATGGTTTCTGTCCTCAATACATTCATGGGCTAATGAGGGAGATGGATAGTGAGCAGACAAAGTGCTCTGGTAGAAGCAACCACATGTATAGAATTGTTCCTCTAATTCAGTCTGTGTGGGTAAGGACAGCTTCCTGGAGGAGGGGTGCTTGGGAGGATCTTGAAGGACACCTGTAAGAGTTAATTGAGTAAAGTGGAGTTGGTCTGGAGGAAGGAATTCAGAATGACCCAGGGCAGTGTTCTCCTTGTACAAAGACAGCCAGTTTGTTTGGGACTATACAAAATGTGATGTAGTACACACATTGTATTAGCACAGGGGAGGGTAAGGGTCAAAAAATGGTCCTGGGCAGGCAGCACACATTGTGAGATGAGCTAAACAATTTGGAATTCATTCTAATCACTACAAAAATCACAGAAAGATTTCAACAGGTGCATGACATATCATATTTGTTTTTAAAAAGATCACTCTGGTTTACAGGGTCAAGAGGGCACTGAGAGTCTCGATAGTTCTCATTCATTCATTTATGTACCAACAATTTTTAGAACCTATTGTAAAACAGGCACTATATTAGGCACTGGGGATGAACAATGATGAACAAAACAGAGTCTCTGACTCTTAAAAACTTCTGATCTAGTGGGGAAGATAAATACAGCAAGTTAAGAATGGTCCAGGTGTCTGGCTTGAGCACTCTGGGAGGGTAAAGCCATCAAAAACAGAAACAAGCAATGACTAAGCTTGTCATATCTTTCAAGCACTTCTCTTACAGATTTTATCTCATTTAATTCTCACAAAAGCCTCATTTATTATTCCCTAAACTATTGAATGCCTGCTATCTATCAAGTGCCGTACTAAATGTTTTGAATGTATTAATCCCTATAATAACCAGGTGAGGCAGGGGCTCTTACTATATTAAGACTCAAAGAAGTTAAGAAACTTATTGGGGCAAAATAGCTCATTATTCACAGAGCCTGGATTTGAAACTACATTCGCCACTCTCCAAAGTGAGTGGCTGTAACCATTCTGCCATTGTGAGTTTTGGATAGCTACAAGGTATGTGTTGCTCATATTCATATTTCATTAGAACCATCAATGTCTTGACTCAAAAGGCATCATGTAGTGGCAAAGTTTAATGGCAGCTGAGTACTGAGCTTTATTTGTAACTCTTTATGAGTATCATTTGATTAAAAATGAATTCTCCCTGAGCTAATAGGACTGGCTAATAAAAATGTTGCCTCTACCAATTCCAGCTGCCCTACCAATCCCCTGGCCACATTGGGAGTGCCAGGCTCCTTCAAGATGACATTAGCCAACCTGAAGTCCCCCAGGTGTGAGCAGGATATGGAAGGCTCACATGTGCTACAGCCTCCCTGGCACTCTACTTGGTGCTTTTCCTCCATTAATCTTCACTATCTTCTGAGGTGTCTCTCTGAGGTGTCGTCATGTCACAGTTAAGTAAGCTGCGGCATGGACCAGCTAAAATCTTGTTAAAACTGTGTGACTAATAAGTGACTAGGAAGTTGGTATTTGAATCCAGACCTGTCTATATTCCCTAACCCACTGGAAATGATGTGGCAGGGAAGGTAGAAGGAACCAGAGAGTTTAGCTTAGAAAGGAAGATCATGAGACTTTCAGGTGAAATAGAAAGTAGATGCCTCCTCCCCAAGGCTCAAATAGTCAGAATTAGGACCAAGGGTAGATTCAGATTCAGTCCCCAAACATCAACCCTGCTGTAGGCCAGTCCATACACCAGGCACTGGGATATAAGGAACAAAAACAGTCCTTAGCCTCTTGTAGCTCACAGTCTGGGAGAAGATGAACCTGTGGCAGGGCTTCTCATACAAGCCCTCCCTGCTGAGTGCAACAACAGACAAGGGAATTTGAGAAAAGGGACTGATCACTTGTGTGGGCTTGCTGGGGGGCTGGCTTGCTGGGGAACGCTTGGGATAGGTAATATCCTTTAAACAGGGCTTTGGTGAACAAGTAGGCTCTTAACAGAGAGAAGGAGGAAAGACATTCTAGAGAATACAGGGATAATAGGAGCAAAGACACTGAAGCATGAGATGAAATAGGGTATTTTGGGTAGAGTGAGTGATTGGACATGATTAACAGGTGGGTTCTCCTTGGAGAAATGCCAGCAATGAGCCTGAAAATCTAGCCTGAAGTTGGACTGTGGGGGTGCCTTGAACATCAGTCTTCCTCAAGTAAGAGGTGTCTTGATTTAGGCAAACTTGAAAGAGAAACATCTAGATTTACAAAAAGATATCCACTGCTGTTGATAGGATGCTGAAGTTCAAGATTTGCTACTAGAAAAAATTCCCAATCCTCATCCAACTCATGTCACTCTCTGGATACACACAACCCTAGTTACCACATTTTAAAACACCATCCCCAGATGAGAACTGTCCCAAGGGAATGTGAAAATATTTCAGATGACTAAGGACCGTAAGCTGAGTGTGGTGACAACTGGATCAGGATAGAAGGGGAAATTGGGGAATCAGATGCCACAGAAATGCCCAGGGAATCCCAGCCCATTTGAAATTAGCCAGATGTGAGAGGAGCAAAGTAAATGATACCCAGTGTGTTCTTTTTGATGTCTAGCTTGCCCTGCATATTCATGGAGAAACAAGTACCAACATGTCTTGGCATTTTTTTTTTCAAATATTTGAGTCTTGATTGCAAAAAAAATTGTAATAGGCCTCTTAACTGCTTAGCTAGCTTCTTAGTTAGAAAGAATAGAGATTGTTAGAATTATTATTTTTTACCATCCTCCTTTGACCCAACTCTAATATTTTTCAAATAGTTGAAAAAAGACAATTGCTGGTCTTTAAATTGAAGTGCATGGAAGACTGTCTTGGAAGAAACAGCATTTAAGAGGTGAAAGATTACCATATATTTAAGTGTTTGAGCCCATCCATCTTTTAGAGCAGAAGTCTTTAATCAAGACCAGTGATTACAGGGATAATGTCAAGATAAAATCATATGCATTCTAGCAATTAAAAAAAAATCCCCTGCCTTAAGTCACTAATGGTAGCTTAGATTATTAGCACAGAGATCATTCTCAAGGTCTAATGGGCCCTTGCTGGTTCCCTTTCTTGGTAGGCCTTGGGCGCTGGGCTCACCTTTGTAATTTCACCTTGACCTTGGAGTCTGTCTGTGTCTCCACAGGCACATTGATTTGGAAGCAATCAGCTGATTCTATCCTTAGAAGTGATTACCAAGAGATTCTGTGCTAGTTGTTTTCAAAATAACTGGTAGGTTGACTGAAGTCAGAAGTTGTAACAAAGTGGATAGAGAGTGTTGTTGTAATTTCTGTTTCCCTTTTGGGATTGCTGTTTGGTGGAATATTGGTCCTATATTTGTATATCTATATGTATTAGTGTCTGTGGTCCCTTGCTCTTTACAGAATGCTTTTCCATTCTGCATTTATCTGTTTATTAACATTTGTTTAATGGACATTTGTTGAGAGCTGATTATAGAGTGGGTCTGTAAAGTGGGTCAGGTGCTAGGATATGTATGTGAACAAGAGACATGACCTCATCCTGATGAAGCTTACAGTATAGACATGTATTCATTCATCACTCCTTCTTATATTCCACAAATGTTTACAGGGTATCTGTTATGAATGCCTTTGATCCAGGTGCTGGGGTTGCAGTAGAGTGAAATGAAAAGAGATCGCATTGCTGTTTTGGAAAGAGATGTTGAAACTAACTATATAGTCAGATGTTGATGAGAACGATGAAGAAAAATAAAACTGGGGGTACATATATTTTTAATCCACAGTTCACATTTCTTATCTCCTTTTGGAAGGATTAGTAACCCCATTCTAAGGATGAGAATGACAAGGTCTAGGATGTACATGGTAGTCCTGCAGGGAGCTGCCCACAGGGACAGAACAGAATGAACACACTTCTCTACTTTCACCTGTACTCTACTCCCTTTATGTGGGTTTGTGCCAAAATGGGGAGATGTTTCCCTTAAACTACCTCCAGTTTAAAAACTACTCCCACCTTCAGTAATTGCCCCAGACCTTGAATTTATTTCAAAGGATTTTATTTATTTGTTTTTCCAGAAAGAGTGACTTAAAAATGTCATTTCTGCTCTTAATTTCAGTATCTTCCCTTTTCTCCCAGGAGGGAAACCAGAAACATGAAAAAGCTCCAAAGAACCAAAACTGACTAATTGGGAATGACCTTAGTGTCATTGATTCTGCATCAGAGGTCTGGGTTTGCCCTTCATGGCCTGTGCAACTTGTTTTTCTCCCTCCCTCCCTTCTTTCTTTTCCAGAATCTCTTGTATTCATAAAATCATAATAGCATCACCCTCGTCCATCTCCCAGGGTCAAAGATTGCATAAGAACACCTAAAAGAGTCCTTCATGAACATTCCTCTTAGGCAAATACCCACCAGGAAGAAAATGTTTATCAGGTGTAGTGGGAAGAGCATGCATTTTAATTTGAGGGTCCAGGTGGGACCCAGCACACCAGTTCCTGGACCTGGCTGAAGTACTTACTTCTCCAAGCCTGTTTGCTCATGTCACCGTGGAGCTGCCAACAGTGGACGACCACATGGCAGGTGAATGGCAGCAGCGATGTCCCCATCATGAGACAGACGTTGACTGAAGTGGTGATGTATAGGCTGAGCTCTGTGCCAGTTCATGTTTACTAAGTTCCAGGCATTTATGAGCACCTTTGTAACATTTGCCACATCAGCACCTGAAATATTTTTATTTACACTTTTACTTTAGCCATACCTAAACAACAAGGGCCAAAAAAAATCACAGGTTTTACTTCATGCATATCTTAATATACGTTAGAATAACTCTGTAATCATCAAAATATGTAATTCCTGAAATCCTCGTAAGCACCCCCACCAGTGCCATGGGGTAATTGTCAGGTGAGCACATCAGAGGTCTCCTTCTCTGTTTTTCTTTCATGGGCTTTACTGTGCAGAATATGGTTCATGGAACTTTAAAGTCTTACATTGCCCTTTCACAGATATCACTTCATTTGATCCTTCTAATATTCATAGATGAGAATAAGGCTGAAATTATTGTCTCTGTGGCAAAAAGAACTCAGAGAGAAAATGATTTGTCCAGAGTCACACTGCTTGTTTGGGGCTCTAAACTCTCAGCCTTCCTCCTTTGCCAGGGATGTCCTTGATCATCCCAGGACCCTGGGCCACCCACTGACTGCTGTCTCCTCCCCTGCAGACCTGGCTGAGATCTTGGAAGGCTGTCTGGACTCTTCGAGCTCAGTTGTAAATTTTGAGAGGGGTTCTCTTATCTGAGAGTCACTTCTCACTCACCCAGCTGCCAGCAGCCTAAGCAGCAATCAGCTTACAGGTTGCAAATCAGTGCCAAACTCGACAGCAAATCCATGAGCCTGAACTGGAGCCCAAACAGGTATCACCCCACTGCCTGGAAAACTGCAGAGAGAACTTTAGGGCTGAGCCCAGCCAAGAGCCACCCCATTTAAAGGGAAGCTCTGGGCCCAGACACATTGTCCTGCCTCCTATGAAGAAAAGTCACAGAGAGGAACCTGGGGGCTGCAAACCCAGGCCACCAAGCCCCAGTCTGAGTCACAGTGGGGAAGGGGACTGAAAGAAGCTCAGTTCCAAGTTTGTTAGTTTGCCCTCCTGACACATTAGCTCTACATCCAGAGAATCATGCAAAGGCATATACAGACACCAAGGCCAAAACTCTGAAGCTGCTTGGAATTCATGCTCAGAGAAGAGCATGTTCCTTCCTCTACCAAATAACTCTCAACCACCAAAACCAACTTGGAACCCTATCTCCTTGCTGGGATTGGGAATGGCAGATGATAAACTAAATAAAAGCAAAGCTAATGTGTCTATGTTTCCTGGAACAGGCTAAAATGTATAAGAAAGACTGTAAGGACTTCCAAGTTGGGGTTCCTGCCCAGTCCTTAATCTTTGACCTTTCTAGTTTCCACCTGGAATGTTTCTGTCATGCTCACTATGTGGTCTCCTAGACCAGGCCTGATGTTCTCAGCCTCTGGGCCTTTGCACTGAGTGCTCCTCTGTCAGGGTCATCTCTTCTCCTATTTCCACATAATTTTTACTCACCCTTCAAGACTCTGTTCCTTCACCTATTCACTGATGAATCCAACCGAAACACAAACAAATAGATGAAATAAAGCTCAGGTGTTAGCCTACCCATAAAAGAATAGTGCCCATGACTAGTCCCTGGTACCTCAGCTGGGCCAGCTATAGAGGCCAGAATAAATGGTCCTGAAATCACACTAAATGCCCTGTCTCCACCTCTGGTAGCCTTTACCTGTTTGTCAGCTTGATCCCACAGCTTGTACTGAGGCCCTCTCTTTCCTCTCTGCCCAGCTGGATCCTGTTGAGCATTTGGGGTCCAACCTTCCCAGGAGGTCTCCATATTACCAGTCTTGTTTGGGTGCTGACAGTTGAATTCCAAAATGCCTGTTTATACCTTGCGATGGCTGGCTTTTTATCATACATTTCTGTTTTTCTTCCTAAACAGACTCTGAGTTCCCCAAAAAGGCCCTCATCTTGCACTTCTCTTTGCTCACCTCCCCTCCTTCCATGGTCTGACTCCCAGTATCCAGCTCATAGTCCACAATGTCTACAATGTCTTCAGAATGCTTGATTTACTCTCCACAGGAGCATGTTTCATTTGTTTAGTATATATGCCCTTGGTGCCCATATTTTGTCAAAGAATGAGATGCCTTTCAACAACAGTGTTTTAAACTATTTAAAATGACTCAATTTAATCCCACAGCATCCGAAAATATTTCCCCCAGGAGCTCAAAGCAATACAATGGTAAATATAAATAATTCTTCTTTTCCTTTTGTTTTTCTGATGTCCTTCTACTGTTTAATGGCTCCACCTTAAAGATTTGCCAAGGACACAAAGGGGTTAGTTTTCACTAGGCTGAAAAAGTATAAGCCATGCACAGCATGGAATGGGTGACAAGTAACAAAAATCCTAGAACTGGGGCAGTGCAGATGGGCGGATAGGGGTGGCAGGTGAATTTCAGAGAGGAGGATCTCCTTCCACCTCTGACAGACATCCATATCAAGACCATGAACAATTTTGGATGACTGAACAATTTAAAATCTTTTTTAAAAAATCTTATACAGTTCTTCCATTTTTATTGGCAATTATTGCTGATGGCAGGGCATGCTCGTATCTTGGCAGACTGGAACCTTCTCACTGGGGGAGGGGTTTTGAATTTTATGTCTCAATATGACTTTGAAGGATTCAGGCAAATTTCTCAGACTTGGTGGACCTTTGCCCAGGCTGGAAATCTTCCCTGGGCAGCAGGAAACATCTGAGACACCAAGCCCCCAAATGGGGTGCTTTCCTTTACTAATCCCCAGATCTTGGTGGACTATAGCCAAAAGAGTTTGAGGAAGTCAGAGCTGGGGTCCAGTTTCCAAGGCCATAAGTATAGCAATGGAATCCCTCAGTTTAGAGAGTCAGGACATGGTTTACAAGACTATTGCTAGGTTGGACCAAACCCAGCACAAACTTCCCTGAGCTGAAGAAATGCAGGCAGTATGCTAGCCTGTGCTATACTACTGGAAAAGGTCTATCCTAGGACCTGTCTGTCTGTGGCCTGAAGAGAGGTAGGTTTGGAAGAAAGACCAAAATGAAAATAATGGGTAGAAGCTGGGAGTGGAGGCCAAAGGTGGAACAAGTCAGCAGTCTGCATTGCTGGGTCAGAGTGTATCCCCAGCCACCCGGAGACAAAAGCTTTCCCTAGCTCCTCTTGGGAGACCTCTGGGCTGATGCTTTCAGCCGTGGGCTCTCTGAGGAACTGAAGAATTAGAAAAAAATCTAGAAGAACTGAAGGAATTGAGAAAATGAACAGAGTCAGGATGAAGCAGGGCAGTCTGGAAGTTAACACCATGGAGGCTGGGCATCTACTATTGTTATGTGCACCTAGAGCAACATGGTGCTGGGTGTGGACTCTGACAGACCCATTGTGGAAAAGACTTGGGCACTTGACTCTACAATCAAGCCCTAGCCTACATAGCCATGAGTTGATAATATTCGTAATCTCAGAGTTCAAGAATGAGTGTCAGAGAAGCACTCCAAGTAGTCAGAAGCCTGCCTCTGTCTACCCTGTCATCTCTACTAGGATGCCATGTTGAGCCTCTCAGGCCCTAAGTAGAGATGTATGATAGAGTCATTCCCTTCCCCAGTCCTTGGGCCCAAACTCCTCAGAAGCATCGTGCCAATGGAATCCTGTTTGCAGGCCAAGGATGCAAGGTGTTATTCAGCACATGTTATGTGTTGGGCAGTGTGCAATGTTTTGGGTTCCAAATGTTACCATAAGAATATTCTTACAGCCTAGAAAAAGGAGAGAGACCTCTCCATCTATGCACTTTGAACTCATGCGTGTATAAAGTTATGAAGTGATCCAAAGGAAATGTGACTCAAGGATGTGCAGAGAGGAGCAATTAATGCCTGAATAGGGTTTTTAAAGATGAATAGGAGTTCTCCAGGTGGATAGGGCAAGAAAAAGAAGGAAAAGCTTCTGCAAAAGTACAGAGGAACTAAGCTCTTGGTATGTTCAGAGAATTAGAAGTAGGGGTCAGGTCACAAAGCACTCATGTGCTCTGGTGAGGATTTTTGGATTCAAAAATATAGGTGATGGGCCACCGAAAAGCTTTAATTAGAGTACTTACATAGTCATACAGCTAACAAGAATGGCTTGAAATGAAGATGCTTTCCTAAGAGGAACACTGCTAGATGAGGAAGAAGTCTGGGTCAGCAGCCAGGAAAGGCAGACTCTGTGCCCACTTGGCCAATTAATGGCATGGCTTACAGGCATTTGTTTCTCCTCTAGCTTTTTTCCTGCCATGTCGGCCAAAACCCTTCTCAAATATACTTGCAGTGATTTTTTTTTTTTTTTTTTTTGGAGAGTGTCAATGAAAGATAATGGATATGAAAACTCTTTGGGAAAATTTCTGCTATAAATGCAAGATGAAGCCATCTATTATTATTCTTTTCCAGGCTTAAGATGTATAGCAAACCTAGGGGCGCCAAGTGCCCATCCTGCCACCCAGGAAGGCTTAGGCCCACAGCTTCTCAATACTCGCCATGGAAAATGGAGAGCAACATCAGCTGCTTGTGGGTGTGCCAAATTGGTTCAGCTAGGGTATCGGACTGTCTGGTGCCCTCCCCAGCTGGGAGAAGGATTTGTTGGGGCTTTGGGACAGAGCAGTAACTTCTCCCCTCCCAGAGCTCACCCTCCAGCAAGGCCCCGAGGAGTCACCGCAGATCTTAGTTTGGAAACCAGATCCACCTGTCTAATCTCGGGAGGCTCTGGTGACTGGGACAGGCAAATTGATCACTGATTGACAGGTCCCCAGGCCAGCTTGGAATGCCTGCTTGGGGTGACTTGGCAGTGCTTTCTGCTTTGGGGAGTTCATGGGAACGTGCTGTTCTTGTACAAAAAGGCTGGCATGCATGCAGCCTGGGGAAGCCGGGGGCTCAGGAGTGAGTGTGCAGAACACAGTGGAAAATCCTGACTGCCTGGAAGAACAAAGGGCTGTTCTGAGGTGATGTTAGTTCCTTCCTCAGTATCCCAGACTCGTGCCATCTGAAAACTGTCTTCTGGTACCAACTGCCACCAATTGGTCAGCTTCGGACAGATTTTGTAGACTTCATTCTGTCACCAACACTCTGTGTGACCATGACGCACTCAACTTTCCTTCTCTCTCTCTCTCTCTCTCTCTCTCTCTCTCTCTCTCTCTCTCTCTCTCTCTCTCTTTACAGTGTGAATGACCCTTATTGGTTACAATGGAAAGTGAAACAGGAGGGGTACTACAGCTCTGGCTCTCCTGGGGCGGCTTCACAGACTCCGTTGTGGTGCTCCAAAATCAACTTTCCTTCTCAAGGTCTTGGTCTCCTCATATGTAAAGCAAGACTAGATAATTCTAGAGATTTCTGGCATCAACGGCACCATAAAAGGGAAAGATTTGGGCATTGAAGTCAGAGGATGGGAATGAAGCCAGCTCTGTGGCCGCCTCGCTGTGTGGTCTTGGGGAAGCTGGTGTCCCTCATATAGCACAGTGCCCAGCATTGTGCAGCTTCTTTATAATAACAACCAATATTAATAACTTTTACTTAGGTATAATCATGTATCTGTACATCAACATTAGTAAACATAAGCACATCACAACACAAGACAGTTCTAAGGCAATATGCCACAAGTAACAAAAGTCTTATGTTTGCGCTGTGTTCGCAGGTCAGTTTTGCCCTCAGAAAGGGCTACAGGCCCCTTAAGTATTTATCCTTCAGCCTGCCCCCATAATAGGCAACTGAGATCAGCCGAGATTTTCTCTAGCAGGAACAGTCCCTGGGGCCTTGATGCAAGAGCCAGCAGACTGGAATAAATCCACTCCAGACCAGGGGCAAACCACTTAGATCCTCTTTGAAATAAGACTGAGCAGGACTCAGAGAACCTATGGCTGAAAGCATCAGCCCTGAGGGCTCCCAGGTGGAGCTCAGGGGAAGCCTCTATCTCTGGGTAGTTGGGGACACACGCTGACCCAGCAGAGCAGATGCCTGGCAGATTCTCTCCAACCGGGAGCCCGAGGGTCCCTGAAGAGTAGCTGTCATGACAGGTCATCTGCTTGAGCCCAGACCTCAGTTTTATTTTGAGTCGATAAGGGGAACTCTGGCTGTCCTCTTGGATGCAGACACTGAGCACCTCCTTCTGTGTTCTCTGAGCCATTCCTGTATTAGGAATCCTGAAGAAGAAATAGTACCAAATCGGAGAAAGAACAATATTGATAATTGATAACAATAGAGCAATGCAGGCACACATCTACTTAATGAGACAGAAGACAGCTGTTAAAAGTAATGTGCACAAAGAGTTTTCTATAAGACTTGAAGGTATGCACCTTATAATGTCAAATAAGAACTGGTGTATGCATCTGATTGCAAATAAGCAAACTATAGGCTTAAGGAAAACCAACCCTTGAAGGAAATACTACTTGACTCTAGGTGGTCCTTGTTGGCTTTTTACTTTGATGCATTTTCAAATGTTCTACAGGGTACAGGAAGCATTTTAAAATGAAAAAAAAAAACAGTTTTTTAAAGCAGAATTTTCTTTCTCTCATAGTGAGACAAGCAAGCTGGAGTGCCTTATCTGCAAGTTCAAACTGTGTAGCAGCTTGATCACTTCAGCGTGATGGCAAGATGATTCTGAACCACGATATACAGAAGAGCCAAAGGACACAAATCTCACCACCATCTTGAAGCCCCAAGCAGCACACAGGTGCCTTTCATTCCTGGTGCCTCCATCCAGAGCACAAATAACAATCACCAAAGCAAAAGTGCACACGTTAAGAAAAGAAACATGACTTGCTTTTTTTTTTTTTTTTTTTACAAAGAGACAGGAATTTTTATAATTTTTTAAATAGATGTTGGTTCTGCAGAAGAGTCCCTTAGACAAGCAATGCATTTATTCTAATGTTGCTGTTAGAGCTCAGGAGAATCTTTGTCTTTTCTCTGGAATTGTCCCAGGATCCACTGCATATAGGCTTGCGGATGTGGTCAATGTGGCCAACTCTTTGCCTTTTCAGATGGATTGTGATTTTCCAAAAGCTGTTTGAAAACTGTCCTTAAACTGGGCAAAACATTTTTGAGTAAAAGTGAAATGTGAATGGAAAGATTGAAATGAACTGACCTACCTACGAAGATGCTGCAAACCAAGCTGGCACCTGAGAGCTCCTGGGGGGCTGCAGCTTTGAAATAATTTCACGGTCTTCATGGGGGACTATTTTGGGGCCAATACTCAGTATATATTTTGCATGTGTTTGCAGGAAAAAATTAAACCTTTACTTACTAATGGAGAGTTTACCCCATGTAAGTTTGAACCAGAAAGTAGCCCTGCTTGCCTTCAAGGAGCTCATAAAATCTATTTCTCCATCCCATCTTGCATGTATTTAGTTTTTGGTCCACCTATTTTAATATTGGTATCCAGAAGAGGCACAGGAAACAGCCCATGCCTCAGCACATTAGCATTTGTATAATGAGTGGAAAAAGGACCTGAGGGCAAAAGGTCAACTTTTGGACAGGAGGAAGATGAATCTTTTCTCTCTGTCCCTCTGCTGCTTGAATCACCTGAAGTAGACAGACCTGGACTTTGTTACAGGTAAATAATTACAGTTGTATCTGCCATAAATATCTCGCTGAAGGGGCCATTGCAAAAATTGAGATTGTATCTCCAAGCAACTGTCAAATGGCTAGAATAAATTCAGAGGACTTGAAATACTGATGTACATTTTCTATCATAGATATCTCTCGGTCTAGACTTTCAGACTGCATCTTGACAGAACACCTAGGATAGCTGAGAAATTAAGGAGTCAGGAACAAAAAAATTACATAGTGTTGGTGTTCTGTGGTTTGTGTCTTCTTTATCTGTGGTCTCGGCAAACAGGAAGTCCTTGTGAATTGGGGGCTTGAGCAGAAATGTTAAAGGCACAGATACCTGGGAATTAAAAAAGCCAGGAAGGTAATAAATCTCAGGCCAAAATGGAAAGCCTGAAGAGGTCAGTGAGCTACAGCCAACCTAATATCTGTACTTCTCAGGGCCGCAATAAATCTGACACTACTCCTTCTTGGCTCAGCTGGCTTCTGTGCAGCCGGCAGATCAAAGACTCTCCCAGTATCCTCTGCAATCACCTGTTTCTCATTGGGCCTGGTGGGTGAGGCAGGCAGAATGGGGGTTAGGGGAAGGAGGGGGCTATTCCCTCCTTCTGAGCACCATCTGGGGACCATATTTAAACATTGCCCAGGCTGGGGTTTAGGGAGAGGATCCTTGGGGAGTTTGAAGGCACTGCCCCAAACTGGCAGAAGTAAAGGATCAGCTGTGGGAAGGAGTGACTATGAAGCTGATGAAGATTTCCTGTCTAGTGTCCTGGGTCAGAAGGGAGAATTGTGTGTATATGTGGGGGAAGGGGTAAGGAGAAGGAGGACCATTGCTCAGGCTTTCTGAATTTGAGCAGAAGAGATCTCTTACTTGTCAATTATAATTCAGGTGGATCTTTGTCCCACACATTTCCCCCAAATTATTCTTTTTTATTAAAAATACTAAAGTGCCCATTTATTTATTTATCTAATTACTTATGCCTAAAACTATACCAGACCTTACCTTTTCACTCTCTCTTAACAGCCTTGGAAATATTATTATTCTCTTCCTTCAGATGAGGCAACAGACTCAGGATGGTTAAACATTTTGGTGAAAGTCATATAACTCATTGGTAGCAGAGTCAGGATTTGAATCCAAGCCTCTGAGACTGAAAATCCATGCAGCTCTTACTATGCTACAATAAATCTAATGTGATCAGGGCACCACTAAATCCTGCAAAGGCTGTAAAAATAAACCAGAAAGAGATCCTAGTTTAAAAAAAAATGGCCTGAAAGCTGAGATCTGACATATCTATAAATAATAGTGATACAAAATAGAGTGTGAGAAATGCCTTGAGAAAGTACGACAAAAAAAGGGGTTGGAAGGAGGCAGGGATTGCTTCTGGGTAGTATTGGCACTTGTATTGGATCTGGGGGCATCAGTGGGATTTGGGGGTCCAGCTCTAAAAGGAAAGGATATTGTAGCAGAGAAAATGACTGTTCAGAGGCCCTAGCCAACCAAGCATGGAGTACATTTGGGATATTTAAAGTACTTGAGTTTGGAATGAGCTACCCTAACTGTGTGGATATCTTCAAATATCTGATAGTTTGGATTTTTTTCCTGTAAGCCAACATAGAGTTATTAGAGGTTTTTGAGCATGACTTAGAAAGCTTATTTTCTATGGCATTATGGATTGAAAATTGGAGAAGAGAGAGAAGATGTAGAGAAACAAGCAGCTATTGTAATAATCAAGGTTTTGAGGATCCTGACCTTGAAGACTGTTTGACTCCTATGTATTTTTGGCTCTGTTGTTGGGGGAAGATCAACTTTTTAATGTCCATCAACATAATTGTGTGAAGTCCTGAGTGTCCTGTGTGAGTTACTTTGAAAAATTCTCTAGATCCAAGCAAGTGTTTAGGGGCAGAGTAAGCATCCATGTGACAACTAAGATCTTAGCAAAATGAGCAATCCCTCTTGGTTTTTCCAGTGGCTCTTCCAGGGATCCTGTCATTTCCAAACTAATACCTTCCCTAGCTTGCCCTTCTGCAGGATATAGAATTCCTGTCCCAGAAGCGGGTGATGCTATGGAGAGAGAAGCCTAGAATGTATGGAAAGTAGAGAGGACTAGAAGTCATGACACAGATTGAGGCTCTGTGCTGGCCCTGAACTTCTGTTTGACTTTGGACAAACTGCCTTATCTCTTCAGATTCATTTTCCCCATCTCCAAAACATGGAGAATAGAATTAGTGGGTCATCTAAGGCTGTGTGGGATTGTATAATGCAGATTACATAAAGTATACATTTTCAAACTGGGTCCTAAAAGCACCAGACTTTCTTGGAGATGCTTCAGGGACTTCCCACAGATAAGCATAATCTGAATAGAGCCCCTTTATCTCTTGTATCAATACATATTGGGCTTCTGCTGAAAACATGTAATGAATGAATTAATGACTATTTAAACACTGGTGATATATAAAGATTTTCAACCAGGAATCAGGAGATATAAAACAGATTCTGGGAGCTACGCTAAAGAGTTGTGAGATCTTCATCAAGCCATTTATCCTCACCTTGAGCCTCTACTTCTTTATTTGTCACATGCTTGGTTTTGAATAGATGATCTGTGTCCCTTCCAGTGATGAGGCTATATTTCTCCATTACATGGGGATTATAGGAATATAAAAGGTATCATGACAATGCTTTCATACTTAGAAAGCAAGGCCCTGCATCACATCAGCTATGTGGACTGTGATAGGATACAGGGAGTCAGGCTTTGGGACCATCGAGACAGGAACATACTCAAACCAAAAAACATGCACTTTATTTGTAGGAAGTCCACTCAAATCCTCACTCAGTTTATCAATTCTTAGTTCATATACAATTCTAATACACTTGGCTCTTTGATGTTAACCTATAGCAGAAAACCATGTAACAGGAAAGGACTGCTACTTATGAGGCAGTACTAAATGACAGTCTGATACCAATTGCACTAGAAATGCAAAAGGTGAAAGGCATTAAGGAGTTGGAAAAAGAACACAAGAGCATTTGAAGATAGAGACTGTTGACCACAGGGCAAATATTTTTATACAATCTAGTTCTAGCCATCTCTCTCTATGGCAAGACTTAAGCTCAGGTGAAATCCAGAAAAATCTAAGACAGCTAAGAGATTGGCTCCCAAGTTAGGGTAGATGAATTATCAGAGGAGCAGAGTAGGGAATACACCAAATATTTATTTTTATAAAGCCAAGCTGTCGAATCTGAGGTCTAAGGGAAAAACTGACTACAAAAAAAAAAAAAAAAAATCACACACAGAGCCAAGGGACACAATATGAAGAAAATTGTTCAAGTGGTTCAATTAGACACACTAATTGATATTCCAGTAAGGACCTCGAGTCATTATGATAAAAATAAATTATGATTGTAGCCTCTACTGAAGGAAGCATGGAAGTACACAACTAACCTAGGAAGCTTTCTAACAAACAGAATGAATTTGAGCAGAAGGAGGCTGGGGAATCAAGCTTTGATTTTTAAGGGGTTAAGATTCAGTTATTTGGAAATCGCCTCTAAATCCCTCAAAATGTTAAGCCCTCCTATGGCCTCTCTCTTTCCTCTAGGGGTACATGGGTTTTCAGCCTCAAGGGTATCTGGGGTGGGGTGTTCCCAGGGAATACTGATGAACAGCATACCTAGAATGGCCAGAAATCTGTGTGAGGCTTCAGTGCTGTCAAGTGCTCTGTCCATCTTTATTTTGTGCTGCTTTGGGAAATTAAACAGAGAGAAAGTATTACTGAAAACCCCAGCTGCCTCGTGCCAGACAGTATCTCCTTGCTCCCCTTCTCACCACCTCAGCACCATAGTCAGTAATTTGCAGTAAAGATTATGGATTTGGTGACTAGTGCAATGGTGGGATGAAGAGGGTAGGCAGGAGCCTGGGCCTGGGAGCCTTCGTGAAAGGCTAAGGAAACCTCAGATTGGATTCCTGTTCCCTGTGGTTACACTTTCCTCAGGTGAGTGCCTATAAAAGCAGAGAAGCCCAGAGACCATTTGACATATGCAGTGCTGTGTTTACGTGCAATGCAATGTGTGCAATGGAGAATATTAAGAGAACAATTCAGCTGACATTGCCACATTAGCACTCAGGGTGCCTGTAAACATCAAATGTGAACAAGCTCGAAATCGGAAGTCTGCCTTGGGGCAATGCACTCATATTGGGGATTTACTCCATGTTCCTCTAGAGCCTTGGGAGGGCAGGATGTCTGCCCCAAGGCAAAGGGGAAAGGTAACTAAAATGTGCCTAGTGCTGTGCTAAGCCCTTTACTTGCATTTGCTCCCCAAGTCTTGACAATAGCTCTGTGAGGTAAGGAGCCATTGCTAGACTCATTCCACAGACAGTGGCATCGAGCATCAGAATGGTTGAGCAGCTTTCCAGAAGTAACAGGTGAAGGTTTCAAATTAGATGTTCCCAGTGGCACCAAATTCTCTGCTTCTTTTGCTTTACAGGCTTCCTGAAGGACAGAGGGTAAGTGCTGCTGGAAGACCCCTCTCCAAGATGTTTGGGAACAAAATACTTCTATTCTTGACCGATAGCCTGAGAACTTGTTAGAGATCCAAATTCTTGAGCCTCTCTTGGGCCTCTGCTGAATCAGAAACTCTGGGGGTGGGTATAGAAATTCATGTTTTAATGAACCTGCAATCAGGTGATTCTGAATGTAGCTAAAGTTTCCGAACCACTGCTCAAAGTGTGGTTCCAGGACCAATAGTAAGGCATCCCTATAGAGCGTGTGAGAATTACATCAAACTGGGATAAGTACCTTGCTCTGTTGGTTGAAGATATAGCTGAGTCCATGCTATATAGTCCATGAGCTGAGCAGTAACCAGTTTCTCCTGAAGTTCCAGGAGTGAACTGGCATCACCCCAGTTGGAGGGGCAGGTAGGCATGTGTGAGCAGGGCTGGGTTAGATCATGAATGGCCAGCACAGGCCCAGTGCTTTGATGCTCTGCTTACTGGAGGCTAGAGCCCCTTGTAGGCCTTTGGATGGCATGGCATTCTCTGGAGCACAAGGATTTCAAGTCTTTCTCCCTTACCAAACTGACAAATATGTATGTTACTAGCCACTGGGCTGTCTGCACTGAGGAGTTCTGTTTGTATCTGGCTCAGTGGTAATGAGTCCTTGCATCAATTAACAATATCTGTCATGGATGTGGAATGGGATAGTGATGATAAACATGGTGTACTGATGTATGAGAGTAGTTGGGGCAAGGGACAGAGAGTTTGAGAAGGTCAGGACAGTTAAGTTTGGCAAACACTTGATTGCAGTTACATTTTTCTTTTTGCAAAGTTCATAGACAAATTCTCCTGCAGCTTTTGTTAAAAGTTAACAATCATTTTAAAAAGATAAAAATAATTGTAAAAAATGCAAACAGTTCACAAAATATGTAACCCCTCCTCTCCTGATACTCACTCTCAACAGTTTCTAGGGTATCCTTCCAGAGATATTTTTACATGTATACACATGTACTTACACAAACACACAACTTAACAATTTATTTGGAGTTTGGCTCACCCTAATTATTATTTTCAAAAGTTACATAGTATTCTATTATGTGGATGCACCATAATTTATCTAGCTAGTCATCCATCAATGAACATTTTGATTGTTTCTTATCTCTCTACACCACAGGGAATATCCTTGTACACATGTCTTTGTTCTTGAGTGTGAACTTTTCAGTAAAATTAGTGGTCCGATGGTATGTGCATTTTAAATTTAGATTATTAAAACACAATTATTTTCCCAAAAGGTTGTGTCAATTTTCACTCTTACCTACATTGTACCAACTAGCATTTAAAAAATATATTTTCATTTTGAAAATCCCACAATTACAGTTAAGTTGTAAGTACATTATTGTACAAAGAACTTTTTTTTTGAACTGTTTAAGTTACCAACCCAATAATGCATGGCCTCTGAATGCATCACTGTTCATTGCCTAGAAGCAAGCACATCTACCTATGTAACTGCAACACAATCTTCAGAATCACGTACCTGACCATGGTACATGACTACTATCTTATCCCTAGGCCTTTTCAACTCTCACCAGTTGTCCCAGTAATGTTCTTTTTAGCAGACAGATTAAGTCTGTAATCAACTGCTGCTTCTACTGTCATGTCTCTTTAGTCTCCTTCAGTTCTTCCTTGACTGAGGATTACGAACCAATTATTTCATAGAATGTTTCCCAATTTGGGTTTCTCTGATGTTTCCTTGTAATGAGATTCAGATTATGCATCTTTGACATGAATATCACACATATTATGTGGGGTTTTTTTTGTTGGTTTTTGGGTTTTGGGTTTTTTTTGTTTGTTTGTTTTTTCTCTTTCATTGCATCCTACTAGGTGCTACATGATTTTTATCTGTTCCTTTGCTGCTGATGTACACTTTGATCACTCGATTAAGGTGGCGTCTGCTTGGCTCCTTCACTTTAAAGTGACTCTTTTTCTCTTTACAGTTAATTGGTATTTAGTCAGGAGGAAATCTGAAACTATGTGAATACCCTGTTCTTCATCAGACTTTCAACTTACTTGTTTATTGAAATTTATTAACATGTTTTTAAATTTTACTCCATAAGTTATATTTCATTACTATCATTACTATTTTGCTGCTCTTACTGCCCTGATTTTGCCAACGGGAGCCTTTTCAAACTGGCTTCTGCGTGCTTTCCATGTATCTGTAACCCTCTTTGAGCTTCCTTTGTTTCTGGCACCAGAGATGTTCCCAGCTCATCATGTACTTTCCCAGGTTCAGTCCTCGATTTGGTTGCTTTTCCAAGTAGCGCTGGTTTCTTTTAGTGGAGAACAACATTTATACACCCACACACATTTACATTTACATTTATATCTATATCTATCTATATTTATTGAAAATGATGAGTTCACAATGGCACTTCCAATTTCAACACCATAAAGCGTCAGTCTGATTTTTTTCTTTTCTTATTTTAAATCTCCTTTCTGACAATAAGAACCTTAAATCCTTTTATTCTAAATATATGTGTTTTTTATTCAAGCCTCATGTATATAACCAATCTCCCATCTAACCACCACCCCTCCCTCACACACATGGATGCCCTCCAATCCATTCAGGTGGTGAAACCTTGTGCTTTGGCCCCCACTTGCTCCAGGCCACACTCTCCCCTTTGGTGAAACCCCTCCCTGCCTCACTCAGATCAGCCATCAGTGCTGGGCCCTAGCCGGTTCTCTTGGGCTGTGACTTCCCATGTAAGATCACACTCCCCTGCATGGATGCCCTCATTCTGCTAGACTTTTTTTTGGCTCCCACTCTGAGCCACTGTAGCTCTCCTCCTAGACCACATCACAGACACCTACCATGTGCTGCCCAACCTAAAAGCTTTAGGAGTGAAATGTCCAGAAGGGAAAGGAAAAGGCAAGAGGAGGAGGAAGAGATGAACTGGTGTTTTAATAGTTTAGTGAACTCCTTTGAGTGAAATGACCCTTCTTTCTTAATAATTCACTATCACGAGGACTTTTCTGATTCCTGAAAAAGAAGAGACACATGGTGTTGGGTACTGGGCTTCAACAAGAGTGTACATGAGGGCACGTGTCTGAGGCTATGGGTGGGGCCCAAATCCATTCCTGGAACTCTCTTTTTGAGAAAATTTGACAAGCAGACATCAAGATGGGATTAGATATGCAAGATATGTATTAGGGAAAATGACTACAAGAGAAAATGGGGAAGGGGAGGCTGGAAGATCCATCATACTGTGATGATGACCTGACCTCGAGTAAAGAAGAGAGGGAAGAAAAGAGGGTGGGTGGAAATTTTAGACTTCAGTGAAGTTCTAAGAAAAGTTTGACAAGGCTTTCATGGAGTGCCAAAACACAGTCTCCCATCGGAGGAGTCCCCTGTCACCCAGAATGGGCCTGCCTCAATATCCTTGCCATGTTCAGTTGTTGGCTACGGGAAGCTGTGGGAAGAGTGGTCTCAGCATGAGTATAACAGCAGATTTCAGAGCCCTGCAGCTAGGCCATGGGCTAATTATACTTCTTGAAGTCAGGGATTTGAGAAGAGCCTTCTCAAAGCTGCCACATGAGCAAAGGAGCAAGGAAGGGTAATCTTCTGGGAGGGTAAGACTGAATTATATGCTGTTACCAAACAGAGAAACCAGTGATTGGAGAGATGTAATCTGTCTCCATGAGCAGAGACATAGAGAAAAGGGCAGTGGGGCAGGGGTGGGATGGGAGAGGGGGGAGACTAGCAGAGAGGAAGAAAAGCAAAGTATTTTCTCAGGTATCTGATGCAATTGATTTTGCATGTTGAGACTAAGTAGAGATGCCCATCTATGTATCCCTTTGACAGGAACATTGAAAACCAGCCACTTGCAAAGCTAGACTCGCCTCCCACAGGTCCACTGCACTGAGCACTTCCCACTCTTGACTCTTGGATCTTCGATTCCTGAATTCATTCCTACTTTAACTCCCCATAATTGCTTGGGGCCCTCCTCAAATGAACAACCCATTTACTTTTCTTTTTTGGGTTTAGCAACCTTGGCACCTCCACATCAGTGGGCTTTCAACTTGGCCTGCTTCTTGGGCTCAGAGGCTCCCACAACTGTATGTGGGAATCATTTTCCCTTCCAACTTTCTTTTTTAGCAAGGCCCACTGGCTGAGCCAAGTAATTGATCTTTGCTCCCCAATATAACTGGCAAGTCGGGGAAATTGGGGGCAGTGTTCTAGCCAAGGCACATAGGTCCCACAGGTCACACTGGAAGAGAGTAGGGGAATCCATAACCCTATGCCTCCTGAATTAAGCTAACTGTACTCTTCATCTTTTGCCATAGCCACAGTCTTCCAGATACACATCTAATACTAGGAAATAACTTCATCTTTATATTTTTTATAGCAATTGTGCATCTCCTTAGGTTTCACACTAATTCTAAGAAGGATATGATGGCATTTTATAGGTGAGAAAGTCAAATACCCAGAGAAGGTTAGATGATATGCCTAAGGTCACACAACTAGACTATACAGAAACATAGCTGGATTAATGCTCAGTCAAATGTTCTTTTCACAGCATTCTACTTTCCTAGGTGCATACCCCACCCATAGATTCTTTCTCAACTCTCCTAAGAGCCTGCTCCATTAATTCTGATTCCCTCTCCCAGCTTCTGCAACCTTATGAAATAACTTGCTGTACTGAATCATTGCTTTACCTACAAGATATAATTTTATTCTACTGCCTCTGATTTCATTATCTCTGTTTTGTCACTCGATCTCGCTTTTTCTAGGGGTTCCAAAGGATTTAGAATGAATGATAAGAATGGAATTCAAAAAATAGAGAATAATTAAATGTCGGTCATGGCCATGATAGAGTGAATGGAATTCTGTATCACTATTTTGGGCTCTGACTATGATAATATTCATTAACTGTGTTTTATTCTTAAGGCTGAGTTTGGCTGAGGATTCAGCTATATGCGGTGTGTCATGCTTACCTTGCCTTCTCTGCATCCCTGTGCCCCTCACCTCTGCAGAAGATAAGCATCTTTGGGAGTGAGAATTTTTAAGTGAGATTGTATATGCATCAAGGAATAAGAATTAATACCTAAAGTGCATTCATGTGCTGATTGTTTTCTGGAGATGGCAATGAGAAATGTTATTTCTCTATTAAATTATGGAGGCCACTGGATTATACATGCCACACTGATGTGCCAGCTCTGTTTCTCTCTACTCATAGTGATGCTCTGAGTCTCATTTTCAAACTTGACACCTCTGGAAACTGGCCTGAATTTTCTGTGTGTACATGGGCATTGGTGCCGAGGGAAAAAATGGGATTGCTAAATGAGCATGTGAAGTCTGCTCTGGAGTCTGCATTACATGCACACTTTCCACCAGTTTGTTCTGGAGACTTGTGCTTTTCCCAGGGCCCCACCATTAAAGAGACATGGTGAGTAAAACTAGGAGGTGATGGATCTACAAAGTGAGCCATAGGAAGAGCAATAGAAGAAACCCAGGCATTTAGTACGAAGAGGCAAAAGCCAAAGCAAATATGAGAGTTATCTTCAAACTCCTGAAGAGAATAAGTCTGTCCAGGAGGCTGACACTTGCTCTGTGTTGTACCAGAACACAAACTTATTTAAAGATAGAAGATTCGAATTTAAAGATAGAAGATTTCTGTTTCCACAAAATCGTAATATTTTACATTTTTCAGTACCCAAATACTTTCAAAAGGCCCTTTCAACAAAGTAGCTTCCATGCTGAACCCAGTTCCCCTAATAAGAATCTGCTGGCTTACCAATGGTTTAATGATGTGGGCTTTCTACGATAACCTTGGTCATCTCCTGTGGTAGTTAGTGAGCTCATCAGATTGTGAACAGGCTAATTTATGCTTCTGCTACTATTACTTCCTTGTTTCATCTGGATAGCCAAATGTAGAGGGGTTGGGTGAACCACAGAACGGCTGTCTTTCTTATTGTCAACGTAATAAAAACACGGCTTTCCATACCCTGTCCCTCCATTCCTGACCTCTCTCCTGTGCATTTTTATCTGTCCGAGCACTCTGGAACACCTCTATTTTATAACCACTCATTTGCTCTTTGCCTCTCCAGGTGGAATAAAAGCTGTTTTGATTGACCACTAACTCTTTAATGAGCAATATATTAGCACAGTACTTCTCTCAGAGTTATTAGCTTTTTCAAAGCATTCACTATAAAGAAAAATCCAAAGGAATGCCTTTAAATAATTGAATTCTAGGTATCGTGTACCTTGGAGTAAGAGCTATTCTTAGAGGGGGAAGAGATATGGGAACCTTTCACAATGAGCCTGACATCACAGCAATCAGGCAACATCTCACTCCATTTACAAAAGCCCAATTCTGCTTACAGCAGTTCCACCTGAGGGCCCTTGCCTTTCCTGTCCCACCTAGTTCCGTCATCCTTTCCCATAAGATGACCTCAGTTGTACCCAGCTAGGCCTCCGGCTTTTGTACAAAGCTTATAAAGACAACCCTAGCTGGAGTGTAAATGGATGTGTTTCTGTGTGACAAGGAACCCATGAAGAGAATGATTAAAGAGAAATATTCATTAAAATGGTTAAAGGTAAGGGGACTTTGAAGGTATGAGATAAAACAAACCTATGACACTCCTGCTCCCATTAGAGCCTGCAAAAGGCCTCGTGCCTGTATGGATGCTCTTCTATGATCTGAAGTCCCTTTGTCTCTAGAAGAAAATGTTCCCCAACCTGCTCACCTGGCCTTCGTTACTTATGCTCCAGGCATAGAGGCTCTTGACTCAGAGCAGCTCAGGAATCTCACTGCATTTCTTCCTAGTCACTGGTATGAATGCCAGAGAAATGATGGGAATTTTAAAAAGCACCCAGCACTAAGAAAATAGTTAACAGGACCTCTAATAAGAAAGGCAAACCTCGTACAGAAGATCTGTCTGCTTTACTTACCCCATATCAATATTGCTCCAAAAGTCAATTTGTCACTGTACAGTCAGAAAGCTCACCCCAGTCTCCTTTAATGTTTCACGCTAGGTTTGCCCAACAAGAGTAATAAAAATAATGACACCATTATTCCTTTTCTCTCTTTGTTTTCAGTGCTTCACTTGCAGATTTGGATAATGAATTATACTCACATTATACTCTCTTGCTCTTGACTTCCTCTACTGGCTGAAAGTGAAGCTATTATCCGATCGTCAAAGACGGAGGAGCCTTTCCTCCCACAGTCAGTGATCCTGTGAAGTAGATACACTCGGGTGAAATTATTGAGAGCACAGTTTCAAGCTGTGTAAGAGAAAATTACCAGCCAGAGTGGAAATGGATCTGGAACCTGGTGAAATATTAAATATTTCATTAGTAATTCTTTTGGAACAAAAATAAGTAGACAACAGAATTAGTTGTGAGTTGGGCATAAAAGGCTAATTAATGTTATTGTATTTGGCTGATTGACTTCAAGGCTATTAAATCATTATTTTATTGTCTGGATCTCTGCCTCATTCAGGCTAAAGAAGCCATTTCACCAGAAAAACTGTGCTAGTCTCTCTCTCTCTTTTTTTTTAAACTGATACTGATTCTAAGGAGACCCATTAGTGTGCCCGAACTTGGCTTTTTACACAGTCGAGGTTGCATTCTTGATAGATCTTCCAGTGCATTTTAAAAGATGTAAAGTCCACATCAGACTTAAAGAGCAAATTAAAAGTGAACATAACAACCCTGGGGGGACTGACACCCATGTATGAAAGGCACTGCAGAGGTCACATTGTCCATCCATTTGTATCAACAGAGGGATATTTTTTCTACTCTTCAGCAACTTTCCCATCTTTATCATCTTCATCTCCTGCCTCTTGCAGAAACTTGGTTCTGTGTTCCATTCCCTAATTTATCATCCACAAACAAAGCAAAATAAATCTCTCTCACACACACTTTTACGCAAAACGATATTTGAACCTATCTATGGTGACTTGTCTCTTCATCTTCACTCCCAATTCCACAGATGCCATTTAGCAAGGACAAATGTTGAGGACTAACCTAAGTTTCCAAAGAGAGTTTCTTTTGTCTTATCCTGGGCCTGGTGCCTAGTGGCCACTGGGTATGTGAATTGGAAAAAAAGCTCTGTACCTCTGTGCTATTGCAGCCTCCCACTGAGTCATGTAGCATGGCAAGCCAAGTACAGGGTTATATTTAAGTGCTAATTGTCCTCTTGTCTAGGCACCTAAACAATCACACACAGCTGACCCAGAATAGACCCTTCTGACACAGCTGGCTCTCAACAAAGATGTAAAGTGGGCAAAATCCTGTTCTAGGGCTTTCCATCTTTGCCTTTCTTTCCCTTTCTCTCCTGGCCCGCTGACCTACTCAGGTACTAGAATTTATTCTTCAGTTAGTAGCTAAGAAGGACTCAAGGTGGTCTTTTTCAGAGGACATTGAAATCCGATTCTAATAGGAGTTCCTCAAAGAATAAGAAAATTTTGAGATGCAAAGAAATAAATTTTAAAGATGCAATTTCAGGAACCCCAAAAGGCAAAGAAGATTTTCTAATGCCTTATTGATTGATCTTCTGTTGGCTACTTGGGAGTCAGTGGGTTAGGTAATACCTTTCCCCTGGATTCTAGGGACCAGTTGGCCAACCTTCAGTTTCTGGGTGTTATGACCATTCTCAAAATGGCAGAAGCCAGACCAAGGAGTGGGATTGAACATAAAAATCACTGGGACTTGGGCCATGAGTAATTTAGTTAGAACTTTATATGGGCTGCTTATGGCTTCTGCAGAGAATAGGGGGAGTAGACAGGCCCTTTACACAAACAATTCAGATCCAACAGAGCCAAAGTGAGTAGAAAGGGCCTTCATGATAAAATGGTATTATCCAGCTTAGCCAGTCTCACTTGATAATAACTCAGTTTTCCACACAGTATAAATATGACCTTTCTCACCGCTCTCCCTTTCTTCTTGTTCTTCTTGCTCTTCTTGTTCTTGTTCTTCTTCTTGTTCTTCTTGTTCTTGTTCTTCTTCTTGTTCTTCTTGTTCTTCTTGTTCTTGTTCTTGTTCTTGTTCTTCTTGTTCTTGTTCTTGTTCTTCTTCTTCTTCTTCTTCTACTCTTCTTCTTCTTCTTCTTCTTCTTCTTCTTCTTCTTCTTCTTCTTCTTCTTCTTCTTCTTCTTCTTCTTCTTCTTCTTCTTCTTCTTCTTCTTCTTCTCTCCTCCTCCTCCTCTCCTCCTCCTCCTCCTCCTCCTCCTCCTCCTTCTCTCCTTCTTCTTCTTCGAAAATGAAAAAAAGAAGCGTAAGAAAAAAAGTGAAGTTGAAAGATGTTTTGCTCATGTTAGTGGACATGGTGGCTTGGATCTAGGTGGAAAGTTTTATTTATTTATATTTTTAAAAATCAGTTGCTCTATTTTCTCTGAATAAACTTAATGAAAATAAGTTGGGGAGGAAGGCTGAGCAGAGGTGCTAACTTGTTGCAGCTGCTCCAGGGCAATAAGAATCAGATGCAATGGCAGCTTCCTGCCCTCTGGGCACAGTAGGTGTGGTGTGACCTTGGAATTGGTAGTTTAATGGTAGTTCCTGACATTTGCTCCTCCAGCTCTGAACAACTACTTCATGTATTAAATCCTTCCTGCCCCAAATATTTAGAGATTTCTGTTTCTTACACTGAATCCTGACAGTTATATACAACCAACTTTCTCCTTGGGAAAGATCTATGTCCCAAAGCACTTGGCTTCATTTTGTCCCTTTGAGAATATACTGGATTCTGCTTCTCTGACCCTTGGCTCTCATTTTTGACCAAATCTCAAGTTTGCCCCTTGGGCCCATCTATTTCTAGTCTCCTAGGATGTCGCATGTGCTGTTGCTGCCCCATTTCATATCCTCTTGGCCCACCAGATTTTACTGGCAGTGGCCATAGGTAGTTCCCAGCATGGTGACAACTTAGTGCAGGAGTGCCCCAAGAGTAATGGACTAACACAGCTAGGAACCTCTAGCAATGAGGTGTTGGAGTCAGTGGACAAATACAACTCCCCACCCCCACCACAGCTCCATCCTCTTGTAGGATGTTTCTAAGACACTGCACACTCTCTCAGAGAGCCCTCAGCAAGAGGGCTGCCCACCATGGAAGCCAGCTTTCTGGTTTTCCTCCCCTCCTCTCTTGCTCTCCAGTTCCTCATCTGAGCTTCCTATAATCACCTCTCAGATCAACTGTCTGCACCCAAGTCCTTCTCTTGGAGTTTGCTTTTGAGGAAATTCACATTGGAAGAGGGTAAGCCTACCAGTCAATCCAGTTTGTGTCTTAGGTTTCTCACTGCATCTATCACAGGTCTGCATGGGGTTCTCCCTGCTTTAGTCCTGAAACATCCACATCCTGGGTAACCTCCCAGTTTGGGGAAAGCCAGGGTAGTTAGTCACCCTAGCATAGGCTGGCAAATGGGAACAGATCATGCAGCATTTTACGGCCCATCACGTAGATACCCGTGATCTCATACTCAGATGGGGGTCTAACAAAGTCCTTTTAGCTTGGAAACTAAAATGTAAACGCTGAAACTGTTTTTGGCCTTTGGTTGGCTTTATAAGCACTAAATTTCTGCCTTGATTTTGGTTTTCACTTCTAACAGGCCCTAGCCAGAAAAGCCAGTAGTTGGAAATATAGCACCTACAGTGTATAGGTCCAGGGGTCAGACTCTCTGCAGCATTTCCCTGAGGTTTAGCTTGGCAGTAACTTTGCAGAACCTTATGACATAGCTGAAATCCATCTCCTGTCACCTTTCTGAATTCTTTTACTTCTCAAAGATCAACCCACAGGTACCTGTGGATAACTTATGGCTTTCCAAGTCCATTCTAGCCATGGTAACAAATAGGCATGAAGGCACGGATCCTGCCTGAGAGGGCAGATCACACCTTTTTAGTCACTCCTGGTCTCAGCCAGTTCAGCTCAAGTATCTACCGCTCTGCTGCATGCCGGGGGTACAACTGGGCAAGATGGAAGTTAGTTTTTTGGGGAATGTAGACATTAATCAAATCTCACAAGTAATCCATTAAACTTGTATAAGTGCTGCAGGGGAAAATTATAGGGACCTCTGAGAATATAAATAAGCAATGTACCTAGCTGAGGGGTTAGGGAAGTCTGTTCCAAGGAAGTGACATTAAAGCTGGTATAAGAAAGGTATAAAAGATAGCCAGTGAGGGTCTAGGGAGAGAAGGAGAGAGATGGATAGTGTTCTAGGTCCTGAAAGACAGGTGCTTTTCAGAATGAGGACTTGACTGAAGATGAATGCAACTAATATGTGGAAGCAAAAGCCAGTGTTGAGCGAGTGGTGCAGGAGTGGTGCGGCCAGATAGGCCCTTGGAAATTGTTTAGGATCTTTTGCTGCACCCTTAGAGCTCTGGGGTAAAAGTCAGGCAACGCAGAACACTCTTCACTGTGCTGCTGACAAGGTAGCAGAGTTCAGAGAAAGAAGATCAGGGAGGATGCACAAGAGGGGACCAAGACACACACTGCCCTTGAAAGGATAGGGTCGGAGTTCTACTAGCTTGAGAAACTGATTGAAACACCATTTCAGGGATGAATGAGTCTTAGCACATCCACAGGGATAAACATTGTGTCTGAGGAGCTATGGCACAGATGGGCAGGGGCCTACAGTCTCAGTCTCCAACCCTTTGACTTTCCCCTTTACACACACACACACACACACACACACACACCACACACTAGTACTTTGTCAACTATGGAACAATATAAGGTATCATTATTAGTAGTATAAGGTTAAAGTAAGATTGCACTTTAGAGATATAACACTCATTTTAAGAAAAATAGAAGTGCAGAAAGGTTTAGACACTTACCCAGCATAATTTTGCAAGCTAAAAGTGGAATCTAGCAGCTAAAGTAACTCTGCGACCTCTAGGTTTATGTCCTTCCATCACACCACTCCTCTGAGAACCTGCCTGATAACTCCACTGGGTCCTCTCACTCCTGCTCTATAAAAAATATGGAGAAGACAGAAATCCTTAGTTTAGGTCTGAGTCCCCAAATCAATCATTTAAAATCATAAGCCATAATCTAAATGACTTCAATGCAGGCCTGGTCTTTCTTTCTCGATGTATAGCCAGCACTTTTGAAGCAATGGAAAACCTCTCTAATTGCGGACAGGGGTTCTGTTGGTCCATGAAACCAACTGATTCACAAATTTTCAAGAAATGCAATTCTTTGCCACTTGGTTTATTTAAAGACTCTGTTGACAGGGGCATAAGAGTTCAGCCAGAGGCGTAGGGTATACATTCTTTGTATAAGGAAAAGCCACTGCGTAGGAGCAAAGAAGAAACCTGGGTTTGGAGGCAGGAAAAAGATCCTTGAATCGGAGTAATCTGAATGAGGTGGAGTGGCTGGCTGCAGTTCCCAGCTTGTTGGGGAAAGGGTTGGGTTGGAACAAAGCAGGTAAGTGTATGAAATCTGCCATGTGTCTATGCTCTACATGTAAACCCCCAGCTCAAAGTATTTGGCAGGAGATTTAGCACACAAGTTCAAAAAAATGTGTAATAAGCAATTGAAAAGATAATGAAAGGAATCGGGAACTAGGAGCTCTAGCGGCAGTCAGACTTGTGGTCAAACCTCAGCTGTACCATTTGGAAACTGTGCCACCCTAAGAGTAACTTCATGGAGATAATAATTGGTATCTCATGGAATAATTGTGAGCATTAAAGTCGATAAATCAACCTGCACATAGTAAGTACTCATCAATGTGCATTTTATCTAAAAACAGAATTTTATCTACAATCTTAGTTTTAGGCCAAGACTCTCTTAGGCCAAATATTTTCCCTAAATGTATATTTATGCGCATCCCTCCAAACAGTTACTTTTCCCTTTGTTGACTAAACAGCATCATAAGAGACTAACATTGTAATCAGCAGCCCTGATAATGGAGGGTTGGATAAAGAGGTTCCCAGCAGTCCTGCCACATCCAGGCATACCCAGGCAGGGGGTGAGTGCTGTCCACAGACAAGTGTCTTGTTTCATGTGTGTGTCAGAGAATCAGTACAGAGCATCTCTTTACTCTAGAGCCTGTGTGTCCCTAGTTTTTCAGAATCCGTATGTTCATAAACCCAGTTATCTCTATACCTTGCCACTTGCCTGCATGTACTCACGTTTGCTTGATAAAGTTCTCCACAAAGCACAATGCCAGCTTGAAATGTTGGTCTGTGCTGAGTGAAGCACATTTGAATTTCATAGGAGGCTGTCTCAAACCAGGCTGGGGCCCTGGACTATAAAATTTACGAAGGCACACTCTGAATTAATCAGCAAATATATACTAATTCACGCTGACCTTTTTTCAAGCTGAGGCCTTTTTATCACTCACTGTAGGTTTAACATTGGCCTACCGAGTGTTATTACAAAGGACTCAATGGTTGGTCATAATTATATAATGCAAATGACATTTGCTGTTTTGTTTGAGCTTATTCCCTCAGATGTTTCCTTCTTTTATCACACTCCTCACACATCTGTGTCCCCGCAATGGCTCTGCAAGCTCCTCCTCTCCTGGTCCCCAAGTTCCTGGTGCTGTCTGTCCCGACTGTCATGCAGACACGGCCCGCTGTGAGGATGTGGCGGGTGCAACGCATGTCTCTGACACAGGTTATGTTGACAGCTGGTAGGAACAGGTGTACACTGATTTTACCATCAAATGGCAACACACATTTGGCTTCCTCCCAACGCACAGGCATGAAAAACCTGTTCTCTTCACATTGCTTTGGAGATTGATTGACTGTTCTTTGACACAGCACACTGTGACTGTTTGTAAGTTCCCTGGTCCTTTGCCGGCTCAGACGTGTTCCAGAGAAGTCTCAGAGAAGACCTCCATGTGACACCATGAATTATGCATCTGCTTCTTCTGAGTGGGAAAGAGGGGGTGAAGCCTTCTTCCTAACCTCCTTCCCTTCTCCAAGACCTGGAAGACATACTGCTACATATTTTTGGAGTTAAGATAGCAAGGGGATGGCTGCTGGAGAAAAAAAAAGCACTTAAGAGAGATAATATTTTTTTCTGAGATAGTTTGATACAAGAGCACCATTCTCAAAGACCAAGTGTATCTTGTTACAGGTGATTAAAATGGTGATTAAAAAAAAAACACTTTAATGATCTAGCCCAAGTTAAATTGCTCATTCCTGTGAAGCAGACAAAGATTGGGTTTTTGTCTCAGGAAATCATAAAATAAAATAAATTGGTTCAATTTTTTTAAAAGTTCCCATTTAAGAAGGCAGTATTGAGACCAACTGAATGCTCCAACAGTTTCATGAGTGGGTGACACCTGGTTTGAACTTTGTGGGAGCTCTTGTCCAGTCACAGACAAAAGTTGCATTTTTTTTAACATAGGAAAAGAAAAACCAAATCCTGTTACCAAGCAGGAAAGGGATCTATGAGTGTGTCAAATGCACTTGTGGACCCAGGAATAAGCAAGTAAAAAGCTGTGACGCTTTATTCTTCCATTTCTGGAAGGATCCAAGTCCCCAGGAAAATGAAGGCAGACAGGGAGGGAGTAAGGGACCTGCCACCCAGTGGTTTTCCACCCCCCTACTTTTCAACCTTTCCCAAGAGCCCTGCACACTGGTGGTTCTTGTCTGGGCACACTTCCCCTACTGGACTTCTCTCTCTCTCTCTCTCATTCTCTCTCTCTCTCTCTCTCTCTCTCTCTCTCTCTCTCTCTCTCTCTCTCTGCATGCCAACTGTTATTTTCATTCTTTAATTCATTTATTTTATCCCCTTTGGTAGATGGAACAAAAGAGCTCTGAAACTAAGATGGCTGTAGCAGGGGGAACAGATGTACAATTAAACGAGTGCTTTGTGAAACTGGGTTTTAATCTCAAATCTCACTGAGTCCTGAAGCTTAAAGCAGAAATTTGTGGGCTTATTTTGGGGTCCATTTGGAAAGTATCATATCAACATCTAATGGCATTTTAGGGCTTTATGTTTAGAAACTGCCATTGTTATCCTGAACCGATGCTATGTTAGCACTCCACCAATTCATTTTATCGAAAACACAAACTCTAATAAACTCATCTCAAAAATAACCCTAACATTTCAACTGGTAATTCTTTAACATCTTAAATATTTGTATACAGCAGAATTTTAAATCCAGTGGAGACTTCTAAGATGGGTTTATATATTATATTTTTCTCATAAAATCTTGTTTGAACATTTGATTCCAGTTTACATTTTATTAGTAAAGCTCTCACTTTTTACCCAGAATTAGGAAGCAGAGGGGAAGAGAAGTACATTTTTTGCAACTTCAATTTTGTGTCCAAATAACTTACAAGATAGACACAAAATGGACAAGACTATGACTGCCCTGAAGACAATTACAAAAAAAAAAACCTTAATTAGGATGCAATGCTGGTTATTTTAAGCCATACAAAAGAGTCCTGTACATAATAGAGTGGCTGTTTCATGCAGCTCATATGATAAAATTCTCACCAGTCTTAAAATGACAGATGTAATATTACCTTTAATAAGTGTCTACCGATGCATGCAAATTGAATTAGATAGTGGGAGTACAAATTTGTCCGATAATTAAGATAAAATTTCATGTCAGCTTAAACCCTGGTGTATATTAGTAACTCTGTGTATTTCTTTACTCAGTTCTCTACCAATTATTTTTTAGTGTGGCCTCTTGATTACTAGAATAGTGAGGTTAAGGGGGTGAAAACACAGCCCCCAAAATAAAAATGGGAGAAAATTACGACCCTGATTACTACTCAGTTTATACTGTTTAAAACACTAAGCGTAATTAAAATAACTTTGAATAAATTCAACTATGTATTAATGTAGTATTTCTGGGCTCTCATGAAGTGTTACTACGCCCTTAGGGCTAATGCTGAACTAATGCCATTTAGGAGAAATAAACACATGGAATTTGGAAGTTAATAATCTTACTGATTTAGGAAACCTGAGTTTTGAATTGATTCCACAGTGCTTTGTTTTAACACCACAAATAAACTGGGTGTTCCATATAATATTTTATTCAGAAAAAAATCTCAGAAGGCCAAGAGAATGCAGACATGTAGACACACACACACACACACACACACACACACATCCCTTGGGTGCACACATGCAAAATGTTGTGCCCACATACACACAGCTTAAAGGGTAAGTGCTCTGCATGGAATTCAGCTCCACTTTAATACCCTCCACTGCTGTGATCACAGTCCCCCAAGGGAAGCAAATATCCTGAGCATTATTAAAAGTAGGATTATCCAATCTAATACTGAAGATTTGGGAACCAGCCAAGAGGAGTCATAAGCAGGAGGCTAAGACAAAGAGGACTTATCAGGGCCCAGACCACCGGGTTTGCTCCCCTAAGCTTGTGCCTGGATGCATATGATTGACAACACCTGACGGTGATTATCACTTGACTGAAGAATGAATGCCCTCAGATGCAGGTGTCATTGGGGTCTGTCTGCCACACTGTCCATCAATGAAAGGGAACCCCAGGAGGACATATTTCTTGAAGACCTTCTGCCATAGGGAGGGCACTTATATCTAATCTGAGACTCACAACAATCCTTTGAAGTTTTTACTATGATGATCATTTCTGCTTTTCTGGTATGGAAATTTGGGGTCAAATGGGTTAAAAGGCATACTTGTTGTTAGTAGGTAAGTGGCAGGGCCAGAATCTAGATATTCTCCCTTTTGCTCCAAAGACAACTCTTTAAGAAACTTTTTGCCAATATTCAAGCTTGGTTCTGTCACTTATTAGCCGTGTCCATTGCCAAGTCAAGATCCAGCCTCAAGGGTCTAGGACATTAGACAGTGTGGTAAACTGTCCGTTGGAGGAGAGTAGTCCCTATTTGCCCACGAAGAATGCGGCATTTGCCACCCTGCACCAATAGCCTACCTGATGGTTCTGGGCATTTGGCTCTGCAATCCCTACACTCATGGCCAACTTTCCTTCTCTGCCCTAAATTGTATTTTTATGTTTTATGCTAATAGACATTATTTACACTACTCTTTAATTTAGTACATTTTCACTCTGCAGCCTTCCCTCCCCCAAAAAAACTCATTCTCATAGCTCTTATGCTATTTCTCGGCCTAGGTATAAAACTTCTTGCAAAGGATATTTTTGGAATATTCCTATGGGCAGTGAGAGCTAGTTGCTCGCCTTCAGTGTATATTCTCCCCTTTTTTCTTAATCATGAAATCCTGATTTTTAACTGGACAGCTCTGTCAAAGGCTAAGTCAAAGGCTATGTTTTCAACTTCCCTGGTATTTCAGTGTAGCCATGTTATTAATTTTTGGCCAATCAGATGCAAACAGTATTGTGCAGCGCTTCTTTAATGTCTCCTTCGAGGGATAGGAGATTTTTATTTGATCCTTCTTTCTATTTGGAGGGGTCAACAGGAGTGCCTGTTGGCTGGAATACTTGCAGCCATTTAAGATTATATGGTGATTTTAAAATTTAAATTGTCTCCACTTTTGGTAATGTTAAAAATTTTAGCAAACCAATCATCCTACTGAGAATTAGAAAAACTGAGATTAAAAAAAATTTTTAATGTCTGTTTGAAGGTCTTGAGTGCCATCAAGGTGATAAAGATTCAAGAGACCAAAGGACAGGAGTGGGAAGGATGATGTGCCCTTCTCCATCAATCAGAAAATCTAAGGGAAAAGATTCTGGGGTTCCAAAGCCTGTCAGAGCCTATGACCTTCCTAGATATCTCTGGTCTTCCTACTGGATTATTCCCTAAGTCAAGGGTGGAGAGCACAAACGTGCCATCCTTAAGCAGGGTTATCTGGTTGCACTGAGAAAAGTCACAGGAGCCAGGGATGTGCTCAGTAAACTTACCACCTCCCACACTGAGGAATCCTCTCTCCTGTCTCCTGCAAGGCTCCCCCACTGCATTCAGGCAGCATGTGTTCATGAGCTTTTTAGAGAAGAGCAGTCGAGTGAGCCCCAAATGCACTGCCTCTTTCCTCACTACAGCATTTGTTAATTCCAATGTGGTAGTTCAGAGGTTAAAAGACAGCAGGAAACATTGACTGAGGTACCGAGAGATGAAGAAAGCTATCAGAAGTCTTACAAGGCAGAGAAACATGGCTGGATATTGGAGTTCAGGCTCATCAAGCAGGAGGAGCCATGGAAAATACCCCAGGCTTCATTTGGGACCCCATAGTACCATACTAGAAGTGGTGGTGAAATAGTTTAGTCTTTATAAAAATGCAAGTAGACTTTCAAATCAGCTCAGTCCTGATTAGAACAAGAAAAACTGCCGCTACACTACTGTCTGCTAGAAAGAAAAGCAAATTCTCTTTGGAGGACGATATCATTATTTTGGATCTAAAATTATTAGTTTTACAAATTTGGTCTACACTATATGACACTCAATAGCAATTTACCAGGCATACCAAAAGACAAGGGCCACATGACTAAAACCAAGAGAAAATAGAGTCAACAGAAATGTACCCACAAATGAAATGGATATTTGAGTTAGATAAGAATTTTAAAGTAAATACTATTGATATGTTAAAATAAATTAAGTAAGAAGATGGGAAATTTTTTCAGAGAACTGGAAAACATAAAGAAATTTTAAAGGGAAATTCTGGAACTGAAAAATAAAATAACTAAAATTAAGAACTCATCAGAATGGCAGATTAGATATAACTGTTAGAGAAGCTGTGAACCAGAATGTAGGTCAAGAGAAAATATTCAGACTGAAGCTACTAAGGAAAAACAGTATGGAAAATATAGAAAAGAGCATAAGAAACATGTAGGGCATGATGAAAGTTTGTCTATCATACATATAATTAGTGTCCCAGAAATAGCAAAGAGAATAGGACAAAAGAGTTTTCTTAAAAGATCATGTTCAAGAGTGGAAGCAACATACCAATTGCAGAAAAAGATGAGAGACTTCCAGAGTCTTTGATGATAATAAACCACTCCTGGCCTGCATACCCCAGGTTTATTTTTCATGACTGGGAAATACTCCCCTTTTTTTATTTAGCCATTATTTTTCAAGCCTTATAAATCAAATAAATCGAATCTTCATTTATTCTATGTGACTCTGAATGCAAGACCTATTTGTAAGTGGGCGTTAGAGGAAAACATTTCTGTTCAATGTAAGTTTTACATTCTTGAACAAATACTCTATATTGGGCATTCTCTTAGATATTAGGGATGCAAAGTCAAATAAGAAAACTTAAAGTCTGGTGGGGCAAGATTAGTAGAGTTTAAATTAAGGATCACAAAGTCAATTGCCTATGAGACCTGACAGGTCAAGTCATGTTTACCTGATTGAAGTAGCCTGGGAAGTGGTGAGGAAGGACTGGGTGAACTGGAGAATACAAGCATCTAAAGGGCACAGCCTCCACTTAGTTCCTCTGAACTGATGCCATTGGGAAGACAGCCACAACGTTGCCAGATCCTCTGATTTTTCCAAAGAAGCTAGAAATTTAGATATTTAGATGAATAGTCCAAATGTATAAAATGTTATGTAGAAAAAGGCTGGATTAGACCCATTTTGTTATCCTTGTGTAGTGACTCCCAAAAAGGTATGCTCATGTCTAACCTTTAGAACCTGGGAAGATTATCTTAATTGGAGAAAGTGTCCCTGTAGCTGTAAATAAATTAAGGATCACAAGATGAGATTACTTTGGATTACTCTGGCGGGTCTTAAATCCAATGACCAGTGTCTTTATAAGAGACAATAGAGAAAAGGCCACATGAAGACAGAGGCAGAGACTGGAGTGATGCAGACAAGGAAGACAAGAAATCCTGGCAGCCACAAGAAGCTAAAAGAGGCAAGGTAGGATTCCCTTTTAGAGACCTTTGAGGGAGAACAGCCTGGTCAACACCGTGATTTCAGACATCTGACATCCAGAACTTTGAGAGAGTTAATTTCTGTTGTAAGCCACTCAGTTTGTGGTGATTTGTTATGGCAGCCCTAGGAAACCAGTACACTCTGCATAGCAAGGTAAGCAAGTACCCAGGAGCACAGGGGTGTGTCTCCAGACCTCCAGAGAGATATTAGGGGAGAAAGAGTCAGGCATGGATTTCCTAAAGGGTTGACACCTGAGTGAAGCAGCAATTGCAATACAAGGCTTATGTGTATTTGTGTGAGAGGGTTAAGCACATTCTAGGTTAAGCACATTCTAGCTAGGGATAATAATATAAATTGTTCAACAATGAGAGTTATTTCATGGGGTAGTGAGCTTCCTAATAAGCAAGCATTTAAGTATATACATTCTACAACTATAGGGGATTTTGAAAGGCAGGTTTTTCACAAGCTAAGCATTACACTCACTAGTAGATAATATTTTAAATGCCTTCTGAACTTGAGATTCTAATGACCCTTGTCTTTTCCCATCTTATTATATATCCCCTCATGCTGGCAGGGCTGAGTGCCAATGGCAAGCTTGTAAGTTGCAATGATTCCAGGACACCAGGCTGAGTTTCAAGGGGCCAGATCCCTGCTGCTTCCAGTCCTTCCATCCCATGGTGTAGGATGTTGCACCTGCCAGAAAGTAAATGACCAAATACCCTCAGCCTGGGAGTTCTACTCCATCTCTTGACCAATAAAGCACAAACTGGTCTTCTTTCTTAAAGGGCATTAGGATGAGTTAAGACCATAAAATCGAACAAGTAGATCCATTTGCAATCCAGAAATCTCAGGAACCAGAAATAATTGCATCTCAATTTGAAAAAGATTAATGGTAAGCTAAGAACATTAGTAAAACACATTCTGGGGGCCATTTCAGTCTAGACTCCTTTTCTGAATAGACAGAACTACAAATGGAGGTGACAAACGACAGGGCATAAATTCTTTGAGAACTATGCTTTTTCTCTCCACTTGCACTATTTCTTTCTCAGTCTGGGATATGTGTGCTCTTGAATTAGGCAGAATGTGCCAGGGGACGTGCAAAGTCATAGAATGAACATGACAAATCTGGCTAAGAATTCCAAAACATTTTTGTTCTTAGAAGCCCTTTACATAACTTAAAAAGTATTGAGCATCTCAAAGAACTTTAGTGTATGTGAGTTATATCTATCAATCTTTACTGTATTAGGAATTAAAACAAAAAATTTAAAACACAAGACCACACAAGTATGCATTCCAGTAACCATCACAGCAGTGACATCACGACATGCCATATAGACTCTGAAAACTCAAGTACACACTCAGAGAATGAACGTGTATTGGTGTGATAGCATATTAATATTTGCATATTAATATTTGACTTGAATGGGTCTTAGGGACCCTCAGAACTCCCTAGGCTACACTGCAAGAACCACTGTCCTTGATTTAACTTTCTCAAATATTTAGATAAAATCACATTAAAAAATATTTCCAATGTGTAGGAAAAGGATAGATTATTCAATAAATGATAAAAAAGACACCTGTCTTTCCATTTGGGAAAAACAAAAATTAATTCTGACTTCACTCTACTTAACTAAAAGTACATGGAGTTATAGATGTAAACATAAAACAAAAATATGAAAGTCCATGATTATGTGATCTAGATGACTATAGAGCAAACTATATTTTAAAGTATTGTAGTAAGACCTTTATAAGCAAGACACAAACCCCAAAAATCATAAAAGGAAAAGAAACAATGATTTGGTCAGATGAAAGGTTAAGTTTCTGAGTGGCAGATGCCCCTAAATATCTATAATATATTTAATATGCAAAGGTTAATTTCTATATATATATATATATATATATATATATATGTAAAAATACACACACATATGTGAGTGTATGTATAATTATTTTCTATAAGAAAAAGCAAATAATTTAGTAGGAGTAAAAATGATCATGAAATTAAAAAAGGAAATAATAACATACAGTAAGTATAGGAAAATGAACTCATCTTAAATAATATTTTTAATGTAATTTAAAGCAATAATGATGGTGCATTTTGTTTCTACCAAATTGTCAAAAAATGCAACTTTAATTGATAACGTAATATTGGTGAATGTGGGAAAATGAGTACTCTCATATTTTACCACTAAAAGTATAAATTAGAACACTTTTTGACTAGAAATTTGTTCTATTACAATCTTAAATATACATACTTTGAAAGCCAGCAGTGTTTCATATAAGGATCTGTTTTACAGAAATGACAATAAAATAATGAGGAAATATGTACAAAGGATGCTTCCTACAGCATTGTTTGAATTAACAAAAAGAGACACAAAATTGAACACATTATAAATGTCCATTAATCAGGAAATAAATAAACACATTTAATGTATTGATTTAATTGAAAACAAGGAAATAGATCTTCATGTATTGATGCAGAAAAATACCTATTATATCTTGTTAAATTGAAAGCAATTTCAATTTCAAGTGGTATGTATAACATTATTCCATTTTTTGAAGAAAAAAATTTGTATATAAGTATATCTGTAGAAGAAAAAGAAACACCTGATACATAGCAAACTGTCATCAGTCTACCTGTAAAAAGTGGGAAGAGAATTAAAAAGGAATTTTATTTCTTAATGCAAATAGCTTAAAAAGGTGTGGGATTATGAGAGATTATTCTTTTCTGCATGCTTTCTTAGTATATTGTAGAGCAAAATTAAAGTTAACTTTTAATAATAAAATTCAATATCTAAAAAATAATAATTCCTTTGAGCTCTTCCCCGGGGCTCATTCTCCAACACATTAGGGAAATATGGTAGAGAAGAATGAGATGCCTTGAGCCTCTGGCCAGGCTGTCTCACCATGCTTAGGATAGCTGGGCCTCTAGGCTAATTACCAGTGTGGTACAAGCAGAGTACCTCATACGGTAAGTGCAACCACCTCATGTTCTTTCTGAAGCTACCAAGGGTCGCAGACAGCGTTCCATTACCTGAACACATTCATTCCATTTACCCGTTTCATCTGTTCGCTCATCACTGATTCAGCTCCAGTGATGAGGAGGGAATGGTTCTAGGTGTGCGTGATGTAGAGATGGAAAGGTAGAGCTGTCCTCAAGTGGGGAGTCATGGAGAAGAGAGTCATGTGAGTACATGTGTGCGCACTCATCCTTTCAGAACTAAGCAGAAGACAGTTCAGTGTGCAGCAAGGGCTCAGAACAAGGCGTGCATTGTTCTTTAGTCATTCATTGGGTACACTGGCTACATTGTGACAGCTTCTAGGGCAAGGACTCTTTCTGTTTCTTTGTCCTCTGGCACCTGCTAACACAAGGCTAGGGAGCCAGGTGAGGAAGCTGCTATTTGGCAGCACACAGTGGGTGGTGAGCATCATACCATGTGCCCACTTCTTGTCTTCCCAGATCCCATTGTCCCCATCGAACATCTCATATTTGAGCTCTCTCCCTCAATTATTCCCAGAAAAGCACTTCTCCCTTCCTCCTCTCTTTCTGAAGCTCTGTCTTCAGAATTTGAGAGATGGAAGGAGTCTGAGCATTTCAATAATCTACTGTTCTCCATTTAAAGAGGTGGGAATTGAGACAGAATGTGGCCCATGACCTGGTCAAACTCTTACAGTTCATCCCGGACACAGGGCGGGGACAGGGAACCTGAGGTACAGCTGGAGTGAAAAGGGATGTGTCATGCTCTCTACCTCCCCTCAGAGCAGAGTGAGTGAGGGAGCATGACTATAAGGATCAAGCCCAAGAGGCTGCAAAGTTGGGGTCAGTCGTTGCAGAAAGAAGTTCTAAGGATTTGGGGCTGAAACCATAAAACTTAAAAAAAAAAAAAAGGTTCAGGAGGGCACTGTGAGTCTTCAATAACTCTAAGAAAAGGTTTTATTTCCTTAAAAAAAAAAAAGAAATGTTATCTGCAGTTTTGGATTGTCAGGAGAGCTCCCCAAATGCAAGCCTGTAACTGGCTGGGCATACCAATGGCACCATCTGTGTCCTTTCACCTTGAGATCACCAACCAAAACTGCTTCCAGGGGACAGTTAGAGGTGTGCCTCCAACGTGCAGCACAAATCGATGCTGGACCAGCAGCTGGCAGACAAGAGCTTGTCCTCAGGGAAACCCCACCCCTCATTGAGGAGGAACGCATCAACCAGGTCTGTAGTTCGTGTCAGTCGCACTCTGCACTGGGTCTCAGTATTCCAGTTCGTAAGAGAGACTCAGACTAGATAATCCCAAGATCCGTGCCCCCTTCCACATGCCTTGGCTTTTGGCAGGGCTTAGCCGAGTGTGGAGTGGGAGAAGGTTATGTGGGGTCCCAGTGCACAGCTCTCTCATACCTTCTTCTGCCCCGCTGAGCCAGGGCTCTAAGTGACCTCTATACCAGTGGCTGACATGACTGCCCTGAGACCACCCTTCTATCTTCTCCTGAATCTCCTCCATGGAGAGACACTCTGATCTCTCTTTCTCAAAGCCTTTGCTGGGGGTCAGCTCATCCAGTGCCAAGGGCTACTTCTATCCCATGGATTCAGAGATGAGTGTTTGCACAGGGTAATGGGCATCTTCGCTCACAGCCTGGCTCTTGGAGGTCTCCTTCAAATGCCTTTGCTCCCTAGGTAAACAAGACAGCTGTCATCTCTGCAGCTGTCAGTCACAGAGACTGACAGTGGACTCTGGGTGTCATGAGTCCCTCTGTTTCAGGCTATCTTGCTCCCAGCCTTTGAGGCTTGCCAGCTCCTGTGCCTCCAAGCAGCATGTCCTGAAAAAGGGGAACACACTAGGGGAGATTCACAAGGTAATTTTGGTCACGTCAGCATGGCTTATGTTTTAGACATTGAAGAAACAAAAGAGTTAAAAACCATTGAAGTACATAAAGGAACAAGAACAGCTCCCTTTGAAACAACCTGTGTCCATCAATGGATGAATGAATAAAGAAAATGTGATATATATAACTATAAATGTAAGTATAAGTTTAAATATAACTATAAATATAAATCTCTCTCACACACAGGAATATTATTCAGCCATAAAAAAGAATGAAATCTTACCATCTACAACAACATGCATGAACCTAGGGGGCATTATGCTAAGTGAAATAAGTCACATAAAGAGAGACAAATACCATAAGATCTCACTTACATGTAAAATTTAAAACAAACAAACAAACAAACAAAACCCAATTTATAGGTACAGAGAACAGATTGGTGGTTACCTGAGGTGGGAGGATTGAGGGTGGATGAAATGGGTGAAGGGGAGTCAAAAGATGCAAAATTCCAGTTATAAGATAAAGAAGTGCTGGGGTGACTATAGTTAATAGTATTGTGTCACATATTTGAAAGTTGCTAAGAGAGTAAATCTTAAAAGTTCTTATCACAAGACAAAAACATCTAACGATGTATGATCAAATGTTAGAGTTATTGTGATGATCATTGTGCAATATATGCAAATATCAAATCATTGTATTGTACACCTGAAACTAATGTAGTGTGTGTCAAGTATACCTCAATTAAAAGAATATATTTAAAAAGTGAATTAAGTAATTTTTAAAAATTATTTTAAAAAAGTAATTCTGTTTGGCATTCTCTTTCATTTCTTCTGATGAGAAAGTTTCTGGCTGGTCTATATCGCCTCCTTAATTTAGGCTAACATTCCTTTTTAACAAAGAAATGGTAAGCTCAGAGCCCTCAGCAGAAAATAGTCAATACTAATATTTGGTTTTTATTGCATGTACTTTTACAGTTACCAACTCTTTATAGTAAATGAGACCAGTTTCCATTTAATAGCAGTACATAAAGTTTAAAACTTTTATTTTAAATGAATTTACATAGGAGGAAAAAAGAAGTTGGCTTAGGTAAATATTATTCCAGGCAGAGCTTGGATGGAGCTGGAATTTGGGAAAACACAACACAGAGAGGGTGGGAACTCGCCAAAGGCAATAATCTCTGCCCACAGCCTCCAGGTACCCATTTCATCTTGGCCCCCGTTCTGTCTCCCCTGCTTTCCAATTTCCTAACTCCATCTCTCAGCCACTAATATTTGGGCTGGGCCCTTGCCCTGCTTGGGTGGTCTCTAGTTCACCAATCCCATCTACCTTCTTCAAGAGGGCCTTCTTCTCCAGGCCCCAGCAACAGCTGTGTAGTAAGGCTGGTGGAAAAAGACTCCATGCCAGCAGATTCAGCTCCATAGAACACCCCCCATTACCTTCACTCTTCCATTCTCTTCATGAAGGTAGTCCAGCACCACTAAAGGAAGTTACTTTTGATGCAGTCAGCTTCCCAAAGGGTATGGCAGACCCATCTAACCAACAGAGCTAGGGCTCTTCAATTAGGGATCATAGGAGGTCAGCTACCTCCCTTGATAATTATATCAAAATACTACATGCATGTTTTGTGAAGATTCTTGGACGAATGTGAGAAAAATCTAAAAAAAAAAAAAATTAGCAGTTGCTGATGCTCTTGGTCAGAGTTCTTGCATTTTCACTTGGGGCATACCTTGGGCTCATTCTATTTGTCAGCTTGAGTTTGGATACCCTCCCTTTCTCTCCTGGAACCCAGTACCAGGTTTTGACTCTACTATTTCCATCTGTTCTGTTTAGAGCACTTGTTATAAACAACCTATCCCATCAGTAAGTTGACTGGAATAAAAAAAGGTGCTCAGTTAATATTAGCTGAATGAATGGATGAATTCCATGTAAAGCTTCAATCATAATGTTGTTTTATTCTTTTGCAGAAGACTGAAAGTTCCAGTGATTATCTGGGACAGCAAGGCAGGCTAACAAGCATGGTTAAATCTTTTGATTTTCATTTCAGTTTGATCAAATAATTCCACAAGGAAACAGTACAAATTTGAAGGTTTAAGCTTTAGGCCCAAAAGAAATCATTTCTTTATTGCATTGCTAGTTAATATTTTCCTTCCATGTGCAGTTTGCCTACATAAGCAAAATTTTCATTTACACTGCTTTTCAAAAAAAATTAATATGATACTCAAAAGCATAACCATATTCAAATTGAAGTAAATTAAATTGGATATTCAGATCAAAGTCTACCAAAATTTCTAATTATGTGTATACGTATATTTTTCCCTCATGCAAATCTGTGTATTTTCATGCTTTGCAATCTGATTTTTGTTCAGAATATAGTGAACAAAAGTAGCACTCACAAACAATCTGCTAAGAACATCTTTAGACATTTTTACCTCAGTACTTCTTAGGATAAATTTTTAACAGTTGCTCGTCAAAGAAAAATGTACTTTTTAATGATGTTAGTGGCTTATAAAATTGCTTTTCAGTAATACTGTAACAATTTATATATCCATCAGCAACATATGAATGTGTTTAATTTCTCACATTGTCACTAACATTGTGTATGATTTTAAATGTTTTCACTTTTGATAAGTGAAAGTACCATTTTTTCATCGTTTTTATTATTTCAAATCCATTTCTTGATTGCTTATATGGTCCTCATACTTACTGATTTTTAATTTTTTTAAGCTGATAATCTCTTTAAAAATTTATCATATTAGAGTAGCTACTCTTTATCTACCTTTTGTCAACTTTATATTTTTTGTTTTTGTAATGTTTTTAATTTTATCTTTTGCCATATTACATAATTAATATGTAATTCACATCTTTCACTTTTATTGCTTTGTGTTTTCTGTTTTTGGTGTCATATTTAGAAAGAACTTTCCTCTCCTAAAATTATAGAAAGTTTTACCTGCAATTGTCTTCATTATTTTTATGGCTTCATATTTTACACTTACATTTTTAAGGAAGTTAAATTTTTATAAGATATGCATTACAAATTTCATCATTTCTCCAAAATATTAGCCAAGTTTTTAGAATGCTAATTATAAAATAACTAATCTCTTCTCTATTATTTGAAATATTATCTTGTGCTAAATTCTTATATTTGTGTTTGTTTCTAGACTTTTTTCTCCATTGTTTTGCTTGTCTACCTTGGTGCTGCTGCCACACTATTTTGATGGCTATAGGTTTGTAATGCATTTTAGAATTTGCTGGAACAAGATGTCCTCTATTACACTTATGGTACAACATTTTCCTGCATAGTTTTACTTATTTATTCTTCCACACAAACTACAGAATCATTTTTCGCAAAGTTCACATACACATACAGACATGTACCATTAAATCCAGTGTGGACTGCATTAAATTTGTAGACTAATTGGAGCAAACTGCCATCTTAACAATATTGACTCTTTCCAACCAAGGTCTCAATAAAGCTCCTTATTCAGGTATTTAAAAAATATCTTTTAGAATCATTTCAGACTTGTGGAGTACCAAACACCTGCCCAAATGATCTGTGGATCAGGAGCACTGAATTTACTTACATGTCCAGATAATTTTCTTCAAAAGAGTACTCAATGTTCAGAAATTGTTCAGCTACTAAAGTAGAAAGCCAACTTTGGTATTCACCCTAGAAAATATAAGGGCACTAATCCTGCCAAATCTTCCAGAAAGAGCCACTTTTCTTGTCTTTTAATTTTAGGTATCAAAGTTATAGAAGAGTACCATGGTATTAACTCCTCACCTTTTCCTCTATCATCTACATTTCATCCACCCTCAAAAAAAGTCCTCTGCAGTCACATTAGGTGGTGATGGAGAAGGACAAAGGTGACAGCATTTCAAATGAGTATCCTTGGTAATTCTCTGACAAGCCCTTGACTGCCTGCCCCAGATCCAAGATCAGGATGTGCTATTACGCACTCTATAATGTCATGTAATATGTCCCTGCAGCCTCTGGAATGTGGAGAATTTATGATAAGGACACAGGACTCTGCTGAGGAGTTTCTTGCTTTTATGAAGTTGACTGCAAGTTCTTGAATTTGAGAAAAAGAGAGAGGTTGCTGCTCTTTGAATTAACTGGCATGGCTGTTCAGGACTCTAAATGACTATTTAATTTTTTACCAGATACAGGAACCAGGCCGTACCCCATTGAGGGCACAACGACAAAATGGCCAAGTGTGATCCTTAATTTGTCAATAATGATTTTAGGCCATGACCCTTAATAGGACCTGTCCTGGTGAGGTGATTTATGCCTCCTGCAATGACATCAGTACCAATAGTGCTGATAAAAGAACACTTATATTGGAGCAAACAGGATGATGAATGGAATCTGGGTCTCCTTAGTCATCTCATTATTGCCTCTCCTTCACTACCGAGCTAATGTAGCGAGTCATCATGCGCCTGGGGAGTAGTTTGGAGGCTGAATTTAATAGTGAAAGTGCAGGAAATGTACTGTAGCCCTGGGTCAGGAGTGGCCAATGGTACATTTTAAGTGTGTGTGTACAAGAAGAAGCAATTGTGCTGAAAATCACTTCACTACTGCACCACCCGAGACTGCACTGCTCCCCCATCTCATTGGGTGGCAGACTTTTCTCTCCACACATCTTCAAAATGTGACTCTCTAAGATCACAATGTCTTTTATCTTCATGACAATGAGCGTCTTCCTCTTGAAATTATTTACATCTGGTCTTTGATGCAGGGATGCAACTTTCAGAGCGATGGTAGAGTCCGTCCATACACACCGAATGAAAGTAGGAGGATAATCTCTCTTCAGGGCTCCAGCAGTGGCTAACTGTGTGACCTTGGGCAAGTCACTTGGCCTCTCTGGACTTTACTAACTCCATTTTTGGAGAAGGGAGGATCTAGATGTATTTTCCAAATTATCTTCCTGCTCCAAAACATACACCTTTTGAAAAGTGCATATATGAGAGCAAGAACACAAACCATTAACCCAGTCTTTCCCTGAAAATGCCAATTATGTTTACTACCAATGACAGAGGGGCTCTGCACATAATAAGGAGGGGTAATACCTCCCCACGGACTATCCGAAAAATGTATATGTCATCCATAATTTGGCCAGCCCTTGAGTGCAGTGACTCTGCTGTACAGAGGGGAGTAGATGCAGTTTTATTAGTGTGATTTTATTGCCCTCACCAGCTGCACTCTTTTCTCTATAAAAGGTAATTACTTCCAATAGTAACAAGCTAATTGATTGCTAATTAAATCAATTGGCACACTAACCGCTGTCAGAAAGTGACAGATTAGCGGGTCATGTGATGGCGTGTTAGTAATGAAAAGTGGACATGGTCTGAGGGTGATTGACACAGGAGATGAAAAGCGATTTGGGATCTCCGAGGTGGTCAGAGAGAGGGCAGGGAGAACATGATTGATTCAATGGTGACTGTCAGAGAGGAAATGAGAATTGAATGGAATTCAGTGTCTGCCCAAACCCTCACCACATGATGCTCCACGTTTTTTCACATGTAAATAAGGGAGATGGAGACTTCTTGCAAATGAAATGCCAAAATAGAAAGGACAAAAGGGAGGGGTAGTGAAAGTGAAAGTGTATGAGCCTTAAAGGAACAGAGTTTTTCATTTAGAAACTTGTGAAAATATAAGAATAATAAATATTGTTCATAATTTGCCCACGAATCTCAGCACCCTGGCTGCCTGTGTGCTTATTATCTTTGAATACCTTTTAGAAGGTGCTTATCTGCTGTCATTATTAGAGATGGAAGATATTTATTGTCTGCATTTGCAATGTAACATAGCCTGATGAGCACTATGAATTAGATATAAATTTTGAGTACAGGGAAAGTACAAAATGACTCTGCAGTTATGTTATAAATATGTTTCCAAGTAAGTCATATAGTCACACTGCTCACATTTTACTTGCCTACTGCCTTGTTGGCAGTAGGCTCAAAGTTCTGAAATCACTTTTGAAGTTTCCAGCAGCCATTATGCAGAGATGGAGTGAGAAACTACCTATATTGTGCTGTGGTCTGAGGTCAGTTGGAGGGTCCCTGTCTTTACACCCTAAGTTATCTTCTCTGACACCCTACTGAAGTCTGAAATTCTATCACGTGCCCCTTGTCACTTTGCATTTTGAAGTCTCCTGAGTCTCCTCAATGAGAATGGAGAAGTACAGATTTGGCTATGAATCTGACTTGCATTTACTGGCTATGTGCCCTCAAGGAGTTAGCCTGAATTCTCTGAGCCTATTTCCCCATCCGTAAAATGGGTAGAATAGTACGCAGTCCCCAGAGCTGTGGTGAGAACTAACTGAGATAATTCACACAGAATCCCCCACACACATAGAGTGCTTGAGAAATGGGGACTAATAACACAAACGCTAGCATCAGTTATACTAGAACCCTCAACATAGACCCTGGTGTAGCCTAGTGTGGAGGAAAGACCAGATTCTGGAGCCAGAAAGAGGAGGGGTGAATAGGAATTCTGAAATGTCCTCTCCTTTGGGAAATTGACTTAATTTCTGACATCTTTAGTTTTATCATTTGTAAACGGACTAAAAATGCTTATTTTATGTTTGGGGCTATTTTGAGGATTAAATAATTTAATGCATATGGAATTTCTAACCCATGTACTGGAAACTTTGGAAGTCTCTGGCCCTTTTTGTTCTCAACAGGTGCCTGTACCATGCCCTTATACCATTTTAAACACTTCTAAACACCCCAGTTGTGATTCCAGCATTCAGTGGGTGGGTTGTTGGTTCTATAATATATCAGTTCTATCACAGGATCTCAGTGTGCCTTCACTGGTCCAGGGCTTCCTGATTCCATCTTGTTCCAACAGCGACCCTCATGGCCAGGCTTCACAGCTTTGCTGGTGACATAGAGTTCCCATACAAGAGGATGTTTATAAGCAGAAAGAGAGACATGTAGTGTGTTTCTTCCTGCAAGGGGCAATCTCTGTCACATCCACAGCAAGCCAGCAGCATTCCTGGAAGCCATGTAAAACAAATCTTTTTGAGGTCAATGATTTCTCAGTAGCATAGCTGTCCCTGATTATTCCAAAGAATCCCTGAAAAAGAAATTCATGTCATCATCCCTCAGGAGCATGTGCATACAGATGTATGCAGTTGTACACATCCTGTTCTGTTTCACAGAGGAACCCTGCTCCTCCCCAAGGAAGAGCAATCTCACAGCAGAGAGAGGGTCTGTCAGTCCACAGAGACTGGTCATAATGCTTAGAACTTGTCTGAGTTACTCAAGGACTCCCTAAGGTAGAAGGCATAAATTCCCTCTTGACCATGAGAACTTGGCCCGGGGGTTTCAACCTTGGATACACATGGGAATCACCTGGGGAGCTTGAAAAATGCAAAGGTCTGGGTCCTACCTGAGATCCTGATTGAAGTATGTTGGTGTAGTAGGGGCATTGGGAGTTTTTAAAGCCCCCAGGTGATTTTATGACAGCCAAAGTTGAGAGACTGATGACTTGGCTATGACTTGATTAGACAGGGCAAACACCAGTGTGAAGCAAGATTGCTTACAGAAAATGATTGTCTGCCACACAAAGCACTCTCAATCTGCTCCTGGATTTTTGAAATGCTGTCATCTGTGGCCATTGTCTATTATACCATGGTGCCAGGATTCAGCTGCAAGTCAACCTGTGAAAGGAAGATGGGCCATTTATAATGGGTACCTTATGAACTCTTCTGAAGAGCATATGTAATGAAACTGAGGAACAAGCTTAGGTCACTGGGTTCCTGCAAGGAGAAATAGTTGTGTAAAGTGTCGAAGATCCTCTGTGACATGCTAAGATCCAGGCCTTGCTATAAGCCATGAGCCAGTGTTTTGGGATGTGGGACTGTTCTCATTGCCTCCCTCTTTTATCCCCCAAATTACAATGCCCCAACAGATACCATGGACAGAGCACACATCCTTTCTCATGGACCCTTCTTCCTTGAGGTTTGTAGGCCCCTGTAGGAACCATCCTTGCTGAACTTCAGATATTCATAATCTTGGATGGCTCCCATTTCAATAATTAACAGCTATGGTAACTTCTGAAGGTGACTTGTCATGTTTGTAAAAACAAGAGAGTTTTTAGCAAGTTGTCCAAAATTATTTTTATCATTTTCTCAGGAAAGCATAAGGAAGCTTTATGATTTGAGCTTATCTCCCACCTTAACAGAAAGAAGCTCAGCAGCATCAGGGGGTAGGTGATTTCCTACCAGAGTCACCCAGAAAAGTTACCATCTTTTAACACCGTCTGCTGGTGTGCCTGCAAAGCTTATCCTATCATCCAGGCTTCTGTTTGGTTACAGAACCATTGTCCTACTAGACCTAATTATTCTTTTTGGCAGATGGAGCAAACTGAGTAATCAAAGGCTGTGTGGTATAATGGTTAATGACACAGACAATGGGGCCGCATTGCTAGAGTTCAAAGCCTGGCTCCGTTATTGTATAGCTATGCGACAGTGAACAAGTGACATAAGCTTTCTGTGAATACTTTTTCAGCTGTAAAATGAGGATTACCACATGTATATATCCCATAGGGTTGTTGTGAGGATTAAATAAGCTAATATATTTAAGAGTATAAGCTATTACTAGAACAACATAAAAAGAGACATCAGGCAGAGGACACAAAGAGGGCTCCATAAATATAGAAGACCTTTCTCACTTTAAGTGATTGGAGGCAAGTGTTTCCCAGAAACTTTTGGAAGGAAAAAAGCCTCCTTAAAATTAGCAGGTGCTATTGTTGTCTGAACTGGACAACTGTGGATAGACTATAGCTTTTCTATTTAATTATTTGTTATTTGATTCAAGGAAGCAACCAATTCTAGCCTGAACTACATGGGAAAGAGACAATACAGAGGACAAAATTGATAGACCAGCTTGACAAAAGAAGACTATAATATGCCCCCAAGATAATCTTCCAGTTAAATTTGAATCAGGAGCTCATCAATGGCTCTAATGATGAAGGTAATCATTGAGGTTATACTCCAGACATTGTGCTAGATGCTCTATTTAACCTCCCCTAATACCCTAAAAGGTCAGTTGTCAGACACACATCGGAGACAGGCTCAAAAAGTTATATAACTTGTCCCAAAGCACATGATTAGAAAGTAAGGGAGCTGGGATTAAATTTCAGATCTGGGTAACTTGATTGTTCAAACTATTAGAGAAAAGTTGGATGGTACTGTCAGAACCAAGCTGAATATTATTTATGGTTTCTCACATATTATAATGCTTGTGATATGATAATGCTGTTCAGAGAAACAGAACCTGTAAGAGATATGTATTAAGAGATTTATTGCAGGGAATTGGTTTACATGATTAAGAGGGCTTACAAGTCTGAAATTCACAGCGCAGGCCATCAGTAAAAATAAGTTGGAACTCTTAGGAATGAGCTGAAGTTACTAACCACAGTGGAACTTCGTCTTCCTTAGGAAAACCTCAGTCCTGCTCTTAACATCTTTCAACATGTTGGCTCAGATTATCTAAGATATTCTCCCTTACTTAAAGTCAATTAATAATGGACTTTAATTGCACCACAAAATATCTTTGCAGCAATACATAGATTAGTGTGTGATTGAATAACTGGGGACTATAACTTAGACAAATTGGTACATAAAACTAATTATCACAGTCCACCCCTCATCAACTTGGTATCCATACAGATCTTTTAAAACCTTACCTAATCTCCAATATAAAAGTAAAAATAGAGTAATATTTACACCTAAATTGATACAACTGTTCTGCATATAACCAAAAACATGCAACCCTTTCCTCAGGAAAGTATTAAATATCCTTGGTTTATGTTCACTCTTCTCCTTTGAGATCATGTCTCTATGGACTAAATTATGACTTAGGACAAGACAGTTGATGTACCACTGAGGTAGGATAGTGAGGGTGTATTGCTGGCCTTAGCAGCTGAAAGCAAACAACTTTGGGTGGTTTTTGCTAATAGGTTTCAAGAAAAAAATATTTGTCAGATCAATAGCTTCATACCAAATTCCAGGGGTTGTGTTAATCTGTTCAAGTGAAAAATCACATCTGGAATAGCAGTTGTGATTGCAGTAACCATTGGAGTAAGTTTATAATAATCTACTGTCATTCTCCAAGGTCTGTCTGTCTTCTGCACAGGCCAATTAGGAGAGGTAAATGGGGACATAGTGTAAATCACCACCTCGTGACAAAAACCTCTGCAATTCCTCTAGGAATGCAGTATCGCTTTACTATACTTTGTAGGTAAAAGAAGTTCTAGTGTTTCCACTTGGTCTTTCCTACCATATTAGTCCTCACTCCACAGTTCAGGGAATCAGTGTGGAGATCTGCCAGTTAGATTCCAATATACCAATTTCTAATACTGTCTCCAGTTTGGGGGAAACAACCACAAGATGAACTCAGGGATCTACTGGATATACTCTGAGATGGACCTGAGATAAATCTCTATCGATCATCTGACCTTTATAAGGCCCAACTCTGGCTGATGGACCACAGTGACATTTTGAGTCTCCTGGAACTGAGTCAGAGCCAGTGTCCACTAGTCTCCAAAAGGTCTGACTATTTTCCTTTTCCCAGTGTGCATTCACCCTGGCATATGGCCATAGGTCCCTTTGGGATAGTCTGGAAGAAAGGTTAACATTATATATTTTGATAGTGTATGGGGTCTTTCCCCCAGGGGACCCTACCTCCCCTTCATTCAAGGGGTTCTGAGTCTATAAACTGACTTAAGTCTGGGAATTGATTAAGGTGCTGTGAGTCTATGTTTTGTTTATTCAAGTTAGATTTCTGTTCATTCTACATAGAACAGTTCTGCTTACACTGATCAAATAAAAATTTCACATATGCCTATCTATTTCTTTTCTAGAAATTCTAAGACCAATACCACAGGTTCCTGCAAATCAGATTAATCTGATTACTGCTTTGACTCTTGTCCATTATAGTAACCACACCCGCCTTTGATAATTAAGTGCTCCCACTTGGCCCCTGCAACCCTAAGATCCAACGATCTCCACTGCATTTAAGCATCTCGATTCAATGGTAGAAATTCTCACTGTTTCTCTGTCTTATAGAGAAAAGCAACCACAGAGCTAGCTCTTCACGGATACTGGGAACCCCCTCACATAATTACTTATAGTCGTGCTGAAATGTGGACCCTTCCAGGGTGGGTGAGCAGGTCTTTCATAAAAATCTACTCTACAATGCCATTTTTCCTAAGCCTTTGGATATCTGCCTCTATGGCACACCAAGACTGTTCTGGTACTTCAGATCATTTAATGTAGGTCACCTTTGGGTCCCTGTTTCAGCCAACTAAATATATTTTTAGATACCTTTCTAACCCATTAAGTCAAGACATATATGAGTACCAAGCACTCCTGCCTTAAAGATCCACCATGATGATAATAATTAACAGTCAAATAAATGCTTCAAGCTTTTATCACATTTATTGTTAGAGACACTGTCCTCTAAAAATCATTGTTCATTTTGAAGGGCTTAATTTTTTTGTTTGTTTTAGCCTTCTACTCTGCCTTCCTCTTCCTTCTTCTGAGCTCTCAATTATCTTTCCTTCTGTAGTTCTTGTTGTTGTTGTTGTTGTTGTTTGTTTGTTTGTTTGTTTTGGGGGAGCTCTACCCTGAGTCAACCCAAATGTGGAACATGGCTCCTCTCTTCATTTCCCCAAATATTTTCTGCATAAATAAACTGTATGCAACAGGCTTAAAGAACTGGGGAGAGGTTATTTCATATTCAAAACTGAACCTCTGACTTCAATGGTAAAAGCCTTTAGACTTTTCTACCTCTGGTCCCTGCTTCCTGGAGTTTCATCATTTCATGTCCCAGGCTTTTCCCAGTCAGACCTTCTCTGTCCCTTGTCTTCTCCCTTCCTGCACCTCATGACTTTTTCCTTTTTTTTCCTTAGTCCCAGACACCCTTACTGCCCTCTCTTTCAGTCTGCCCTGGCATCTGCAAATGTACCCATTTCATAATGCATGCTGTTTTCATGTGTTCTTTTTGCTTCCTTTCTCTGTTTCCTAACCAATATTTCTCCAAAAAGGATTTTTGTCAAAATTTTTTGACATCTATTTATATAGTTTTTCAACCTGATTTAGAATTTAGTTCTTTATGAATGTCTTTTCACATCTATCTGTTTAGTTGTTCTTCACAATAACCTTTCCAGGATGATAGAGCAGATAAAATCATCATCAGTTTGCAGATGAAAAAAGCTAAAGCTGGAAGAGATGATGTGAGCAGTGGCTTAGCATCCAGCAAATGAGCAATCCAAGAAATAGATTCAGAGCTGATCAAGAACCTTTGATATTGTTGTAATCAGCCTCCTATTAGATATGGAAATCTGTTTTTACAATATCCCTGGAAGTTCCAAGGAAGTTTGCCTGATACTTTTTAAAAGGAGAAAAATAAAAGTGCATCGTTACTTGTCAATTGTCTCATTGTAGACTACAGTGAAACATTGCTTGAAGATCATCTCTAGGATAGAATGGCCCTGGCATCTGGGGCTTCCCTAAGTAGCGCCTTTGTCAAACTTAGAAGTGAACTACCATTCATATTTCCTGTGTTTGTGAAGTGGGTGAAGAAGGAGACTCCTTTTGAGTTTTCTTGGTTATTCACAGGAGTAGGACAGAGAGAATCAGTCTTGGCTCTGGCTGATATCTTGTGAGCCCTTAAATCTGACCTGCATTTTCAAGTTTGATGGTATATTGACCTTGCTTTCAGTTTCAGTTATATCTGCCTCACCTCCACCCCATCAAAGCTAGTTGATTCTCTACAGTTTTGGATATTAGAAGTGCTGTGTCTGGGTTCACGCTGGAGCTAGAGTTAGCAAGAAGGTAAGGTGGCACTGCCTTCTCCAGGGTCAAATTGAGAATGATGTTAAGAGCATTATTTGGAGGATATATTACTCTGGGGCATGAAGGCTGTGGGAGCTACACCAAGAAGCAAAGCTGTGATCAGGAAATCAAAACACCCTCCAGGGAAGGTGGAAGGCTTGTAGGTCAAACATGAGGAGTGAGAAATACAGGAAAGGAGATGCAGATTGGTAGTCTGATTAAACCATTGTGTCAGCACGAAGGCTTATGTATGAACTCCTACACAGATTGGGGCTAAAGTGAGCATCCTTTCAGTTAGGTGCACTGAACTGCCAGGGTATGGGGTATGGCAAGGTGAAAAAATAAGTGGATTGGACTTTTTGACTTATTACTATCGCTCCCCTACTCCTTGCTCTCCTAGGGTGATCTTCGGTATTCTTTTATGTCACAGCTTCTTGTCGTTCCATATGACAATGCCTAATACTCTTATCTCTTGGACTCTTTCCTCACCAAGCCTCCCATTCCTGTGGCCTCCACTCAATAACAGAGATGGATAAGATACTGTAAGCCCAACCATAATCATCTAGAGAACCCCTGACTGACTGATTTACTTGCTTACTTATGCCTTTGATTTTTAGGAAAAAGGTGGTAGAATGAATCCGCTGTTTCTTTTCTCTCTTGCCCTTATTCTGAGCTCCATGTGGTCTTAAAAATGAACTCCTCAAGATGCTAAAATCTTTTAGTCATCCCGAAGCCATAGATCTTTTCTGGCCCTCCTTCATCCATTTTCTGTGGCATGTACTTTCTGGTCCATTGTCTTGCATGGCTGTATTCTGTCACACATTATGCTATGCTTTTTGTTGTTGTTGTTGTTATGTTTCTTGAGCTAAGCTGGGTCTTTTAACTTCAAGGAGAGCAAGAGTGTCAAAATTTTGGCCTTTCTCAAATCTTGCTTACAGAAGGCCCAGCAATCCCCTGAAGTGATTGCAATGCTGTCTTTGGGCCAAATGCAGAAGGCAGCTGCAGATGGTACTACCGTGAGATAGTGTGCGGAAGGCACCTCCCGCCATTTCTGGACGCCCGGACCAGGCCAGGCCACCAGACACCTGGCTTCTAGTCAAGACCCCAGCCTTCCCCCATGAAGGCCATGTGGGATTGTATCCAGATACCTTAGGAGACTGTCTGGCAACCTGTTCCCCCAGCATGAGATGACTCCCTTCCCTGGCCTTGGAGCCAGCCAGACAAGAGGAAAGAATGCTTGACAGAATTAAGGTCTAAGAGCCTTTATGCATCTTCATAGCCTTTAGAAGAACCTTGAGCTTTTTAGGTAAAACTTTCTGTTTTTAAGTCCAGCTTCTGTCACCAACTCTGTGGACATCAGGTCTGTCACCTTACTCTCTGAAGCTCAATCTCACAACCTTCTGGGGGACATGGTTGTGGTTTTAATCTGTTCAGCATTACCCTTTTTATCTGAGAACAACACCTCAAAGTTCCTTTGTCCATTTCTAGCTTAGTCCATGTAGATCTGGAGAGGATCTTGACTCCAGGTAGGGAGAGCATAACCATGACTGGACAGCCAACACTTTGCAATTATTCTAGCCACAAGATTAGTTTAGGGATGGGCAAGTGACCCAAGCCTAGCTAATCAATGCAATTCCATTACTTTGATCACATTTATTATTTTAGTTTTGAACAAACTCCAATTATTCTGATTAGAGTGAATCTTACAGTTTATGATATAGCAGCTGGGAAAAATGCTCATTTTTTAGCTGGATTTGAACCTGGGAAAAAAATAAGACTAGAGTTGTTGGCACCATTTTGCCACACATGGAGCCTGAGAATAAAACCAATGTGTTAGCAGAGACAAGAAAGAATGACTGGGTACTCATGATGCCATTTCAGTTCTGGGATCAAACATTATCTAAAAATTATTTTCACCTTTGGATTTTTTCCATTATATAATGAAAAAAACTTATTTTTTTTTACTTAAGCATTTTGATTCTGACTTAGAGACCTAACATACCTTCTAACTGTAAATTTGATGTATAAAGTCTTATTTGAAGCTAGCTAATAAAATTTTCTTTATGACCCAGGCCAAGATTTTGACAGTTGAGTTTAGGCAAGAGAGTGAAATTACTAGGTCCAAGGGTATGCAAAAGTTCAGTTTTATCAGCTATTGCGAGAGGGCCTGTTCAAATGTTTTATCTATTTTTAATTGGATGGTCTGCATTTTGTAATTGATTCATAGGAGTTCTATGTATAGTCTTATTATCAATCCTTCATCAGATATGTGTTTTGCTAATTTATTCTCTATAGCTTCCCCTTCATTTTCTTAATGACATCTTTTGATAAACAAAACTTTAAAATTTTAATGAAGTCCAGTTTATCACTGTTTTCCTTTATGATTTTTCTTTTATATGTTTTAAAAATATCTTTGCCTATCCCAACCAAAGTTATATAAAGATATTCTCCTATGTTATCTTCCCAAAATGTTGTTGTTTTGTTTTTCATAATTGGGTCCACAGTCCATCTGGAACTGATTTACGTGGGCAGTGTGCTGTAGAGGTGAATCAAATTTTTTCCATAGGGATAATCAACTTATCAGTCATTACACATTAAAAGGCTCTTTTTTTCTCTATTGACTTCAGTAGCACTTATGACACTATCCACATGTGTGAGTCTGATATTGAGTTTTTTATTCTATTCCATTGGTCTGTTGTCAGTACTTGCATCAGTTGCACAATGTTTTAATTGCTGTTTTTGTCTAAAAGTCTTGGTATCTGGCAATATCAGGCTTTCAACTCTGTTCTGTTTTCTTTAACACTGTCTGGCTATTCTTAGCCTATTGCTTTTCCTTATACATTTTAAAATGGTTGTCAATGTCCATAAAAAAAAAACTGCTGGAAATTTTATTCAGATTGCCTTGAATCAAAACATCAATGTGGAAAGGCTTGACATTTGTGAAAATTAGTCTTCCAATCCATAAGCATAGTATATCACTCCACTTATCAGAATCTTCTTTACTTTCTCTCAGAACTGTCATGTAGTTTTTGTGTAGAAGTTTATATAATTCTGGTTATATTAATTACTAGGTATTTGATTATTTAGATGTTATTATAAATGATTTTATTTTTAAATTTTATTTTCTAATTATTTCTGCTAATATAGAGAAATATAATTTATTTTTATTGACTTTGTATCCAAAAAATTCCTAAATTCACTTATGAATTCTAATAATTTCTTATAGATGCTTTTAGGTTTTCTATGCACAAAATACATCATCTGCAGATATGGTCAGTTTTATTTCTTCCTTTCTAATATTAATTTATTTTATTTAGTTTTCTTAATTTATTGAACTTGTAAGGAACTCCAGTAGAGTGTATCGGTACAATGCTAAGTATAAGTGATAATAGCAGACATCCTAACTCATTCCTGTTCTCAGAGAGAAAACTCATTATTTTAACAATATGTAGGTATTTGTAAGATTTTTGTGGATATCTCACTAGAAGAATAAAGTTTCATTCTATACTTTGGTGAAAATATGTATGTATGTATGTATGTATGTATGTTAATATATTGGAGTTACACTGGTTAATAAAATTATATAGATTTCAAGTGTTCAATTCAATAATACATCATATGTATTCTGCGTTGTGTGTTCATCATCTAAAGTTAAATCTTCTATCACCATATATTTGACCCCCTTTACCCTTATCTACCTCCTCCCTACTTCTTTTCCCCTTAGTAACCACTAAATTGTCTATGTCTAGAATTTTTGTTTGCTTGTCTTGTTTGTTGCCTCCAGTTTTATATCCTACATATGAGTGAAATATCATTCTCAACTTTTTCTGTCTGACTTATTTTGTTTAGTATGATAATCTCAAAATCCATTCATATTGTCACAAATGGCAGTATTTCATCTTTTCTTACGATTGAATAATTTTGGTGTATATATGTACTACATCTTCTTTATCCAACCTCTATCAAAGGACACTTCAGTTGTTTTAATGTCTTGGTCTCTATGAATAATGCTGCAATGAGCATCAAGGTGCATATATCTTTATGGATAAATGTTTTCAAATTCTGGGGATAGATACCCAGAATAGGGATTGCTTGATCGTATGGTAATTCTGTTCTTAATTTTTTGAGGAACCTTCATACTGTTCTTCATAGTGGCATTATCAATTTACATTCCCACCAGTAACATACTAGGGCTCATTTCCCCTATAATCTCTCCAACACCTATTATTACTTGTCTTGTCGAAAATAACCATTCTTACAGGTGTAAGGTAGTATCTCATTATGGTTTTAATTTGCATTTCTCTAATAGCTGGTGAAGTTGAGCAACTTTTCATATGTCTGTTGGCCATTTGTATGTCTTCCTGGAAGAAGTGTCTATTCAGGTGATGTTCAGAAGCATGGCACATGAGGGGATCCCCTTGATTTCTCCCCTTGAAATTACAACAAGTTAAATAGTTATAACCCAACTAAAGATTTCCAGCCTAACACACAAACTTCTGAGAGATCTGTGCATTGAAACATCTGAAACTCCCTTTTTAAAATCATGAATGGGTGTTGGATGTCATTATATGATTTTTCTACCTCTATTGAGGTGATCATATAACTTTTCTCCCTTTTTGTAGTAAAGTCTATTACACGGATTTTTTTGGTGGGAGATTTACATTGACTTTTTAAATGTTAGATCAAATCTGCATTCTTGACGAATTATCTTTTGGCTTATTGATAGATTTAGCTGACTAATATTTTGTTTCAGATTTTTGCATGTATGTTCATGAGGGATACTGGTCTGTAATTTTCTTTTTATGTAATGTCCTTTTTATGTTAGTATTAGAGTTATGCTTGACTTATAAAATAAGTCTTTTACTATGGTCTAGAACTGTATAAAATTGGTATGATTTTTTTCATTTAATATTAGGAGTAATTCAATAATATAGCTATCTGGGCCTAGAATCTTTTGGCTAACATTTTATACTACAAGTTGAATTTCTTTAATAGGTATAATATTATTTAGATTATTCTGTTTCTTCTAGTGTCTGTTTTAAAATTGTTACCAGAAAAATCTGTCCATTTTGTTTTCTAAACTTTCAAATTTTCAGCTTTATTGGCATAAAGCCATTCATAATATTCTCATAATTTTTAGTGTCTATAGACACTAATGCTATTCCTTTTTTCATTTCTGATGTTTTTTTCTCACTCTTCCTCTCTTTTTGTGGCGGAGTCATCGTGCTTGGGGTTTATAAGTTAATCTTTCAAATTTGGCTTTGTTGATGCTCTTCAGTGTATTTGGCTTTGATTTATTAATTTTTGTTCTTAAATTTCCTTTGTTTTAATTTCTATGTATTCAGTTGCTTTATTTATTTAACCTAAGTAAAAGAATAATTTCTTAAAATGATGAGTTTTTAGATCATTGCTTTTCATCCTCTTGCTAATAGAAACATTTAATGCTACAAATTTCCCTCTAAATACTGCTTCGGCTTTATCCCACAATATTAGTACATTATCTTTTGATTAAAAACCATTTCAAAATATTTTTTAGTATCTATTGTGATTCAGTTTTGATCCATAGATTGTTTAGAAGCTTATTACTTCATTTAAAAACATCTGAAGGATCCTTGAGTTATCCTTTGTCACTGATTTATTGTTTAGATCCATTCAATAAACATATTCTGTATGATTTCAATCCCTTAATATTTATTTTCTTTATAACCCAACATATAGTCAATTTTGGTAAATATTTCACATATACTGAAAAAAAACATATCTATTCTTCAGTTGTATTTGCAGTGTTCTACATATGTTATTATCATTTGTCCTGCTTGGCATTCTCTGAGCTTCCTGAATCTGTGTTTTGGTGTCTGACATAAATTTGGGGAAAATTTCAGTCATTATTGTTTCAAAGAATTCTTCTCTTCCTTTCTCTCTTTCTTCTCTTTCTGCTATTCCCATTACATGTATATCACACCTTTTGTACTTGTCCCACAGTCTTTGGATCTTCTGTTCTGTTCCCCCTGCCCCCCCCCACCCCCGCAGCCTTTGTTCTCTTTTCCTTTCAGTTTTTGAAGTTTCTATTGATATATCCTCAGACTTAGAGATTCTTGTCTCAGTCATGTCTAGTCTATTAGTAGGCCCATCAGAGGCATTCTTTATTTCTGTTAAAGTGGTTCTTTCTTTTCCCCTGAGGATTTCCATATTTTTGCTTACAATACCCATCTGTTCTTGTGTGTTGTCTACCTTATTCATTAGAACCTTTAGCACATTAGTCACAGTTATTTTAAGTTCTCAGTCTGATAATTCCAATATTCTTGCCATAATTGGTTCAGATGCTTGCTCTATGTCTTTAAATTATATTTTTTGCTTTTTGACATGCCCTGTAATTTTTTCTTGAGAATTAGACATGATGTATTGGGTAAGAGGAACTACTATAATTAGGCCTTTAGTAATATAGTGGTGAAGTGTGAAGGAAGGAAAGCATTCTATAGTCCTATGATTAAACCTGTCTTTTAGTGAGCCTAGACCTCTGGACTGTACACTTTACCAGTGTTTCTCAGTTTCTTCCCACACCCCCCCCCGCCCCCGCAGATAGGACAGGATAGTTAGATTGGGCTGAAGTTGGGTATTTCCCTTCTTGCCATTTGGAAATCTGTATCTGACTGAACTAGATATTTCCCTCCCCCCAGGCCAGTTATGCTCTGACTACCCAAGTAGATGAGGCTCAGGTATGCTAGTTTCTCCTAAGGGCAGACTTTGTTAAGAAGAGAGTGTTCTGACATATTTTCAAAAACTGTTCTCTTCCCTCTTCCCCTGCCAGAAGTACAAAGGGATTTACTGTGAAAACCTGGTCAAATTCTTGGAGGTAAAACTCCAAACAAAATTGCGGAGGCCCTTATTACCTTATCTCCCTGGAGTTTTTAACTCAGAGTTGTCCACACTGGGCCTCCAGCCATTTGTCAATTACATTCAGGTTTTCCAACCCTGACACTGGTTCTCATAGTGGTTTCTGCTTGTGAGCCTCTGCCCTGGTAGGTCTTGATTTCCTGTATTTGTCTGTCTGTCTCTCCAATTTTGGGGGCAACCTGTTTGCCTTGTATTCTTCCCTCTTTTACAGATCTGAGAAGAGTTGTTGATTTTTCAGTCTGTTCAGCACTTGTTAAGATGGCGTATGACTTCTAAGCTGCTTACATGAGGAACCAGAAACTGGAAATCAACATATTATTTAGGTATATGTATAGATTCTATATTTTAAACTGTCAGTATACCCTTAGCTTTATATATCTTGAAGATATGATTAGGTGCATCCAGATTTAGAATTGTATTTCTTCTAATTTGTCTTAACTTTTATCATATGAAATATTCCTCTCTGTCTCTACAAATATTTCCTGCATTAAAGTCTGTTTTGTTTAATATAAATATAGCCCCATCGGCTTTCTTTTTCTTTTTTTTAATTTCATTTATTTTTTATTGTATATGCTTTCATGTGTACCTCTTTTATCCTTTCATTTAAATTTTTTTTAACATTTAAATCTTATATCTTATATAAAGTATATAGTTGTTGTCGTTGTTGTTGTTGTTGTTTTATCTAGCCCAGTAATCTTTTCTTTTAATTGGAGAGCTTGGTTAATTTACATTTAATACAACTACTGATATATAAGGGATTAAATATAGCATCTTGCTTCTAGTTTTCTATTTATCCCATTTATTCTTTGTTCATCTGTTTCTCATTTCTTGCCTTCTAAAGATTACTGACATATTTTTAATTTTTATTAATTTTCTCTTACTATATGTATATACATTATATATTTTTATATATATTAGGAGTTAGAAATATATATTATATATTTTAGAAGTTGAATATATATATGTGTGTATATACATATATATAATTTTTTTAGAAATTACTCTAGATTTTAAAACATTCATTCTCGATTTTAGAGTTTACCTTAAATTAGTTTTCCTATTCTTCTTGTGAAATACAAGAACCTTAAAATACTTAACTTCATTTACCCTCTCCCACTGTCATATATGCTTCTATAATATGCATTTTAATTGTACATAAATTTTAATCCCCATGATTCATTATTTTGTTTTAAAAGTTAGTGTTAACTTAGATTTACCTACACATTTATCCTTTCTTGCACTCATTATTCTTTCCTGATTTAAGATGCTTCTAATTAGGAGCATTTTTCTTCTGCCTAAAGAATTTCCTTTAGTATATTTTTCAATGGTAATTAATTTTCTCCCTTTGTCTAAAATATCTCTTTTTCTAATTTTTGAAGGACATTTTTACTAGACATAGAATTCTAGGTTTGCTGTTATTTTCTTTCAGCATTTTAAAAATGTGATTTCATTGTCTTCTGTTTTTTTTATCACTCAGACTAAAAAGTCATTTTAAAATCTTTTTAGTGTTTCTTTAAATGTAATATATTCTAAGTACTCCTGTTTCTAAAAAATAAACTCTTTATTAGAATATTTTTAGATATGCAGAAAAGTTACACTGATAGCATAGAGTATTCTCAATAGCTCATGCCTTGTTTCCTCTATTATTAACATTTTACATGAGTATGGTACATTCATTATAATTAATGAATGAATATTATTAACTAAAGTTCATATGTTACTTAGTTACTTAGATTTCTTTATTTTTACTTAATGTTCTTTTTCTGTTACAAGATTTCAGTCAGAATGCCACATTACATTTAATTAATCATGTTTCTTCTTGGCTGTGGTGGTTTCTCAGACTTTCTTTCTTTTCTTTTCCTTTTTTTCCCCCCACCCCTGGAAGAAAATCACACAGGTAAAGTGCCATTCTTATCATGTCATATCAAAGTGCATACATGTTTGCAACACTAAATCGTTGTTAATCACCTGACCAAGGTAACATTAGTCAGATTTACCTACTCTGAAGTGACTTCTTTCATACATTGAGCTTTTTGGAAGGAAATTGTTAATGGTAACCCATATTTGAGGACTGAGGAGTTGTGCTCCACTTCTTTGAGCTCAGAGTATCCACATAAATTATTGGAATTGTTGTACATTGGAGATATGTCTATCGTTCCCTTTTATTTATTTATTTATTTAATCACTTATTTATATTAGTATATGTTCTTAGGTATTTTATACTTTGTGTTATAATCAATACTAATTTATTTTTGTTCAAATTGTTCCAGCTTTGGCCATTGGTTGCTTTTTTGTTATTTAATTTGGCTCCTGTGAGCCTAAGTTTCTCTGTCATACCCTCATTAATGTTTATTTGTTTATTTGTTTGTTTAGCACTTTCTTACTTTCTGGCCTCCAAAGTGCTCCAGGCTCATCTCGTATATTTCTTACCCCAGCTCCTAGAATTGGTCATTTATCCAAGAGTATCTCTCTCCTTTTATTGAAGAATTGTATCAGAAACCAATATCTGAGTGCTAGTTGTGCTCATTGTTGGTGGGGTATCTTTGCTTCTAGATCCACTTAACTGACAGAGCAAGAAAATATGTGTGCATACTAACATATATATACACACACATCTGTAAATATTTTATGTATACCCATCAATGTATACTAATTTATATCATATCATGTAATTTTCATCTGTATACCTTCAAGGTTTTCTCTTTTTCTTTAGTTTTCAACAGTTTGACATGATATGTCTAATTGTAGTTTTCCATTCTTGTGACCTATTTGGTATTCTTCGAGCTACTTGAATGTGTGACTCAATGTCTTACAATCGTTTTGGAAAAATACTTGCTCAGTATCTTTTAAATTATACTTCTGTCCACTTCTCCTTGCATATGGTACTCCAGTGGCCTATATGGTAGATTTCTCTATCATGTTGTGTATGTCTCTAATGGAAATATCTGCATTTTCTGTTCTTTTATCTCTGTTGGTTTTTCTCTAGATTTTCCTTTTAATCTGTTTTATCTTTGCATAAAGTAATATATTAACTCTATTAAATCATTTCTTTCAGTCATTTTTTTCATTTGATTTTTTTCATAGATTCCAGCTCTGTGATGAAATCTATCATATCCTCATCTACTTTCTTGAACACATTAATCTTAGATATTGCTAAATTCTTGTCTGATATCTACATTATCCAAAGCACCTGTGAGTCTGTATCTGGGTTAGCTTGTTTAAAATAAACTGTAGAGGTTCTTGTCAAGTTCTCTTCTTCCAGTGAGCATTTAATTTTCTTCTACCATGCAGTTAGACAAATTACCTTAGCAAATTACCTTAATCCATGCTAGTATATTCCCATTTTTCTCTTAACTCCTGAATTTTAATTGACACTCTGGTTTGCAGAACAAGGCCTCTCCTCCTAAGTTGGTTCTGAGTTTTGTCTCTCTAGCACTATAACTTTATGAAAATCTGTTTAGCTTTTAACTTTTCAGTACTTGCTTGGCTTATCAACACGTAATTTATATGTTGACAAATGACTTGAAAAGAAATTTAAACAAAATATCAAGCTCAATGTATTAATCTCTGCTATAATGAACTACCATGAACTGCATTGGCTAGCCAACAGAAATTTGTTATCACATAGCTCTGGAGACTAGAAAACTAAGATTAAGATATTGGCAGGGCCATGCTCTCTCTGAAAGTGCTAGGGAAGTATATTTTCTAGGTTTCTTTTCTAGCTTTTGGTAGTTGTTTGGCTTATAAGAGCATAGCTCCAATTTTCACATGGTATTCTCCTTGCATCTAAATGTTTCCTTTTCATAAGTATACAGTCATATTGGTTTAGGGGCATAGTCTACACTAGTATGACCTAATCTTAACTAATTATATTTGCAAAGACCTTATTTCCATTGGTTGTTAGTACTTCAAAATATGAATGGGGAAGCATAGTTCAATATATAACATCCTATTCAAATTACTTCTGTGTCTTTCTGTATCTCGGTTGCTCAATCCTGGTTTTCCTATTGCTCTCCCATATCTTCAAGTAGTTTTTATCCCAATTATATTTTGTTTCTATTATTGTTTTCCCAATAGAATTACTCTGAAACTAGCTACTCCAGCATGATTAAAAGCATAAGTCTGACTAATGCAATTTTTACCATGGTATGTGGATCTTCATTTGAAAATGGTAGGAGAGTAATACAATGACCATGTAAGGCACATGATGCGTAGTAGTTCAGGTTTACTTGTTAGGAGAAAGAGATGTTGAGGCAAGGCAGGATAGTTAGAAAATAATCCACACACAAATCCTGAGGTAGCCCACATGAATGGGAGCCCATGCAGGATGAAATCGCTGTGTGGCCTCACCATCATTTTGATGGGAATTGACTTAACCCTTGGCTGAGTATTTCTTTAGGTGAACTGATAAGGTTCTTATGATCAGCAATTGGTTTCCCATATTTACTGCCCAATGATTTAGACTTGACTACCACCCTTAAGCTGCCTACTTCCTTCAACTCCCTATAAAAACTGGGCCTTTGCCCTGTGCCATATATTCTCAGGTTTGGTTTCTCTCATCTTGGGCTCAATATCACAAATTGTCTCTAATCCTCCTAGCTTTTGATCTCATGCTTCACTGTAACAATACCCTAGAATGTTCTCACCTCGTTCCTTCAATTTGAGGCTCATGGTTTGAAAGAAGATAGAAATTTGTGCCCTTTCCCTTTTTGAGCATGACCTGGATTCTATCTACAGCTACACTGCAATTGGAGGACCCAAGTACACATCTAGCCTGGGCCTGCTTCTAAAGTTGGTGCTTCTTCTTGGCTGATCTCAGGTCCATAGCAGCTCCTAGATGAAGTCAAAGAATTGAGGGATTTAAACCTCATGCCCATTTGCTCTAGAGGAATCAATAAAAATCTTACCACAGAGGCTATGAAGTGTAGTTATAAGAATCAGTGTCTGGGAATCCTAAGAAAACTATCTATTTAGAACAGTGGCTTTTCCCAGTACTGAAATCCAAAAGGATTTTTTTTCCTGTGAGTGTAAAAAGAAGACAGCTAGTGAGTCAGAAAGTAGACTCTAAAGCTAGATCGTGTAGGTTCAAATCCCAGCTCCACCACTTCAGAGCTGTGTGACTTTGGGAAATTGGCATAATTATTTGTGCCTCAGTTTCCTCAACTACAAAATATGGATAATTGTAGAACCTATCTCATAGTATTGTTATGAGCCTTCGATGAGTTAATGTGTGCAAAGCCTTTAGGATAGTGTTATATACATATTTGTTAAACACTTTAAAAGCTATAATTTTTAATGTCAGGAAATAATGTTCTCAACATCCCAATAATATATACCATTACAAGTTTTATTCAGCTGATTTATATGTGTGCATGGATGTGTACAGGCATGTGCACTCATATATTTTGGTAATATCTCTTTATTCAGATTTACGGCTTTTTCTCAAAGCTTAAGATATAAAAGCAATTATCTAGAGAATCGGCTCTCTGGTATTTTGAATGACCCAGGTATAAATGAAAGACATGCAGAGTAATCAATTTCCAACTACGCTTTCTGGAATCTCCTCAGGCTCTCTTGGGAGTTGAGGTAGAGTGAGAGTGAAAATAAGAGTGTAGATGAGGTCCTTATTCCTTTATCCACTTCGGTCTGAAGAGCTCTGCATCCATCTCTTTTATGCTTGAACAAACACTGCCACTGTTTAAAAACACTTAAATACAATTGATCTAGAAGATTCGAGTCTGTGTGCCCTTCAGGCAATTATCTACAGGTGTTATTTCACATCACCAAGCTGTTGAGTTTTGGATGAAAGAAAGTTCAAGGTTGTTCTCCCCAGCAAGAACCTGGAGTGAAACTTTTCAGATGAACTGAGAGGAAATACGCTTTGATAATCAACAAGGCAGATTGGATTAAAGCTCTTTTATGAAAATTACAAAGCTTAACTAATAACTGCATTCAAAAAGACAGGCACTCTCTCTCTTTACGGGCTCTAAAAGAGAACCTATGGGCTGAGGCAGCACAGTCCTTGAAGATTCTTTGGAGCTGATTATAGCACACCAGGTTCACACTTGGATGAAGCTCTCATATTCCTGCTTCAGAGTACCATAATAAATCTAACCTGGGAAAATATTTCACATTTTGTGAAAACAAAACACTCAGCATACATCTAATTTTGAGCAATAGTGATGCCATTCTAAGACTATAAAATAACAGCCATTCAGGAAAAAGCATGCACTAACACATTAAACATACATTGACTCTAAGACACCTCAATTTCTTAAATATTTGCAATCTTTAAAATTGCATTTTAAAATCAAAGAAAATATGGTATCTAAAATTTTGTACCCTCAGGTATTATACTGAATTAATTATTTGTTATTAACAATTTAGTGTTGGGGAATATTTGCTAAATATGATGGTTTGAGTTTTGTACTAAGTACATTTAACCATTGGACAATAATTATCTGATTGAAGTCATACCTAGAGCAATATGTAAGGTCAAATAATCATTGTAGAGATTAATATATATCTTTCTAGATTTGTTGGTAAGTATCTAGGTCACTCAAAATCAAGACTAATCATTAAGATCACTGTCAAAATGAAACATGCCAAGATTTGATAAAATAGTGATTTTTTTTATTTCTTGTATCTCTTCAGATTTTTTTTATTTTATTTTATTTCCATAACAATGTTAAATAATAATGCTTAAAAGAGGTTACCTTCATTTTCCCCTAATTTTGATATAAATGTCTCTAGTGATTAATCCTTAAATATGACACTGGTGATTGATTTGAACAACATGTCATCATTTTGCAGAAATATATATCCATCTCTAATTTACAAAGACATTTAAAAAGTAGAAATGGAAGAAGAATTCAATCCAATGATTTTCTGGGCATCTATAGAGAAGACATATAATTTTTCTTAACATACTAGCACCATGGAATATTAAATACCTGAATATTAAATTACTTAGAATTTATAATTGTATAGTGGGGATTAAAACATAGCACCATTTTTAAAGTGAATCATTTGCTTTGTGAATTATCTATGGCAAATTTTTAAACCCAGGCAGCCAGTCTTTATAAGCCAGCATGTGGCTGGTATTTCAGGGACCAGAGACTAATTATAATAGTGCCAGCCTAAGCAGGGCACCATTAGGAGGTCAAACCTGCCAGAAGAAATCAATTATAGGAGATGAACCTTGTTTGGATGTGTTTCATGCCATTGCTCACTCTGAGGTCCAAGACTTTGCTTCCTGGTGAAAAGATCATGAATGCCAGAGCCTGTCATTTGTACACTGCTTGGCACTGCCCTTTCTCCTTCAGTCACCTTCATCCAATACAGAATTAGTAATGAGACTTAGAGAGGATGTGGAGATAAGGACTTCTTTTTATGGAAACACTGACTTCAGCCAAGAGAGCAGGTTGCAGACAATCCAATATTTCCCTGGCAGAAAACAAGCACATGTGCACATTTGCACACATGTTTCAGAGATTACACACATACTCATACACATATACCCTTCTCTCACATTAGAAGATTTGTTGAGCATAGTGAGGGCTTAATACAGGCTTTTTTCATGAAAGAGTGAATGAATAAATGAACCCAGTTGTCTAGGTATGCCTTCATATTCATTCACATACACACATATTAATGTCTACTCATGGATATATAGGCAGGTGGGAAAATACCTCCCCACAGCTCTCCACACACATGACAAGTTGCAATATGTGCCCTCTGGAAGTCTGCAACAGGATGCTTTCAACCTCAGGATCAAAAATCTCAATCTAAACTGCCTCAACTACAGATAAATTTATTTCTGTACATAATAGGAAGTCCAGAAATAGAGGGAGTTCCAGAGCTGATTGATCTAGGTTGTCATCAAGACTGAGCTTAATCCTGTCATCCCCTCTGCCATTTGCAGAATCATCTTCACCCTGAGCCTGGTTCTCCTTGCGGGTGTAGAATGGCTCCCAGGACAGCCATAGCTACACATTACCTAGTTCATACCCAGGAAAAAAAAGAAATTGGTTTTCCTACACTTTCTTAAGAAAACTCAGGAAGAATTTTCCAAAAGTCAATAATAAACTTCTTTCTGAATATCAAATGCCATAGTTAGGGCAGTGCTGTTCCTTGAAACAGGAGATGGGATTGTACTTGTACGAGCAGGTCTAGCTCCTGAGGTAAGGCTCATAGTGAGAGAACAGATGCTAGGAAGTCAAGTATCAGAATCACAGTGGTCTGGAAGTTATCTGAGCCCAATATGTGAGTTTCTAGTACTAGCCCCATGCCTGGCAAGAGGTAGTTAAGATGCAGGGTAGATATGTGTGAGCATAGTCATGTCTGGCTCTCCTAAAATCACATCACTGAGTTGTCTGCCTTTCATAGACACTAGGAATGCAGTATCAGCTAGTCTTACTAGACTTCATAATTTCTTTTATCCTGGGACCTGTGCTTGGAGACTGCTAAAATGAGATCAAAGTCCCACACATGCAGTGAGTGAGAAGTTCAAAGTTATACATTGCATACTTCCCTTATCCACTCCTTTCCTCCCTTGAGGGGGAAAAAAATGGAAATAATGGATTTGGTACCGATTTAAATTAGTCCCTAGCTATCATCCCATCCAGAAAGTAGGGTAATTCCTATGACCAAGGAACTTGTTGGTATGTATATTTGTGTGTGTGTATGTGTGTGTGTGTGTGAGTGTGTATGTGTGTGTGAGTCTGTGTGACTATGTATATGAGTGTGTGTTTGTACGTTTGTGTGAATCCGTGTACATGTGTGTGTTTATGTCTGTGTAAATTGTGTGTACATATGTATATCCTTTTTAAATATTGTTTTGGCTTTTCTGGGTCTCTTGAATTTCCATATGAATTTTAGTTTCAGCTCACCAATACATATATAGGAGTCAGCTGGAATTTTGATAGACATTGCCTTGAAAATATAGATCAGTTTGTGAAGTATCACCACCTTAACCATGTTGAGTCTTCTGATCCATGAACATGGGATGTCTTTCCATTTGTTTAGGTCTTTTTAAATCTCTTGTCAATGTTTTATAGTGTTCTGAGTATATATGTCAAACTCCTTTTGTTAAATTTATTTGTATTTTCTTCTTTTTAATGTTATTATAAATGGAATTTTCTTAATTTCATTTTGTATGCTTATTGCTACTTATAGAATTACAGTTGATTTTCACATATTGATGCTGTATCCTCAACCTTGCTGAACTTGTTTACTAGCTATGATAGATTTTTAATGACCTTGTTTTGCTTTGTTTTGTTTTGTTTTGTTTTTGCTGCTGTTGCTGATGGTGTTCATTATAATAGTTCTTTTCTTGGAAGGTTTAAAACAAATTTAATTTTAAAAACCCACAACAATTTATAGGTATGGTGCAGTTGTTCTGTTCCAGTTCTTGATGTTCCTCAAATTTTCTAAGTGAATATCCTTTTAATTTATAGATGAGGAAACTAACCTTCAAGAAAGCTAGGTAACTTCCATAAGGTCACAAGAGCAAAGTAAATATTATCCTTTTTCTGTAGGGCATATGAAAGGTAAAAGTTCACCACCTTTCTTTATACCACTGAAATTCCTAGGCTTGTGTATGCATATGTGCGTGCATGCGCACACACACAAACACAGGTTCATGTTTTTGTCAGACCTGTGCTACTGGGAAGGTTTTCTCTGGTTAACTTCCAAAAGTTAATGCTGATGTATTTCTTAGCTATGTTGTCAAATGATGTGTATGACTTTACGGTAAATCTCAATCCTTACCATCATTTACAAATGAAGAACAATCAAATAGAGGGGGTGATTGCTCAGGGTTACACAGAAAATAGTGGCAGAAGGATTGTCCTGGTCATTTCAATCTTCTTTTGTATTGGACTAAAATATGTAGCTTTTGCTTTTGGTCAGGATAGAAACAGCCTATATCATCTCAGAGATAAAATTGTAAAGGAAAATGTATAGTCAAGCAATTGAAGACTCTGTCCTGAGAAGGACTAATGGCCATCCATTTGGGAGGATAAGACTTTATTCATATAATCATTCATTCACTCATTCAATACATATTTATTAAATGCCTATTATGCTATTGTGCACCAGGTCATGAGCTAAGTAGGAGGGACAGAGATGAAGACACAACCCTTGTTCTCTACAAGGTTACAGCACAGTGGGGGATGCAAACAAGCCAGCAATTTCTATAATATATGACAAGCTCTGGGAATTATGAAGAAATGTCAGTTACTCATCCAGCATAGGGGGTCAGAGAATGATTCTTGGAAAAGAATGTATCACATTTGATTCAGAAGTATAAAACAAAATGAAAAGAAGTATAAGAAGGAGTGAGAAGGGAGAAATACTGTAAAAGTAACAGTAGATAAGCAGTGTTTGAGAAAATGTGGCACACTGGGGGTCTTAAAGGCATCCTGCATGGCTGGAGCAGAAGTGTGAAGTGTAATGTGTAAGAGACGCAGGCGCACTCAGTGCCTGGCACATATTCCACTCTCCATAAATATGTATTGAGTGACTGATTGGGTGATAGAGGTGAGTCTGGAGAAGGCAGAAATCAGATCAGGAGGGATCTTGTATAACCACACGGCAAGTTTAAATTTTATGCTAAAGATAACTAAGCCATAAAGAATTTTTATTTGGAAAGTGCTATCATCAGATGTGTCCTCTGGAAGTGTGGTAAATGGATTGGAGATGAGCAAGCTTGTCAATGGTGAGGAGCTGTTATAGAAATGTAGGCGAGGAATGTGAAATAAAAAGGGGAGTGGAGAAAAGGCACCGATTGAAGAAAGTAAGGAGGTATTTGGCACTTGGTATCTGGGTTGGAAGGGTGGACAGAGGAAGTGGAAGGAACAAAAAGTCTTCCAGGTTCCTGCACCTATTTTTATCTTCATCATGAGAGGAGAGATAGAGCTGAGTGAGATGAGGCGACAGTGGAGAAGAATGGAGAGGTGCCAACTTGAATAAAAGATACCATCTTCCTTCTGGCCTCACTCTCTCCTGTCTTTTCTTTCTATAACAGTTGGAATTAAGTGATGCTGAACAAGTCCTGTATCCTTTATAGCCCTCCATCTCTTATTTTTAAATGAAGGGACTGGATGATTACTGAGGTTTATTCCAACTTGGAAATTCTCTATTTTATAATGTATTTTTATCAAAAATCCATCCAGTTGGTGTGGACTTCCAGTGGTGAGTTATTAGGGGAGTTAAAAGATAGGTAAGTTGAGAGCTGAGAGCAACTCTCTGGAGTTTAGGAAATGTGGCTCAGCTCAACCATCTGGGTGAAAGTCAATTCACATCTCTGAGCCTTAGTCCAAGCTAAAATGAGGATGAAAGGGGGTGGGCTAATGATGTCAAAGAAGCCTTTCCACTCAAGCTGCCTCTTACCCCATGGAATGACTTAGAGAAGCATTCTTCCTTTGCCCTCCTCACCCCTTCTTTCTCCATTTCTAACCTATACATTATTGATTTTTCTCTTTGGTCTGAATGGTTTCCTAATATTCACTCTGCTTCCTGAGAAGGGCTCATCTTTAACATTCAACTTAAGCTGTTCAGGAAATTTAAGTGTCATTCACTTTGTCATTGAGCAAGACCTTACTAATTGTGGCTACATCTGCTCCTACTGAAGGGACCAAGGTCAGTATCTGATATCCCAGTTATTTGAAGTCTGCTCCTGGCCTGCCATCAGGCATATGTCATAATATTCATATCAGTGATCAATGGGCTCTTCCTATTGGGTGAATATAAATGGCATTTCCCAAATGTAAAGGGCAATAAAAATCCTTTTCATGATAATAAATGGTTAGACTGAGAAAAAAAACTTCAATAGCCCATCTGTATAACTTCAGATTTTACTCCAAGATGAGAATCAAATACAGTCATTTTGGGGGATGTACAGAATTGAAATCATAGGTCAAATTATGGTATACCTTGATCAGGAATAGAACAATAGTTTATAATTTGTTATAGATTATACAGCTATTCTTTATTTTGTAAAATGTACACCTTCTATCTAGAAATTCTTTTTATATTTGGAACAAATGATAAATCCCTAGTGGTTTAAAATTTTCTCCATTATTTGCTTTTTACCTTTTCTCAGCTTTGGGAAATGCTTCCAGATTGACATCAACATGGAGCAATGGGGAAATCCGAAAGAGAGACACACCAAATCACTCTTTTCAAATAGCCTTAGGCAGTTGCTGATGAGATGGCTTAATGAGAAGGTGAAGATGTTGCTAACCTGGGTCTCCACTTATTCAATAAACGGGATATAAATATGGGTAGCAGAGATTATTTAATTGCCGCATGCAGAGTTCTACATGTTTTTCTTAAAAATATATTATTTAGAGGTTTTTGAAAAGCTTTCTCTTTTAGATATAACAGCATATAATTTTAACAAAGGTAAAAAAATTATTTACAGTGCAGTGTTGCTTAGCAGCAAATATTCATCATTTACCCTTATGCCCTCCAGTCTGGGAGAACCCTCATCCTAGCTCTGCCTGCTATGTGTCATTGCACTTATCCGAGAACCTTCTGGGCATTGCTTTCTTTTTCTGTTTGACTACTGCATACCAGTTGCTTTACATACACTATCTCATTAAGCCAATACTGGAAAACAAAATGTTAAGCCTTTTCCAGATCTGTTCCCACTTTTTATTTTCCTAAGTAGTGAATGAGGTTGGGATGCAAAATCCAATACTTAGGTTTAAATCTCAGGTTCATCACTTTTTATCCTTGTGCAAGTTATATAATATGTACCTGAGCCTCAGTTTCCCCAGGAGTGTGTAGGTAGTGGTGTTCCTTGTTTGAGTCTAATCCATTTTCACTCTAGGAGCCAAAATAATTAGGATTTGTCTGGAAGGATCCACTAGTTTGAGAGGAAGATTCTGCATTCAGTAGCCTTCCACCAGATAGACCTCTGGATGGTAGCTTGGTAGATAGCACAGAGGGTCCATTTCTTTCTTGTCCGTACTTCTATGCTCACTTTGTCTGAAAAAGTGTTATCTGTGCCAAATCAAATACTGGGCAAATAGATTAGTGCTCTCTATATGAACTAGAGAAATTTAATAAACCAGCACATTTTTTCACTGATCTATAGAAAACTATTGGTTAGCTAACCAACATCCATTCTTTCCAAACAGCACCCCATTTTATTCAGGTTTCCATGTTTATCTATGTGGCCATGTGGTTCAGGGGAGATATACTCTGTCCTCTGAATATGAATGTTAATTGGTCTCAGCCAGTTATTATAACACCATATTTCTTACCAGATTGGTTTGAGCATTAACAAGAAAGATAATCCAGGCCAATGGGTTATGGGGAGATATCTGCTGGAGGTTTCTTCTCACAATAGTTAGAAGATAAAGAATGATGTGAACATGGTGAAGATGACAGAACAGGCAGATGCAAAGAACTTAGTTTCATGAAGCTATCACTGTACTGTGAATCAACTAATCTTATGGGATAATAAATGTTCTTTGCACTTTAAGCCACTTGATTTAGAGTTTTCAGTTATATGCAGTTAAAACCCAAATTTACACAGAAAGCTTCTGCCTAATCACCTCCTTTAGCCCTCTCCTGTAGAAATGGAGAAGGAATGGTTCATTTCCCTCTTTTAAGCTCCTAAGAAATTTTTGCTCTTGGCCAGTAGTTGCTGAGAGGTTGAAGAGGCTGATAATGTGAAAGTTAAAGTAAGTCGTCCAGGTATGACTAGCCTGAAGGTCTATCTATGAGGATTTTTAGGTAAAATAAGAATATAATTCACAGGGCAAGCCACTACATTGGTGGCATGGGGTCAGTTGTAGTTTGAGATAATGTTTTATCTCCTCATAGGATTCAGGATCAGGTATACTTGGGTTTAAATTTACTCCACCATATTTTTAGGCAAGTGACTTAAGTTTCCTGGTTAATAAAAATAAAAGTAATAATAGCTATAATAATGCCACATAAGATTGCTTTGAAGATTGAAATGAAGCAGATAATGGTAATAGCATAGGGCTTAGCACATAAAAATTCCCAATATCATAGTAGTTATCATCATCACCTTCATTGTCATCACCACCATCATCATCGTCATCCTAAGGTTGAAACTAAACATATTAATAAACAACTTCTCAAAATATGGTCAATTAATGGTTCAATTATGGATAATGGCTTATCTCCTCTAATAATTATAATAATAATGGTTATACTTCATTAAAAGCTCACTACATGCTAGACACTGCTCTAAGCATTGTTTGTGCATTATTTCATGAAAATCTCATTACAACTCTATGGAGTAGTTATCATGATTACTATTATCATATATAGTTTAAAGATGAGAAAACTGAGATATGAAGGTGAAATAACTGTCCCAAGTTCTTATGGTTAGTAAGTGGCAGAGTCAGGTGTGAACCCAGGTAGTCAGGCTTTAGAAGGTATACATTAAGGACACTATGCTTGCTGCTTCAGGCAAAAGATCCTTACTAAGTGCTTACCATAAGTCACTGGTTAAGGGCTTTACAAGTATTAACCCAATTAATCTCATGACAACCATTATGATATAGGTGTTAGGAACTCTGAAGGATCTGAGACAACTCTACTGGCAAGCTAACAAGTTAACCTGTCACTATTTTTTAGATACTGGAGAAGATGCTAGATTCTTGACTTAGAGACAAAGATCAATGTACTGTAGCAATAGAAGTAGCTAGAGTACAGCATTTTTGTGCCAGTTCCCACAGAGAGGCGCATAGAGGGCCAGATGACACCTGTATACACAATGGGTTTAGTTACAGGAGATAAACCCTAAGTTTAGGGGACCAGAATCTTTTATAATGGACAGTAAACATGCCTACCATTTGCTCTGGAGGAAGACATGGTCTCTATCTCCCATGGTTATACAAAAATCTGAAAAGATAGTCCAAAACAAAGAATAGTTAGTGCTTTGCTTGCAAGATGTATAGAAATTCAAGAGACCCACACAGATGTAGTTCCCAACTACAGGTACTATTATTAGTCTTACTTTAAAAATGAGAAGATTGAGGCCCAAGATTATATAACTTGCTCAAATCACATGGTCAGGCTTGAATTTCTGCTCTGCCTCTTCTTTGCTATGTGATTTTGTTTAATTTATGTAACTTGCTTATTCCATCTTCTTACTATCTTTCCTAGGGTCTTCCTCCCCCTTCTCACTCCATCTTTTATATAAACTCATGTGACTTCTCACTTTGATCACTGTACCAGTTTCTAACAGCCTTAATCTTGTCCTTCATTAATTTTTCCTGCAGATTTTAGCCAAGGTCTCCTTTCTAAAATGCAAATCTGATAATATAATTCCCCATCCTTAAAAGACTCTCCCTGACATACAGTGTTTACCATGGCATATCAGATCCTTACTTATTTGGCTTGCCTGTCTTTCTTATAGTCACTCTTGCCGAAACTAATTGCAGTTTATACTCTTTCAAGCTTCCATGCACTTGCACTTGTGGTTCCCTTTGCTGGGAAAACCCTTTCTCTCTCAGTGCATCTGGAAACTACTATTATAGTTTTAAAGAACCTTACATCTTGCATCTCCTCAGTGTAGCTTTATCAGAATCCTTCCCTCTCATCAGACAGATTAGCACTCCCTTCTCTCTCTTTCCTTCTCCTGTCTCTAACATCTTTATTCTTTTCCTTTTCCCTGCCCCCTTACTCATGTCATATCAGATTCAGACCCCATAACTTCAACCTGCCAGTAGCAAACATTTCATTATCCCCAGGACCATATGTGCCTTTCACTGTAGTTTCCAGAGTCACTGTCCTGCACTTTTGATGTCTGACTTGGACTTATTCAAAATTGAGTGATGATTTGACCCCTTAAAAAATGCAGGGATCAGTGGTTGCCTGGGGTAGAAATAGAAGTGGGATTGAGTGGAACTGGCATAAAGGAAAGTTTTGGATTGATGGAAATGGTTAGTATATTGAATATGGTACTGGGAACAGTGCAGGTTGATGAGGTATAAGCAGAAGTTGTCAGGTAGAACTTCTAAGGCAAACTTCTTTAAAAAGAGAGCAGACTCAGCTAGAACATGTCCCTCTGTCTCTTATCTTTTTATTTCTTCCTGTGTCTTGTAAACAGTGGTGAAGATAGAACAGCTGTCTTACCACTATGAAGCAACAAGCACATGAGAAAGATGACAGAGCACAAAGCAGGAGTCTGGATGACCTACCTCCAGATACCACATTTGTATTTAAATTGTTTAAGCCATGGCAGATTCTGGTTACTAACAGCCAAACACAGTTCCTAACAGACTTAACTTTGAAGTTGTGTGTCCTCACTAGTAAAATCCAGAGAATCAATGAGTAATACATTCAATCAGTGTAGGTCAACCAACTGATCTGAGATTCTGACTGAAAGCAGCGAAAATCATTTACTTGCCTCACTCCTTCTGTAATTGGCAAGATTTCACTTCCCAAACATTTAGGTATTTGCTTTAGGTTTGCTTTTTCCTCTGTTGGTATGACTGTATCTTACTTGGTCTCAGGCTGCTGCTCAGATGGAAATCGGCCCTCCCCAGTTCCATAAGGTGAAACAGGTTCTATTGTAATCAATTCAGGCCAACCCTGGAGAGTTCCTTTGCTCTTTGTTTTCATATAAAAATCTGTCAGCCGGAACCAAAGTAAATCAATAGTGGTTAAACATGGAGGTTCTTCTTTTCAAATTTTTTTGGACCCCTCAAGAAATCTGAAAACAAGAATTAAAGAGATTCTATTAGAGTCCTCATGGAGGCCGAGAGGGGGATTGGGGCTGCTTTAGGCATAGGAGCCAAGCAAAGTGTGTGTTCTTCGTTAAGCCTGGCCCTGCCTGCCTCACTAAGTTCACCTCCACACCCTAGCTCCATCTCAGGCAGGGCAGAAGGGAAGTCTTAGATCCAGCCAGGTTTGGTGTAGCCATTCCTGGCCAAAAGACCCACAACTGCACACACTTGAGATAGGGTCGATTCTATTGATTCTATTGAAAGTTATTTCCAAATTTCCTCCAGTTAGCAAAGAGTTCAGTGCTTTAATCTTTCCCTGATGATTCCCTAAGCAGAGCCTCCTTACCTCTCTCTCCTCCCTAGAATAAATAGTCTCTTCAGGCCATTTCTCTGCCAGCACTGAGCATCTACTCCGTGCTGGCCACTTCACTAAGGCTGAGAACACAGAAAATAAGGATTTGTCCCACCTTCACTGATTTCTGGGCTATCAGAGTCTCCTGGGCTGGTGGTGTGCTACCAGAGGCCAATTCCAGAACAGTGAGTGTAAGCAGCTGCTTGAGAATCACATCACCAAAGCTTTATCAAGGAGACACTGATTCTATTATTCTGGAGGAAGGGGAAGTTGGCAATTTGTGTTTTAACTCCAATCTGCAGTTGAGTCTAATGCAGAGCCAGATTTGGGAACCATATTTCTAAGGGACACAGAATCCTCTGGTCTGGCCGTATCACTCCAGTCACTGCTCACTGAAGCCCTATTCTTGCTCATTTTGACAGGCCGTCCTCTCACTCCATCCTATTTTAAATCCAACTATCATTTCAGTTTTTAGAGCCAAATTCAGTTCTAACCATCTTCATGAAGCCATAGATGAAAACCCTTGTTTGCAGTGATTCTTCTTTTTCTCTGGGCTGTATTATGTTGGGCCTTCCCCTCATTTGGGGTGACTCCATAGAGCCATGGTGATTCCTCTTGTCATGAGTATGTTTTATCTCATTTATCAAAGTGTGAGCCCTTATAGGCTACACATGTGCTGTATACTTTCTGGTCTTATAGTTTTCAGAGCATGTGTGACCATGACTGAGTCACTGAGTCTGGGACAGTTACTGTGGTTGCCCAAACTATGGGGTCTACTCTTGACTCAACAACATCTAAGATATATGACTTGGTTCAGATTCCTAAGTCCCCTGGACTTCAGTTGCCTCAGTTGCAGGGTGAAAAGCTTAGCAGAGAACCAAGCTCCCAGCAATTATTGACTAAATGGTGGTTATTGTATGATAGATTTAGTTATTTCATTTTCTTTTCATTCTTTTTTTCGTTTTTATTCTTTGGAGAAAATTCTGGTTGTGTGAAAATAATGTAGAGGTACTAATATGAAGATGATGTGTAGTCTGTATAGCAGGCATGTTGCAGTTGCCACAGACCACACACTATGCAACTCCATTACATTTGAAAATGAGACATGGTCACACCATGGATGTGCATTAGGCATATAAACTTAGCACTTTAGAAGCTGTTTGTTTCTTTTTAGGTACCATTCAAACAGTTGGACTATTCTGATACCAGGTGAACAATATTGATTCCTTTATAGCTTCTTTAGAAAGGCAATGATATCCATTGTAAATTGAGATTAGCAGGTGAAATAGAGATCAATTATGCATACATCATGCAAATACAAACATATTTTAAAAGCAGCTAAATGAAGAGAATAAAACAAAGAGGTCCTACAGCTCTTTGCTATACAATGTATGATTAGAAGACCAGCAGAATTGGCATCACCTGGGAGTTTGTCAGCAAAGCAGAATTCCACTTTGGGTCTACTGAATTAGAATCTACATTTTAACAAATCTGCAGGTGATTTGTGTGCATACTGAGTTCAAAAAGAAGCTGCTAGAGAGGACTTTTAAAAAACAATAGCAAAAAGAAGTGATTTGACATACCATTTGGTCTCTCCTATAAAGCTTAACTGATATCTTATCTTGCTTGGTAGTGCTTTCCTACACACTCAGAAGAACAGTTCCTTTATATCTTGACCTATGTTTCATAGGAACCCTTAATAGAAAAGGAATCAATCACTGTTTACATATTCCTGCTCCTCAATATCTTCGTCTACCATACTTGCTTTAAGTAATAGATTCTAGGGATTGGGATTATGATTGTGTTAGATCTATTACCATTTATATCTCCTAGTGGTAGTAGAAGTAGATAGACTTGCAATTCATTTATTCATCAATGTTTTTACTGAGTATTCAGGCATTGGGAGTTGCCCTGAAGATAAACAGATAAACAGAAGATGGTCCTTGCTACACTTGACAAGAAAGGCAGATGTAAGAACAGAACAGAACAATCCAACATGTTCAAAACAATGTGGGGGCAAAGAGGAAAGTGACTTTAAACTCTACAGTGAAATTGCTGTTGAAGGCTGTCTTTCTCTGTTCTGTTTTGTAGAAAGACCTGAGGAAGCAATAGTTGGAATAAAAGACATCCGTGAAAAACCTTTGTGAATCTGACTAACAAGATCCCCTCTCCTCGGTGTATACAACCTTTCTTCTCAGGTAGGCATAATTGCTTCCAACATCTTTATTAACCCTTAATTCCAGGGATGAAAAGCAATGTGCTTAAATTTATTTTCTCCTGAACTAAGATCAATAGGTCGCTTTGAGTTTATTCTTCCCACAATTTCTCTACTTAGATTTTTCTAAACATGTTACAACATCTTGACTACAATTAGATCAGGAAACAAAGAAATACACCTTATCGCAGATTCCTGCCAATATCTGGCAATACCGTGGGAGAGATGTTTTGATTAGGTGGTTTTCATTACTAAAAACACTATAGCACAATAAATTAATTCAATGTTGTGCACTTATCTATTAGACACATTACTATAGGAGTATAAAAATGTTAATTATTCATTATCATCACTCTGATTATTTGTTGTGGCTGATAATTACATTGAATATATTTTATATCAGTAATAACCTTCTGTCTACATTTACAACATGTTGTATCTTGGGGGCTTGTCAAATTTTTTCCCCAAGCCTTTCCTTTATTAAGACACAGACCTCAGGAGTACATAACCTTTATGTTGAAGGCTGACTTTCTTCTTTCATATAAAGAGCAAATATTATAGATTAATTAATCCAGGATGATTATAATTTAATCACTCTTCCTCTGGCTTCACAAGGGATTCGGCTTTTATTCAGTTGCTCATTCATATTGTTATGAAGAATAAATGCAGTCATAAAATATTTGTGTGCTATGAATTCACAGAACAAGTAACTAAAAACCTGGAGGGGGATGCATGGCAGCCGGGCACCCACATAAGTCCCACACCATGTGGCCTCAGACTTGAATATAAGCTAATGACCTGCAGGTGAAGATATTTAACCAGTGCAGGAGAGCTTGGCTCCTAAACCAAGTAAATTTTGAGTAGCACAACCACAAACAAAATATTTCAGCCCCCTCTACACACACACACACACACACACACACACAATCCCTGCTCTACACCGGTACTGTGTTAAACTGTGAGAATAAACTATTTACTAATTGCTTGGAAGCTTCTTCACTGGATAGTGACAACTAAGGGAGCTAATAGTAAGTGTTGAGGTGCCTTGAATAGGGCTTAGCACCGGCAAGCACTCAATAAATCTAAGCAGTTATTCTTACCACTATCATTCAGATGTTGTTTCTCTTGTTGAGATGCAGGGAGATGTCTGATAAGTAAGCAACACAACTAATTATTCAGTGCTCAAAGTCTATTGAAAGGCACACATGTAAGATGTGGTCAGTTTGCTTGGGGTGTGATGAGTAAGGAAAGACTTTTGAAAAGAAGAGGCCTTTGTAGATGACTCACAAAATGAATATGCTACTATATTGTGAAGATCCACCATGGGAGGGGGTGTAGGGGGATAGGGGACAGGTAGGTGCCATTCAGAGAAGAGGGAGAGCTGTATGTATAGGATGAAAAGCTTGTCAACTACTGGGGTGATCGAGTGAACTGGATAGGTCAGCAAGGACTGAGTCCTGCGGAGAGAAATGTGGTAAGTTGGCAGCTTGGACTTCACTCTGAAAGCTCTGAGGAACCAGGATCTGTTAAAGGATTTTCAGCAGGGCAGTCACAAGTCAGATTAGTATTATAGGACTGTCCCTGCAGTAGCCTGGAATGTGGAGGACATGGAAGCTGAGAGTCTTTGGAGAGACCGTCAATGGCAGGATCCAGGCAGGGGTTGTGAGGTTTGAGATGAGGCAGGGAAATGTGGACTCATGGTGCAGAAATTGTACAGAGGCATAACAAAGTCCACACAGGTCCAAGGACACCTTCTGAGAGAAGCTTTTGGGTTTGGTTTTAAATAAAAGCTATATCATTAATGGGACAAAGGTAGGGGACAGGCAGGTAAGGATCACAAGTAAAAGTAGAAGGTGAAGATAGCAACAAGCAACATTTATTATGTACCTACTGTATGTCAGGTACTATATAAAATGCCTCCCTGTATTACCTCATTAATTCCTCATGGAAGCTCAGTGAGGAAAATGCCAATATATCCTCTATTTTATAGATGAGGAAACTGGAGCTCTGAACATATGAGGGCCACAGAGCAAAAAAGCTTTGAATTCTGGAACATTTCTCTCTTGTTTTTCATTGTCAGTGAAATGAGTGATATGATTTCTCTGCCTCTGTAGTGTTTCATTCCATGTTTTAAATGGGGACCATCAGAATCCTCAGACAGGGCCGCTGCCTAGTGAAGAGTTTATTGGAAAGTTTACTGAGCTTTTGAGCAGCCATAGTTATGTGTCACAGAAAGTCTAAATTTTAAGTGCTGTAGCAAAAGGCTAGTCTTCTGAAGTGAGTGTTTATTCTCCCTGAATAAGGAGAAGGCCAGGCCCCAAGTGCCTGCCCTATTCATAGACTGCAGTGGACACTATGGGATAGTGACTTCTCAGCCAGCAGGATCAATGATGCTGATTAGTATGCTCCTGGATATAGCGGATAGAGTGGGATATAAAGTGTGGTGGGAAGGGAATCGTGCTGAGCAAGATCTGTGAAGAGTTCTGGAAATGTAAGAAATGCTCCAGCCAAGAAAACACTTGAGGACACCCAGGCTCATGGCCCTGAGGTGAAAGAGAGGAGAAGGCGATTTCTAAGTTCCTTTTCTCTCTGGACCTCAGTTTTCTCTTATGTTCAGTGGGGGTAACTCTTTACAGGACTGTGTAACTCTTTACAGGACTGTGATGAGGACTAGTGACAATGATGATTAACCAGTCCAGGCCAGGCCAGGATTCATTAATATTACTTCCTGTCCTGGGGAGGGGGCCAGAGACAACCAAAATACACCAGAATCTGCAGTGAAAACCTGTGCTGGGCATTGTGGCCACCCAGAGGAGTGAGGCTGTGACTCTGGGCCTCCAAAAAAAAAAAAAGGGAGAGGACTCCAAAAGGAATTTCTACAGGGATTTGGGGTGACAGACTGAAAGAGATTAATTAGTGTGAAGAGTGCCCTTAACAATCGGTTCTCAACCCTGGCTGCATATTAGAATTGCTCAGGGAGCTTCTAAATATAGAAATGTCCAGGTTGCACCTCTAGAGATTCGGATGCCTTTGCTCTCCAGTGGGCCCAGGCATGAGTATATTTTAAAATCTCCCCAGGATATTCTAGTGTGACACTGGAATTGAAACAACCAATTTAGGCAAGGAGAGAAGGCCAGCTGTGTATGCCCCTGCAGGCATGAGCATGAGCTCCAGGGTACTTTCCCCAAGTGCAGGCATATTCACAGGCAGCCTTGAAAGAAAAGCAACATTCATAAAGCCAGGGAAGCTTTATGAGGCTGGTTCCTCGGGAGGCTCAGCCAGCCTACCTGTGCCTACATTTGGAACAAGGCGATGTGGACCATGTCATTTGGGCCAGCCACAAAGCATGGAAACACTTCTTTCAGAATTGTCATTATCTTCCTGGTCCAGATAAGGAGGGGAATGAATAAGAAAACCTATGACTGTCCCTCCGGTCCAGTTTTTCATGACTGCAATAGGACGTGTTGCTGCCCTTGAGCAGAAGAGATGGCTGCAGAGCTAAAAATTTGTGTTCACAACCTGAACTCCCTTCAGTGCAGGGCATGTCTTGACTAGCTCAACTGGGTCTGCATCTAAGTAGTCAACTCTCAATTCTGCAGGAGAGGATTATCCTGTTTATGGGTTACATGTGGCTGACTTTTAATCCCATCCCTTTTTTCCACTGTCCCATGCCCTCCTGGGTCTGCCTCCCCACAGCCTGGATGGCACACGGACTCCTATAACTGTTTCCTGAGCAGACCATGATGTCAAACTGGCTCTCAGTGTTTGGCTTGGCTCTCACATACGATAGACACTAAGTAAATGTCTGTTGACTGATTGGTTGTGGCCACCGGTTCATGACGTGTAGCTCAAAGTCTAAGAAAATTATGTTTGGATCGTCTTCTTTTCTCTATTGTGCTAATGAACAAGAGTTGACCATGATACTTTCTAGACTGAGTAAATGCCCTTTCTACAAATGCCTCTAAGCCTAGAAATAGAGAATGTAAATTTTCTGTTTATTAACAAAGGGTTATCTATTTATAATCTGTTATTAGTTCAGTTGTATTTTAGACTATAAACATAATCTAGCAGAGTTTCCACAGTGGTCCAACATGAACTTTACTCTAACCATCGAGGCACATTTGTCCCTATTCAAATGTGTTTTGAGGAGTTAAAGAGAAAAGGCAAAAACAAGTCTATTTAAGAGCTCAGATGTCTGAACTCAATGCCAAAATAACTTCAAAAACCATGATAGTTTAATGAAGAACTTATATAATATTTGATTAAAAGACATGAGGGTGAGGTAATCTGGTGGATACAGACGCCAACTCCTAGTTCTCAAAAGATTATCAGTGGGGTTTGATACATACTCTAGGAGTCAGTCTGTAAACTGTTATTTCTCCTAAGAGAGTATATTTGAATTTGAAGAGGGAAGTCCCAATGGAAGAAAGTCCTAGAAAAGATGGTGCATAATTTTTAGGTCCTTAGGATGGGCAGAATGTAACCAAATATTAGGTTATATATTTAGGGCTATTACTATTAGCAAAAATATAAAATTTAAAGACTTTTATGATTTTGCCTTTGTACTCGTTTGTATTTAATTAGTATTCCTTTTAAGCTGTTCCAAAACACAAAGCACCTGTGGGAAATCTGCTACTGTTTCTTCAGTTGTATCTTCTTCCAGATTGGGTTTATTATCTGCTTCTTTGAAGGTTATATTCCCATGTTTGTTTGTTATCTATTAGGAGTTGCAGTAATATTAGTATTTCTGGTGTAGTATGTTTAAATAGTTCTTGTGACATTTCTTTTTATCTTTCTCATGGTTAACTTAGACACGTTTGTATAGACCTTCTGTTTATTTTATATAGTTAATTCTTTTGGAATCCTTTTCACTGTCCCTGTCTTCCCTCAGAACTGCATTTTGAGGACAGAGTATTGCTTATCCATTACCTCTTTGTGACTCACTAATGCAGAGAGGAAGAAAGACAGAGATCACTGGCAGCAAAGCACAGCCCTGGCTAGGTCTGGATTCTACTTTCTCTTCTGAGGTATTTTTAAATGTTCTGTACCAAGGGCTGCTCCACTTAGCCACGAATGCATCCAATGTTGTGGGGTTAGCTGATCTCCCCTCCCCCACCTATCAAAGTGCCCTGGGCTATATGGCAAGCTCTGGTGGCATTTCCTGCCTTGGTATGCTCTTCCTTTTCTGCTGAGAATGCAGGGGCATGTCAAGATACCTACTTGTAGTGTCTTTTTCTTCACTTTCCTCAGGACAGACCCAATGAACTCTTTAGTTCTCTTCTCCTAAGCTTGAAAAATAATCCTGAGACTTCACCTAACTTTTAAATGTCAATTCTGCCTAATTTTTAAATGACTCAATGCCCTTGGTCAATTTAAAAATGGAGGCAGAATTAGAAGCTCTGACATGACTCTCTCTGCTTGTCATAGACAATATTATTTTTCTTGTCTGGTTCACCACATTAACTGTGTCCAGTTTATGTCACAAGAATGTTCACCACTCATTGTTTATTGCTATCGGTGACCTTTTTGGGCAGGTCTTAACAAAGCAATTTTAGCTATTTCATTATGGACTGAGTCTAGATAAGTCTATGCTACTGCTTCCTCCATCATCTCAACCTTAGATGAAAAGTTTAAATAAGACTAGACTTCTTCTAAAGCCACAGTTCTCATTGAGAGTTGACCATAAGTTCAAACATTCAGGTGAGCAAAGGTATTCTTCCCAGGAAACCAGAGAAGACATAAGCAATGAATAATTATAATTAAAAATTTGGTGAGTATTCCACTTGAATTTAGCTGTTGGTAGTTATTTAAAATCCTCTAAATTATTAAGTTTGTTATTTCAAAGTAGGAATTATAGTTTAATTAATATTTATGCTTTCATCTTTATGAAGAAATATATTTTAATGGGGAGCACATGTTTGCATAGTTTTTAATCTTGCTTTCTCTCAGTTGCCTGAAGTGAAACTAATTATTTGCTTATGAAACTAAAATGAGCCGGAACCTTGTGGAAGCTACCTGAATTGCAACTTACTATAAACAGACTCTAAAGGATAGTTCTCAATGTTGGCTGCACAATTGGATCATTTAATCATCACAATTAAAATCCCTGAGCTTTTAAAAAGTACTGTTACCTGGATCCCACCACCTTAGATTTTTATTTAATTGGTCTTAGGTGGTTATACATTACATCTAATTCATTATCCACTGTTTTTTTTTTTTTTTTGGAAGTTCCCAAGGTAATTCTAAAGTGGAGCCCACTTGCCTCCTCTTTTTAATTTTAATTTTTATTCATTATTCCCTGCCACATCTTCTCCAACCCTCCCCAACCCTTAGTTCTATGGTCTCTCTCTCTCTCTAACTAGGCCCATCTAAATTAGTCAAAATTTAGAATTCCTCTAGCAATCAAAACCTTCATTCTCTTTCAACTCGGGGTCTCTCCAGGAGTATCTGCACTTTAAATTTGAACACCAAGGAAAAATATGACCACACATTTTTGGTCAATTAATTTATAACAAAGGAGCCAAGAATATGTAATGGCAATAGGAGAACTATGTGCAAAAGAATGAAACTCAACCACTATCTTACACCATACCCCAAAATTAACTCAGAATGGATTTAAAGACTTGAACATAAGACTTGAAATCATAAAACTCTTAGAATAAAACAAGCAGTAAGTTCATTGGCATTGGTATTGGAAACTTTTTTTTTTATTAGAAATCAAAAACAAAGGGAACAAAAACAAAAAATAAACAAGTGGGACTACATCAAACTAAAAAACTTTTGCACAGAAAAGGAAATCATCAACAAAATGAAAAGGCAATCTACTGAGTGAGATAAAATATTTTCAAATCATATATCTAATAAGGTGTTAATATTCAAAATTATAAGGCACTCATAGAACGCAATAACAAAAAAAAATCTGATTTTAAAAATGGGCAGAATCTCATAACAGACATTTTCCCAAAGACATACAACTGGCCAACAGGTACATGAAAAGATGTTCAACATCATTAATTATCATGGAAATGCAAATCAAAACCTCAATGAAATATCACCTCACATCTGTCAGAATGGCTATTATCAAAAAGACAAGAAATAACAAGCATTGGTGAGAATGTGGAGAAAAGCAAACTCTTGTGCACTGTTGGTGGGAATGTAAATTGGTACAACCGCTATAGAATACTCTATGGAGATTCCTCAAAGAATTAAGAATAGAACTACCATACAATTCAGCAATTTTACTCTGAGTATTTATATGTAGAAAACAAAAACAGTAACTTGATAAGACAATGTCATCTACAATAGCTAAAATATGGACACAGTTTGTGTTCATCAATGAGTGAGTGTATAAAGAAAATGTGATGTATATGTGTATAATAGAATACTATTCAGCCATAAAAAGAATGAAATATTGCCACTTTCAATGACTTGGATGGTTCTTCAGGGCATTATGCTAAGTGAAATAAATCAGACAAAGACAAATACCATTTGATCTCACTTATACGTGGAATCTTAAAAAAAAAAAAAAGCTCATAACTACAGAGAAAAGATTGCTGGTTGCCAGAGGTGGTGGGGTGGTGGGGAGTGGGGAGTGGGAGAAATGAGTTAAAGTGATATTAAATATTTAAAAAATAAAAAGTAAAATTATACCACAAAATAACAAAGAAACATCTATTTGTTTTATCTAGCAGTTTTCTTGATTATCACCAGAACCTCTTTTCCAGAGCATTTATTAGCACCATGATAAAAAAAAAAAAATACCTGTCAATGGATAAGAAGTGCTTTTCTAGATCTTTCCCTTACAAGGACCTCCTCACACTTTCATACCTGTGGTCCTGAAAGCAGTGCATGGCCAATGGAATTACAAGGAATACATTCTGGAGTCTTTTTTGTCCCTCCCCCTACAACAGCCCTGTACATTTACAGACCTTTCTCTGTCAGATATTTTAAATCTTTATTAGTATTTTCAGGATAAGTGGACAAGTTATAAAATATACCTAAGCCAGTAAAATCTTATAAAAGTTGCTTTACATCCAAGAATGAAGGAATGTAGGCATCTCTGTTTTGAGAAAATGACTGCTTCATTTGGCATCATCGTCAATGGTCATGAGTAATTAAGACTGAAGGTTATTTCTTGTATGACTCCTCCCTTGACACACCGTACCTTTGTGTGTTTTTCCAAATAGCTGCTGAGGGTTTGTGAATGAAGAGCAGTTGGAGATAGGAGCCTATCACTACTTTCTCTTTCTCAGTGTTTCTATTCCCCGAGAGGCACCTCATCTTTCTCATGCGTCTTTCCTTAAGCTGTTTTCTTGGGATCAAAGGCAGAGGGGCTGTGCATAGTAGGCCACCATCCTGCTTCTTCTGAACTCATCCTTCTCTCTTTTTCTTCTTTCCTACCTTCCCCTTTGTCAGAGTATCAACACCAGCACTGGGTTCCCCAACAGAAAACATAAACACATGCTCAGAGATCAGTAAATCAAAGAACATCAAAGAAATGATGGAAATGCCATTAAATGTAGAATTTGATTTTTCAAAGTCTGCAAAAGAGTCATGGGTAAAAGGAGAAATATATCGGATATTTTTAACCTTATTTTATGAGCTAGTGTTTTTAGATATTTCTTATGGGGGGCACTATAACCTTTTTAGTTTTGCTCTTTGAATGGTATGATACTGCCTATCATGGTATAAGTTGTTCAGAGAAAGGAGAGCTAAAAGGGGACAAGTGTCAACAGGAAAAGACTCTGAGACAACACACATTTGACCATCGCCTTGAGAGATGGGTTGAGTTTAGATAGGCCAGAGGAAGCAAATTTAAGTCTATATTCCAACCACTTTGCTTTCCTCCACTCTAAATATAACTGAAGCAAAATGGGAGGGTCTCACCATTTGGCTTTGATCTGCTGGCAGCATCACTGTTGCTCTGTGAAGGCCCCCAAATCCATGACATCTCTCTAGAACTAAAGAAACACCTGATTCCTCTGAATTCACATTCATAAAATTTCTCAGCTGGTGACAAAGGCCTTCAAAGTCACAAATATTTTGAGGCTGATGTATGGGCTCTCAAATTGTTAATAAGAACAATGTTAATAATGTTCATGTTGGGGTGAGGAAGAGGAAGAGAATGTCTCTCAGTTTAGGTCTTCTGATTTGTCATTTGGAGGCTTCCTGTTACACACCCCATGGAAAATTATTTTCTCTGCTCTATTTCCTCATCTTTGCATCCCAGTACACATGTCAAGATGATAGACATGATTGCTGGTGGTCCTGGGTCTTGAGCCTTGTGGACCTCCTGAGCATTACTGAGAGTCACGGAAGCCTAAAGGGCAAATGAGCTCAAGGGGAACTAGGAACATGAATACACAGCATGAATGCACAAAATGTACTGAAACAAAGGGGACCGAGCCCCTATGTTGATGCTAAAGAGTTATCAGCCCATTAAAGTGATCATTGGGGTCAAACCACCAACTTACTAGCACCTTCAGAGTGAATCAGAATTGAAAAGTAGGGGAAAATTTCTTTATAGTGTCCCCTCCCCAAACTAACCAGGGCTTCATTCTCCGTATTCTATCATGTGCCCTTCATTCTCCATATTCTATCATGTGCCCTTCTCCTGATAGACTAGACTCAGAATTTAGGAGAGTCCTTCAATCATTTAATTGAAATCTCTCATTTAAGGTGGGTAAGTACCTGGGCCAGAATCACTCTGCTAACTAGGCTCAAATCAGCACTAAAACCAGGACTTCTCATCATGAATTCCACTATGTCAGCTCTACTTTTCTTAATCCCTTCCGTAATCTATTTCTAAGGAAGGACAAGTTTTTCACTTCAAGGTGTAATTTACTATTTGCTAAAAAATGTAGTTCTTCTAACAACCTATGTAAAAGGAATGAGGTTCTTATTGTAAAATATGAGAAAACTTCTTAGAGAAGTTAGTAGTTCTTAAGCTATATCTTAGGCAGGGTGAAACTTTAATAGCAAATGTCAGGAAAATGCATCACTGACAAAGTGAGCAATTGACAAAGACTTAGGGGCAAGAAAAAGCCTGTGTGGGAGATGACAAAGGGAATGAAGCCCAGGTTATTTGAGAGGTGGGTGTGGCATAGATAGATGAAGCTGGAAAATCTGATAATTAATTCATGCAAAATCATCAGTAAGTTGTTTTATCATCCTTGAGAACATTTACATTTTGCCAGGTCCTCTGAAGGGCAGTCCATCCTTTGAAGGGCAGTCCAAAGAAGTCAAGCCCTAATGATGGCAATCTCAGCACAGTGGATGGCCAGTAAGAAAGATATTTCAGATAAATCCTTTCTGTCATAAAGTTTCCTCAAGATAGCTGTTTGCTGATACATTTTATTCAAGGCCAAAGTAACTTGAGGTAACTGAACTTCTTGGCAGGTAGAATAGAGGTCTCAGAGGCCAACTTCTTGGATAGGTGAATTTCAGTTGATAACTTAGGGTTTTGGTCAGAAGCAGACACTCTATGGCCAGCTGGTCTGGGTTCAAATTCCACCTCTGTGCCTTACCACTTCTACAGCCTTGAGAAAGCTACTCAACTTGTGTGCTATGATTTCTTCACCAGTAAAGGTGATGCAAACAACAATATCTAGCTCCTTTAGTTTTTTAAAAGATTAAAGGTTCGAATATTTAGTAGTGTACTTGCTATGTAATTAGTGTTAAGTGTGAGCTGCTATTATTATGATTACTGTTATTGATTTTGTTGTGGTCAATGAGCCTTTCTAGCCTTCCAACATCCACCTATCTATCCCTTTCTTCTCAATGCCTCTTCTACACATAATAAACCAATAGTAATACTTCTATTTGAATAACACTTTATAGCTAACTAGTGTTTTCATATACATGATCTCTTTTGGCTGTTAAAAAGTGTTAAAATTTTCCACATATGAAAATAAGTAAAATAGCCCAAGAATAATGAATAGACTACCCAAGGTCACTGTGCCAGCAAGTGACAAATGCACCAGATCTGGCTTTGTACATGCATTTGTTCATTCATTCATGTGTCATTCATCTGCCCACATTTGTTGAGCATCTGCCACGTGCCAAGGACCTGACAAATTGTTAGTGACATGGGTATAAGATACTCAATCCTGTCTCTCCAGGGTTCATGGTCTAGTGGGGAGCAGAGGATAATGGAAACAATGTGGTGGTCTGAGAAGAAGGGAACATAGGTTACCCTAGAAGTCGTAGAGGAACTACGAAGGAGGTCAGCAGATGTTGTGAAGAAATGAGACCCACAGTTGAGTCTGGAAAGACAAGAGAGAATCATCAAACTTAGAAGGAGAAAGGAAACCCCATTTCTCCTGCTTTACAACTCCCCCAACACACACGATTCTATTTGACTGGCATCTTTGAGTTAAGAAACAAACAAACAAAAAATACAACTACTGGAATTTGCTGCATTCCTCTATGTGCCCAGAGTGTTGAAGCTCGGTCGACAAGGAACTCACCATCTAGCTCAGGGGTCAAAACTTGAGCAGGTTAAACAATGAAAAAGCAAGAGCACCAAAAATGAGAACAGGTACTGTGTGCAAGGTGCAGTTTGTAAGTATAACTGGCCTCAGGTGATATGAAAAAATGTCCAAAGAGGATTAGCCTTTAGAGTGTGTCCCTGACCTATTTCAGGCCCCATACTGTTATATTAGCTCCCTTTTACACAGTAAATACTTATTCAATCTGTTAGGAGGTTTATTTCACCTGAAAACTCTTAAGAACAGACACTATAGAGAATGAAGAGACTGACAAAAAGAAGCAAATAATTTTCCCAAAGTGGCTGGATTAGTTATCTATGGCTATGAAACAGATTATCTCAAAATTTGGTGCCTTAAAACATAATAATCACTTATTATCTTCCACAGTCTCTGTGGGCCAGGAATTCATACTGGGCATGACAGAAATGGTTTACCCTACTCTATAATGTCTGAGGCCTTGGCTGGAAAACTCAAAGGCTAAGGGGTGGATTTGTCTGCAGGGCAGCTCATTCACATGTCTGGAGATGAATTTTGGCTCTCTGCTGGGGCCGTAGGTCAGTACACTTATGTGTGGCTTCTCCATGTGGCCTGGGCTTCTTTTTGACACAGTGGTTAGATTCCAAGAGCAAGTGTCCTGAGAAAGAGTGAGGTAGAAGCTATGCCTTTTATAACCTCAAGGCCATGTAGCACAATAGCTATCATATTCTATTCATTGAAGCAATTACAAATGTCCACCCAGGTTCAAAGAAAGAAAATTTAGATCCCAATTCTCAAAGATCAATGTCGGTGTTGTATTAAAAAAGAGCACATAGAATGGAGTATTTATTGGTCATCTCTGCATAAACGATCTCCCACAGCAACACAATGGTCAAACAGCAGATTGGGATATAGCTACACCAACAATATCGGCTTTCCACTGGAGGAAGACACACTGTTCATGGGTATCTGAGCACCCAGACTCATATGCTACAGACTCCAGAGCTAGATGATCTTCCCCTAATATAGAGAAAGTGGTCATTCCCTGAACCTTGTCTTCTTTTGATTTCTCTGTCCTCTGAGATTCTGGCCAAAACTTTCAGAGGAATATGCATGAGAGAACACCAAGCTGACAAAGTTCAGAAGAATGAGCACCAGCTTAATCATCTAAACAAGTCTGCCTTCCTGCCTTAGTGTTTTTTGGGGGGACATCCCTAATCTTGTTTCCAGCTGTTTCTGCATTTCTATGTTGCCTATCACCTTTTAGACCTAGATGCGATATAAATTATTCATTTGATTTGGGGCAGGTGCACCCATTTCCTCCTAGGACCCTAGGGGCAGGCATAGGAAATTAATTTCACAATGTCTTTAGCTGAAGTCACTTGCAATTTCCACACCAAGGAAGAAATAAACCGAAGATATGGAGCTTGAGAAAGCTCAACGGTGTTGGGAATAGTCATCAGCAATTTTTCCTTGCTCTATAGAGAAAAAATTGGGTACCAATTCCCACAAGAAAGGTTTATGTAACTCTCAAAAAGGGTTTCTTAGTCACAGAGGTGACAAAGCCCCAAAACAGTGATTGAGAGGTGTCACAGAAACTCTTCCCTGGAAATGTAGGACAATGACACAAACTGCCTGAACAGAGGGCAATGGATCAGTTGACTTCACAAGTTCTCCCCAATCTGATTCTTCTATTATTCACTGAGTATTCCATGACTAAGAAGTTGAGGCTCTGGCCCTGAAGAGGGAAAGAGTTCCCCCTGGGCATTATATGAGCCAGAAGAGCAAGTGTTCTAGATGGACATTCATTGTAGCACCGAGTGTGGACCAACCCTCAACACTCTGGATTTTCCAAGAGCCATTGGTTATGATGTGCTCTCTCTTATCAGTAATGTCATCATACTGCCATTATTAGCATTTTAAGAGCTGGCTTTCCCTTATTATAAACTCGAAATATTCTCTAGCAGACCTGCCCTTCTAAATGTGTCTTCAAACGCGGGACATTTCTGACCAGGGATGATTGTTTTTGAGTGTAAAATGACTGTAGAGTATTAGGCCTGGGTGAGGAGAAGAAATAATTGTCTGGTGGTCTCTATTGAGTTCTGGGAGTTCCTGTGCATTTCCTTAGGGTTCCTGATCCAGGGGAGGGCAGCGAGTCAATGGACTCCCACACCAACTAGAGTACCTTCTGTTTATCTGTTCTACACATTGAATCAAGGGGTTTCATTAAAAAGAACAAACACTAATTCAACTCCCTTGATGTATAAAGGGCAAGGTGGATGCTGGAGGGCCATTTCTTACCTACAAAATATTAAATGCATTTTACACAAAGAGAATTTTCCAGAAACTCAAAACCCCAGTTAGTCACATTTCCTTCTAGAAATGTCACCTTTCCAGTGAATGGTTTGACTGTAGATCCTTCAGCTTTTCCATGACTCAAAAGTCATTGTTTGTTGGGGAGCTATGGAAACAGAAGGTTTACAAGGTGCTAAACTGCCTTTCCAGAATTACCTTGCTAGGAAGGTTCTTTTTACATCTTCTCTTTTGCAGTCAGTCACTTTTGTTATTTCAGTAATTGCTCTACCTGGACTCTTGGGACAGTTAGGCACCTGGCTGAATTGATTCCTTTCACACTTCAATTTGAAAAGTCTTACACCATAAAACACATCTACCCTTATTCTTTTCTTTATTGCCATTTTATTTGGGAACTATTTGGCCTTAGCAACCCCTAGTGATTGATAAGTGTGAGCTACAAGGAAATCATGTAACTACAATTCTTAGTGGTTATGGTTATTTATGGCATGAAATTTAGCAAATATATGTGCTGCTGAGAATATTTGACATAAAATTTCCAGAAAAAATGTCCTCAACACTGAGGGTTGATTTTTTTATTAAGATTCTTTTATGATCATCCCCTAGATGATAACTGATATGATCATTAATTATTATCATTCTGATTATTAATAAATTTTTGTGGAGATGTTGAGATTGGGCATCAACATAATTAAATTTTTCAGGTAAAAATAATAAGTAGTGGTCATGACTAAATTATTACATGTCGAACTCATTATTTACATAATATCTTTTAATTTAATCCTCACAATCAACTCCATTTTTAATAGGTGAGTCCCCACCAGGTTTAGACACATGTCTAGTGGCTCACAGCTGAAAATGAAGGGCTTGAATTTGAACGTGGTTTTGTCTGACTCCAAGGTCCATGTTCTTTGTCACTCTATTATACTACCTAGCATTCTACGTGGCATTAGAGGTCCTTTTGGCTAGAAATCTACATCTTTTTTCTTTTAAAAGCATACTTAGAACATTATTTGAGCTTTTCTTGGTAACACTGAGCAATCATTAAGAATTTCAGGTTGCCATAGTAACACAAATACTTCTGTTCACTAAGCATCTCTATATCCCAAGTATGGGTTAAGGGCTTTACATATATCAGACCTGCACAAAATTCCTACAAAGTAGATATCATTTTATCAACTTTATGGCTAAGTAAATAATGGCTTAAAGAAGTTTAAGGTAACTTATCCACTGTAGGAGACAGAGTTGAGACATGAACCAGTTTTTTTCTGACCCCAGAGCCTGTGTCTACAATGCCTTGCAGCTTTATAAAGATAACAATATACAATAAAGATTAATACATATGGAGCCACCGTATGTATGTATTTAAATTATATAAAATCAACTGTGTGGGTTCAAGAAACAAACAAACAAAGAGTGAATTAGAATTATGGTGGAAGTTTGCCTACATTTAGACTTCATGAGATGCATATGAGACAACAAGCAAGGCTCTTCTATTTTCTCCATTTTGTCACTTCCTCTCTATGTCTCACAATATTAGCTTCTTTAGATATAGAGGATGACTCTAATGTTAGAAGATGTGAGTCTTTATAAAAATGGACTTCTCACCCCAAGCAAGCTGATGCTCAACTTCTAATAGTGGAGGGAGGGAATTTTGTGCAGGTCTTACTTCTGTATGATAGTACCTTGATCACCATGTAGCATCTTCCTCAAGGATCTTACCTCCATAAGGGAAGAATATTTTACTATTTTGTTCACTTTTTAAATCCTTGTACCTGGTACCTAGTAGGTGCTCAATAAATATTTGTTGATGCATATTTAAACTAAATACAAAAATAATAAAAAAGAATTTCAAATTGTTTAAAAATAAAAAAGTAAATACTAAAGGACCATAAAAACGTGTGAAGAAGTTTATCTCTACATCAATTAACCTTAAATTAGATATTTTGTATGTGTGTTCCTTTTTATTTTCATTAGCTTTCTGCCTTCTCCTTTTGTAAGCTCTCACTTCTGGTTTGGGAAGATAAATCACCATGCACGTTACAATTAGGTACAAAGTAAGAGCGAATAGACTCCACATTAGAAAAATTGAGCTTTAATGTATGAGTACCAGGACATCTATGTTGGCCACTCAAGTCTTTTTGTTTCCTCTTGGGAACAACTGTATTTCAGTTCACTGGTTGCAAAGTAAATAGATTTGAGTTAAGGATATTTTACTATAATTACTATGACCAATGCCTTTATAACTATAAGAACCTTCTTATATCTTGTCAAATATTGAGATGCTACCTCATACCCTTTAAAGGAATGTTTATTTGCAAAAATAAAAATAAAAATAAAAATAAGGGCTTTGTTACTTAGTGAGCAAATTTTTAGTTTCCCATTACAAGAATACCCAAAGTATTAATGGTGCTTCCTGACTTTATGATGTTATATTAACATATTATTGGTATTATGCAATTATTGATTCATTTATTTGTCAAATATTAATTGAACTCCTAGTCAGTACCAGGTACTGTTCTAGGCTTGAAAGATTGCAGTGGACAAAACAAAGTCCCTGTCTTCATGGAACTTACAGTCCATCAATTTTCTAGTTAGATTGCAATTTAAAAATTCAATCACACCTATCATCACATGTGACCTTCAGAAAAACTCTGAGAACTAAGCAGGGCAAGTATCAATTTCCCACTTCACAGATGAAGAGACTTCCCCATTTTTCTTCTCTGGAGAGTCTCCCTTCCATCTGGTAGGATCCAGAAAGGACTGGATTTAGTGAACTTTGTCAGGGGAGAGGAGAAGGCAAAAGGGGCTGAGTGCATGAGAATGTGTACACAGGAGTGCACACCTGGAGAACAGCACTACTATTAAACCTAAGGTTCCCAAGCTTAGCTGGATGTGGATTCAACCAGTTTGGGATCATCACCATTCTTGCTCTCATGCCATCTTCTCTCTGGTTTTTCATTACAGCAGGAACATGTAACGAGTAAAATGCTGCTGGGCCTGGAGAGGCCCTTCCTCCCTCAGCTAGAATGGGCAGCATGTGGGGCAGACTCATGAGCACATCCTATTGGGAGTGTCTATCCCCAAGTACAAAGGCTTCACATGAGAGCAGAGCAGTGACACATCTAACTACAAGAAAAGACGTGTTTGTCACAAACAGGGCATTACACCTCTGCAGAGACTCACTGTAAAAGCATTTACCACATGATGCAAATTACACATGTTCCTTGTCCAGAAACATTTCTTAAGCATTCAGATGCCCATTAATTCCCCAGAAGAAGAAAAGTGTGTTGTAAGGGACGTAGAGTAGCAGTAGGCTGTCATGGCAGTGGTTCCTTAGCCTTCAGCTCTCATAACCTCTGCTCTGGAGGTCACTGGGAAGAACTCTTCTTAGTAGAGAGAGAAAGGGCAGAACTGTTTGCCTTTGGTATGTCCGTAAGGCAGAAAAAGTGGAGAAGCTAAGGAAATTCCAGGGAAAACTCCCACAAAAATCAAAAATTCCTCACCTGATTAGGCTAACAACCCTTTGATTCTTGCCTCCCGTTTACATTTTCTTCAGGGAATATTCCAGAATAGCCATACACTAAAATAAATCATATTTTATTTTTATGGCTCCTCATTATCTCAACTCTCAAATGAGAGCAACTCTGCTACTTGCTTAGGAGGCTGTGAGGATTGAAAAAGTTGCAGTGAAAAAGAGCTATAAAAAGGTGCAGTGTGCTTGCATCTCTACGACGAAATGGCTTATCTCCTGGCCTTCTGTTTACTGAGCAGCGAGGGCCCAAGCAAATCTGGGTTAGCACCTTAGTTCTGCACTAACCTCCCTAAATTTAAGTTCCCTCACCTAAAAGTGGGTGAGGACACTACTAACACCTACTACATAGGGCTATATGTGGATTGAAGCAATAATCTGATGCATTACTACCTAGAACAGGTCCTGGCACATAGAAACTGCTCAAAAAGTTAAAGCTGAAGTTGATGATGTACAGATGATTTCAGATTTTCAGTTTTATCCACAGGCCATGTGAATTAAAGATGAGATAAATTTATATAGCACATTAAACACCTAAAAAGTCAGTCATTCCTATTATTTAATTAGATTATTATAGTTTTTAATAATAAACGATATATCTTTCTTTATAATCCCACTCTACCAATCAAAAATTTTTATGTGAATATTTAATCATGTTATTAACTTAAATACAGAAGCACTACACTTAGTTTTTCCTTCAGTAATCCAGAGGAAGGAGTCAGTGATATTATCACCATTTGAAAATGAAGGAACTTTAGGGCCAAAGATGGTTGGTGACATTCACAGGGGCACAGGCTGGCTGGTTTCAAGTGTTCCACTTTCTGACTGGCAGTCTAGTGGATGCACCACTTACCTGCTTCCTTTCCACCACCAGCTGCTGCTAAATCAGTCTGATACTCTTAGCTGCAGAAACAAAAACAAAAAACAAACAAGAATTATTCTAATCCAAAGCCCTCTCTTTTATCTATAAGAAGTGTTATAAAGGTGGCCAGCTCAAGAACTCTGGTGGTGAAACTAACTTCATGATGAGAGCAGCAATGCATCAAAGTCTTGGTCCTTGATAACCAGAAACAGCCTGCTACCAAAGGGGAGAACTTAGACACTGCTTATAGCAATCAATCCTGTAACTCATTCCATAAGGAAGAGCATTCAGGAAAGATATCTGACCAGTTGAAGGTGAATAGAAAACAGAAAGGATGAACGAATTTGATGGTTATTCAAAAACAATTTTGGATTTGTTCTTTAGGTCTAGAAATCAGGACTGGCTAATGATATTCCTATTTAAAAGAGCAGAGTCTCCAAGAACAGACCTCTTGGGATAGCATCAAGAGAATGCAGAACTGGAGCCAGGGAGACTGAAAGTCTATATTACTGCAAACTGCCTCAAAAGAGTATTTTTTCAGCTATCATTTGGACCTTATTGGTTGTAATTTGTTGAAAAGGGGCAGGGGAGAAAACATCCAATACCATCTGCTTCATTGTTTTGTGGGAAAACATATGCAGTTAAAGCAGGAGAAAACATTATTTGCCAATCTGAAGCTTTTGGTGCTCCTCCACAACTATTTGACCTAAATATATTAAATATTGTAATGTTTTGTTACATGTCCCAGGACAAAAAAAAAAAAAAAAAGTCAGGCTATCAGTTATTAGCTTTCTGTTCCTGGATCCTTCCACAGTTGGGTTGATAGCGCAAAAGATAGTGGGGAAATCCAAAGGTAAAGGTTAAACTCTGTTTTATTATGTTTACAGGATTTAAAGGGTAAGTCAGGAAGTGCTTACATAACATCAAGTGAAAGTGGTGGATTAGTAACCAGAGCGGGACTTGAAAGCGGCCTTAATCCTCCGAATCTCCAGGGGTGAAAGGTCAACCTCTAACACCAGGTTGTGTAAAGAATAGAGAAGGCACAAGCTTCTGTTTCATCGTGCCTCTGCTAATCCACTGAGGAAATGAGCAACCCAGGGCTTGGGGAGAAGTAAACGCCTCCTCCCAGGAAAGCCACCTGTGAATTCAGCCAACGAGGACGTAATTAAAGTCTGAAGGGCCCAGTGCAGGAGTGGGGAGACCACAGATAGGCACAGCTCCCAGCTGCAGGGTTGGAGGAGGGGCTTCCACAACCTCTGAGGAGTTGATATACCAGGTTCCTGACAAAGCTGGCAAAGGGACCACTGTTTTCCCCTGACATGCTCTTGTCATCCTGAAAAGTGAACCGGCAGACTAATGGCAATCACACACACACACACACACACACACACACACACACACACACACACACTCAGCCAAATCAGTAACTCTATAAGGGGTTAGATGACGTACTAAAAGAATCGGCTGCCAAGAACATGGGTCCAAAAAATATTATTAAATTAGTTCTTCCTCATCTGTTCTCTTGCTTCCTTGCTCTCTCTTGCTCATCAAAAAACTGGAGGAAAAACTTTTTGTATGAATGTTTTAAGTAGATCCCCTGAAATTATAGTTAGTCTTATCCCCTAAGATTTTAAATGCTATTGGAAGAAATTGCCTGTAATATACAGGTGCATTTATCTAGCTAGCTGCCACTCTGGCCACCTACGTTTCCATCTACCTGTCTTACTACTTATGGATCAGATGTGTGTTTAACACATCTTAAGACACAAAGATAAATCTGAAGGGAAATAGACATCAAATGAATGTAAAAACTTTTTTATGAGAAGCCTAAAATTAGGGACAGCAAAATTTAGGATCCAGATTCCTTCTCTTCCTTTCCCCTCTCTTGGTAGCCATTGCAGGCCAAGAAAAGCAGTCAGTAGCCTTTCTGATCCTGGGGCCCTGAATTTGCCCAGGGAAGCTTCTTTTCCTAAATTCTCCGTTAAGCCAGAACGTGTTACATGGAATGTTTAAAGTCCACAACTCAGTAAACATCTTTCTTCCATGCGTGGACAAATTGAAACTTTGGATACAATCAATTTACAGAAGAAAGTTCCAACACATTTCAGCACAAAGCTAAAAAAGCTTTCAGAGTAGCCGTTCCATATTTATTCTGAGCTGGCCTTTATTAAATCACTTGTGAAAAATACGGAGATTCGTCTCAGCTGTAGTTTCATCATCTTAAAACAGCAGAGGCATTTATCTTATGAAATTGCAGAAGTCGAGTGCTGTGCAGACTGATGGCTCAGAGGTGCTCCTGGCATTAGTATCTGATTGTCTCACCTAAGGTGTTTATGACGCGTACAGCTGTTAATAGCCTATGCTGTTCATTTTTTACAGAATTTGTGGTTTAAGCATTATGCTTAGAATATCTAAAATATTTCATTCCTTCTTTTAAAAAATGGTACCAAACTGTATAATACAAAATGTGAAAAGTGCTTAGTTGCATATATTTGATTCTCTGCCACCTTTTTTCTTTTTTTTTTCGGAGCCCTAACTCTCTTCTTGGTGTATCAGAACCTGGCTTGTTCCCCAATTCTGTTCTTCATTAAGTCAAAACTAATAACATAACTGCATCTGGAAAATGAGGGGGAAGATTGAGTATTTGCTTCCCTTGGGATATGTGTTTGAAAAATAGATCATACATGAGATTCAGGTGTGTGCCATGAGGTGGAGCCTAAGCCTGCTTGATACTTCAAGGGACACAGGAAGAGAGCAGCCTTATTCAAACACTGTGTATCAGAATCCCCCAAAACATGCCTCATTGTTACACTGATGTGCTTCTCAAAGGGTCATATTGTTCCTCTTGATCCAGTCCTTCGGAATGGTTGGATTTGATACTAAAATGGTTCCCCAACATAGCTCACAACATCCTTCACCTGTGCTATGGCACTACTATTGTGAGAAAATTAAGAAGAATTGGCGGTCTTTAAAAACTTGAAATCAACATAGAAACAACCTTTCAACTGGAAATTTCGCTCACGAAGGAACTTGTTCAGGAGCGAACTCAATTAAGAAGCTGAGGAAAGGAACCTGTAATGATAAGTGGGTGCAGGGTCAAAAGCCAAGACATAATGATTTACTTAAGAAGAAGCAATCTCTAAGTTATGGCCCCCAAACTAACTCTTAGTCTGAGTGAATGAGGCATCCAAAAAAGTTGTCTCCAGTGTATTTATGGGACAGAAGTCATGGGAGATCTCAGGACACTGGCCGGCAAACCTAGGGATGCCCGAATGGCCTTTTGGAAACGACCACCAGACAGAACTTGTGCGCACAGGGATTACTTCTTCCTAATCAACAACCTTTCAAACCTCCTTCCTCATCTCCAGACTTGGAGCTTCATGTTAAAACAAGGGCAAGCCTGAAGGGAGAGATTTTTTTTTTTTTTTAGCTTTCATTTTCCCTAAATACAATCAATAGGATTTGAGGAGAAACTAGCTTCACCCTATTAAATTCCTAATTTTAGTTAAACTTCGGGAAAGCATGAGCAGAAAACAATGTCTTAGACCAAAGAGCTTTACTCACATTTTGAGGTTGTCATAAATGCAAGGAATATGCTAGATGGAATTGATACATAAAATCCAAGAAAATAAGATCAGGTACAATCACATATCTAACAGATGAATCATACATTTTGTTCAAAGCCATAGCTAGATGCTGACAGAGCCGAGGCACTAGAACAGTCCATTTTCTATAGCTGAAGCCTACATATAACTTATTGTGAAGGAGGAAATCAGGAGAAATTAGGGGACAGCTCTATTGTTCTGAGTCACGTTGGGGTGGAGGAGCACTTGGGCTCAAATACCAGCTCTACTGAGAGAACTTGGGTGAAGTATTTTACTTTGCGGTGTCTCTGTCTAGAAAATGAGGATGATGGCGACCTCTCTGAAGGATTGTTGTGGAAGACTGAGAGGAATACTGTGTGGAAAGCATGTCACACAGTGTCAAGCACAAAGTAAGCCCCCCATAATGACAGTGTTTATTATCAATTAGCCTGGCAGCCAGGCATGGTGGTGTGGCTAATTTTCTCTGTTAAGAATCAGCTTTACTGATCCAGCAGAAATCTTTAAGCAATAGAGTTCTCTGTTGAGGGAAGAGTCATGTCACCTTTTCACAAGGATCAGCCACATATCACATGCCTCAGTACCCCTTCAGCCTCCCTGGAGATAGATGCCCTACTAACTCGATGTCTTCACCTTAGAGTCCCTGAGGCTTCCTGCCCTGTCTAGAAAGGCTGTCCTTGCCTGGAGCTGAGCACCAGCATTTTGTGGCACAATGGGTGCACAGGGGTGTAAGGTGGAGCTAATTATGGAACTTTGGGGTGTGGGGAGGTGGGGGAAAAGCTGACAACTCTCTGGAAATTTAACAAGCAGTCTAGGTGCTCACTTAATGTGAGTATTTTAAGAAAGGAGTCTGGAAGGGGAAGCACAAACACACTATTATTTTCAAGAAGCAATTTTCTTCTTTTAAAATAAATAATATAAGAGCATACAACAAGAAATAAAGATATATTCATATATCGTTTTAAATAAGGACACAATACATAGAGATGCAACTTTACACAGGATGCTGTGAGCTATCAGTTATGTACAGCCAATACATTTTTCCAGGGAAGAAAAAAAAACCTTAGTTTTAACACCAGAAGTAACCATTTTCTTACAATATTTTGACCATGGTACCAATCATCCTTGTATAAGCCCAGTTTCTTTTCCTTTACAGAGAAATTCAGAACAAAATGTAACCGTTTTCAAAGCAAACATCCCTAATTGCAAAGCCTTGTTTCAAAATGCTGGCCTCATTGACTGTTAACAATCTAAAGAAAGGGTGAGTGACTTGAATTTCTTTTACATTTTTTAACACATGATCAGCAATTATTCTGGCATCCACATCTTTGTATAGGTGGTCAGCGCTAAAAGTCTCTCACTGCCTCAGTCTCCTGTTATTATTAACTTTCTTCGTTAAACAGAGGATAATACAAATGAACACTTTCTGTGTCCCAAGCACTGTTCTAAACACTTGGCGTGTATGGCCTCACTTAATCTTAATGCAACCCTCTGGGTAGGCCCACCACTGAATTCGTTGTGATCAGGGCTATGGCTTCCTCTGGGTAGACAAGAGGAACAACCCTGCTTGTACCCCCAGGTTGGGTCTAGTCCACAGGTCTGGATTCTAGTCCCAGCTCTGTCACCAACATTGGGTGACACTGGAAAGTTATTTGAGCCCCTTAACTTTAATTTCCTCATCAGGTAAATAAAGAACAGGAAACATATGACTTCTACTGTCTTTTAAAATCTGGATGGCTATTGCTTTCATAGAACCCAAAGGCAAAAACTTTGAAAAAATTGAATGTTTTTTCTTCAGTGATTTCATGGCTTGGAAGTCAGGCTTGGGTGTCTTATCTGTTGGAGAAGTGTTGTTTCAATGAGTTGGGGGTTCCTTGCAAGCTAGTGTGCTAAGAGAAATAGCAAAAACTCCAATTTTACCACATGTGGCTCCACTTACCTTCAGGAGTGAATTAATTTCAAAGTCAAATTAATTAATTCACATTTTAAAGTGTAGGAGAAAAGTCACTTTTCTTTCTAAAATGGAACAAAAAATAAATATCTAATATTTATTTATCTATAAGTAGCATCTGTGTTGTTGTTGAACTCTTTTATTTTTTACTTTTTCAACATGTTGTTCACTTAAGCCATAAAAAAAATAATAATAAGGTTGTTATGTTTATAATGGCCTAGGAAGAAAATTATATCCAAGAAGCTTTATAGCTCCTAAAGTATGTTATCCTCTCCTGTACCACACCCTAATAGTGAGGATAATAATTTACTCAGAAAGATTGATAGCTGGCATTTGTATGGAAGTTATTCAGTTATTGCATGAGAATTAAAATAAAATTATCTTCTCACCAAAGGAAGTAGTAATAACCTCAGGCTAAGGCTGAGGTAGAGTTCAGAGGAATCTGGGTCCTGAGGATCTTTATTTCTGTACAAAATTAGTAACTTCCTTTCACATTAAATGAATTACATGCAACTTTAAATACCTAATTTCAAAACACAGCCCAGCCCAGTCTATTCTAAAAATAGATCTTTCGTCTCAAATATCGACCTTTCTGATTAGTTTTGGCTTTTGTCATTGTCAGAAACATTTCTCCAAAACCCTGCTTGCCTCTATCCAGTCGGCAAAATGCCCAGACAAGGTGTTCCTTAGCAGCAACAGCCCCCAGGGCTGGACAACTCATACATCAGTCAGAAAGGAAGAGACAAGGGAGAGAAAGGGTGTGTGTGTGTGTGTGTGTGTGTGTGTGTGTGTGTGCGCGTGCGTGCGTGCGTGTGTGTGTGTGTGTGTGTGGCGGGAGGGGGAGAGAAAGTGGAGGGAACTTACTGCAAATAATCTCTCTCGTCCTGTTTCTTTGAGTCATTTCATAGAGAGAATGTGTTTTTCATAGAACGTCTGACTTCTCTCAGTTTCTAACACATCTTTCAATTTGCCAGCACACACTAGGGGTCTATCTGATTCTATTACCCATCAGTCTAGCCATCTGTCCATCTTCCCTCACCCCAACTATATTCTAATCCTGTGTGTGTGTGTGTGTGTGTGTATATCATAAAGATATGCACATGTGTGATAAACAATACTCAAGATAAATGACATACATAGAATTTCACACATACACACCTAAAATATTACGTATACAGGAAAGCTGTAAACGAGGTCCAGCAGAATACAAGTCTTACAGCTAAAGGGACTCTGCCTTTTTCACCTACCGCTAAATGTTCTGTGCCCAGCCAAGTGTCATTGGGCTGCTTTTCAAAACCAACATTGATTAAATAAGTGAAATATGGAAATCGTCCTGAAAAGGGTGAGAGAGATATCTTTTGAATTACCAAAATCATGAAAGGGAAGGGATATTTACAAATATTGCACTAGAGGTTGTGAATATAAACTCCAGGAGTCATTAGTTATTTCTAGAAAATATGTATTTATTCTAGAAAATTTTTATATTAATGCAGATACCTTATACCATTTAAACTTACAATTTTATTTTTTTATGATAAAAATTGTTTATGGTCATAGAAATTTTGAAAAATCCAGAAAGATAGAACAAAGGAGAAAAAAATCATCCACAAACCTAGGATTTAAGAATACTACTACTAATAGTCTGATGTGTTTGGTCCTTGTGTTGATCTATAGCTTTAATAGATATAATCTTAGGGTCTATGCAATTTCCGCCCTTGTATTTTTCACTAAAAATAAAACAAAAGCATTCTACCTTGTTATAAAGTCTTTGTAAACCTAATTTTAAGTGCCTATACATAATTATACTGAATGGAGTATCATAATTTACATAATCATTTTTCTTATTGTTGGATCTATAATTTATTTCCAATATTTTGCCATCAAAGCTTTTGCTACTTGTCCTCTGCTTGTAGTTATTTGGTTTCTGTTTCTGTCTATCTAAAATGCTTTTCTTTTTTTTCCCCCAGTAATCTATACCATTTCTCTCATCCATCTCGGAAGGATTTCCACATTTCATTTATTTAATCCATGTTGTTTTTGAGCAGCCCTGTGACACTTGGCTGGGGACAGAACATTTAGCAGTAGGTGAAAAAGGCGGGGTCCCTTTAGCTGTAGGACTTGCATTCTGCTGGACCTCATTTACAACTTTCCTGAGGGTGGCCTCATTGCTTCTGAAATCACTGTACTTTTCTGATAAACCATGTACTGGACCCTCTCACTTAGGTCCAATCAGACTACTAGTCCCTAGGTTGAAGAGCATTTCAATATATTTATTCTAATACCCTCTATAGCACTTACCATGAGGCTTTGCAAGCTGTGGAGTACTTAGCACACAGCAAGTGTGAACAGAGCCTTATTCCCTTTAACACAGATCAACCTCCCCTGTTGTGTGGTCTTTAGCTTGATATTTGTTCCCATCCACATTTACTGAGCACCATTACATTCCAGGTGCTGTGCTGGGCACTGTGGGGGAAACAAAGCATTATTTAACAATATCTCTGCCCTATTCCTCCCATAAACCAGGTTCAATGGTAACTGTAAGATGAGTTTGTCAAGCAATAATGATAATAAAATAACAGACACTGCTATTTATGCTTCTCATTTTCTGTCAAAGTAATATACTTTACACAGCACCTTTTCTAGGTAGCAAAGCTGAGACCCAGGGTGTTCAGAAACAACCCAGGAAACACAGAGGGAAGAAAATCCACTTACAATCTGAGGAAACTGGAGAAGATTTCACAAGCAAATGCTATGTGAACTGGGAGGCTTCCCAGTTTTTGGAAACCTGGAAATAGAAGGAAAGGGCATTTCAGGTAGCAGAAAACTTATGGGCAAAGACTTGGAGTCAGAAATCTGATTGATCTTTTAGAAATGGTGACCATGCATGGTATGAATAAATGTATCAGTGGATAATGGGAGGACCGAGAGGAGGACTGCCAGGGATATCTGAGCACCTATTATAAACCAGAGACTTTACCTATCTTATCTCATTTAGGTTCCCACACCCCCATGGGGTCAGTATTATTACCTCTCTTTTAAGGATAAAGAAACTTAGGCTGTTTGAGGCCAACTCTGAAAACACATTGTCCTACCAAGTGGCACAGCAGGGAAGTTAAGGACACACGTCTGAGTCCGAACCTTCTTCTTGGTAACTGTGAGACCATGGGCCAGTTGCTACTTCCTTGTGCCTTAGTCTCCTCATCTATGAAATGGCCACAATCATGGCACCTTCCACATAGGGATGCTGTGAAGACTAAATGAGTGCAGCCAAGAGGAAGTGCTCAATACCTGCTAGTGATCGTAATGATTCTTCCTCTGCACACTGTCTCTCATCTGTCTCTCCATCCATCACATTTTACATTCAGTGAAGACGTTCTTCTCATGATTATAGTAGAGACACCTCTCTTCCCTTCCCTGTAAGTTCATGGTACCCACTGCCAGAAGCAAACAAATTTTGCAAACATTCTATTGTTTTCTCTATTGACTTATTTTTGGTTGTACCATATCGAAACCTTTTTTCCCTTCGACTTGTTTGAGTTCTTGGAAATCAGTAAATAAGTCAATTATTTCTTTTATACCCCATAACATACTATCCACTCCAGTCCAGTATTGCACAGGTACTAAGCATGAATTCATGCTTACTGATTAACATTCATTCCCTAAGATCTTTGGTATAGAAAGAGCCTGGAGGATGTACTGCATGAGGAAGGTGGAAATCACTTTCATTTCTCAAGTCAAGTCTCAAGTCTTAAGATGTCCCCTATGTGGGTTGGCAGGTGGGAAGCTGAGAAGCTGGATGTCCTGGCTCTGTTGGGGAAGGAAGAAGAGGTCCTGAGTCAGAGTTCCCGGGGAAGACAGTGCCATTAGAGGAATCTTCTCAGAGAGCTCCAGAGAGACAGGTGATGACAAAGCAAGCTTCTGCCTGGGGCAGCACAGCTGGCACCAGGTGGCTGACACCCAGGCTGGGAGAGGAGGAATCAGCCCCACAAAGAGACAGACTGCATGTCTCTGAAGTGGGCCTTCTGCCAGCAAGAACTCCATCAGCTACTGGCTATGCTGGGCTCCCCTCCAACTGCAGACATTGCTAGCCTCAGTTTTGGGGACCCCCTGTTCATTGCGGCTTATTTTATTTATGTCTTATATCTCTTCATTGCTTACCAGAGGCTTGCATTTTTAATGTTTCTGTGTGTATGTGTTTATTTTATTTTAATTTATTTGTCAATTTTATTTTTCTGTCTTTAAAATTTGTTTTCTGACTTTATTTCATTGCCTTCTATTTTCTTTCACTGAGATTGGTTGTGTGCATGTATTATTATTATTTTTTTGCTCTTTTTTCCTTCAATTGGATTTTTTTCCATTAACAATACTTAATATATGTGTGTGTGTGTGTGTGTGTACATATGTGTGTGTGTATTACCTACTATGTACCAGGCTTTAGACAGCACTTTGCACATATTAAGTAATTTAATTCTCACAACTATAGATGCCATTATCATTTCTACTTCCCAGATGAGTAAACGGAGGCACAGAGAGGTTAAGCAAACTTGACAAAGTCATGCAACCAGCAAACAGCGGAGTCTGGATTTGAATTCCAAGCACTCTGCCTCTAGAGTTTGCACTTAAATCACTACCTATGATACCAACACATAATAGGAATAGCCAACATTGCTTTTGGGATTACTGTGTGTCTGGCCCTTGTTATGTGCCTTACAGTTCTTGACTAATTTAATCCTAAAGTGCCTTACAGTTCTTGCCTAATTTAAATAAATCCTAAACTGTTATTATCCCAGTTTCCAGAGGAGGAGGCTAAGGGTAGGAAGACGCAAACCCTGCCTCTGCTTCTCAGTGGCAGACTTTGGGTATGCAACCAGGTGTGTGGGCTCCAGAGACTGCACCCATAACCTTTCTGCAGAGCATCTTCATTTTCTTCATATCTTTTAAAACAGCACAAGCTTTAAAATTCTGGATGCACTTTAATCATCTTCAAGAAGAATTGTAAAATTCCAGAGGGGAAAAAATAAAAGCTAAATTCTCTCTAACTTTAACAATGATCATAAGATCTTGCCACGCAGTTCTGGTAAGAGAATCTAAACAAGGACTAAAGTCTGTCTGTACTCGCATGAGGCTGGGCTGGCGGCACGCCTTAATAGAGAACTTGAGTTTCCAGGCCCCTGGCTCACTGCAGACTTGGAACTTTACCTAACAGGTCTGATTGAACTTTAATGGCTCTTTTCTGTTTGGATGCCCACGCCCAGAGACCTCCAGGTCATAGGCGTATGTCTTGTAAAACACATGATGAAGAAATAAGGATTAGCAAACACCAAGGTCACCCCAGGAGATCTTGTAGGAGCCCATCAGCCACCTGGATGCTGAAACTCCCTAGGTTGGGCACCTCATCACAGAGGGACAGATTAACAAATAACTTGGTCTGGATGATGTATGGCTTGAAGGCTGTCACTGCTAAGTCATATCATAACTCTAAGTGTCACATTGAGAGGTGACACAGAACAGCCTTCCTTCCCCTGTTCCCAAGGAAAACAAACCTGAAAGGGAAATAAAAAGCGAAGGAACACTAGCATTTCTTGACCACCAACTGAGGGTATACATTATTTCATTGAATACTTGCAGCAGAGCTAGGAGGATATTATCATTCCCATTTCACAGTTGAAGGTGCTGAAGCTTGGAGACGTGAAGCAAGGTCATCAGCCAGCCAGAGGCAGCACCTATGTTTAAACTGACTTCCCAGTCAGGTATCACCTTGCTGTGCAGCCACCCTGAGAAGACAGGTGGCATGGAGCATAGCTCACAAAGAGAGGACAGGCTGGGAGGAGGCTAGCTATGCTCAAGCACGGAAGATTTTCAGACTAGCACTGGTGACCAAAGAAAGGGCATCCAGGAGCCTGGCAGATATGAGAGACTGATGCATGACTGGGTCCAATTAACCCAATCACAGTAATTCTCCTCTTTTGCTGGGACCTGAGCTAGAGGCTGAGGGATGGGGGTGGGGTGGGAAGGCGGAGGCTCAGAAGGGAGGAAAGAAACCTAGGAAAATGAGACCCTGAGCTGTACTGACAAGATGGGGGTTGGAGCAAGGGAGTGACTGTGATCTCAGTCACACTGGGTGTCACATACCTTGGACAATCAGGCAGAGATTGCATTGACTGCTATCATCACACTAGGTCATAAATAAAATGTACCTGCCTTTAAAAATATAGGTAATTTTTTTTGAGAAAGGAAACAAAAAATAAACTTTGATCCCACAGCCCCAAATAACTCCAGTTGGTAAAAGGGAAAAATGAAAAGCGATACATGTGCCTGCTAAAGACATTTAAAGTGCAGAGAACGGCAGAAAATGGAAGGTAATCTGCTCTCATTTCTGACCTTCAATTCTCAATGTTCACACCAGTAACTTTTTGTTCTTAAAAAAAAAAAAAAAGCATGCACTTACCAGTATTCAAATATTATAGATATTCTCTCTCTCTTTATATATGGTATATTTATATATTATATATATATATAACAGTTTTTTACAAGAGACTATAATACACTACTCACCTCCATTGAATGTTTGTACTCTAATAACATTTCTTTGAAGTTCTTTACCCATCAGCATACAGCTCATACCTCATTTTTTTCACTAGTTGTATATTTGTTCATCATACAGATCTATCATGAGAGTTTTAACCAGTCTCCTTTTGATAGATACTTCGTTTCCACTTTTCCCCCCAAAATCACAAACAATACTGTAGTGAATAACCTTGTACATCTATTTTGACAAATGTTTACAGAATTATACGTATATTTAAAAGATAAATTCCAGGTAGTCAAAGGGAGCAAGCATGCATTTCTAGTTCTGGTAGATATTACCAAACCATCCTCTAGAAAGTTTATGTCAACTTAAATGCCCACCAAGGACGTGTAAAGCTGATTTCCGCATGCAGTCACCAGCTCCAGACATTGTCAAATTCTTTGTTTTTTTCTTCATCATTTGATTTATAAGTTATAAAAATGACTGTAAATTTTATTCTAAGAGAAATTATTCACTTACAAATTATTGTCTATTCACAAACCTCATACATTTTTTGGTGGGGTTGTTACTCTTTTTTCTTATTGATTTTTATGAGTTCTTTGTTAATTTAAAAAAAGTTGCCCTTTGTGTGATGTACAACAAACATTTTTTCTCAGGTTTTTTCTTTTTTCTTTCTTTTGCTTACTGACATTTATATAATTCTGTGTACACTAAAAATTTTAAATCATCAACATCACCATTCTATTTTTTATGGTTTCTAAATTATGTACTTGCTTTATAAAAATTTCTTATACTTCTTGTTTTCTGAAACTTATGTAACTCTGCTTTTACATGTTTAGATCTTTGTTCCAACTGTAATATTTTTTCCCAACCAATCCAGTTTATTTTTCCCAACCAATTCTCCCAAAATCATTTTTTTTAAAAAAATCCTCTTTTTCCAACAGATTTTAAATGTTATTTTATATTCTATTTAGTACCCACATATATTTGTGTCTATTTTTGTTTTCTCCATTCTATTCCACTGATTTTTTTTCTTGAAATTATTATCTTCAAGTACAAAGTATGTTATTTATTGTAACAGCATAATACATAATTCATAATATCTGATAAAAACTAGTTTCTTCTCTTTCTTCTTCTTTTTTAGAAATTTTCATGTTTATTTTTCCAGATTAATTTGACTTAATGTTTTTAAGTTAAAAAAAAAACCATTGATATCTTAAGATTGCAGATAAGAGATTAATTTAAAAATTAATAGCTTTATGAAGTCAATGTTTTCTATCCAAGAACTTAGTACATTTTTGCACAATTGACATGTAACTATTTATGTGACTAATAGTTTTAAAGTTTTCTTCATTTAGGATCTGTACATATGTTAAATTAAGTTTACCTATAGATACTGTGTCTTTGGTTGCCATTATTAGTGGAATTTTTATTCTATATTTTCTAACTGATTCTTGCTTCTCAATAGAAGAGGGTGTTGATTTTTACACATTCATTTGTTAACCAACACCTTATTAATTTTTTTCTTTGTTGTTGAATTTTTTTCTAACTGTTTAAATTATCTTAGATTTTCTCAGTTATAATTAGGTCTATAATTATATCATCTGAAAATAACAAATTTGGCATCTTCTTTTAAGAATTTATATCTCTTCTTTCTTTCTTTTGTTCCACTGTAATGGTTAATACTTTCAATGAAATATTAAATAATAATTGTGATAATAATCAGCCTTGTTTCCATCCTGGCTTTAAAGAATACATTACTACCAGTCACTAAGTATTATTTGACTTTTCGTTTGGGACATACATACACAGAAATTTATCTACTGTTGTTTTTCTAAGACTTTTTTTTCCTCATAATTAGGAATAAATGTTAGTTTGTTACTTTATTATATTAAGGACATAGTTATATGTGACTGCTTTTACTAAGTGTTTTTTTTTTTAATTTCAGAAGAAAATATTTACTTGGTTAAGTCCTTTCTATACATGTTGAAATTATCAATTTTTTGGTGTCTTACACAATTTTTATGATGCATTACATGAACAGATATTTGTATTTTAAACTCCTTCTTGATCCATGGTTGAATCTTAATTGGTTGAAGCATATTACTCTTTTTTGGTAATCCTGAATACTTTTCTATGTGTTAACATTTTATTGATTTACATTTTCATGTATATTCAAATTCATAAATGAGATTCAACTACAGTTTGTGTTCATGCATGTATACGTATTTAGATAAATGAGTATATACCTGTGAGTTGTCTTGTCAGTATCCAGTTTTATTTTTATTACTTGTTTACTTATTCCACCTTCACTCACTTTGAACCCCTTAGGAGGAAAAGCTGTGTGTGATTCATGCCTGACCCCTGAGCATAATGAGCAGTGCTTTGCATTGAGATAGCACCCAGTTTTTGTTTATAGAGTTGAGTGGGGGGTAGGTTTTCTAGATTAAATATTTTAGTAAGTGTCTGTTCCAAATATTAATACTAAACAATTATTTGTTGGCTATCTGAAATTCATATTCAACTTGGTGCCTTATACGTTCTTTTTGCTAAATCTGGTAACTCAAGTTTTAGAATAAAGAAAAAATGTGGTAATACCATACACCAAAACGATAATGACTGATAGCACAATCACACTCACTCTCAGAGGTGCTCTGAAAAGGTAAGTGCTAAAAATTTGCTGGGCCTGGGAGGCTCTAGAGATGAAGATAGAGAAGTTATTTGTGCACATTTTAACCAACATTTCTGGGTACGTGTTTTAAGTTTGTCTCACAGGTTGAGTGCTTACCTGGCATTGGAATGTTACTAGCAAAAAAAAAAAAAAAAAAAGAGAGAAAATAAAAAAGCAGACCACGCTGGATTTATAGCAATGACTAATGCAATAAAATAGAAAAACAAGTAAATGGGCATGTTTAGTGAATGAAAGTAGTGATTTTTTTTTTATTATTTCTTTCCCCCTTGGCACTTGGCTGAGACACCCAGAATAAAGCTTCTAGGCCTTGTCACGCTCAGTGAAAACAATAGTAGGCCAACAAAGACTTAAGTGTAGCCATGTAGACATAAAGTCATCCTTAATTAGACCTGGAGAAAACCATTTGCTGAGCGAGCCTGGTGGAGACCAATGCTGGTAGCTACACACACCTCATGAGCTCAGCACTGAGGAGATGTGAGGCTGCAGCTCCATGTGGCCCCTTCCCACATGCTGATGGGCCAGTCTGTAGAGAGGAATGGGTGCATTTGGCCAGTAGATGGGTGGAGACTTCTCATTGGAGGGGATTTCTGAAGCAAGAAAAAAAAAATAAGGGAACTTATGGATGGGAAAGAAGTAACGATGCCAAAGTTTCCAGTTGGCTGGGGACATTTAGATGTGATAATCCCTCAATCTCATTTTTTTTAGTCAGAAAAATCCACAGTTCTTCCTTCAGAACATGTCCCTCCTTACCCTCAACTTCATCCCTCAACATGACCCACCTTGCTGGGCACACTCTGCTCACAGTAAAGCTTTCTTACTTCCCAGAGGCACCACATTCCACCTCTTGACCCTAGGACATGTTTTTGGCTCTGCTAAAAGGTCTCTCCCAGTCATTATTGCCTCATCATTATTGCCTCTTCAAAGAGATGTCCCTGTCCCCTCTAGATGTCATGATACAAATGTGCCTCTGCGCTCTGACAGAAGACCGGTTGTGCCCACAATCCAGCCCTTAGCACACGCTTTGCAATGTAATTGCTTAGATGTCTGTTCCCCAATTACTCTATGAAAGGCAAGAACCATGCCCTCATTGTGTCATACCGGTATATCCAATCCCAGGTGCAGTAGGGTCTCAATAAATAATAAATTTTAAAAGTTCAATGAATAATGGTCCAGGCTTTCCCTAAAAGACAAAGAAGGAAGATGTTCAGGGAATGGGGCACAACCCTAAACTGAGTGAGCCAGTATGAAACAATAGACATTTTATTCCATGTCTCTTTGACTAATTGTAAATGCCTAGAGTAGTATTCACAGCACTGGCTACCATGAGATATGCAAAGACAGAGAAGAGGCACCTTTGACTTCAAACACATTATAATCTATAGCCTGGAAGGATGTACTTCAACATGAAAACAACTAAGATTAATATTAAGGTAATCTATTTTTTAAAAACTTATAAGATATTGCATCAGCTCAGTTACCAGTAATAAGAAAATAATTAGTGAAACAGCTAGATGTTTTCAAAAGAAGAATAGTATATTGGTGAGAAAGCCAATCCAGGTTTTAATACAGGCTTACTGCTCACAAACTGTGTGACTTTGGGCAAGTGAAGAAAATTCACCGAACCTCAATTTCCTAATATACAAAATAAAGATAATAATAAAATTTTGTGTTGTAAAATTTTTACTGAAAGATAATTAAATAGGAAGACAAGTACACATCTGAAAATTCATTTATTAAAGGTCATTAAGCTGGAGAATAACGACAGTGCGATAGAATTTCTAGGCATGTTTGAAAAGAATTCCTGAGCATCACAAAAAAGTAAAAAGAAAATAAAAAAGACAGGATCAAATGATATTATGTTTATAAAGCATTTAATATAGTATCTGACAAATAGTAATATCTCAAGAAATGGCAGCAAATACCATTCTACAGGATGTTCAACCTCAGGATATTTCATATTACATAAATGAAAACATTAGAATATTTACACTTTCTATTTTTTTCTGGTAGTTTGTTTTTTTTAATAGTAAGACAAAATATGTGCTCACGAGCCACGCTATTTATGCTAACAGAGGGCTGTTTTTAGTACTCACTCCTTCTGCATCCTTTAAATAGGTAGGAACAGCCTAATTTGAGCTCATAGAGGGCCAAACCAAGGCATTGCATGCCTGGATAAATGTTACCAACAGCCGAGTCCAAGTTTCCACAGCTTACATTTGCCTCATACTTGCTCATCCACTGTCTTTCCTGTGGGTGGGGAGGTGGGAGTAAGAGAATAGGAGGCCAGGAGATTTGATTTTCTAAAGAGCCAAACCCCTGAGCTACCCAACACTATGTGACACTGAGATCCTCACAGTTCTACATTTCCTTCTCATATTGTAAAATAAAGGCCATTATTCTTCATTGCCTTTTGGGAAAACATGAAAGAAGCAGCGTGCTCTGGGTGTCCCAGGTGAAAACTCAGCCCCTCCCTCAGCACTCTTGGGGGTTAGCTATTAATTTCCCTATCCTGAGGGGGACATTATGGATGCCTTCAACTCTTCTTGATGCTTCCTTGTTTACTTGTCCATCTTCTCTAATGGGTTGTGAGTCCCTTGAGAATGGGGAATGTGTCTTGTTCATCTGTATTTCCAGCACCTAACATAATGCCTAGCATTATAGGAGCACTCAATAAGTATTTGATAACCAAATTAAATGAACAAATGAATCAACCAGTAAAAAAATATTTTACTCTTTAAGTTTCTGGGAGATCATTTGCATTTGGGAGCAGTGGACCCAGACTGTCCCCATTTCTATCTGTTAAGAAACTTTGGAAGCTACCTGCTCTTACACCAGAACCAGTATCCATAAAGTGTGCATGAAATATTCCCATGTTCATGCCAGAACCAGGGAGCCGGGGAGAAGGTGGAGGAGTTGAACCTTCCAGCTACCCTGGTGCTATATTCCCAGATCCTGGACACCTACGCCTACGTGGGGGCATTGGATCCGCACATATTTCAACCTGGCTCTGGTCTCCCTTTGAGTAAGTTTTTTCTGACTTGTCCAATTCTATGAGCATCTCCACACATGTCTATATACACCAGACGCTGTTTTCAGATGCTCCAGGTTAGAAATGTTCCTCTGCAAAACTGCAATATGTCCTTAACTTTTATTTTTAAAATCATCCTCTTCCTCAACCTACATGTTTTTTCTCCTGTCTGTCACAAGTGAATGTGTCTTCTCACTATCTCCTGGCAACCCAAGGCCTCCCTGTGGGTTTTATAAATACCCCGCTCTGGATATCTCCCTCTCGTGCTTGCTTCTGGTCCCATCCAAATATGAGTCAAATTCATCTCTTCCAGTGTATGGTACCTATTAGACTTTTCAAAAAGCAATTTTTGAAAAGTAGTATATTTCATTTTAACAAAGGTTTTTTTTTGTTTTGTTTTGTTTTGTTTTTGTTTGTTTGTTTTTTTCCAAAAGGCAGTGATGATGACATTTCATACTAGTCAAAAAAGAAATATTGAGGAGATATTTTTAAGGAAGTGACACGAAAGCTTCTTGAATGGATGTTGCCTAGGATCTGTCTGTCAGTGTGCTAAGGAGACAACATATCCTGATCACAG